>JAWNLX010000587.1:23662500-24307500 GCA_035042055.1 Drosophila macrothrix
ACACTTAAGCATTCAATTAATTGGATATTATATTTTTAAAATCAGTAAATGGGTAGGGTAAGTAATAAAACGTATATTCTAGATAACTTCGAATTCGAAATAAGACCATTTAAATCTAACTGAAATCGAATTTAAATATAATGCTCAGCTTTTAATTATTGTATTGTTGCCAAACATATAATATTGCATATCTTTCACTTAAATATACTTTCAGCTGGTGTCATTAGTGCGTAATAAATTTGTTAGTTTTCACATTAAATTCCCAATGATATCGATTATTGCAACTTTTATTTCAAGTAATCTTGACTATTTTTTTAGAGCATTCAAAGTTGATTAACTCAGTTGAAGTTGTTTTTATATTGTATTTTTTTATTTTTATTTTGATTGCTGTTGTTATTATTATCATTTTTGCATGGAGCTCGGTACCAAAGATCTTTTTGGATCGATAACAGGTTGTTCTCTTGAGCGCTGGCAGCGTGACAAATTAGTTGGTGCTGCGATTACTGCTGTTGTTTTTCCAGCTTTTTGTTGTTGTTTTTCGAATGCACGCTAATGAATATGTTTAGCATAATGAGATGTGCGGAGCGAAAAATGGAAGATCGATGTAGGGTGGCCTGTGTGGAGCAGTGAGGAACAGGCTGGGGGCACTGCAGCTGCCAGCTGTGGCTCCGATTTCTTTTCGTCTTCTTTTCGCTCCTCTCGCCCATTGAATTGTGTGCTCCCCACTCCTGCACTTACACGTAATCACAATCGTAATAAAAGGCCACATATGCTCCATAGCCAGGTAGGGGTGGAGGGTGTGTAGGGTGCGTGGGGGGGGGGGGGGTAGGTGTGTAGCAGCCGGCGGCAGTCATAGCGAAATGAGCTCATATATTAACATGCCCCCTCTAAAAAAAAAACAACAAAAAAAAAAAACTGAATCATCAACTCGCATCCACATCCGCCGCCGAATTGGAGTCTCAAACCCAACTCTAAACAAAACAACAACATCATCAAGAACACTTCCAAAGCCCACCCCAAATAAGCTGATGATGACAAAGAAGAGGAACAACAACAATAAAAGGCCACATAAGCTGTCACCGGGCACGATGTTTGACAGATGGACTTGGCTGGTACTCCAGTTCCAACTTCAGCTCCAGCTCCAGCTCCAGCTTCAGCTCCAGCTCCAGCTTCTGCTGGTTTGTATGACTGGAATGGATGGATGGATGGATACGTCACTGAAGCGAATGGAGCTCATCTAATTTCTGGCATTTTGGTGTCGCTGTTGTTGACGGCACAACAACGAGTAGTCTGGCATCATTCATCCAGGACAATATCTGGTTTAGTTCTCGAATCAGGTTTGAGTAAGTGCGCGACTGTGCCTTGTGCCTTGTGCCTTGTGTCTTGTGTCTTGCTTCTGCCCTTGTCCTGTCCTTTTCGTTCTTCTCCTCCTCCTCCTCACAGCGGCCACAAAATGAATGAAGTTTTAATATATATATGTGCGCCTGGTGACACATTAAGAGGCAGCCAACCCAAAAATAAGAGAGCAGCGAGCCAACAACAATAAGGCATAAACATAACATAAAGTATGCCCCAAAAGCAGCACAGACCACAGGAATAATTTGAGAGGAATGTGAAATTTGTGTAATCTAAGCAATATGCAAACAGATTCGGATTCAGAGCCGTAGTCAGAAATGTGTATAATTACCTATTACTTTATTATGGGCTCTAAGTCTTGACTTTGCGACCTCAGAACAGGAAGTGTCATAAAGTATGGCTCTTAAACTTTTTCAGCTGTTTCCCATTTCCATTCTGTTCAGAAAGGGATCGCATCATAAAATTGTGCGTATATTTAGAGCTGGAGTGACGGAAGTGGGCATTAAAACAAGAACAACATAAAAATATATTTGACAGAACAAATTTATTGAGTTTTAATCGTGCCAGAAGTGGATACGGCTATTAAATGATTTTTAATTGCCACAAATGGATAAAGTCGGTACATACATACATATATAAAACACAACTGTCACTTTCAAATAAATAGTTTATATGTGCATATTTTGATTTGTTTGGCATTTGCAAAATAAATTATGATATGGCAAAATGGCAATTTCAAAATGAATTTATTTAGCTGCTTCAGGTAAAAACTGTCATAAAACAATTGCTTTGAATTAAATCCATCGAAGAAGAGTTTTTTTTTGCCAGTATCTATATGTATATGGACTTTTTGGGTTTCCAAAATTTAAAATAATATCGTTGTTGCCAAGATCGATGGACTCCCGTCTGCGGTGAAATGGTCCCATAATCTAAACCAATATTTTTCTTTTTCACTTTCTCGTGCGATTTGGGGAATAAGCGTGCAATGCTCTCTGAGCAGCCAGAAATGCATGATTTTCTAATGCTTTCGAGGCTTTCCATGATTTCGATTTCATTTGGCCCCGGGCATAGCAAATCGAGGCGGTTGCCCAGTGTCTAATGACTGCCATAGATAGGCAAACAAAAAAAAAAAACAAAGCAGCGCCGACAATCGGCCAGCAAACAACCAGACAAGCAGCAAACCGACAATCGACAACCAACAACCGACACAGTCAACGCCCCCATGAAGACGCCACAATGGGCATGACTAATGCAAAATGCTGGACCATGCTCATAAACACCTCATCAGAGATCATTACAAAGCCTTCTACGCATGAAATTCAAAATAAATAGCTGCCTAGCAGACCGAAGAAATTCCAAAAAGAAAAATGTCTCAATAAATTAGTTTTTTTTTTTTTTTTTTGAAGCAGACAACGCCGACGCCGACGCCGACATTATGATCAATACTGTTCGGCATAAATCTCTGAGCCGATCACAGCTCGTTAAAAAATTAAATTAATAAAACTTAATTTGCACATAAGCCAAAAGAACTGAATCACAGCCAAAAAACAAACCAAAAAAAAAATAAAATAATAATAAAATAAAAATAATAAATAAGTAAAAAAAAAACAATGGAGTCCCATAGCAAATTACCAAATCAGTGCTCCAAATTAGCTGCCCACAATTTCAAGATTATTGCGAGCTGCTTGGGTTTTTTGTTTTGTTTTATTTTTTTCGTATTTGGTTTTTTTTTTTGAGGGCGTTTTGCGGCGAAACTTGTGATGATTATGGATGTGAGCCGCGGCGATGCTGATGTCGCCGCTTCTCCGGTGATAATGATCGATTTGGCGCTCATTAAAGCGCCAAAAGCAGCGCCGAGATTATTTCAATTGACATTATTAATTAATAATCACATAAGAGGAGACAGTTCAATAATTGACAGTAATCGATCAAAACACATGAAATTATACACAATTGTCTTTAGAATTACGGCAAAAAGCTGAGCCTACAACCCATGCCTATCGACATCAATCAACATCTCAACACCAGGAGCAACACACAGATCGCTCTGCAGAATCCGACCTTTGGCAGACTCAAATAAGCAGTGGGCTCTATAAATGCCGCGAATAGACTCTTGTACAAAATGGTCTCGGAGCTCAGATTGCACTGGAACTATGAGTTTTGGAAATCAGAGGAACTGCAAGCAGAAGAGGATAGGAATTTTGATGAGCATCTCAATGGTCGAAAATACTAACTAAACAGTGTATAACACACACACTCACACACACACACACTCTCGCACATATACGGAAATTTCCTTATCAATAATTTTGTTTATTATACTCCTGCAACATTTGCGTCATATTCAAGGGAAAAAGTGTTGTAATTTTACCTTAAGTTCTACTTATGCATAGACTAATTGCATGCTTGGCATGCTTTGTTGGTTTAACATGCTTCGAATAATGCAGGAATATGTAAATCTTTAACAATAAACTGTATTTTATTGAAGAATGCATAAATTAATTTGTATATACCTGGACAGCATGAGACAGAAATCAATTACACACTCTCTTCAGTTTCCACGGCTCGCATTAATGAAAATCCAAAGAAAAAAGGTACAAAATTAAAAACGAAATGAAAACTGAGACTTGGTAGTTTTTGGCTCAATTTGGGTAAAACAAATTCATTACGCAACAACAGCAACAACAACAACAACAACAGCGGAACGGATGCAGTTAATGACAAATGAAGGGCCGCCCAGCGGGTGGCCGAAGCCAATAAAGCAAACCACACACAACGAGAGACAGAGTCAGAGTCAGAGTCAGTCTCAGCTCGGACTTGGACCTCTCTCTCTCTCTCTCACTCTCTCTATTACTAGGCTGATGATGATGAGGGGCAGATGAATGTTAAGCAAGGCGGCGGTTTAGCGTGAAAAATGTGTGAGAAAAGCCACACAAGTTGCCAAGTTGGCATTTTAAGCGTATTTGATTGAGTTGCATTTCCCATCTATCGCAAGAAGAGTGAGAGCATTTTCTTGAGCACTTTCCATATAAAAACTGAAACGGAAACTTTCATTGGAAAAATCGTGCGTAACCGTAGACAACTTCAAAAAATAGGAAAAACCCGAAAACGATGACGACCAAATGTTGACAAAACAAACAAATAAACAATAATCGCTGACTTTGACTTTGTATCTGACTCCGACCCCGAGAGAGCGACCGGCGCCAATTCAAAGGAAATCCGAGGCCCAAGGGCAACAAAGGCAAAATGAGGGCAAGCGATGCTAACAAGAGCGCAAAGTTACGACTCAAATTACAGCTAAAAAAAAAGCGGAGAAAAAATGATAAGAATGATGAGAATTAGTGAGAAAGTCATAGTCAGCCGTGCTCGACTTGGGGATACCCCGTATGCATGTTAAGAAGTTGTGTATTGAGCAGAGAATGATTACCATTTGTTGATGCTGATTAGTTATTATAATAATGGCTCGGATTACGAGCTGATTATGGTTTCTGCAAATTAAATTCTCTCTGAAAACTTCTGATCAAAATTGATGAAACAAATTGACGATTCTTAAATTGTTGATCAACATATGCATTAAATAAGTAATATAAATAAAAATGTTGATTATATGACAATTCCAATACCTAAAAGTTATAATGGCTTCTTCGCATATTAAGGCCTTCCTTCTAATTTGAATGTTTACAGAGTATTCAACAAAGGAAATCGCGCAGAATTGAAATTGATGCCAAGAACTTAGCATTGGAACAAATCTGAGAGCGATCTCATCGCTTGACATGTAAGCAACGAAATGCAGCCTGTCATTATCCTTTTGTGCCTTTCCTGACCGCCTCTGTAATGCGAGACCTCAAAATGAAAAAGTCAAGTAAAGTAATGTGGAGTGCGACTGCGAGTGCGATTGCGTTTGTCCGAGTGCCCTTAGCTCATTTGGGATTTTCTTTTTCTTTATTTCGTTTTCCTTTTTTTTATTTTTTTGGCTGTGCCGAAAAACGCAAACGGCACTTGGCCAGTATCTTAAAGGATAAGTGCATGGCTGGCCCACTTCAGCGCAGGACATTTACATAAAACTCGCATTTGATGGCCACATGCGGAGAAGCCCTCATTTTTGGCGCCCACTAAATTAGATGCGCCTCAAGTGTATGATGCTGGCCGGGTTTTGACTCCGGCACGCCCTCAAGTGCATCCGTCCGCATCCATCAACGACAAAAGGGCACAGGGCACAGGACACAGGACACGCAGGACATTAGGGTATAGAGCCACAGGATGCACTGCACTAATTGCCAAAAAGTGTTTGGTTTGCTTTTTGTGCCTGCAAGACGATATTTGATTTTCATGTTTTGGGTCTCGCCCCGCAAGCTTGTAAATGGACGCCTACGTTTAGGTGGGTGCGCCTAACATGGTCACAAAATAAAGCATAAGTCATCTCAATGGCAATTGCCACAAGTGGCAAAGGCAACTGCGACTGGCAGATGCCACAACTCACAATTAATGACGATAATGTGAAGTACTCGCAGTACTCGCATCACTCTTCACAGCTGCCGAATTAACAGATAACGAAACAAAAGATACGCCTTTAGAGATGGAAAACCAAATATTATCATTATCTGTAGGCACGTAAGAGTGCAGAGCCGGAATTTTATTTCGAAACAGCAGATTTTGTTTTTTGGCTAGTGCCTAAAGATATAATTACTGGAATTCGAACTTTAAGTTAATTTTTGCTGCACTTGATGAGCGGCATATTCATTATTATTATTTATACTCGATGCGATTACTGATGACAAGATTTTGCTAATGCAGTCAGGGATGGTTTCATTTTCATCTGTCAGAAGAGTAAAGTCCCCAGGCAAAGGAAAACACAGAAGCCGTTCTCCAGACAGCGTGGAGAGTGCGAGGAATTATTTGCTTTGTTTCCATTTGCTTTTGCTCAGACTTTGGCCCCTGGGACTTTGGACTTGTGTGGACTTACTTGTGGCCCTGTGTAGCGTCAGCTGTCTGCTGCCTACTGTCGACTGTTTACTGTCTGATGTCTTCTGATGTCTTCTGATGTCTGCTGGCATTCGAAATCTGCATCCGAATCCACATCGGAATCTCTTGCCAGGCACCCAGAAATTCTGGCCGTAATAGATGCAGTTGACGAAGAATTTCCAGCCTATGTCAACGTCTCGCCTTGCAATGCATTTTGACGCGTGGGCCCCAAAAATAGATATCTCATTCCCCAGGCCCCCACCTTGGACGACAGTCCCGTTTGCCTCCTGCTTTCTTTCTTTCTTTGGTTTGGTTTGGTTTTGTTTTATTTATTTTTTCTTATTCGTTTTCGTTTTTCGCATTAAACATGTCAAATGTTCGTCTGGGCGCGTCTGCATCATCGTCGGCCGCAATTAATAAAAGCGCGATGGCAAGCTGATCGCTCAGCCGCCCCCTATGCTCCCTATTATACGCACACGCATGCCCGCGTATGCGGGTATATCTGTGTGCACCCCAAACATGTGACTGTGTCTGCTCTCTGAAAATAGATCCATTCGACTGGCTCATCTGTTCGGCTCTTCTCTTCGCTGGCTTTTGTCTTGTCTTTTGGGGGCAAGCAGCCGCTTCCTGTTCCTCCTTGCTGTGTGTGCGTGTGTGTGTTAATTTGTCGCCCGCGGGGCTGTGAATGCCAGCGACTTAAGTGGTAAGGCTCTTCACCCTCCCTACGCCTTACCACGGCGACAAAAAGAATGAAAAAAAACACATAAAGCGTCCCCAAAATGCCTCACAATGCCTTGATTCTTGTTATTTATTTGCTGCGTCTGTTTGTCATTTGAAGAGTGGAGCGGAGTAGAACTGCTACTCCCTCTCCCTCTCCCTCTCCCTCTATGTACCTATCCCCCCAATTGCTAACGCCGCCTTCTTACGACTGTGGCTTGCAACATTATTCAATGTGGCAGGGCTTACCTGAAGCGAGGGGAACACTGCTGGGAGCGATTATTGATCTCTAAGCATAGATTGTTACACTTCCGTGACTATTTTTGGATCGCTCACATCGAACAGCAATCCACCCTTGATAAAAGGAAAGAAAACACTTCCGTTAATGCATTGATATCACGTGCCATGTTGACAATTCCTGTCACGCAGATACCAAAGCTACCGAATTGAAAACTCGAATAACTAGAAATTATATTCAAGATTTCCCTCCGATTTTTATAAAATATACTCTGAGAGGCCTTTTCGTAATGCGGTCTACCCTTCTCATATATTTCCAATTTTTGGACAGAGCATTTCTGGAAAACACCGGCTTTTAATTTTCGTTATACACATTTTGGTGTGTTTTCCACTTACAATCTTATTACATTTCTTAACTGTTGCTAAGCACACATCATTTTTCTTGGCAAGTAAGTTCGTTTATTTGCGGATTTGTGGCAAAGAAATTATGCAAATGTTTTCAGTAAATGAAAGGCTTTCGAAAGCCAACCAATTAAAATCTACACAATTGCAAGGCATGATTTAAATCCAATTTTTATACCCTGAATCCATTTAAAATGAAAGGGAATAATGGTTTTGTACCAGGATGATCACTATCAACAGATATGTCCGTCTGTACTCGTGGATCTCAGAGACTACTAGCTATTATAGTCTCTTCAAAATTGGAATAGACGTTCTCTTATAACATGCGAAGATCAAGTTTATTTAATTTGATCGATAACTGCTAACACCTTTATACGGCAAATATCGATACGCATATCTTTTCGATAGCAATAAGAACTACAGTCGATCCCCCCCCGACTACATCATTCTTACTTGTCTTTCCTTTAAAGTAGAAGGTAACTTTTGTTCGCTCTCGATTGCAATCGAAATAAGCTGTTTGCTTTCCTGGCGATGTACATACTGCCTTGTCGCTGCTCGGAGTTCTGCCAAACAAAGAGGATCACGAGTTGCAACTCCACCCAACTGTAGAAGTTTGTGCCATATGGCGCCTGCATTTGAGTGTGCCCAAATCGGCAACACTATTAAAATGTCATGGAATTCCACTTAAAATTCCTTGCAATTTTCCCCATTTGGCCAAACTGCTTTTTGTTATGTCGCAAACAGCATTTGTGTGTGGGGTTGAGGGAAAAATGGGGAGGAGCTGTGTGGCTGGTGCTTTCACGCTGCCAAGGTGGATGAGGCAAAACTTCGACTGGCATTCTATTGCCCGACACATTTTCGCTGTTGCCATCGCACGTGGAAATAAAGGGCGTGCGGTTTTTCCTTTAACGGTTTGTAATTGGTTGCGGGGAGGGGCATGTGCAGGCTGCTTAAAAATTGAATCCTGTTAATGTGCGTAAGGCTGCTGTTGATTTTGCTATGCTGCCAGCTGTGCATCCTGTCATTGATATGGCGCTGACTGTTCAACGCTGAGCATCGCGTCGCTTCGCGTCGCGTCTTCGCTTTCCGGGCCTCGCCGTCTGTTGTTAATTGTCATTTCGCCGTTTTAAGCCGCCTCTCAGTTGCAGGCAACGTTGTTCGGCTGTGGCTGTTGCTGTTGCTGTTGCTGCAACTGCTCTGTTGCTATTTTCACGCGCGGTTAGCGGCTGTAATTGCATTGCCAAGTAAACGACGCACCCCATTTGAGTACTCTCTGTATGCCTGTGTGTGTGTGTGTGTGCGTGTGTGTGTGTGTGCGTGTTTATGTGTGTTTGGTTTAGTGTTGTGTGCGTTGTGCGTTGGTGGCGTAAGTGAAAATTTATTTCAACAGCCCCGCCAGGCAGTCGTCAGCAACTGTCGTTTTCGCTAAACTTAGGTGCACTCTCTCTCTCTCTCTCTCTCTCTCTCTCTCTCTCTCTCTCTGACACTCTCACACTCTGACACTCTGACCCTCTCAAACTTTGCGGTGCACTCAGGCACAGTGGGCCGCAGCCGTTCGAAAACGTCAAGTGTCGCACAATTTAATTAGAATCGTTGTTAAGCTTGTTTGCATATGATAATCCTGCAACTTGCCAACCATTTGATCTCCCCGGGGGAAAGGCTATTCGACTACATTTTTTAATTACATATAAATAAATCGATCACTTATACTAAAAACCGAATAATAATTTGAGTTATCTTCGACACCAAAGGGATGACGACTTCATAAATCTCAGCGCATTATTTTTTTTCAAGCGAACTGCTGCACATCGGTCATCCTTCCTCGGTTCTTCCCCAGATATCAGATCGCTTGTCCAGTATTTATTTGATTTTCATTTTCATTTGTGTAAAATGCTTGACCACTGAACGCAAATCACCTCTGAATTGAGTTGAGTTGAGTTGCATATGTGTTGGCCTGTTCTGATGATGATCGACTCGACGATCGGCTGTTGGTCTTCGGCAAACAATATGCGTAGATGAAGTACTTGACACGTTTAGAAAGCAAAGGCAGCTCTGAAATGTTGCCTGGAGGGCTTTTCTGAGCGGCTTTCTACGAAACCAAATGGAATATAATGATTTGAGTATTTGCAATAATTCGAATCACAAAGAATCAATGAACGCGAAGAAAGCGTGAATTTGGAATGGGTCACATATCAGTTGATATATCTTTTTGGCATATCATTCACTCATTACGCACTTGAGGCGCCTCCGTCTACTATAAAAGCCGGCGAGTCGCTTTGCCAAGCCAGTCAACCCATCGACAATGATCCGAGCTGTTTACATGTGGACGCTGCTGGCGTCAGTGCTGCTGTTTCTTACAACTTGTGCCACCGAGGATTCCCAGTCTCGTCTGGCCGGTCTCTATGTGAAGGATGGCAACGAGAACGGACAGCTGCGTTTCCTTGCCGGCGGCCTGAGTGGTGCAGGTGGCCTCGGCGGCGGCAGCAATGGACTCAATTCAGCGCTCAATCAGTACATAACAAACCAACAAGACATGCTGGAGCAGCTGCGTCCTCCCAGTACGAGTGTTGCTGGCACAGGACTTGGCACTGGTTTGGGCACTGGTTTGGGCACAGGTTTGGGCACTGGTTTGGGCACAGGTTTGGGCACTGGCTTGGGCACAGGCTCTAGTGTTGGCTCAGGCTCGCCAACGGGCAATGGCGCCATCTATGTGAACGTGGGCAATGGCAATGCATCACCCACGGGATCTGGTGTTAGCAACCAACAGGCTGCCATGAATCAGGTAATCTATGGCTCGTCGCCGATCAACAATCTGCTGTCACAAACCATTTCCCAGGGTATCGCACAGCGCATGCGTCCCGCAGGTGGCAATCGCCGCCGAGTACAGCAGCGTCGGCGACCAATCGTCGTTACACAGACTAAAGGCAAACGCCGCCGCAGGGGCAACAAGAAAGGCAAGGGCGGCAAGGGCAAGCGGCCCCAAGTTGTCGTCGTGCGTCCCAATCGCGGCTAACCCACGTCTACCTGGCCAATGCTTAAGCAGCAAGATTTTTTTTTCAAAAACCCCTTTTTTTTTGTAAACCTTTAAAAAATAATAAATTATTTATTTATTTGAATAATAAACATTTAATGCCAGCTATGCTTTCAACGGGTGAACGTCCACAAATAGTGGAAACATAACGAAAGTCATCTGTGGATAATAAGATAGTTATACAATGGGGTAGAACTTTTATTGAAATATTTGGCTTGTTTGGATAAATACGAGAAAAAAGAAAATATAATCATTATATAAGCCGATAGCCATTGAGTTTTCTGAAGTAGGCTGAAAATTGAATTTATTCTAACTTATTGAAAATCATTGTATTTAATTGCAAGCTTTATGCAAATTTAATTCGTATTTATTTAATATAATTGTATTCTATTATATGTATAATTGAAACCACTAGAACAAGCTTACTAGTATATGATTAGTGCAAGAACGATGGAATTTAAAAGCAGTTATAATTTTGGGACGAAGCCATGCTAAAAAACGTCTTAGAAATCATCTTAACTTTTACGAGGTTGATTTTTTGTAAGCAAACTTTGAACCTATTTCTCACAGTCTTTTGAAACTCAGACTTAATATCCATTTCGAAATTTGGTAAGTTCGAAAAGCTATTTTTCATCACAAAAATATTTCAAGTTCCTGCTGGTTAAGAGTAAAAATTGTTCTATAGCAAATCAGTCAAGTTTGTATTATATCCATTGAACTGATAAATATATATTTTGTTTTTAGTCTTGTTTTAGACTGGCTTGGTCTACAAAAATATATTATTCTCGTTTAGCTTCTAGTTTTGTAGAGCAAAAAATTTGTTATCCTGTGGACACCTTGGCCACGTGTCGTCTTCGCTGGCGACGCAGCTGCCCCTGCCTATGCCACTGCACCTGCCTGTGGCTCTATCACTGGATTTGCGGGTGGCGTTTCCTATGCAGTTGCTGGCCATGCTGATTTAGTTGCATGGGTTCTGTTCTGGCTTGGTCAAGTGCAAGACAAACGGCCGCTGCATGTGGTGTCCAATGGCTTGATAAATGCGCGAGTACACTCAGAAAAATGAAATCGCCCTGAAATTTGAGAGGGAGAGAGAAATAGAGAATATGAAAAATAAGTTGAGCTGCGCTCGACGATCTTACTGGTTTCAGTACTACTTAGTTTTTCTTAGTGTACCAGTCCCAGTGGTCAGTGTGTGTGTGTGTGTGTTGGTATGTGCCTTATGCCGCTTATGGCTGTAATGAGCCTGTAAGTGGCCCTAATCACTGTCATAATAATAGAAATTAATCACGGGCAGAACCCACTGCCTGCCACCTGCTGCAGCTGCAAGTTGAAGGTAGGACAGGCTCAAGGTGCTCCAAGGCACTCAAAGGTCTTCAAGGCTATCGCTTGGCAGTCCAAGTTCAGTGCAGGATTGGTGGGTGGAGGATTCCTGTGGTGCTGTGTGCAGCTTGCTGCGCATACTTTGTAAATGTTTAGTAATGATTTGATTTGAAATTCATTTGAATTATTGCTTGCTTCCGGCTTCCGGTGCCTTCGAAATACTTTCCTGTTTCAGTTATGTTGAGCCACAGCTAACAGCGCCACAGGCGGCCGTCGCACAGTTGTATGCTATGGAAAGGCCACTCTAAAGGCCACACTGTGACTTGCACTCGTCCCTCCACTCCCCATTCCCCACCCGACCATATGATGTACGAGTAAGTTAGTTGGCCCGTTTCCTAGCTACATACCCACACACACTCAAACACACAAATATTCATACGTACAGTCTGTCCATCTGCTCGTCATTTTCTTTCTCTCCGAATGTATACGTGT
This sequence comes from Drosophila macrothrix, assembly GCA_035042055.1. NCBI lineage: Eukaryota > Metazoa > Arthropoda > Insecta > Diptera > Drosophilidae > Drosophila > Drosophila macrothrix. The sequence continues at coordinate 23,675,018 of JAWNLX010000587.1, forward strand.
GTGTGTGTGTGTGTGTGTGTGAGTGTTTGTCCCGGGAGTTTATTAAGTACTGCCAAGTATATGCAAGCCGTCCGAGCAGCGCCGACGTCGCTGCCTGTGCGGAACTTTGTTAATATGCAAGTGAATGGACATTTCCGGTAGCTAGTGAACGTGCCAGGCCCTGGCCCTGGCTCAGGACCAGTCGCAGACCCCTGCCAGAGACCAGAGACCAGAGACCAGAGACCGGAGACCGGGCACAGGCCATGAGACCCACACCCTAGACAAAGTCAAGCCCACTGTGAACCTTGCTCAGCTGAAGGGCATAACTTTGGCTCCTGCATAAAACACACACACACACACACACACACAAGCCAGCAAGTACAGAGATGTACACGTGTACTCGGTGGATACATTTTGTTGCTCTATTCAATTGTAAGCTTTTTTGTGATTTGCGCAGCATTTTGATTTTGAATAAATCTTGTCATTTGTAGCTCAATGTTTTCCTTAATAAATAATAACATAATATGCTGTTGTGTAATAAACTCTTTCAATAAATAAATTATAGTTCTTGATTCTTGATGACTCTCAAGTTGTTCATCCATAACGCTTGGCAGAAGTAGGCTGAGTGTGAATCCAAATAATTGTTTCTCTCGGAATGGCGTCAGTGTATTCAAGTTTCGTTATTCGCTGGCTGATTTTCTGCCATTTGCTACGATTTTTCTTTCTTCTCTTTTTTTTTTTTTTTTTTTTTGGCTTCGCTCATGTGTAATTTTTTTCAATTAAAATGATTTGAGCAGACAACTTTGAACGCTTGCCCGCTCGAGGCTTGCTGGCCACAGAAATACTTTTGGCAAAATCATAAATCATGCAGCAGGCACCAGCCAGGCAGCGGGTAGCTCTGAAAATCGGCTGAGGGCTGAGAGGGGGGTGAGAGGTGAGTGGGTCAGCAGACATGAATCGCATTGGAAATCGACGTCAGTTATGCTGGCACCATACAGCGTTGACAGTGTGCAAAGTGAGCGGGGGGGATGAGGGCGGTTTGGAGGGTTGACGAGTTGGTATGGTTGGCCAAGTTTCGCTTTACTTTTGAAATAGTTGCAAAGTGGAAAAGTTTGAGCCGCATGCCGCATCATCAGCTGCCACAGTCTTAGTTCGCATTATACACACACAAGCACACACATACAGTCAGCCCACAACTAATGGCAGTTAATGCTTTGCCATTTGGCATGCAGAGTGCCTCAGAGTCAGATTCGGAGTAGGAGTGGAAATGGAGTCGGTGCCGGGGGTCTAATCCTGCTGCTGCGGCTGCCAGTGCTGGTGCCTACCAACTACCAACTACCAACTACTGGCTGCTGACTGCTGACTGCTTGTGGTCAGCGTGCGGTCAGGCAGCCATAATTGTAGTTTAGGTTAATAAATGGGGCGCCTTTTGTCATTTATCAGGCAAGCACGAAAAAATTACTCGGCCAACATTTCGAAATGCTCAATTGCCATGCCAAAATTTAAGCGTTTTCGTTATTCGGTCATTTGGTTATTTATTTATTTTGCATTCTTTTTTTTTTTTTTTCATTTTCTATTTTTTGTTGTTCACGTTTTTGTTTTTGTTGTTGCTGTTGTTAGTTACTCTCTGTTTGCATTGAATTTGAGTTCGAGCCAGTGCGAGCTTGGCCAGCGTTGCTTTTAATTGCCAGGCCATATTTGATTTGCTTGTCTTACTTCTGCGAGTATTTCCATCTATTGTGCCTTGAAGTGTACAACGGGCATATTGCATTCCGTCCAAATGGCAGAGAAGCTCTCTGGGCAGTTCTTGTCACCTCTAACGAACAATATTCAAGTGTTCAGCGGATTAATTAAATTAGAGTAATACTCGTCTGTAAATTTGGCAACATGACTTTCCCTGACCATGTGGAAATGCTGTGCCATTTTTAAGATGTCTTCGCGATTAATGCTAATAATAATTTTCATTTGCGAAATTTTACAAGAGCTGTTCAGCTGATCTAAAGACGCATGGCGTAGTATGTGAGCAGTCGCGTATTCTTTTTCTTAGAATTGTTCTCGTAAATGTTTTACGTTGTTATTGTTTTTGTTGTTGTTGGTTTTCTTTTAGGCCACTTGGCGATTGATTTACTTAGTTGACGCTTGGCCGCTTCACAGGCGAATTGTAAGCCAATTTTCGGCTTGCGGCCTCCGCAGCAAGTTCGACCTTGTCGTGAATGCTTTTTAGCACACTTGTCGTCTCGATTCAACTCGACACGGGCTCGAGTGGACTGTAGAGTGTGAAGAGTGGAGTGGATTGTTGTGCTGCAGAGTCACGTTGCTGTTTTTGTTTGTGTTGTCGCCTCTACGTTGCGTCCATTTAATTTGTGCCTCGGTGGATTGTTGGCTTGTCGGTTTTTGGCTGCGACTCTAGCTTGACACATTCTTGCTGATTGATTGATAAATGACTTTTAAAGTTAATTACGAAAATCAAGATACACATGCATGCATACATATACATATGGAGTACGTACACACAATGGCCATTGTATACTCGTATGTATACGCTTCAAGGCGCTTACAATCATATTGCGGAGCAATTGAAATTTGGATGTCTTAAATTGAATTTGAATTTAATACGTTCAGTATTTAATGCACACAAGCTCAAAATAGTTAAATGCACCATGCAACATTCACGGATAGTTAAAATTGTTGGCAGGGCACAACTGAAATGAAATTAATATTTAAGCATGTATTTACATTCTGATTGGAATTTTGAGCTATCGAAATTATGCAAAATAACTACTTAATTTGATTAAAAAGGAAATACAGGGCAGGAATGGGGGGGGGGGGGGTGTATTTTTTGGGAATGCTCGAAATAACCTTTACTGACCTCCAACCCTTTCCATTGCATGCGTCGAAGAATACATTGATAAGAAATTAATTGATTGATGCCGTAATACATAATTGCAGCACATTGTCCAGATGAATGCGAAAGGACGAGCGACAGTCAAACCTCACCCTCTCTCTGCCGCACCCCACAAACACAAGCCCAAGCCAAGTTTGCCCACATGTTTGCTCCTGATGGATGATTGAAATTTGAGGCGTGCGCCAACTTCAAGTACAGTTAATTAGGCCCAATCAATGGACGAAAAGCAGCAGCAGCAGCAGCAGCAGCAGCAGCAGCAACAGCAGGAGAAAATAATTAAATCTAATTAATTTGCAGCTGTCAAAGTGAGAGGAAAACAAACAACAGCAACAGCAACAGCAACAACAACAACAACAACAGCAGCAGCAGCAGCAACAGCAACAGCAACAAAAAGGAAAGGAAAATAAAAAGGTATAAGAAATCAGCAGAGGAACTCGGTTACGTTTACGGGCAGCCTGTTTGCCGTAGCTTTGAAAGGATTGAGAGTTTTGCAAGCATACTAATTGGGGGGCTGGGAGTTTGGCACCTCATCGATTTGTAGCCACGTCATGCAGGCATTCAGGCATTCAAGCATTCGGGACATTTTGCTCATTTCGCCCGCCTGCTGACTGCAGTCAGCAAAGTCAATTTGCCAATGCGCCAAATTTGTGCGTAGTAATGATCAATGGGACGAGACAGTCAGGGGTTGTTTGGGGGGTGGGGGCGTTTGGTGTGCCTGCCTGTCTAAGACGTGACGTAAATCAGCGTTTTAAGTGTTTTTTGAGCTGTCAACGGCAACGTGGCAACTTTGTTTGGTGCCTGACTCAAAAGAAAAATGAACCAGCAACAGCAACACAAATCAAGCTGACAACAAACATTTCTTTACACACAACTGCGCCGCATTTTCAATGCTCTATATAGTGGGCATAATCTTGAATAAATTACTTGGACGATATATATTAATATATGAATTATATTTCACTTTATACATGCTTATGTTCCTTACACTTTGTGAGCATGTTTGTAAGTTTTTAATTCAATTGACCAAACAGTCCGCGTAAACAAATAAAATTAACAGAAATATGTTTCAAATTCAAGATTCTACAAGATTTGCAGACTTAAGATATAAAATGCTAAGTTGGAAAGGGTTGTAGAGTTGCACAGCTGAATGATTACTAATGATAACAACTGTTGTTCAGCAGCATCATAAATGTGTGATATACTTGATGTCTTTGAAAAGTACGTAAATTGATAGATAGCTAAGCTTTTGGCAAGGAAGTGTTTTAAGCAACAAATTAAATATATTTTAAATTTTTCTGCAGCTATGCCAGACCACTTGTATACCCTGTAAATCAAAAAGGCTGACCTGGCCATGGCATCGAGCAGCGTGCCAAGTGTTTGACAAGTGTGAAATCCACAACAGAGGCAACACAGTTCAACATCTAAATCAGGACTAAACCTCGCAACAGACATAGAGAGAGAGAGAGAGAGAGAGAGAGAGAGAGAGAGAGAGAGAGAAGGAGAGAAAAAGAAAGACTTGCTGCTGCTGCTTCTTCCTGTGTCTGTGCAATTTACCAGCTTGCATTGTTTTTGTTGTTGGCTCGTCTTGGCTCGAGTTGGTTAGGTTTTGGATCAAGTGGCAACTTGTTAAATTTACGCAAGGCTCCTCGGACACTGCACACGCATACACAATTAGGCAGCATAGGCTGCCACGGCGGCAATAGGGCCAGGGGGCAATCATGCTACCAGACAGGCAGGCAGGCAGGCAGGCAGGCTTGCAAAGTTTGGCTCAGTTACGCAAACAGCAAATCAAAAAACCATTTGACGGCACTTTCATCATCCACAAAAGTGGGCATGGGCTTGCTGGCACCTGCTGCTGCTGACACATTAAAACTGCCAATAAGTCTACGCCTGCCTCAGCCACTCTGCCCCACACACACGCCCACACATGTGTATACACACACAAAGTGCAAGGCCTCCGACAACAACAAATTGCATTGAACCCTTAAAAAGCTGCCAAGTCATTTGGGGCTCCAAGTCTGCAGGCGGCGGCTTTCTTTGCCCGCTTACTAGCTTTAATGGCCACAGCCTTTGGCGTCGGGATAATGGCCGACACAGTGTGACCAGAGCTGTGCTGTAATCAGAGCAAAAATGTTTGTTAGTTGTACTGTTATTTCTAAGCTCGAATTATCGAACGCAAAGATAATAATAATAATTAATTTTCCATTTAATTATCCATATTAATTATCTATATCATCCCTCGAGCAATAGCAAATATCGCTGACTATATATATATATAGATTGCAACATTTATTTGTACGTGCTTCACTTTTAATGAAAAATAAGAGATAATAATAACATTGAAATATCTAGTTTGTTCCCTATTCTTGAAATACAATTATGATACAAAACAGATTAGGATATTGACATGTATAATTTTATTTTTTGATATAACATGTCTTCTAAAATTATAAATTAATAGTGTAGTCATTGGAGTTTCTATAAGTAGCTATGCAAAGCACTACAACATTATTCAGTTAAAATAATCATATTCATTATATATACAGCCATTCAATGGCATTAAAATAGGTGTGATCATTATTCCTTCTATAATTTACCTAATTCTTACAATGATCAATTTATTTTAATAATTAAAAAATATATGATTTTAAAGAAAACCTGTGAAGTATGAAATTCCCTACAAATTTACAATCTTGACTGGCCAGTAAAATAGATGAACACAGAATATTTCAGAGATTTCGATTGAAATTTTCTTTATTTTTCATTGGTAGCTTCTGTTGGAATTATTGAGACTAATTTGTATATTTTCTGTTATGCACAGGCGATATCAGTTTGCTGCAACTTTCTACAGGGATATTGTGCATATCAACTGCCACAACATTTATCGACATGGATGGACATATTTCTCGGCGGAACTCGTGACTCGTTCCCAGGTTCTGCTTTTTGTCTAGCACCGGAAATTTACTCAATCCCTTGTTGACTTTGTCTACGGTAAAATATTTTGATCCAACCATTTTTGTTTGCACTTTTTTCTTTAGGTCAAGTGTTGCCTTGACTGCTGTTGCTGCTGCTGCTGCTGCTGCTGCTGACGCGGCGATGCTTTTATTTTTTGGAGTAAGAATTAAATATCAAGAAATACTAAAAGTGTGTGTGTGTGTGCATATGTGTCGTTGTTGTTGTTGTTGTTGTTGTTCCTACAGCAGCGTTGCCATTGTCCAAATCTTGCTGTTTGTGCTCTTTGCTCCCGGTCTGGCCTTTTTGCATATCATCATCATCCAAGTAAAGTTTACTTTTGCTTTTTGCTCCACTCCTCTGTAGCTGCTGCTGTTGTTTGTTCTCTTGTATTTTTGGTGTTCAAAAGCCCACACATCACTTTAACTTCTCCTTCTCCTGCTCCTTCTCCTTAACCTTCTCCCAATTCGCAACACCCCTGCGTCGCTTACCCCTCCGACCAATCTGGCACGTATTTGTGTGTGTTAGGTACCCCTGGCCCCTCATCACCTCTCGTACATCAACTTGAAGTTCTTGTGTTTGGGTTAAGTGAAAAGTGATTGAGCAGATTTTTGTTGCAAATCTTTCGTTCCATCTCTCTTTCCCACCCATTCCCCACACTTCTCACTCTCTCTCTCGTTCTCTCTCTTAGCCTCCGTCCCTCCCTCTGTCTAGAAACCAATCTGTTTCGGCCTCAATTGTTGGTGTAGCTGTTGTACCCGCATGTTATTTACTTCTTTCAGCTGCTGCTGCTTTTGTTGTTGCAGTTGGATTTGTAGTTGCTGTTGTTGTTGTTGTTGTTGTTGTTCGGGCCACTTTTGATGGAGGTAGCCAAGTGTTTTACTGTGTTAATTGATGTCTTTGCTTTGGATATTTTATTTTATTTTCTACTTTTTTCCGCACTACGGCAAAGATCTGATAAAGTTAAAAGAAGAAAAAAAATCATAGAATACATGAAAATAAAAATATATATTTGTTAGCGTTAGCTAATTGCAATTGTTTCGACTTGAATTTCTTTGCAGAAGGTAACATTTCCGGCATTCCTGGATTACTTTTGCGAACAAGCACATCAGTTTTTGGATCTTTGAGTCGACTACGAGTATTCACCTCTAGAGAACGAGTATATGGTAAATTCCTTAAGCAGTTGTACTTACATATACTAATCTAATATGCCAGAAGTCTATCAATTCAATCATTGAGTCAGTCAATCTTGAGGCGCATCAGTCAAGCCATCAATCAACCTTTGATTAACTTACTTATTTATACTAAATATTTAAATGAATTTACTGAACCTTTAATAAATGTCTAATCACAGTTCGCTCCAGTGCAATTGTGCAGTGCATTGCTTGTTTGTTAGTCCACATGAGCACAGCATCAATCAGAGTCATCAATCAGCATTAGCACCAGCTTTTGTCGGCACCTTGGCTATCATTTTGATTGCTGTCGTTTGACGATTTCACAGATTTTCCACAGCAGATTTGCCGATAGCCGATAGTCAATTGGTTATTGACCACTGGCCCTAGTTGCCTTTCCTGTTGCTGTTTTTGCGTTTTGCAGCATAAATCAAAAGCGGAAATTGGCGTCGAATGCGACGCATTTGTATGCAACACGCTGATGAGATGACTTCATTAGCATCTGCTTTTACAGTTCCTGCTGCTGCTGTTGCTGCTGTTGCTGCTGCTGCTGAAGCAAGTTCTGATTGTTTGTACTGGGCCCGAACTGTCCAGCCTGGCCAATCCAATCAAATGAGACGCGGCAATATCAACGAAAAGAAATTTCACATCGCCGCTGAGGGACAATTAGTCCGAATGCTAATGAAAGGTGCTGAAAGTGCAAATATAACTGTGTGCACTTCATTAGGTACATCAAGAAGGATGCGTTGCCAACGACCACCAACTCATAAATGCCAGCAAACCCAATCGGAGACCCAACACGCAGCAGATCAGAGCAGAACCCGAGCAGCTAATTAAGTTTCAGCTCATCTGAGGTTGAAGGTTGAAGTTGGCAGCCAACTGGCGCTGTTTAATGTCTTATACAGCTCTATGTGTATATTTATTTATTTCTTAATTCCATGAACCCATATTTATCATCGTTTCAGCTTCGGTATCTGTGCTATATCATTGTCGTTGTCGTTTCGCGATAATAAAGACTTATGTGGCCCAGACCCAACGAGATTTGTATAAAAACAACAACAAATAAACCAGAAGCCACAAACGTTGTCCAGTTATCGGTGCTTTTCTTCTTTTTGTGTTGAAGAAAGACGAATGCATTTTTAATTAACGGTTGCTGTTCTACAATTTTTTGTCAGGAAACGTCTTGTCAGCATTCTGGTTATGTTTCAGTTTTCTTTTCCATCACTTTTAACATGTATTTAAAGTTTGGCTCGGCGTCTGCATCCTGCAACTTACAAATTAGGTGGCAAGGTTGAAAGAAAAAAAACAACAAGAAAACAGTAAAATTTTGAAATAACAAGAGCAATAAGAAGAAACCCGAAAGCTGAACAGAAATCTAGTCAGCATTTGCTGGCGCTACTTTCAGATCCTTTAGCTGCCTGCTGGTTGCAACTGTTCGCTTGTAAATTATGATGCATGAACTCTCACAGAGATGAGGTGGGAGAGGGAAGGGAGCAGAGTGGGAGCGAGAAAAAGAGAGAGCAAGCGATAGGTGAGGCAGATACACGCCTCATAAAATACATAGCCCATTGCACTTCACATAATTCACTAGGCGCTCCATTCTGTCACTCATTGCCGAGAGACGAGAAGAAGGGAGACACAGGCGGAGATATGGGCGGCAGCCATGTGTTACTTCAGATGAGCAGAAGGGGAACAAGAAGTCATACAAATTATGCCGATCCCATCAACTTTGACTAATATGCAAAAGAGTTCACCGAAATATATTCTACATGCGTTATTATCTTACGGCATAAATAATCAGAGACTGTCATTCGATAACGAATTCATTTTAATTTATTTAAGGCCAAAAGTTCAGATAACATAGGCTGGATGAAAAAAGAGGATGAAATTATATTTCTAGTTTTGGAAAAAAATATACAAAAATGTATATAAATGAGTACTTCGACGCTATCTTCTAAAAATGTATTCTTAACTTTTCAAGCTTAATGAAAATTGCTTTAATGTTTGTTAATGCAATATGCGTTTATACTCTATTTATTAAGCATTTGGTAGCCAGACAAAAAACAATATTTATACCAAGAAATAATTTTAAAAAATTTACTCTTCGAAATTTACATTCAATTTAAATTAGTTTGTCTCCTAGTAAACTATGATTTCCAAATACACATTGAATATATTCAAGCTATTGCACATAGCAAAAGTGTTTAGTATATTTCCATTGATCCAAGTGGCAAGGTATTTTTTATTCACTGAACCCATTCGAAATGGTTAAAAAGTGTATCATAAAGTTGTGCAGAAAATATGTTAGAAGCAGCATCTTCGGCAAGCATCTCCAAGCCGAGAGTTTGTGGATTGGGGCTATCTTCTGCCAGATGGCCACCGCATCAGGCGGTACTCGACACCAGCTAATAGGTCCCTTGAGTCAGACATGAATACTACATCTGCATCACTTTCATCCTCAGAGGGATGATTCGCTTCTGACGAATCTATTGGGTTTTTAATCAATGATCTTGCGATTACCCTTGAGGTGGAACTACACGATTTCCAAGTTTCATATAAAGCGGGGTATCCATTTTATTATTTTATCGACTGAGTCATCACAGTGAAACTTTAGAAATCAGAAATTAAAATCTGAATGGATGCCATTGCTGTGTACAATTGCTTTGCTCATACTGAGAAGAAATATATGTATAAGCAGTAACAAAATTCATTTGCTAAACACAACAAAGAAGAGGCCTAGAACTTTGAATGGAAGTTGACTGAGATCGCTTGGTATCAGGGTAAATCAGTTTGGGCATTGCGAATTTACTCGCTGCCTTGTAAGGGCCAACCGGGTAATGAATTAAGCAGGCTCTGCAAAAATCTAACTATTGATCTTCTTACAGTTTCACATATACATTATAAGATATTCAATTAAGTTGTTGTATAGGTATAGGTTAATCCGAACTTCGAAACATGATGATCAATTATCACAACGTTAACATGTGTTCCCTTGATGGCTTGTGTAGGGTATCTTCTCTTCGATGTAAAGCCCAAACCATATTCAATTGTAATTGTCTCATTGTTATTCTGCAGCAAAATTAGGAATTGCAAAACACTGAATATGTTCAAATTGTTGGTATTGTTTCCACTGCAGTACTGCAGTCGGCCGTAAATTTATGTTTCATTAATTTATTGCATTGCCTTTTTCCCTGGGCCACGAAACTGAGAACAGAAACAGACACAGAAACAGAAACAGAAACAGACCGAGATGGGCGACAGGGAGAGAGGAACGGAAAGGGTAAACGAAAGGGAAACTGAACCGAAAAATGTTGGGGCAAAAATTGAAAACAACTTGAGAGTAATGCACTGAGTGGGTTGAAACGGGAGGAGGCAGAGGCAGAGGCAGGGGCAGGGGCGGGGGCAGGGGAAAGGTCCAAGAGTCTTCAAGTTTCCCTCTCGCTGCACAAATTGTCTGGCATCGCTGTTGTTGTTCTTGTTGTTCTCGTCGTTGTCGTCGTTGTGCTTGTGGCAGCTGCTTTGTTGTGCGGCGCTTATCTGCATGCGGCGCAATTATTTCAGCTTGTCACACGTCTGCTGTACTACTGCGAATGCCAAAAAGTGGCGTGACGCGGGTGAGGGGGTGCATATGGTGCGAGGATAGTGTGGCACAGGCAGTACACGGTGGGGAGCAGCGAATTGCCTTTCGCTGAACTTTACAAATTGAAATTAATTACTTTGCGCCGTTGTCCAGCACGATGCGTCACGGGGGGTGCTGGAGGTTGCCGGTGCAGGCACCATCTACGACAACATCGCTCTAGCCACAGCAAATACAGCAGTTCCCCAACGTTGTGTCCCTTCCCCACTTTGCAGCGGTTTCGTTGTTTGTATGCTTGTTGCACGCTGCAACGCCCCACGCTCCACCGGCCCCGCTCTCTAACAAAGGCAGCCTGCTTTCCGCTTGCATTTCGCAGAATTTGTTTTGCATGCATTTGTCATATTTGCACCCCCCTTCCCCTCCCAATCCTTCCCTACCCACTAAAACCTTTTTTTCACTCCACCCCAACTTTCGAATGTGACTACACCGCTGCATCCAGTTGACGCCATGCGCGCTCCATTTAGTTTAATGCTTCTTGTCCAACTTCACTTTTATTTTACCGCTTACCGCTTACCGCACAGCCCTACAAGTCACCTCCCTCACTACCACACCCCCTATCCGCTGCCAACTAACCCTTTTGCTGTAGCTTCTTGCAACATTTCGTTTTTTAGTTATTTCATTGTGCAGTTTTACAATTTTTGCCAATTTGGGCAGCTAAGCAACGCACTGCAATCCTCTTCCTGCCCCCATTTCGACGTGCAACCCGCTGACTGCCCCTCCCCCTTCCCCCCTCCATCAGCGCTGCACCAACCGCGTTCAGTGCTGCTGTCACTAGTTACAAGCAAGCTCGCTGTTTGGTTTATTTTTTCGAAATACAATAATAGAACTTGCTGAACCTCAGCCCCCCCGCCACCCGCTAATCGTTGCGCCCCTCCTGAAAACTTTTCTTTTGCATATCCGTTTTGGAACTGCTGTCAGTTTTTCATTGCTGTTGGTTAGTTTGCCATATTCTGTAGCAGAGTTCTTTGTCATGTTTGTTGTTTCCATGTTGCGCATACGCTGCATATGCCAGTCCTGCGTTTGCTTTGTTTTTCGTTGTTGTTGTTGTTGTTGTTGTTGTTATTGTTATTGTTATTTTTTTTTTGCTGTTGCCTGTCTGCTGTCTGCTGTCGCTGGTCGCTGGGCGCATGTCGTTACGCTTTAGCAAAGGCGAAATGTTTTCATTTGCTTAATTGACAATGACGACGAACAGCTTACACTTTTACTCGTTTTTTTTTTTGGAATTTTCCTTTGGTGCTGCAGTGCATAATACGTGTGCTAATAATTTGCAATAGAATCTTGCATAATATATAAAACATTGCGCTGTTGCTTGTTATGGGCACGGTCGAAGAATAAATACCCTTTCGTTTGAAGCCAGCTAACATTTATTTTCGGCTCTTCGTACATGAATATATTTTGTTTGTTTATAACACCCTAACTGAGGATATACTTAGCATTTTTCTGTAGAATTGAATATACATTTTTAATTAATCCGATTCCTATGGGGGTGTACAGTGATGATATGCTAATAAATGCTCTACATGCAGAAATTTTGTATTAACTAAGAAATAAATTGGACGACTCTTTCTTAACAGTCTCTAAGTTATTTATTTTATTTTTTTTTACAAACAGAGAAAAACATTTGCCCACATATATGTTGTATATGTATATATATGCGTAACATATTTTATTCTCAGAAAGGTAAAGAGCCTTGAAGGGCTTCTAAGTACTCAAAGATTGCAATTAATTTTCCATAGACTCGTTTGGAGCGCTTTGAATAAAATATGAGCTTAACCAAAGCTTTTGCTAATTGGGAGCAATGCAAAATGGATATACTCGTACGTAGTACTGGAGTAGACAAGCTCGTGAAGCAGATTGTATGAAAATGTTTGCCAATTCATGTGGGAATAACAACTAAATATATTAATGAGATGGTAAAGTAATACAAGAAAAATATAGACGAGAATCACGACTTACCAGGTATAATCCATCAAAGAGAATTACGTTGTGGACCACAAAGTATCCATAAGTGAGTGTTGTGTGTGTGTGTGTGTGTGTGTGTGTAAAATGGAGTTTCTGTTTTCTCAGTCAGATAAAGACAGACAGAGAGAGATAGAGAGAGAGAGAGAGAGAGAGAGAGAGAGAGAGAGTATGTGTTGCCCTTAATACGTTGTTCTAGGTGTTGTTGTTGTTGTTGTTGTTGCAGCTAAACATAAGTCATGTGTGTGTAAGTTGCACACACACACACACACACACACACACACACAACAGTCACACACACGCCCACTTGGAGACAGTCATGAATATGAACACGACTAACAATCTGCATGTGCCACTCACTGGGTGGATGGGTTGGCTGTCTGCCTGAGTGCCAGCTTGTGGAGCGAGGTGGTGAGGCAAACAACTGTTGCATGTCTGCAACTGAAATATCGCGCATAATTGCTGCATATATCTTTGCGGTGTGTGTGTGTGTGTGTGTGTGTGTGTGTGTGTGTGTGTGTGTGCGTGTGCATTTGAGTCATTTGTCAGCATGCTGTACAACAGTTTTTCTAGGGCTTTTCCTTTGTTTATTGTTTTTGTGTTTGCTCTGCTCTGTGAGTTGGGCAGCTGCCATCGATGATACAATTCTCAGCTTTAATTTTCAAATCCAGCCAACTGCTTTCTTTTTACAACCACATTTTTGCTGGTTGACGTTTGCATGTTGACGCTTTTTGTTGTTGTTGTTGTTGTTGTTATTGCTGTTGTTGTTTGTTGCTCCAATAAAGTCACCTAAATAAAGCCATTTCTTTGCTACTGCTGCTGCTGCTGCTGCTGCACAGTTTGATTGGCGTTGATTTGCCAACAGCTGATTATCGTTGGCCTAAACGCTTGCATAACCAAAAAACCCAAAACATTCAGACTGCAACCCAAGCCAGACTGAGGCAATTCAAGCACTTTGTTTTTCCTAATCATACCCTTGCAGAGGGTATTATAGGTATGTCGTCATGTTTGTAAGGCACTCAAGGAGACATCCTCAACCACATAACGCTTATTTATTCGTGATCAACATTACCATCAGCCTCAAGATCCTGAGTCTTAAAACTATCGTTATGAAACCTGAACTCTATCGTCTGAGCCGACTGGATTAAATCGAAAGTTGAATGAGTTCCTGTATAAACAACTTCTTTGCTTAATAAGATATCCACGCTTAGTTATTCTAATATGCATATTATCATGCATCTCACATTTAAGCCAAAAATCATCATGATCGAACGTCTATATCTTATAGCTGCTTGGCAACAATCAGTTCGAAGGAGGTTGCTATATGAAAAATATTATGCTTTAAGCATTTTGGCAGAAGAAGAAACCATTAGCATTGGACTACGATATCATATAGCTTCCCCTGGAAAAACATTATCAGCAGACTCATTTCGGTCCTCAAGCGTTTTGAATCGTCGGCGTGCCTAAGATAGCCATTCGCTCTTGTATTTTTATTTCTCTTTTAATTTGTATTGTTTTCGTCCAAATTACAGAGCTTATGCTGCCGCCGCTGCTGCGTTTACGAAACTCTTACAGCTGCCTCAGCTGACGTCGTCGACGACGTCGACGTTTAAGTTGAGGTTGACGTTGACGTTGACGCCGGTTGGCGCTTGCGCAAACGCCTTAAATTGCAGGTGGGCTAATGCAAATTGAAATCATTATTAATTATAGCAGTCAGCTTCCGTCCTAGACCCCAAAAGCTCGTTTGCACACAAACTCCAATCAGATTACCGTCGCCAAATCCCAAAAACAAAGGCATTCGCAACTCGCTGCCAGCATGTGTGCTGGTACCTGGTTGTGGTGGGTAAGTAGACAGGTTGGTTGAGATAGGGGGGGGGGGGTTTGAGATTGGCAGTTAGGTGTCTGGGAACTGTTTGCAATTTAAGTGACTTAACTAACACAATTGTGGCAGCGATTTGGTGAGAAAATTGCGTAAAGCAACCAAGGCCCCCATAGAACATTGAAAAACTAAGCGGGTTCGCTGCTGGACTGAGAAGAGAAGAACTAGCTCAAATTACGCAAAACGCAAAACGTAGAAGAAGCGTAACGAACGTAACGAATTGTGATAATTAGAGTAGATTATTTTCAGTGTATGAGGATATCCGTGGCGCACCTTAATGCCCCACGACAATGCCCCTCTTTCATAATAGTAATGCCCTAAACTTGGCATTGAACATTTGAACTGAAATTCGAAATTCATTTTATTATGATTTTTATGGCATTAAGCAAATATCTCATGCACAGTTTATTGCTGCCAAGCACGAGTAAGCAATGCGTGGAATATTTACGATTGGATATATTTAAGACCGACTTCGCTTTAAGATTAGCAAATCAATATTCCGATGCGATGATGTCCAGAAAACTATTTTTAAACCTCTGCAGAGAGTATTATACCTTTGTCATTTAGTTTGTAGGAATGAAAGCGATCGAAAATGATGCAGTTTGACGTGTTTGCAAATTAAATTAAAATTATACACAAATTTATAAGAGCAAAAATTATCAGCATTAGCTACGAACATTTTCTTTGAAACCCCAAAATTCTTAAGAACTAAAATATTAATATAAAAGCTGACATATACACAACAATTTTCTACTGCCAAAACTTTGTCAAAACCGAAGCGACTTTTGAAAGTTGTGAAAGGCATTCAATTTTGTCCGAAAGAAGGCAAACGGTTATTTGGATTCACACAGTCAAATTGTTTATTCTTTTTAGTTAATTAGATCCAAACTTCGAAAAATCGATGAAGCAAATCGGCAGCAACTTGCTCAACTTGTGTGTGTTTTTGCCATATTTTGGATTTCATGAAATTCAATGGTCAGCTGTTAGCCATCAAATGAAATGGAAGAAGTTGGCAAGGGGGAGGGGAGGGGGAGCGTAGCATCATTTGGATTTGGTTTGATGCTTCTTGCTTATTAGAGTCGAGTGAAGTTTCAGCGCTGCGCTTCTCTTCTCGGCACAACAAGAACAGCAGCATTAATAACAACAACAACGCGGCCAATTGGTGGCAAATGCTGCGCTTGGGACGTGTGCAGCTAACAATCGCCACCAAATTGACAACAATAAAGGCGCTGCTGATGCAGTTGCAGTTGCAGTTGCTGTGGTTGCAACCGATGCGGCAAGGCGCGTGCAGCACCTGTCATCAAGCCAGCAGACAAGCGCGCAGCAGGAGGGCCAACAACAACAACAACAACAACAACACGCAACACTCGTTTGCATACGTGGCAGCCAACGTGGACATGTTAATTTTCAATTGGTCACTGGTAGCGAAGGAGCGTGGAACGTGGAGCGTGGAGCTCCGTGGGCGCATTGAGATTGAGTTGCCGCTGCTGCAGCGCACTGTGGCAATTACCGAACAAACCAAGCGCCTGCCACACGGTAGCAAGTAGGCAGCCAAACACAATAACAACAATTTGCAAGCCAGCCAAGGAATGCGCCATTGCCATCGACTTGCCAATTCCATTATAATGATAATGATAATGATGATGATAGCGATGGGGCAAGCAGCGACGTGGCAGCGAGTGGCTATTTGGTTTGTTTCTACGCGCTGTGGCAGCTTGAAGCGATGCTTATCCGTTTTAAGAATATCAATTATAAGTCATTTACTTGGCTAGCACGTCCGCAGTCGGTTCGGTCCACTCACCCAGTTCCAGTCTCTACACTCGCCACCAATTTGAGTAGCTCACCTAGCTCACCTAGCTCACCTAGCCCACTCGCCCCTCGTCGTTCCCAATTTTTGCTGCGTGTCACGAGTGTAAAGCTATAAAAGTACTTTTTAATTCGAGCTCATTTTAATTGTGAGAACTTTATTCCATTTGCTCACCCATTTTTCCCTCCGAGATCTCCATTATCCAAATCACATTTAATTCTCAGCTCAATTCTTCAAAAGGTGCCAGCATAAGCCATACTTTTTTTCTGCTTTTTGTTGAGGTGTTTTCCTCATCTTGTCTGGGTAATTTCGTTTATTTTTTTTCCATTCGGCTTACAATTACCGAGTCATTTAGTTGGAATTACATTTGATGAGTGTTTTCACTTGGTATTTTCTCCAATTAGTTGGTTGGTTTTGTTTTTAATGTCTGTCATGTATTTTCTATGGGGTTGACATGGAATTATATCAATGGGAATTGGAGAAGTCGCCAAACTACCTTCAAATTATCGCTTAAAAAATATCAACAAATATTGAAATTAGCTGCGCTTATATTTGGTTTGTTTCGCAATTTAATTGGGTAGTATATTAAAAATAAGCAAGCAAAAAAGTCGTAGTCGAGAGAGCTCGAATCAAGCTGCTAAACATATTGAATCGGTGGGTTTAAACAGACGAATATAGCTGTGTAATTCGACTGGCTTTTGACACTTTTCACAATATATACACTTTATAGGGTTGTAGATGCTTCCAAACTTTTGCACTTAACTTATTATACGCATTTCGACCATGTGCAATGATTTCAGTATCCAGTACAAATCTTAGTGTGCTAGATATATTCCCTAATAGGTCACGAGGTCATGTGCAACTGTTATAAAGAAAAGATTAATTTGTTAATTGGAAGTAGTGGATGGTCTTTTGGACCTTCATGTATTTTCCAACCAATTTTGCAGCTCCAATCGAACGCAATTAATTGATGTGATGTTTAGCAGATAATCTTTGAAGTTGCAATGCCAACAGAACTTAAGCAACTGCAGTTGAATTCGAGGCCAACACCTGCCGCTGCCACGCCCGCCGCCGCTGCCCAAATTGAATTTTTGTGAATGCGGCAGCTGCTGCTGGTCTGATGGTGGCCATTAATTGAGTTTTTATCTGTCGCGGATTACGGGCGATATTTGTTATGCTCGCTGGCAGATTCTTGTTGGCCTATTCCCAAGGGTATTTGGCAATGCGGCGCCTGCTAACTTGGCCAAGAGTGCAACGCTTAATTGATACACCAGTTAATTAATTGTAACAAGTCTTCCACAGTACAAAACACCGCAAATGATACGAGCCGTTTATGGGAGCTGACTGGGACAAAGGAGTGGGGGCAGATACTCTAAGAAAAATCGACCTCATAAGCAAAGGCAGCTACGTTAACTGCCCGTCAGAAAAAAAGGCAATAAGCCCAGCAAAAGAAAAAGAAGTATAAGGAGAAGAAAAGAAAAGAAGACAAAAAGGCAGTAACAAAAACGAAATCATTGAGACGGCAGCCGCAGACTGAGTGCGATCACAGCCACAAAACAGATCGCTCAAATGAGGGGAATCGAGTCGAAACTGGACCTGCATCTGAACCTTGGACCTGCCACTTACTCCAGAACTGCGACTCAGGCTTGACTGGAGCTGAGGTTGGGGTTGCTGTTCGAGCTGGGATTGGAACTGGGGCTGTTGCTGGGACTCAGCGGGAGTAGGGGCAGCTTGAACTGTGTTACACGAAACGGCGTGTTGATGCCAGTTGAATGAGCAAACACAAAACGAGGTGAGGCAACAAGAGAAGCACCTGCAAGCAGGGCAACTTTTAAATACTCTTCCTGGAATATATAACATATATAACATAACATAATTTAAACAGGATTTTTGGCATTCGAAATATATCCGAATATGTAAAAAATAAAAAAGCCTTCGATTCAACATAATTCAAAAATAAATATTTCCTTGATTAAAGTTGACTGATTTTTTAGACCTAGAACTTATGGTTAAAAAAACAATTACTGATGTACAGACACAATTTTGATATTGTGTTTTTCATAGGCGGGCGAAATTTTTATTTTTTTCATTGCCCATTGCTTAAAAAAACATTTAATGGTAAACTGAATATAAAAAAGGGCAACTAAATCAAGTCACAAAACGTTGCACAAAGCAGATGGACACCGTACGCCACTCTATTAAAGACGATGTGCTGCACAAAAATTAAAAATGAACGAAAGACTTAAGGCACAAACTTGTGCTAGCATAAGTGCATGAGCTAGTGTACTTGTGTGTGTGTGTGTGTGCCTGTGTGTGTGATTTTGTGTGAGTACAGCCGGTTTAGAATCAGCACTCGTTGCCCGACAGACATTCCGATGCAGCAGGTGTTTAGCATAAGTAATTGATATTCTACACACAATCACTGAGAGGTAGCAACAGCAACAACAGCAGCAGCAGCAGCAGCAGCAGAGAAACGGCGGCAGCACCTTGACGTGGCATGAAAAGCGTACGCAACAACATTCGGTGCAACATCAACATCAACATCAGAAGCAGCAGCAGCAGCAGCAGCAGCATCATCATCATCAGCAGCAAATTAAATGAAGCAACTCGAAATTGCAAGAGCAAACTCAAAGTCGATTTGGCCAGTAGATGGAAATGGAGTTGAAAATGAAGCTGCAAGCAGAACTTGTTGTCTATGCGCAATGAGATGAACGTAAAATTGGCCAGCTCCATTGCGGTTGAAATCATTTCAAATGAAATGGCCAGCCAATGTTTCAATCGAACGCTGAAGGCCTCTCAAGAAGAACGACTTGGTGAATAGCAATGGGCAACATCATTATTTATTATTATTAATATGAATTTACATAAGCGCTGAAAATGCGAGCAAAACTTCACACAAATCAGAAGCTTATTTGTGCCATTTAGCTGTTCCATTATTATTCAGCGATTTGCTGGCGTCCCACAAACTGGTACCCAGACAAATAGCAATAACAACAATAATACCACTTGGCGGACTCGCAAACTGACCACTGGCGTCAGTCGGCTGTCCAAAGTTGTCGCGTTCATTTTGCATTTCAAGTCGAAGACTCGCGATGGCAACTCTCGACTCAATCGTGCGCCATAAGTTTACTTGTAATTTATGTTAATTTTTCACTTTGGTTTAGCATAGAAATCGAAACGCCTAAACAAATGCTTGACAGTCGAGGCAGTCGACAGTCTACAATCGTGATAGATAGCGTACTATGTAATGTATCTCTCAGATTGCACAGTGGCGTTCAACAGAAAAAAGGCATAGGGAGAAGGGAGGGAGGGAAAGCAAACAGTTGCTCCAGTTATTTGAGCAATTGAAAAACAATTCACTTAATTAATTTATGGCATACAAAACAATTAACAATCAATTAACGCTTCAATTAATGAATGCTGAGGGTGTTCAAGCAAATGCGTACCGTCAAAGTTAAAATATTTGTGTAATTATGGAAAATTAAAATTAAAATTGGAAAATTATCAACAATTACTATGATAATTATAAGTAATTGGACACTGTCGTAATAAGAATTAACGCTGATTCCAGTTATTAATTTTGTATTTATATGTTTTATAAATATATCTATTTTCTTAGGTAAATGCCAAGTTTTTGTGTCAGCCCCTTGGCCCTGGCTAGACCTAAGCCACTGGCTTAGACTGACGTTTCAAATATCGTTTGGCAAATGAAAAATTACATATCTGCAGCCGAGTTGAAAAACAAGAAACCCAACGCCCACATGACAAGTCACCTTAGCTCGACTCTATTCGACTCGTTTCGACTCGATTCGACTCGATTCGACTCGATTCGACTCGATTCGACTCGATTTTTGACGATTGAAACAGACGTAGTATGTATAAAGACAAAATACACAAAATCGCTGCTCAGTCCTGGGTCAGTCGAACATTTTGGCATTGAGTTGACGAGTGCGGCGAGCAATTAATACAAAAAGGTCAGTACGGAGTCTGCAGCTGCGGCAACTGTGGCAATTGTGGCAACTCTGACAACGCTGGCCAAATCACTAAGTACGCGGTGGTATCTCGAAAAACCTGTAAGAAACGCAGCAGCGCCTGGGGCTAGTTCCACTTGCCCCTGCCCCGCTTCAATCGCCGGGGCTCTCGGCATGCAACTTGACTGCCAGTTACGGTCAGATGTTGTTGTTGTTGTTATTGTTGTTGTTTTCTTTTTTTTTCTCCTTTGAATTATTATTTTATTTTTTCTTATTATTTATTTGTGTGACATGGCAAGCATTTAATTATAACGTTTTCAACTTGCAAATCGCTTTAATTGCCGTTGCAAAACCTTCACAGGCCATTAATAAACGCGTGCGCAGAGAGGGGAAAGAAGCTGGGTTTAAGTGGGTAATTTCTTCTATTTTTTTTGTTGTCCCTTCTGTTAGCCATTGTACTGGCCATTTATTAGAGAAAAGTGCGCCATTTCTCTTACTTGGCTTTGGTTCTCTAAATGTAGCTGTATCTCTATCTGTATCTGTATCTGTATCTGTATCCGTATCCGTATCTGTATCTGTATCTGTATCTATCTGCCTGGCCGTGCTCATCATTAGGCTCCAGTGCGCCCCTGATCCATGTGTGACCTTTTCCTGTTTTGATTACCGAATTCGGTAGCTGTCCCTTTTTATTTTGTGTGTATTTTGTATTTTCTTTTCTTGTCGACTGAATTGCATGAATCACAATTTAAAATGATTCGCATTTGCCGTTAAGTAGCCGGCATTCAAACGAAAATCACTCTCGAAATTTCCGTTGAACCTTTTCGTTAGTTTTTTCATTTTTTATTTTTATTTTTGTACCCTATGGTTGAATTGTCGTGGGGTAGTGCTATATATAGCTGTGTACAGTAAAGAACCAAAGTCAAACAATATTCTGGCTTGCTTTCATCTGGATTTATAAATGGCTTATTCAGATTTGAACACATTTGCTTGCTTTGACATTCCAGGGTATCTGCTGTTTGGGCTGCCTTTCTAGTTGACTTGCCTGCTGCATTCGCCGTTTTCGTTTGAATTTCGTTGTTCGATGACTCAACAAAAAATATGTAGTCATTACATTTGTAGGCATTTTCATTAGGAGTTCGCGATGATGGCAATCAGTTGTCCTGGGTTCTGTGCTCTGTGCTCTGGGTTCTGGGTCATTCGGCCGCAGCAGGATGAGGGCCACAGCCTTGACTTCCGCTTCTTCTCCGTTCAGTTCGATGCCTTAACCGTATTCCAATGATAAACTCATAATGATATTCCCGTTGTTCTCCTTCCTTTTTGCTGTTATTGTTGTCTCGGACGGCTCACTTAGTGCCGGACGTGTTCGTGATCTCTTAACAGGGTCAACGTCAGCCAGCTGACTTTTGTATTTTGTATTTTGTATACGGTGTTTTCTATTGTGTGTGTGCCACACATACTCTTGATAAATGTATCGTCATTCCGATTTTGCGATTTTCTTTTCCATTTTGGCTAGACGTCGTTTCCTTTATTTCCAGCACACCCAATGCACTGGAAGAAATATGATGACCAACGAGGAGCTGCTGAAGTTTCTGAATTATGAAATTCCCCTTAATTATGTTATACTGCGTTAGTATATATCACATTAGCAGAAGATGACGAGACTCCAGAACACATTCTGCAAGATTGCCCGGCAATAAACAGCCTGAGGCTCTCTCTCAAGCGAGTGCTTCCTAAATATTAACAATATTACACATTAATTTCCGCTAATGTAAAATACCTATTGCTGTATTTAATGTATAATAATATAACTAATATAATATAATAATAATATATAATATATTAATAGTCGTACTTTAGTTCTAGACTGATAATATTAACAGCAACACACATTAATATTCTCTACTGTAAAATAATAATTATTGTACAGCAGTATATATATATATATATATATATATATATATATATGTATATATATATATATATCATATTTGCAGACTAATATTTATCCTTTTTTGATTTTGGGCATTCTAAAATTGACCCCTCTGTAAATATCAATGAATTTAAATATCGATGTGCTGGCAATATTTCCTAGCTCAGATATTTGATTCCATCCGCAACCCTCCCCTCCCCGATCCAGATAGAATAACAGCATGAAACACATTAAGTGCGCAACGTTTGCCCATTTGCAACAGTCTTTGGCATACCTTTGTTGCCAGACTAATGTTTGGCCAATCAATTAGGATATTAGAGGCATGTTCGTATTGTAAAATAACAATACCAATGATAGTGGTGAGTCGGGGAAGCGTGTGCTGCCCCTAATTGCACACCCGCAAATAGACTAACAAGTAACGTGTTTCAAATTCAATTTTCAATGCCGTATGCCGTATGCCGCATGCCGCATGCCACAAACTATGCCGTGTCCGAGTGACAATATTAACGAAGCCAAATCCAAATCCACATCCAATCGCAATCGCAATTCCAATCCCAAATTCAAACCTTAAGCCGCACACAACGAACTATGTCCGCGACCCTTTCCCCCTCGTCTATGAATTGAGTGACGTATTTCGATTTCTTTGCTGCTCATTTGCTGGCTAATTTTGTATGGCCTTGTAAAGGGTATTATATTTTTGTCGTGAAGTTTGATACACATTGAAAAAAAAAATCACTTTTGTTTAACAAGATATTAAATTATTTATATTTAGGCATTAAATCCATGCGATCGGACAAATATATCATATATCTGCCACAGGAATAATCCCTTCAAATATGAGCTACCATATACCATATACCATATACCATATACCATATACCATATACCATATACCATATACCATATACCATATACCATATACCATATACCATATACCATATACCATATACCATATACCATATACCATATACCATATACCATATACCATATACCATATACCATACACAGTGGTAAGTAATCTTCGGCGTGCCTAAGATAGCCGATGTTCCGTTTTTTTCTTTTTTCTTTTTGTATTATTTGCTTGTGATTTTGTTGGGCCAAATTGATATGGTAAGTAGTTCAAAGAATGGGTATCGCTGTGTGTATGGGTTTGGGTCATCTAAATTAGCTACCCTGGTTACCGACGCTATCCGTCGTTGCATTTGGCTTCCATTTCGAGCCTAATTATCACAGCTTTTTATCAAGTGACAGGCCAGCGACTAATTTCGAAATGAACGAATGAATAAATGAGTGCCCAAAAGGAAACGGCATTTCCGTTCCTCTCCGGGGGCATCTCTCTCTCTCTCTCTCTCTCTCTCTCTCTCTCTCTTTCTCTCTATTCGACTTTGGACATTCGACATTGGGAATGAAACTGACCGCAATCGACCGAAAAGGTATCAATATTGTCTTGTATATATATACACATATATTTTTAGTACTTGTGTGGTGTGGGGGGGGGGGGGGGGGGCGTGGCAGGCCAATATTGGCCGTCGATAAACCGCAGCGACAAAGGCACGGCGACAACAATGAAAATGCGTAGGTAATAAATAAAAATTGTTTTTAAACAACTTAATCGAATTTGTGTTTTCCGATTGACTTGCCCTGTCTTCTAGGTACACATAAACGTATGCAGAGTGAGCGAGGGTTGCTTGAAAACTGCATCAAATGACAACAAATAATCAATAGCTAGTTAATCGGAAAGATCGCTTTGTGGTGCAACAGAACTATTTACAGACTTATCAGATTTATATTGTTGCGTTAGTTGAATTAGAAAATAGAGAGCTGTTCTTCACTTTAAATACATTAAATAAATGACAAAGAAAATTGCAAGCTGATCAATAAACATATTACACAAACAAGACTTAAGAATCCAACAGACTGTTAGTAAGAAAAAAAATTGTATTCAAATTCTAACTGGTATTCTAGATTGGTCTTAAGGTATTTTAAAATATCTAACCGTATTTCTAAAAAGTGATGCATTAGTTGACTTCAACGAAATTGTCGAATAGTGATTAAATATCCAGCTAGATTTGCCAGTTGGAAAAATCCATTGGCTTGGAACAACCCTCGCATTGTGTTGTAAGCTATCTCATTGCTTGGCATTTTTATGCGTGCGCCTTTTGGCCTTTGACTTTGACATAAAAAAAAGCAGAAGTGCCGCCTCCTTCAGCTGTGGCGCTGCAGCCTGAAAACGCTGGAGAAATGAGTCGGGGGTTGGGGTTGGGCATAAATGTTGTACTTCTAGGCGCTGCCCCAAATGCGTTTCTGTTGTTGTTACAACAATTTTTATGACGCAAATGCTCGTAAAACGGCATTGGTCTTGTTCTTGTCGTTGTTTGTTGTTGTTGCTGTTGTTGTTGTTGTTGGTGTCTTTGTTTGCCTTGTGAGCCGCTGTCATTTGTCGTGTGGTGTTGGTGTGTTGTCGCCTTCATTGTCCTTGACTTGCGGCCACCAAATTATATGTATTTGTTTTTAACATATTTCTGTCTAATGGAGTGCCGCCGTTGCTCTGCGCCACGAGCTTCACAAGCTGACTGCCCCAACCACCCACACACGCCACACTAGGTGCTTTGCATTCCGAGTCACAGATTTCGGCATTCCGAGTCGGTTGTTGTTGTTGTTGTTGTCGTTGTTGTTTGCGGCTGCTTCTCTCCGACTTGGCAAAACTTTTGCTGACCAACAAAATGACTGGTCAAGTGAAAGTTAAGCAACAACAAGCAACATGAGCAGCAACCACATCAACAACATCAACAACAACAACCATTTTTAACAAGCATAACAATCAAAGAGCCAAGATTACACGTGTTAGTTGTTATGCTTGTAATTGTTGCTGTTGTTTTTGCTATTTGCTATTTGCTATTGTTGTTGTTGTTGTTGTTGTGGTTTTTTACAACCTATTATTCAAAAAATATGCTGATGCTAAACAACAAAGTGGAATGCCAGCAATGCTCAAAAGTGTTTCTTTTCTGTTTCTTGTCTGTTTGTTTGTTTGTTTGTTTTTAATTTGCCTACAAGAAACATAAAACATGTTCGTAAATAACTCACATATATCTGCACATTAACAAGAGCAGAAGACAGATCTAATTGATTGTTCGAGATGGTAAATGGATGTTAACTAATTCGAAAGGCGATCAGCAACATCTGGCGCAAAACATAATTTAACAAAAATAAAATAAAGCAACAAATACAACAGTATTTTTACAACTCAGAATGTTTGCTTTTGTATTGAACGTCTTTCCGATCATAAAAATATTTGGGAACATTAACTAGCTGACCCGTCCACCTGTCGATGGACGCCGTAGATTTTCCGCCCAAATATTTCTACTCATATACGGAAATCTTCACAAGCAAGTCGAAGCCAAAGGCGAAGCCAAAGGCGAAGGCAAAGGAAAAGCAAAAACTTCAATGCACGTGCGTTGCCATATTGCTGTCAGTCAAGTGTTGCAAGTGTTGCTGCCGTTTGCAGTTGCAGTTGCAGTTCGAGTCAGTTCAGCCAGAGTCATGAATGAAGGAACTTGTGCGATGTCTTTATTGCAGCAACAGCAGCAGCAGCAACAACAACAACAACAACAAGTTGGCAGCGACGTGTGGGCAGTTGACTGCCGTTTTTCGCGCACCAAACAAAAAAGAAATGAAGAAACACAGCAACAACGGCAAAAATCAACCCGCAGCCAGCGTTGCGCACGCGCACGACTTGCGAACGACGCGCGCATTGCCAGGATTGAGATGAGCAGATAGCGAACGACCAAAAGAGAGAGAGAGAGAGAGAGAGAGAGAGAGCGGAATGCAGTTATATTGACTACTGTCAACTCTATGTGTGTGTGTGAGTGTGAGTTCTTATTAGCGCAGTTGCTCAACTTTGAACTGTTGTTGTTCTTGTTGTCGTTGTCCTCGTTACAGTTGCTGCTCGCAGTCGCCTTGCAGACCGCTGCATAATTATGTGCAAGGGAGCAGAGCAGAGACACCTTCCCAAGCGAGCGAGCCCATCAATTGCTCTACCTGTTCCCCCTCCCACCCCATCGCCATCTCCATTTCCCTCTCGCCTTCTTCGTCTTCGTTTTCGTCTCCTTCTCCGTCCGTGTCTTCGAGTTCGCTTTGGGTCTTGCGTTATGAGCTTGCACTTGTGTTTGTGTGTATATATATGTGTGTGTGTGTGTGTGCTCGACAACCTGTAAACGATACAAATCACACACAGTGCCAACCGCAAGGCTTGTCTGTTTCTTGTCGATGTTGCATGTTGCTGTTGTTGCTGATGTTGTCGTTGGCAGCATTTGCGGCAGCAAATTGAAGCACCGCAGCAACTTCTCGCATGCATTTGTTGTATTTGTATGGCTTGCAGCAAATATGCGCCCCTATCTGCCCGGTTGTTGTTTTACAGTCTTACCCATTGTAGTTATAGTTACTGTCAAACCAGTTATAACCAAAGCCCCCACCCCCACCCCTCCCATCCCCGTCCCCATTCCCCATTCCTCAATCCCCATTGTCATCCCCATCGCTGCCCGTTCCTGTTGCTTTCATATATGAAAAGTGATTTCTTTGCATAAAATACGCTACCAAAAGTGCACTGAGAGAAAATTAAAATTCAATTTACATTTGTAAATGTATGTACGAAATAAATGCCAAATATTCTTTACAATTTTTAAAATATTCCCAGGCAACATATATATATATATTTATATGTATATATTTCTATTTATTTTGTTTTTAAAATATTCTGCTGAAAATCATATTATTTGTTTTTGCCATTGCCAGAATTAAGTTTTAAATTTGTTCAATTAAATACATGGATGCATGTATCAATATATATCTGGGTTTCTTTCTTTATCATTTCCCATTTCCAATCCCATCAAGTTATTTTAATTTATGTGTTTGCTTATTATCTTTAAGTATCACAGAGGAAATTAATAAATATGATTTAAGGGGGCAAAAAAAAGTAATATTTCTGATAAATAATTGTGATAATTAAGTGTTAAGGAATTGTTTTTTATTTACTGATGTATTTAATGTCACATTGAGCCAGTCGACAGGCGACTTGATTAAAGTATATTAAAAGTAAAATTAAATTTAAGTTAAAGTGAGATATAAGAAATATTTATAAGATTTCTTGTATATTATTGGCGTTACTTGTATATTTGCTTTGTTCAACATTTGAAATTATTGTTATTACTGTTCATTTTTTTACAGTGCATAACTTCGTTGTTTTCTGTCATAGTAATTTCTCTCGGTGCCAGCAGTGGTTGGGGTCCCAGATCCCGATTTTGAGAGCTGGACACTCTGCTGCTTCTGCTGCCTGATGATGATTGGGTATAATGGGTTTTATGGAGCAGCTGCTGTGGATGTGCATGTGAATGTGAATGTGAATGTGGATGTGGATGCTGCTCGTTGTTGTTGTTGTTGCTCGTTGCTTGGTCGTTCTTCAAGTTTTGTGGCTCACACCTGTGCCCTGGCCAAGCCTGACATTTTGAAATATTGCCATTGATTTGCTGGCAAAGAGACTGCAAACTGATTTAGTTTTCTGAATCCGATTTCGTTGGCAGTCCCATTAGGCAGCAGCAGGCGCATGGTTCCCATGGCAAATGTGATTGTTGCTTGTTCTCCTCTTCTCCCTGTGTGTGTGTGTGTGTGTGTGTGTGTGTGTGAGTGTTGTGTTTCTCTTGTTGCTGTGTTGTTTGTTCTACAATTAACAACAACAATGTGCGCGCAATGTTTTAATTTGGGTCAAGCAATTGGCGTCGCTTTGGCACCGTTCATAATTTCCATAAACACCATGCCAAGCCTCCTCCCCCCCACCACACCACTCACCAAAAAGCAACACAAAAAAAAAAAAGACTTGGCCCAATCACATGCATAAATATAGCTGTTTATGTGTTTATATAAGCGTCTAGTCGCATACGCTTAAATATACTGCTCGTCATTTATAGCAAATCGAATGATGGCCACGACACACACACACACACACAGGCTACACACACAGGTATAAAAGCATAACAAAATTCATTAGCATTTTCGGCATGCACCAACTGTAAATCTTTTAGCATAAGCATAAAATTCTCTCACACAATTAGAAGCTGCTCTCTCACACACACACACACACACACATAGACATTCACACACACGCACACAGTTAGAGATGTCAAAGAGTCAACAAATCGATCACGCGACAAGCATAGCTAAGAGAGCGTGTGCAGTTGGTTTGATCGCAGAGCATATCAAGCAAAGAGCGTCGCGATGCTTTGCATGTGTGTGTGTGCCTGTGTGTGTGTGTGTGTGTGTGTGTGTGTGAGCTAGTTGGTTCGATGTTCGATCTGCGGTGTGTCGGGTATGAATGATCTTTATTGTTGTTTAACACTTGTCCAGCAAATTACGCGCTGTTGTTGTTGCTGTTGTATTTATAATTATTTCATCGTTTAAATGCTAAGTGACGAAAATGATATGGTTTTGAGCAGAAGAAGAAGCAGAAGAAGCAACGAAGCAAGCAGAGCTGCATAATAAAAGTAAATAAAGTGCTGTTCAACATAATCGATTCGAATTCGAAGTCGAGCTCGAGATCGAGGTGAGAAGAAACGTTTCAGCTGAGCTCGAACTCGACCAGTACAGTGAACATCCGCTGCCAAAGACGACTGGGCTCAAGGCTACTCCTAATTCCAAGTCTCGATTCGATTTAATTAATTTTAATTGATTAACAACTGGCACATTCTTAAATGTAGACGCAATGTAATCGACTAAAGATTTTATATCGATATATTGTTATCGCCACCCTCTGCTTGCCACAAGGCACTCCCTCTCCTTGGGCACACACTCAACTCGTGCCTCGCCCCGTGCCTCATCTGAATCTGTCCAAATGTTTGCCTACCTTTTGTAGCCAGTTTCCCACTCTGAGCAGCAGTGAAGTGTTTGCCTTTGGCCCAAGTGAAGTTTGTGGCCATCATCGATGGATCTGCGACTGCGACAAGTGAGCTTTGCCACGATTCACCTGTGAAATGCTTCCTCTTCCCCTTTTTTTAAATTTTCTTTTTGATTTGTTTTTATGCATGTTGACGCTGCTGCTGCTGCTGCTGCTGCAGCTGCTGCTGTTGATGCTCCTGTGTTGCATTTCAGAATTAATATTTGGATTTTAATTAGCAAGAAACTTCCTTTGGGCTATGCCAGTGGGTGGGGTGGTGGAGCGGGGCGGAGGCGGGTGCCGGGGCGCTTGCGGGGAGGGGGATTGGTTGGCTGTGAGCTGCTCTCTGTTTACACTGCTTGGTTGGTTGGTTCTGCTGTTAAGTGCATAGGTGTATGTGTGCGTGTGTATATATTTAATTAATGCACACATGCACACAGTCACACCAATTGACATAGCAAATGAAAGTAGTATGTGATGCTCTATGTGTGTGTGTGTGTGTGTGTGTGTGTGGCAGGTAGCTCCATCAAATATGCAGCATTTGCTTAGTTCCAAATTTAATTTCGTTCAACCATTTTCGCATAATGAGCCACACACACACACACACACACACACACACACATATGTGCATATTTATTGTCGCCAATGAAAATTATTGTTTAATACATTTACATTAGTTGGGCAAATGAATTGTTTGCTGCCGCCTTTTGTTAGCCAAACAAACAGGCAAATGGCCAAAAAGCCTTTGGCTAAATAATATTATTTTAAGTTTTCACAAATTTTCCAAATATATCTTCCATATGCTTGCTACATCCCTCCCTCCCGCCAACACACACACTCACACACTCTCACACAACACCCTTCCTCTTCCGTTCCGTTCACACTGGTCCTGTGTTGGGGCACAACTCTCTTTGGTTGGCAGCGAACGCGGTGCGAACATGTTGCAACTGACACTGTTAAGTTAACAGCGCGCTGTTACAGCTGCTGTTAGTTGACAACACCTTCGCAACTAACAAATTTGAGAGCTCAACTTTTTTGGTGTGGCTTCGGAGTTTTGTTAGTGTATTGCAAGCAAAATATTTATTTTTAGTATTAAATCAAAAGCTTGGATTGTTAATTGCTGCAATTCAAGTATTGGCTGCAATTTTAATAAAAATCAATAAGAAATTAAATTAATTGCAAGACAAGAAACTATTTCGAATATTTATACAAAAATGAATTGGCTCATAAAGCATTGCAACTATGAAACCAATTTATTTTTCTAACTATTTCTATGTTTTGATATTTATTAAGTTTTTATTGGTAATCCAAGCGCATAAGATGAGATATTTATAAGGTATAAGAAACAGTCAATAATTTTGAACATTTATTTAGTTAGTGTTATGTTTTTTATATACTATTTTTATTAAGCTTAATTATTTATATATATATATATATGTGTGTGCCATTTGCATACATATACAAATTTTCGAGTTGGTTTCAGGCGAGGCTTTAATTAAAAAACTGTCGCTAAAATCTTGGCATCAGACACAGGCAAGCCAGGCAACAAAGGACGAAGGACCCTGACCGCCAAAAAAAAGGCCGAGCTTCAAGCCCGTTGGCATTGCTACGGCTAACGGTTAACGGGTAATGGCTAACGGGTAACTGGTAACCGTCTGCGGGCGGCGGCCAACGCGTCGTAGTATAATTCAAATAATAAATTCCATTTTACGGCCCTCAGCGCGGAAATGGCTAACAAATGGCCGTCCTTCTCACTGATGCTGCGTTCCAAATGCGAAATGCAGACTAGATGCGAAAGAGTGAAAATTCCTATAAAAAAAGTAAAAATAAAAAGATTACAACCGCCAGAGAGAGCGAGAGAGAGACAGAGAGAGAGAGAGAGAGAGGGCAGAATGAGGAGTGCGTTGGGGTTGTCTTACCTAGTGCTGCTGCGGGGCAGGCTAAAATCGATTTAGCCAAGTAATACCAATAAAAATTAGAAAGCATATAAATTGCCAGCCAAAATGTTTGTTGTCAAACCTCAGTGGCGGAGAAATCACATTAGGGTGGCTCCAATCAAATTTGTGTATTGTCAGCAAGCAGCTGGCTGGCTTGTTGCTCGCATTTTATATAACGCGGGTAGGCAACAACAATAACAGCAGCAACACCAACAACAACAACAACAAAAACCACCACCAGACAAAGTTGGCACCCCAAAAAAAATAAGAAATCCACACACAAAACTGCGTTTTAGCTTGTAAGTCATTCATTCATTCATTCGATCGTTTAGTCAGTCAGTCAATCTCCGCATGTTGTTGCACAATTGCTTGCCGGCTTTTTAATGGGGCGCCCCACCCCGTCGCACCGCCTCTCCAAGTGCCCAGCACTTATTGAAGCGCGCAGATTTATTGGAATTTAAAATTCCTTTGTTAGTCACCAGAGTTGCGGCTCGCCCAGAAATCTAATAAGCGCTTAAAAGCCCAAAAAAAAATATAATAAAGAACAAGCAAGAATGCTCTAGTCGAGTGAGCTCGACTGGCAGCTACCCTGAACCCTGACTAAGAATACATTGATATTCGATTTTCCATATGAAAATAGCATTTTCTGTTTCTAATTTTTGTTCATATTGTGTTTTTTGTTAATGCTACACACTTAAGGCAAATTTAACGCACTAGTCACTGATGACCAATCAGTCTTTATACAAATTTAGCAAATCATATTCATTATATATAGACAATAGATGTGGAAGTTTAGAACTTTAAATTGATCGATAATATGTCTGGGTAAAGTTTCTCTGACTCAGCTCAGTTCTCTCTAGTCTCCAAGACAGTCGGGCGTGGCTAGATCAAATTGACTGCCTTCTGCCTGTTGCACACGCTTTCAGAAACTTCGAAATACCCTTTTTGGCCATTTCAAATGGCTTCAGGCTATAAAAAGAGAATATCCCTCACCCAACGCGTACACTAAGATTTGGACGAGGGCTGCCTCAGAGGGGGGGCGTGGTTGTCGGGCTTTTGTCGCTTATCTGGAGCGTGTTCTGGCGATAATACATACATCTCCGTCTATGCTATAAGCCACAAATGTATGCAAAGAGCGTTGCCCAACTTATCGTTCAATTAGCATAAGCATCTTCGCAAAGCGAATTAATCGCATTTTTGCTGGCACCATTTTGAGCTTGGTCAAGCTAAAAGTGTGAACAACAGCTGGCATCTTAAGAATTTTGTTGAGCGACTGCAATTTGGAATTAAATTCATATGAGGAACTTTATAACTTTGATATGTGATTTCTCTCTATGAATGTGGAGTTTTATTTGTACCCTATACCCACTCATAAAGTCGAGCAATAAAGCATCGTATTTGGCTTCATGGCTTGAAATCGTGTCACTGTCACAACTCTATCACAGCTTTGTCGATTTTAAAAAGCATTTCGGATTGATTCCTAGAAAAATGCCATATTTAAATTTGGCTCGAGTTTTATGTACACATGAATCTGAATCTACAGACTTTTTTTTATAAGCCTTGGCAACTCCCTTTGGCTAAAAGTGTTGTGTGCGTGATTGTTGAAGTTCAATTGGAAATTTGGTTTACTGTCGACCGATGCGAAAGTTTTGCTCGCCTTTGCCAGTGCCATGAGTATGTAGCTATATAACACTCAACAGATGTCGAATCGTTGCTGCTTTCCACATGAAAATAATAACAGAAAAAACAAAGAATAAAAAAACAACAAGAAAACGGCAAAAACAAAAACACAAACAAAATGGCAGCCTCGTAAACAACTCGCTAAACGTTTTGGCGCTCATTTTGCAGCCGTTGCTTAATTTCACTCCCCCCCCCCCCCCGCCCCGCGCCACCCCCACCCTTCCATCGCTGCTGTTGTTGGTGCCGCTTGGAGCCTCAAGCACAAGTGAAAGTTCAAGGGGACAATGTATGGGTGGCTGGGTGAGTTTGGCTGTTGCTGCTGCTGCTTCTGCTGTTGGTCTTTTAAGGTGGTCGGGTTGATGCCCCAAGGTGGCGGGGGTGGAGTGGGGGTGGTGTGCAGGGGCTGCGTGGCTGGAGGGTCGTTGGCGCTTCTGCGGCTGCCACGCATACGCCACATTTCGCACATTTCCCTCTCTCCCCACTCCCCGCTCCCCATACGCCATTCGCCCTGTCCCAAACCACTCTATTACCATTTTTGCTTTGTTTTATTTGCGCATTTTTTTGCGTCATTTTTGTTTTGTTTTTTTTTATTTGGTAGCCCAGATTTTCCGCACATTTTGCCGTCTGCCGCTCCACGTGGATGTTGTTGTCGAGTGTTTTGGGCATCGCTAAAAACAAAAGGCGCGCACATTAAATTATGAAAATAAAATGCGATGCGATTCGGCCCCTTAGCTTACCTTGCCCATCAAAAGGTCGTCGGCAGGCAAAGCCATTGAATAACTCGACTTCAACGATGACTTAATGAGCAGCAGTTGGGATATACGGATATATATATATACATATATATATATATTTTTATTTTATATATATCCATATACATGTATATTAACATGGCTCTCTGGTTCTGAGTTGAAAAACTTGTGCACTCTCCAATAAAAAGAGACAGCGCAAGAGGAATGCGCAAAGTGATTGCTAACAAAAAATACAACAACGAACATATTTAATGTAACTTTTTAATTAAATCGTTATATATTCTCACTGCTCGATGCTCCAGCTCCTGCTCCTGCTGCTGCTCCTGCTCCTCCAGCCTCTTTTTCTGCTATTCATACCTGCCTCCATATTTTTTGATGAGCACCGAAGCAAAAGAAATTGATAATGGCTGCTCACTTTCGAGGAGTCGTAAAAAAAACGGTTGCATGCAAATTGGTAAGTTCCCTGAATAGGGGTAGCCAAGTGAGCCAGCGAACGGGCCTAATGAGGCCCAGCTGGTAATTAGGCCGAAGGTATTCAATCCCAGCACTTCATATCTATAGGCAAGTGATGGGCGCTACTCACTTGACAAGCAAACGCCGACTGAATACTATTTGAACAAAGTCAACACTTGTCATTTACATAAGCTATGATTCATAATCATAAATACTTCAAAACAAGCATGCAAAAAAAAAGAAGAAAAAAAACAAATATTTATATCTGAAATTATCACTCTGAGCTCTATTTGTATCTTTTACTTATTTATTGTTCTGCGACAGCCTTGCATAAATTGAAATCAACGTTTTATCTGAACCAACAAAAATGTATACTTTTTAAACGCATGAACATAATTTGCATGCTTATAATAATTTATGAAACATATCGAAAATCGTATTGGCTTATAATCTTGATTAATCCCATTGTGTATTTTTCATACTTCTTTTTTGGTCTATAGAAATATTTAATGTTTTCCCCATTTGCAATGCGTATTTATTTAACTTTTTATTTAGAGCCTTGAATGCATTTGATTCATATTTTTGCACCGCAAAATGTAGCATTACCAAATAATTTCAATTGTTGCCTTGTTTAATATTTGCCGAAACTTGTACGAAATCCCATTGCATATATATAAATATATATATATATATATATATATATATATATATATATATATATATATATATATAATTAATGAGAATGTCGATTTAACTTTCACACCGAAAAGGTAATACATTAACTTATTCAATATTTTTCGACTTTTTCCTTTTCACATATTAATAATTGAAGTTCGAAACATGAACGGATATTGATATGCGAAAGTTGGAAGTAAGTATTTAAACGAAATGTGATCTGTGAACAATTTAAAATTAGTTCTTTTATTGTTAAATTTTCAACACTTTAAATACACTCTGCGAAATTCGATGAAAGGTACTTGATTTCTTCATTCCAAAATTGAAAATAAAATTTTACACAATTGTGTTTGTTCCACAAAAGTTTACTATTTTAAATGCACGTCAAATAAAAAAGGAATTTATCATTCGGAGATTACATGAAAATAACAAATTAAAAATGTGTTCAGCCTCCAGATTTGTTTATAGAAATAAGAAATATATAGTTTGGACCATTCCTTAGCCTGCGTTGCTGCTCAACTGCCTCAAACTGTGTCAAACCCACTTAAATTCAACGGCACTTATTTCCCCACATGCTTTCTATGGGATTCAGGCCGGATGATCTTACTGGCCACTCTAAAAGCTTAAATAAAGAAATCGAATAAGGCATTTGCGTCTGGTTGATCCTCCATAAAGTTCACCAAAACTTCGTCCCTCTCAGCACATACGTCCTGAAATGATGACTGAATGCAGCCCAGATCGTGAGTGAAGCACCGTCACAGCTTCGAGTAGGGAAAAATCTGTCAGATTTTTTTAAATCGTGGTAGCAATAATTAAAACCGTTTCAGCCATCGAAATTAAATTTGTTCTCATCTGAAAATACCACATTTTGCCACTGGGCCTGGGTCCAGGACATGTGTTGTTTGTTTTTAATGGATGTGCACGCTCGTTATAGTCGGCTTTGACTTCATTTTCTTCTAAATCAATCGATCACTACCTGATAAAATTTGTTGAAGACGATGTCTCGATACTTGTAACCTTAAATCAAATAGAATTTTAGATGCCGCAGCATTTGTATCCAGCCCAGCCGTGATAATTTTGTGATGTTGATTTTTTTTTTGCATTGTTTGCTGTAGTTTTCTTTTAATTTTAACATGCTGGTGCCGATCGACGTAATTTAATTGATTTTAATAATTATGTAATTAATTGCCTGTTGCTCAATTCAGTATCCTTGTCAGCAAGAACCTTAGCTATCTCCTCTGGTTAGTGTGTTTTTTCCTTTCCCATTCCAAATGTTTGTTTGCAGTTGATCTATTTCTATTTATAAAATAATAAATAAATATGTATTCTTTATTATCCATTCAAAGAAATTTCATATAACGCCTTATTTCATTTTCCTAATCGAATTTCGCGGAGTGTGTATTCTTTATGTGTTGTGAGCCATGATTTATCGTATTTCGGATCGATGTTAGGAGAATTTAGCTACATATATTTTAATTTAATACTCAAAATGAAATATTTTTTAATTTTTAAATTTGTTTTCGTATTTATTGGGTAATTTTCAGAAAATTTATTATGGCCTCTCGGGCATTTCAATTAATTGTTTTATTATTCATTTCACAAAGCCAAATAAAATGATGGCGATCAGCATCAGTTTCACTTAACAACAGCGCAAGCTCATATACCAAATGCTGGCCAAAATTGAACCAGGCTATAAGCCAGTGAGAGTATTCCGTGGACGGTGCGCTCATTACGACAATTATTTTTTGTGTGTGTGCTTTAAATTTTGTTGGTTAGCCAGCTCCTCAAATATTTTGCATATTGATTGTTTTAATTGAAAAGCGCGTGCGCCTTTTTAATAGTTTTCATAATTGAAATGCAGGCGCCGCAGAACTCAACCGGAGCACGCCCGCATATGCAGACCCACACATATATATACATATATATATATATATATATATAGATATATATATATTTATATACTTATGTACTTATACTTATGTTCCCATAGCATATTGAAGTTGATGAGCTTTAATTGTTTCTGCCATTATTAATAATAATTTACCAAAATATATAATTTTGGCAGCGTTTTGATGGCTTCATTAGCCAACGCCGTGGCTTGCCACATGAAGCATAAAGCAACCGCCGCACGCGTCTCATTTAAAAGTCATTACGTTTAATAAAAACACGAAAAAAAAGATGAAAAATAATATAAAAAACAGCACCATCAATTGTTTCGCCTAACGGTTTTAATGGAGGGCGTTTGCTTTATGACCGTCGTCGCATAAATCAATTGAATTTGAATTTTGTTGCAAATGCTGCTGCTGCTGCTGTTGTTGCTGTTGACCTTTTTTAATTGCATGCTGCATAGTAATAAATATTTTTGTATAATATACACATATTATACAATTATTTATTCTGTACACAATGAGCACAGTTAAAAAATAAAACTCTCATTAATTTATTGGCATTCTTATTAAAAGTCACGCCCAAAAAACTAATTAAAATTCCATGTCGAAATACGTTCCACATTCGTTGGGAAAGAAGTGCAGCTAACTTTGAAGCATTCACAATCTTTACACCTCAGTCAAATATTTATTTCTAGATAGATTGAGATGTGATGGGTATGTTAATTCCTGCGTTCCTCAAATATCCGGTCTTTCTTGGTAATTGGGAAAAGGGGTATGATTAGAAGGAAGCATTTCTCACCCCATAATTATATTGTTGGTATAAGTATGCATAATCTGGCTCCATAGCCGAGTCGACTTAGCCATGTCTGGCTGTCTTCAATTGGCATCATCACAATTGGTTAGATTTGCTTTATAAGTGTTAATTTAATTAATTTGCCAAATTTGTACGTTTCCATTTTTGTGTGAGATCCAACATCAAACTAAATATAAGCAGTTTAGACTTTGTTGACTGACACTTGTATAAACATGTTTTATTATTTAGATAATATTTAAAGTAATCTGATTAAAACGATAATCACCACTGAAGCGGCGATATGAATGCCAAAAGAACAAATAAAAGCTATTGATTATTATTTGATATGGCTATGACTATTATTCATGAGTTTGGCAGCAGCAGCAGCAGCAACATCTGAGTGTCAGACAAAGCACATGCTTAAAATATTCATATTTTTCAAAGCATTCGCTTAATAAAACTGTATGTCAAAGCATTTGTTTGTTTGTTTGCTGTTGTTGTTGGTGTTGTTGTTGTTGTTGTGACCCACGAGCTGGGGAATAGTTTAAGCTGAAAACACACGCGCCCAGCTCGACTTGACAAATGCCTAACCCTACAGAAGTTAAGACCTACCGGCCAGCGCCCACATATCATAGTACTTGCCGGATGGTGTTGGCCATAATGACAGCAAGGACGAGGACGAGGACGAGGACGATGACTAGAACTGAAACTAGAACTAGGACTAACACAATGATGTTTGATGTTCTTGATAATGATGATGATGATGGTGGGCTGGCAGACAGACAGACAGACAGACGGACAGGACAGACAGACGTGATACTCGCTAATGCTGTTGATCAGCGCACACACCCAGTAAACAGCTCAAGCAGCAGCAGTCGGGTTTATTGCGACGTCCATTTGTTTAACCCACCCCCAACCCTCAAGACCTCCCTCGGCCCGGCCCAGCCCCACCCCCCTCCGACCACATGCGCTCGGAAAAGAAAAAGGGGAAAGGGAGCCGCCTCTGTCCGGCGCGCGCTATCAAACCTTGCAGTGTGTCTTCGCTCGCATGTTGTGCGTGTGCCTTGGCCGGCAACAGTGAAAACCTTTTTTGTTTTCCACGCACACACTCACACGTACACAGCTGACACACCCATACACCCATCCGCACAACACAGGACGGCCGCCCATCAGTCGGGTTGCGCCCACATTCAAGTCACTTGGCTGCGCGTCAGCAGCTACAAAATATTTACAATGAAAAATGTCAGCAGGTATTTATTTTTATGGCGAAACATTCGTCAGTCTTATTGTTAGTTGAGGCGGGCAGCCAAGCAGTGCCAGGGGGTGGGCTGCTGCTGGGCGGCGGGGGGATTGGGTGTGGATGTGGATGTGGATGTGGATGTGGATGTGGGTTAAGCGTTAAGCGCGAGAGTGTGACGCAAAAATGCGTTCTGCATTTGAAAAACGCCAGAGTTAAAACAAAACTTGTGCATGCGAAATGCTCGAAATATTCCATAAGTGAAGTGGGTAAAAACCACATTCTTCTCTTCAAACAACAATCGCAAATTGAAGCTCAAACTGAAATGAACTGAAATGCAGCATCGAAAGCGATTTGTGGAACACGGCAACGAGCTGTGTTTCTTACGTTACGTTGGCATTGCCAGGCCGCCATTTTATGAATATTTATTTTGTCTCTCATATGAAAAATACAAGCCCTTGTAAACAAACACACACACACACACACACACACACACACACACTCACACACATAGACACACACAGGCAGCCAGCCAATGACTAATAGTTGTATATTTTATTAATATTTGTCTCGCTGGCGCTTACGGCCGTGCTAGCATATTAGAGAGCTGCCTGGGCATCGAGATGGTGGCATAAAGTGTTCAGTGAGCAAAGTGGATTGAGGCGCGCCGGGAGGGGAGGGGGGGGGGGCTGTGTTGTGGGCCATGCTGGGTACACTCTATACATATTAGAGAAGCTTTGCATGGCTTGGACAACAGCTCGCTCAGTAAAGGGATATCGTGCGGCATCGCCCGAAAAGCAGGCAACACATTTTGCGTGCGTGGCCAAGATAGACTCGACGACAAAAGGGGTCGTGTGTGTAAGTGTGTGTAAGTGTATATGAGTCGGAAAGAGATAGAGAGAGAGAGAGAGAGAGAGAGAGAGAAAGTTTGAGGAAAATGCTGCCACATGTTTTTTTTATGTCACTTCCGCTTTTATTTATTTTTATTCTCATGCTTTGTTGGTGTTAGACACTCGAAGTTGTCAGCATTTGTT
This sequence comes from Drosophila macrothrix, assembly GCA_035042055.1. Lineage (NCBI taxonomy): Eukaryota > Metazoa > Arthropoda > Insecta > Diptera > Drosophilidae > Drosophila > Drosophila macrothrix. The sequence continues at coordinate 23,714,581 of JAWNLX010000587.1, forward strand.
GTTGTTTATTTGTGGTGTTGTCGTTGTTGTAGTTGTAGTTGTTGTTGTTGCATTTGTTATTGCTGCCGTCTGGCTGACGCTTTTGTTTTATCATGAGAATCCGCTGCGAGCCTCGCCCTGAACGCAACTTATAATTGTCAAACCAAAAAAATACATATATTCGCACTAAACTAAACCCAGAGCCCATTTCCGTATTGGTTCGAGTGTTTGGGGTTGCAGCTAATGCTGGTGAAGAAAACAGCAGTTGCCTTCAAATGGCACCAGGGCTGGCTGAGCCAGTGCTGTAGCTGCTTGTAGGGTATTTAGAGTTCGACCTTGCCACTATTTGTTTGGCAAGGGAAATACTAAAAAACAAAACACCGCTTGCCAAGTTGACTTGACGACTAAAAAGGGTTCATATACATTTAGAAGTATAGTATATATATATATGTATATATGTGAATATATTCTATTTATATATATGCACATGAATATATTCCTTTTTTCCTATTTTACTTTGAGAAAGGGTCTGAGAAACAGCTTGGCTGGCTTTTTATGGCTACGTGTTGATTTGTGCTGTTCTTGTGCTTGTGCGTGTGTGTGTGACTGACTCATGGCCAGCTCCGTTTCCTATATCCTCTTTTGTGCTCGTCAAAGAAAACTCGCTCAAGTTTTCGCTAACATTAATGTGGCGTTTCATTTCCGTTTTTGCTTGCCACGCCCCTCTATCGATTTGGGGCCAACCGATAATTTCATATACAATTAAAGGCCAGCTTTCTACACATGCACAAGTGTCACCACTCAATAAACATCAATTTGAATGCAATGATTTTCGGTAGTTTAAGCTTTATTTTCATTTATTACTGCTGCTGATGCTTTCCTTCTGCTCACCCGTTAAATAGTTTAGTTTAGAGATTTTTAGTAGCAATTTTCGATGGAGTCCTGTATGCGCTTTCCATCTAACCCAGCAGGCTGCGAATGCAGTCTGCTTTAATTGCATTTTATTAAGTGCGCAAAAATAATGAATAGTAAAATAAATAATTATTTATAACACTAGTTATTTATATATGTGGATGTAAGGTTTCATCTTAAGATGTTGGTTAAATAGTTGATGTAGAAACCCTGTTGCGAATTCGCTGCTACATCCAATTCAGTTATTGAAACTTGCAAGCTGTGTCCAATATTAAATATATTATCATTTCAGATTTTAGATCGAATTCCATTGCAGCTGTGCAGCAACATATCGCATCAATAGCAATCGCTATTAGCCACATTGATGGCTCCCTTTGGGCTTATAAAGGAAGCACTTTCAGGCATTCACCTGAAAATCCTGCACTGAGCAGGCCACGCTTCCTCTTGCCTCAGTCCCAACTCCTAGCAAGGCTCACACGCTGGCCTAGGGCAATGAAAAGTACTATCAACTGCTGCTATTAAATAAACCCCTTGCGCTGCTTGACTCGCAAAGGACGATGTAACTAAGGACGAAAACGTGGACAAGGGAGGGGGAGCGAGAGCGATAGCGATAGGGAGAGGAAGAGGAAAATACATCGGCGACAGAATCCGAGGAGACGCCAAAGATAGACAAAGGCAGTGGCATAGTTTGTGCACGTATTACGGTAACTGACACGTTGTGCTCAACTCCAAACAGCATCAAAAGAACAGGGACAGAGAGTAGAGAGATAGACAGAGGAGAGAGAGAGAGATAGATAGAGGAGAGAGTGAGAGTGGTGTGAAGGGACTGGCAGGTATGCGTCAGTGTGTGTGTGCTTTTCTCATTTGCTGCTGAATTTTTATTACAAATTTCTTCATGATGATGGGTAGCGAAGTATTTTTTTGGGTGTCTTTTTTTTATTTTTTTTTTAGTGCCATGGTGACTGAGACTGCGGCTGAGGCTGAGGCAACATAAATAGCAGGCAAAAGGGAAAATTATTGCAATAGGAAATGAAAATGTTGCGGACTGCAGGGCGGGCAGACTAAGGGCGACTGAAGCGAACGGAGACAGCAGAATCAATAGGAAACGGTATGAGGATATTTAGGCAGGATATTTAATATTTACACCTAAAGCTTGGCCCATCAAGCCAGCACCATACAACCAATACTCTCCCCTGCCCCACATGCCCCACCCCCATCACTCTTACAAACAAGACACTCCAGTTTTGGCATTTTATAGCCATTTTCATTTCGTTTTGTTTTCTTTTTTCGTTTGTTGCCAGTACAAAATATGATATTGTTGCGGTCAACAGACAAAACACAGACAGGAATGAAGGAAATAAAAAAAAAACCAGCAAAAAATATGTTTATCTTAGAAGTGCCGAAGATTTTATATGCTGCGATATTGTTAACGCAGCTCAAAAAACATTTATTTTTTTGTTTATTTTTAAACAGTTTCGCTTAGTTGCATCCATATTGGGCTACGTTTTGTTTTAAGTCTGCAGATATTATTAATACACATTCACCTTATTTATTTTGTACAAATGACAAACAAGCCGAGCAAAATATTTTCTATACTTATTGTAAATTTCTCAAAATATTTTTTCAAGCAAAACTTTGAATTGAATTTCAATTTGATTGGTGTCGTCGTAAAAGTCAAGTCAAATTAATAATCTTTAAATTTTTGTCACAACATTTTTATAAGCAATACAACTGAAACTATGCCAAATTGTTCTCAGCAATGCCACATAGATGGGCTAAGCATCTATTTATATAAAGGTTAAGTATTCACTTGTAAGGGCATCAAGAATTATATTTTGTGAAAGCATCGCCTGCCAAGCTGCTTACCAGTAAGACACTTTCCAATTTGATATCAGTAATAGGAGCAAAACAAGGAGCAGCCAACCTATCCCATTCCCCTCTTCCTAGTAACTCCCGCCTTGAGCAGCTCTGGTTGGCTTGGTTGCTTGGCTCGGTGTTGTTGTTTGTCCTGGTTTTGGTGTTGCTACCCAAACTCGGTGGCGATTTGGAACGTCTGCTGCTTTTCATTTGTATCTTTGTATTTTAAAGTGTGCCAGCAACTTAGCTCCAACTATTTATCTTGTTAGCGGAAATCTATTGAAAATGTTTATAACCTTTGTGTGCCTGTGTGTGTGCGTATATGTGTGTGTGTGTGTGTGTGTATTTGAAGCAAACACAACAAACAGATGATATTATTCGAGTGCACTCTTAGAATCTAGCTGGGAACCCACTTCTCCTGATGAATTTTTTTTTTTTTTTTTACATTATATAAACTTTGGGTTCAGCTGACTTTGACGACTTGACAATGAAATTGAATTGAATTGTGCCTAGCGTTGTCGTTGTTGTTGTTGCAGGCCAAGAAATAGCTCAAACTATTAGATTTGAATAATAAATGTAAACGTAACGAGATCAGCTGCGGATGGCATAGGTCGCATTATAAGTTTGAAGAGAAAAATATGAAAAATGCGCTATACTCCTAATCGGAACTGAAACCAACGAAAAAACTTGTTTGATTAATTCGGAATAATCAATTTCGCCAGTAAGAGAAGGAAGATTTATTAGATTTAGATTTATTATTAAATGTCTACTACTGTATGAACAAAGGCTATTATTAGTATTACAGTTAAGATACCAAAGAGCTAATAGCACAACTTGTTTGCGTATGTATTCCATTTTATCCTGTTGAGCCGACAGGGGAGGCCATGTACAAGATCTATATTTAAGGAAAGTAAGCACAAGTGAAATATAAAAAGTTTTAGTGAAGAACAAATTGTTCAAATCTCTACGCAGGTCTATTTATAATAAATTGAAAAAAGTATTGCACACATTTTAATTGGTCTAAATTACAAATGGTTAATAATGCTAAAAAATTCGATTTTATTTTTTTTTAATAAATATATATTTGATAAAAAGTACATTACACATTTATGTATATATGTACATGGAAATCTATTCCTTAGGCTGAGCTTGGAAAATCCTTAGTGATTTCGAACTAAGTTGCATTAATATAAATTTCTTAGAGTATATGTTCAGATTGAAAGCAAAAATTGTTTACTATTTACTATTTGTTATCGACGACAATTGTTTGCCGCGCTTAACCATAATTATAGGCTTCCACATTTGCTGCTTGAAAATAATGTAGCACAACTATCGATATTATTAAGTACCATTAACTACTACCCCCTCCTTAAAAAGAGGGGCGACCTGGCAGCTGAATCCAGAAACTGGAAACAAACTCTAACAAAATCAATAAGAGAAGAAACTACCAAAGCTGAGTATTCTGTTTTGTGAGTGCTTTCAATTACTTTGCAATCGTTTCGCGGCATGTTTGAGTGTGTGTGTGTGTGTGTGTGAGTGTAATGGATTTTGGAGGAGGTGGTGGTGTAGGGGGGTGGGGGAGGGGGGCAATTGCAATATTTACGAGCAACTATTGTCGCTGTAGCAGAGGTAACTGTAACTTCTTCGGCACGAACTCGTTCAGCACTTCAAATTCAACTTCAACTGCGACATGTTATTATCATAATGGCTTCAACCCCCACACACACACCTACCCGCTCACCCCCACACCCACCCACCACCATCCCTTTCCCGCTCTTTTCAATACAGCAACCCCCCTTTCCTCTTATAGATGTATTTGCTGTGTTGCTCTTTTAAACCCTTTGCTGCAAACGTTGACTTTTTAGCGTTTTGTCTTCTTGTTGTTTGGATGATGTTGTTGTTGTTGTTCGAATTGTTTACGTTGTTGTTGCTGTTGCCACTACCCCATGGATCGTAATGTTGGCAACTTTATATGCGGTTTTGTGTAACTGTAAATTACACAAACAGACGCGCAAGTGAAACATATGTAACCGATGTGTTTTTCCTGCTCTCTCCCTCACTCTCTCTCTATCTCTCCTCTTGGATGTGTGTGTGTGTGCGTGTGTGTGTGTGTGTGTGTGTGTGTGTGTGTGAGTTGCTGCCAAGGCATATACATAAATTATTAAACAAAACTAAGTATCATGGCATGGCGATTGCCAGTCGATGTCACCAAAGCTCAGAGCGCGCCATCCCCTCTTCAACTTTTCTACCCCTCGTCCGTAGTCCTGGCCAGCACACGGCGTATGCGTAATTTTGTTTTATTTGCAGCCTTTGTGTGCTAGTGTGTGTATGTGTATTATTTATGCATACTGCGCATGGAAAATTGCAATTGGTTTTTGGCAGCTTTTGGCAGCGGCAATTTGCTTTGAGCACAAATGAAATATATTTATATACTCGCACATACATATATTCCTATATATGTATATATGCATATCTAGTATATGTACCATACAGATGTGTATATATTTGTATATATATTATTATGGCTAAAGGCAAAGCGCGCTGAAAGTCGCAATCGAATGCATAATAAAATAAGAAATCGATTCAAATCGAATTTGCTGCAATTTCGCATATCAAAAACGACAAAAACTAAATATATATAAATATAAATAAAACGCAAAACGCACAATTGATTTAGAAGCAACGAATTTTGAAATGCACTCTGCATCTTAGGAATATTTCAAATGTATTTTATAATTAAATACATAAAAACTACGAATTTCCCTGAACTAATAACAATCATTTATTAAGATAGTTTTGGTCTTCGAAATTTGAATAAAGTTTATGTCGGACAAGACTTTAACACTTTTAATATGTTTCAAATATTGTTTCGTCACTAACTTTAAATATTAGGAATTTCGAAAATTGCAATGCAAACTCAATTTTCAGTTCAATCCGTGTTTGCTACACATTTCACTCTTGATTATTCCCAAGTAAAGTTCAAAATTGAAATTTATGAGACGTGCTCCAATTTGCGTATACGGAAAAGCTTTTCGTTTTCATTATCAAAGCGGGCATTTGGATGCTCCAATTTGCGAAAGCGGAATAGCTTTCCATTTTGAGAAGCTAATGACAAGCATTTACATAATTTTTAATCTATTTTGTATTGTTCTCAGATTATTTTTATGTACCGAAACGGAAACGGCAAAGTTTTACGTAAATTGGAAAATGCCTGATTATGAAAGATTGAAAAAAAATCTGGCTCACTTACAGCTGCCAGTTAAATACAAGTACTTAGACCGATCCAAAAATATTGAGCATATTGTGGAAGAATTTCGCGGCTATGAAGATATAAATGCAGCTTGCATTTGCCGCCGCAAGTATACCCAAACTGAGTGTAACAAAACTCATTTAAAAGTTGTGCTATCCAATCGCGAGTAGAAAAGCTGAAAATAAAGAAAATGCGATAAGCAAAATACAAAAACAAAAAACGCCCATCGAATGAAGCAGAGGACAATAAAATCGAGTCGCTGGCTGACAAAGGTAAGCAGCAACAAACAGGCAGACAGGCAGACAGGCAGACAGACAGACAACAACAGGAACAACATTGATAGACACAAAGGGTTACGGCTGAGGCAACCCATGGCTTCGTCCGTTGGGCATAAATATGCAATGGCCACAAATTTGTTGTGAATTTTGACTCGGATGCTAAACAGCAAATATCGGCTTGAGCAGGAGCAGCACAGCAGGCACAGCAGGCACAGCAGGCACAGCGGGCACAGCGGGCACAGCGGGCACAGCAGGCACACAGGGATAAGGGCACAGTGACGAGGATGAAGGATGAAGACGCAAACGAAAACGAAAATGAAAATGAAAACAAAGACTTGCATATGAAATTTACTCAGCTCGGATAGTAGAGCCAGGCGAAAACAATCGATGATATCGATTGATGGTAATGATTTTATCATTTGTTGTTTTTATACCCTGAAACCGAGGGCAACCGAGCATTTTGGCTTTGAGCAATGTTCGTCATGTCAATATCGAAAAGATCGATAATCGCAAATCGATAAAAACCAACCCACATATAACTGTACAATTGATACGCCAGAGTCACAATATCCCTCTGCCATTAAGAATGCTCACATCGGCCACAGTTTTTTTTTTGGGCTAACGCCACAATATGTTGAAAGTATATAATCAGCAATGGTTATTACTAGTAACAGCCTTTCTTCGGGAGTCATAAAACAGATTGAGTTAACAAAATTGAATGGCACACTAATGATTATTTAATGGTAGACTACCCACCTCCACAAGATTGTTTTTTTTTTGCCACCTGTTGACAGCTGATATAGTTCTGATATCAGAGTATTCCGCAGTCGGAAACGCTCTGTTTTGTTCTCGCTGCTGATCTACTGCCATTACTTAATCAAAATAATGATAAATACTAACAATGCCAATCGATTTGCTTAAAAGCCAAATGTAGCTCAAAGTTTTCGCACTTCAACTTAAAATGAGCACATAAATTTAGAGTGACCCAAGAAACTGTCAATGTACACACAAGTGAATAAAAAATATTCAAGCAATTTACATGCGTGATGACCATTTTAGTAGCCAAGTCGCCAAGTTGGCCATTTAACCAGCACCTATTTCACATCGTTGTTGTTTTTTTTGTTGTTTTTGTTGTCGCTTTTATTGTCGCTCTAATTGTAATTGCTTTGATTGCCGCACATTGTTCCATTGAGCGGGTCGGAGTTGGGCGTTAGTGTTGGCGGTGTGGGCAATGTAACAACTTAGGCCAATTCCTAATTGAATTTGACTTGCTATTGCTTGCTTGTTCACTTCGTTTTAGTTTATCGCTCAGCTTTGACAATTAACATATATAAACTTAAAATTGTTTAAACTAAATTATTGTTTTTGCTACTAAATAAATTGTTATTGGCCTCTTGTTTTCTGACTTCCACTGCATAAATACTAGATTGTTTTAAGAATCACAAATTGACTTCGCTTAACAAGCATAAATCTTAAGCAATTTTAGGCAATTCATTGGTTGTTCTACAAATTTGCTGGGAAAAAACTCATATTGAGATTTGTAGTCCATTGAAATTGCCATGCAACACCACAAAATGTTGCTAAAATCCTGCGATTTTTAAACCATGCATCTTTTTAGTAATAGCTTCTCGTCTTTACGATGAGGTCTACATCTAAAATTAAAACTCGTTTTTTTTTTGTGGGATTTTATTATCTCAGATTTAGCAATTCCAACCAACATAATTTGCGTACATACAGAAATATCAAGAATATTCGCACATAAAAAAGTAATACGCAATTTAAATGAGCTGAATTTAATAAAAAAATATAAGGTGAAATAATAATCATATCTGTGGTCATTTTCTGTCCAGCTTTACACATTCGTATTTAGAAATTCGCTTTAGTCTGCAGGAAAAAATCGAGGCGACAGATGAAAAAAAGAAAAATGTATAAAAATGATGATGAAAAGTGCTTCTGACCGCAGCTGCCACAGCGAAATCAGTGAAGCTGCAGTCGACCCCCAAACCGATGCCCCTTATATCCCACTTCCCCCGTCCCCGTTGCCACTCTCGGCACTTACACGCTCTCCCAGTTTGGGCCCAGGCCTCGCTGCGCTTCCGCAGAATCACTTAACGCTTGATTACACCGATTGACGTTTTGACGAGGCAGTGATGCTGCACAAGTCGATGATGATGACGATGACGACGACGTCTACGACAAGGAGGACCGTGTGGCTGCCACTGTAACCAAAAAAAAAAAGCAAAAAAAATGGGAGGCGGTGCAGACAACTGTTGAGGGCGAAGCTGCTTGGCAGCTAGCCGGGCTCAGGCGGACTTGCAACTGCAACAGCAGCGGCTGCCAACTGTGGACTAGAACGTTATTACACGGTAGACGAGCGAGATGGAAAAGGAGCAACAGCAAACAAAATAATATCAAGAAAGAATGGGCATCTTAGCCCAATCTCAATGATGATCAAATACCCTTGCAGACCGGAATTCAACTACTGATGTCGAAATTTGACCATTTGTAGTTAAAGTGGTGCGTTGGTCTATATAATATACTGAGAGACAGCCGGACAGACGGATATGGCTATGGCTCATGCATCATTTAGCTGAATTTAACTCAGAAGATCATGTTTGGCGAAGATATTTGAGTGGCAATTTTGAGCTTATATAAAATCGCTTAAGTCGACATTTTCTCGAAATGCAACAAAATGGGATATTGTCAAATTAAAATGCACAATTAATATAGATGAAAATATTATTATTTATATTTATATATTTATTTATATATACATATTACAAGCTTGACGAAAAAGTTATAATACCTACAGCAAGGGTAGACAGAATAAAAAATACAAAACTGTAACTGAAACAGAAACAGAAGCTGAAGCCGAAGCTGAAAAGATGCAGCTGAAGCTGATGCTGAAGCTGATGCTGGCTTTGGAGTTGGAGTTGAAGTTGAAGTTGGGATGCCTGTCGATTAAAATGTCATCGCATTTTGCTGCCGGCTGCGTTGCAGTTGTCAAAAGGTTTTTGCCACTTGTCGCTGCTAGTTTTCGCAAACAAAAAACAGTGGATAGCAAGAAGGAAATAAAATAATAATAATAATAATACCAACGAGCAAAAAATACAGAAAAAGATGAACCAGAAGAAAAAGAAGCAGATGCACGCGATGGGCACGACCCGGGGCAAGCCAAGGGTTAAGCTTAGCTGTCTTTGAGGCTAAACACAGCATTTACCTCCATCTCACTCTGGCTCTCGTTTGCGCTGCTGTTGCGGTTTCTCTCTCTCTCTCTCTGAGTAAATGTGTGTGTGTGTGTGTGTGTGCGTGTGTGTCTCCACGGCATGCAGCAGCATTTTGAAACTGCAGTCAAAGGCTAACGAAATGAAATGCTGGATCTGCGGAAGGAAACGTATGCGAATACGGATGCGGATGTAGTTGCACAAATAGTGACAACGTTGTGTGTCTGCTAGTGTGTGTGTGTGTGTGTGTGTGTGTGTGTGTGTGCGAGTGAGTAGCTTTAAATTGTATGCGCACCGATGCATCAACCGACAAAGTCAAATACAACAGTATATGGTTATGACAACATGCCATCTGCATCAATTTGAAATTATGTGCAACAATACGAAATGAAATTCAATTGGATTCGATAATGCATACATAAGCACATACACACATACACACACATGTATCACATATATCACAGCAAATGGATTGAATATATAACACACGAATCCACTGATCGAAAGCAATCCAAACAAGTTGGAAAATGGAGACTCAAGACCCACTTTAAGAAACCAATTGAAATTCTGTTTTCACAGAATATGCATAGAAGAGTATCAAATAGTAAAGCTGCTAAAAAATTATTAAATTAACTGAATCTATCAAAATCACATTATTTTGTGGATATTTTATTAGATTTTTCTCTTCTCTTAATTTGCTTAATGGAATATTATTTGAAGAATCCTTTTCGCTTATTTGTTGTATTTTGGAAAAAACATACCCACATCGAACGTCAGCATTCAATCTCTATATTTGATGCTTCATATTTAATTAATTAAATTAATTAATTATAATTAATAGCATTGACTTAAATAATGTGGCTTATAAGCAAAATTTCCAAGAAATGTTTTGTTTGTTCGGTTTCGCAAGTACATTCAGAAAAAAGGTCGTCATGAAAACTCGAAAGTATTTCTTTTAAATATGGAAATAATTTCAAAACATTCGAAACAAATTTCTTCAAATTCGAAAGTTAAGTTTTCGCCCTCTTTTTCACATACTCGTATATGTTTTGTTTAGAAAATATCTTTTCTGAAATTCAGAAAATAGTAATAGAATTTGATGGCTCGACTACTATGTTATAGCTAATTGCTGTCTGCTTTTAGAAACGGGTTAGAGCCCCTATGAAAATACTAATGTTTAATTATACTATGGGTAACCAAAAAACTAATGTAAGAGTTTTATGTACATATACCCAAAAAAAAAAAATCCTTGAATATATATATGTGTAACATTTTTTGTAAATTTTTAGAAAAATGTAACCTGCAATTAAGCAAAGAAAACCCTGGTTTTCAGAGAGACACAAACCTACAATTTTAGAAAAATATTTTTTGAATAATAAGGTATGCTTCCCTTGACGCCAAAAAGTATTGTAAATTTTTAAAATTCAGAGTGATTCTTTTTCTGAGTGTATATTTATTGGATTTTGTTGGGCTGGGCCATATATTGATTAGAGTGCAAAGCTAAATTTAGTAGTGCTTAGTAGTTCCCTGCTCATTTGCCCTCTAAGACATTTCAATTAGCTGGCATAATGGTAGCTGTAAAGTGCAACAATTGTTGTTGTTGTTGGTGTTATTGTTGTTGTTTTTGTTGTTGTTATTGTTGTTGTTGCAGGCGGCAAATGATTAATGGCCAACTGTTTGTATCTATGCGCGGCCTGCGAAAGTGTTGACTGCTGCTGTTGTCCATGTTGCCAATGTTGGCCATGTTGCCTCCGTGCAATCCGCCTCTGCAATTCTCATCCACTTACTCAACGCTTTCCCTCAAGAGCCATCACCTGCTTGGCTGCCTGCTGCTCACATAATTTGCCTACAGATAGATGTGGTCCCCTTTTTGCTACAACTACGACTGGAGCTGGTTCCCATTTTAGAGGCGGTGCGGGGGGAGGGGTTTTGGGGCGCTTATCGTATGAGGCAATCGGCATCCTTGCTGAGCTGAAATCAAGGTGCCGCTTGAACCGGTTCCTCAGCATTCAAAGGGGGGAATTGAAGTCATGATGAGGGGAGGAGGAGAGACCAGAGGGTGCTTGCTGCCCCACAAGGAATGGCCAATACTCGCAGCTGAACAATGTTTTCGCGGCTTATTACGCGCGATCGCTCGCTCAAGAAACAACAGCAACAACAGCAACAATAGCAACAACAATCTGAGCTGGAACAGCCAAGCCACCTGTGCGCAGAAATCAAACCAAAAGGCAATGCTCGTTATATGCCATGTGCAACAAGGGGCAAGCCAGCCAGTCAGCCAATGAGTGAACCAGTTTATACGGCGAGATGGATGGATTGGGACGTGCGGACGAGCGCCCACCGCCAAAGTGGAGCAGTCAAACAGCTTTGAAACGCCGCTGCGTGCAAAAATCGGGAATCGGACATCGGACATCGAGCGAGAATCGCGAGAATCACGAGAATTGTGAATCGAGAAGAGTCCAAGACAGGATGCGCCTGCTTCACCGTGCCGTTGCCTTGCTTGCCTATCGCTGATCAAGTGAGCTGCTGCTGCTGCTGCGGCTGCTGAAGAAAACATGTTACCTGGGATAGGGGGGATAGCAAGTGGTTGGGTATTGCAGGGGAGTGGCAGATTAAGCATCGGCGGTCGCGTTAGACTCGCGACCACCTGGCGCTCTCAACCAATCAGCGTGCAGCAAAGTGAATTAGTGGGGCCCCCTCTATTTGAGGACCTGGTCTTGTAGCTTCTCTTGTTATACCCTGTAGCAAATTATGAAAGGTGCTTTGCAATGGTATCTTTGAGCAGCGCTAAACTGAAGGCACTTCTGATCCCAAATCTAAGCCGACCTCAGAGACTAAAGGAAGAAATAAATATGGGTTGAATTTATAATCAAAAAATATTGGTAAATATTGTTTTTATGCAACAAATCAAGATTCCCCGATTCCATTCGGTGCGTATGTATTTAGTCAGATCTCCGAGACTACGCGAGACCTTTCCAATTATTTGATCGGGTTTGAGTTGTTGCTAAAAGTAATAAAAGCTAGTGACTAGAAACCAATGCGGACCATAATGCAAGAAATGAGCTAATTCATTGTGTATTTGAAGTTTTTTTTTATATATAGCTGCGAGGGAAGACTGTTCACAGGGTATTTTGTAGTCGAAGGACTATTGTTTGTATTTTTTATGATTGCTGCCGTTGTTGTTATTTTGCTTATTTGCAATATGCGTAAATGTTTACGAGCCAACTGGCCAACTTATACTTAGTTACACAAACTCGTACATAAGCGCGCCTAGCATAGCCGGATAGGGCAACGGGGGCAGTGCGAAAAGGAGGAGGAGACGTTTTGGTCCACAGACACTTGTACACCTAAGTGATTTAGTGTAAATGATTGTGGCAAATGCGAGAGCCGACAACAGAGAACTGCGCCTTGAACTTTTGCCTCGTAATTATTGACAGCGCATTTGTAGCAGGTGTATTTTTTTTATTTTTCTTGTTTTCTTGCAGGCAGCCACAAAACAGTTTGTCTGGGCCATAAGTGCTCATGACTTATAGATATGGTGGGCCCTCAATAGAGCATTAGATGCCAAGATTCGCTGGGAAAATTCAGCTCTTCAGTATGGAGAATATCCATTTGAGCAGTAGCCGTAAAATAAAAGAAAAACACATTAAAGTTGTTATGGGAACGAGTTATGCATAGCACAGCAGATATTACATGTATATATATATATATGTATATATATGTAGTTCGGTTACATTAAACTTCGTGTACAAGCTTCCATGTAGTTGTTCTGGATGAGTGCTTGGACTACAGTGTAACGAGTTTGCCTTCGATTTGATGGGATGCAGTTAAAAATTAATTGGAATTTGCGTAGACACGCATTTCGCTTTGGAATATGATTAGATTCCTTCAAAACGACCTGTTGTTCAGAAAACTTACCTCAAATGAAAATCGCCCTGAAAACTATAAACTTTTTCTGATTTTAACACTTAGCTTGTGAATGTGCAAAAATTTAATTATTGTCTACTTTCTGATATATCTTTCATAATAATAGAAAATATTTAGTTGTTAAATAAGTTATATAATAAATGCAAACCATAGTTTTAAGAAAATTTTTTTTTAGACATTTCGAAAATGGTAATACAATTTGTTCTCTTTATTAGAGTCTTCAAAAAAACACCTTGGAAATAGCCATATTTTTTCCACAATTTATTTGAAATTAAGAAAGGAAAAGCCGAGGCTTACTTATACTTTCTAAATAATAAGGTGAGTTACTTTTGACCCCAAAATAAGTAGATTTCCGAGTGACCTTTTTTTGAGTGAATATTCGTTGAATTTTTATTATACACACTACAAAAAAAGGTTGTAATCTAATATAGGGAAAGGCCTTAGTAGCCACGTTCAGCTATCAATTTTGCTATATAAAAATAAATCGAATTCTAAAATATAACAAAACTGACTTTTAAATTGAAAGATAATTTTAATAGCTTTATTTACTCCTCCTCTCAAGGAAACACCAATGACATATTTGTAAACATCGGCTAGTTTTATTGTTGCTCCAAAATAAGTTTTATTGTCTTTACCAAGCCATATTTGCTAAGATCAGCTTAAAATATTCCAAAGTGTGTTTTTGTAATCTTATCTGTACGATTTCAATTTCTTTTGATTTCGATTTCGATGTCGGTTTCTGCTAATTGATCAAGCCTTAAGTACGCCCACATTGTGAATATAATTCATTAATAATTCAGCTTCTTCGTCAACTTTGGTCCAATGTCAGCTTGAAACCAGATCGAACTTATCAGCGAAGACATGCAGTCTTTGTTGTTTTTGTATTGTGTTGTGTTGTGTTGTGTTGTGCAACAAAATGAGAAACCAGTCAAGTGACAACATTTTGTCAGCGTAATGACAACAACAACGACAGCGACAGCTACAACAAGAGCTATAGCAACAACGATAACATTTTTAGATGCTGTTGAATTTATGTGCGCGTTCTAATTTTAATTGCCAATTTGTGGGCATAATTTGTCCATTAACCTAAATTAACGGCGAAAGCTAACAGCCGGCCACCAATCCAAAAGATGTCAAAATAACACAAACACCTCCAATAACAGTAACAACAACAAACAGAACGAGTCGCTGCTTGCCAACGAAGGGCTGTCAGAGCCAGTGCCTCGATGACCCCACACAGCCGCCTGCTCTATTTGCATTCAAATTAAACAGAAGGAAAAAAAAAAACAAATAAAGACTGTGGAGAAAATATTATCAGATGACATGGAAACTGCTCTGTAAATATTATTTAGAATGTCAAAATTATGACTATATTACTTGGAAATGGAACTAGATGTTAAACGTTAAAATGTAATATATCAAGTATTTTTAAGGTATTTTACATTTTATTGAAAGCTTTTATAGTGATAAAAATATTAATTGAAAATAAATATAGATATTTAACTTGAAAACCGAACAAATCGAGTTCTGTATATAATTTAATAATGTGTACAATGATAAATATCTAACTTGGAAATGGAACTAATATATCAAGTCCTGGGTTAGATACTTAAAAGTTAACAAATCAACAAAGGAAAGGTAAGTGACCTGCTTAAAGCCATCCAAAGTGTGTCAGTTTCAACTTAAACGTACCGATCAAAGTTGTATGCAAACTACATCATTTAGACTCCATTGTTAAGTCACCTACTTAATACCTTATATATATATTAAAGACAATTTTATAATACCACTTGCTGCCCAAATACTTGGGTTACATACATACTTCAACAAACATATACACTGTGATCTTCCTTCGATCAACGAACATGCCCAAAATCAAACTAAAACCACATATAAAAAAGAGGGAACAAATTTAAATCTGCAGCAGACACCTGTCGCATTGTTTAGATATTTTGTTCGATTCTGAGCGCCTTTTTGTACTTTGTTTGTTTCTGGTCATCATTTCTATTTAAATTCGTTTAGATTTTATTGCATCCCGTTTTTCTTCACAGTTTTACAACGTGGCCTCAACCAAATTAACAACGTATAAAAATAATAAAAAATGCTCATTAAAAATGTTCAGCATTTAAAAAAAAATAAACAAACAGATACACATACAGTTTCAGTTTAGTCCAGTTGTCAAACAGAGTTCAAATCTCCCCCCCGCCACACAGAATTCGAATGCCCGTTTGGGATTTCACTCGATTCGTTTATCGACTCGTATGCCACAGCTACAGCTACAGCCACAGCTTCATTGTTTCTAGCCCTGTCCAGTCTGCTCCAGTCCCATCAACCAACAAGCAGCTACGCTCCCTCTTGTCCAAATGCTCTAAGCCGCTTGGGAAAAATCTATGCACATCTAAATTCTAGCCATCGATTTGGCCATCGACTTGCATAAGTTTAGCATAAAATTTGCGTTTCTAAGCGGCCATAAAAGTGTTTCAACTTTTTTTCTTTGTGCTTAGTAAACACCTTATAAGCTTAATGTAATGTCGCTGAGACCGTTCAAATGTGTCTTTAAATCAATTAGCAGTCGCTTTTGTATACCACTCAATCAGATTTGTCATGTCGGGCATTATGCATATTTAGATTTCACAGTCTGCCTCTTGCCAATGAATCATGCGATTGGCGAATTATTTCATTTGCATATTAGCCAGCCAAATGTGGTGTCTTTAAACTTTGAAGCAGTTTGCAGATTATGGCTCCAACTAAATTTGGCCAGGAAGCTGTAAATGCGACAAAACGATTGTGTCCACACATAATATATAGTGCCATAGTGCCAAGCTTTTGGGTTACTCATCACATAATGATTGCCATTTGTATGATCAAGTTCTAAACATGAAATACATTGTGGAAATAGATTAGTAATCAATTGTGCCTTTAGTTTATATACAGCGCAACAAAATGCTCTATGTCTAAAGTTCATTGACTTGACTTAATTCTTTGATGCCAACTGGTCATATTAATTGGGCATCGTCTGTTCGGTGCCTGATAGTCGGTATTGTAGATAAATAACAACAATCAATTGCGATTGCGTATTCTAATTACCGTTCAATATTTCAAAGACAATTTTTCAATTGTTAATGCCTATATGATAGATACTCTAATTGCAGCTCAGGAGCACAGCGGCGGGCGCTGTTTTTATATTTTATTTTTGCTCCAACTGGAGCAAGTGCATGCAGAGAATCAAATTGCTGGCGACAGGCAACTGGGAAGCAACTGGTCAGCCAACTGGTCAGCAAACTCTGGGGGACAACCGAGCAGCCAGCGGAACACGTTTCAAGATGCATTTCGCTTGCGTCATTAAAATGGGTCTGATTTATGGCTAGGCCAGGGCCAACCTGAGGCTGGGCCAGATGCTGATGCCGATGCCGATGATGATGCCGATGATGATGCCGTTGTCGAGGCCTCAGCCTCAGCCTCAGCCTCAGCCTTAGCCATAGCCTTAGCCTTAGCCTAGGCCATAGAATTGGCCGTGTTTCCACACTTTGGCTACCACTTGCCATTGCCACAGACACCGCACATTTTCCCATCGTGTGGCAGGCGAGTAAACTATATAACTATGACCATGAAGACAGCCGACCAGTAAAATGAGCCTGACGTTGCGCCCCAGACAGGCAACTGCAGCAACAGTGGCTGGCTGCAATTGCAACAGCAACTTAGACAGCGAGTCTTCGGCTTGTGGCTGTGACTATTTTAGCCAGTTGCTATTGCTGCCAGCGCAAATCAAAGAGCTATATGTTGACTGCATTTGACTTCCCGGTAATTAGACGTGAATGCCAAGATGGCCAATGCGACGAGCGCAACATTGCACAGTGGGCCACTGCTTGCGATAATGCCAATGCAATGTGTACTTATAAAAGGCAATCAAATAATTATAATCAATTTAAAAAGATTCAATATGAGCACTTTGCCAATGCACAATTCAAATGGTTTTGTCTAAGCTAGCTGGAAACTAGATATACATTTAAAATTTGTAATTACTACAAAGATCTAGTAAGTAAATAAAAATATTTAATTCTTCTCCAAGATTTAACTGTTTGGATACCGAATTAATTGTGGGTGTCTTGAATAAAACTTGTGGTCGTATTATTCTTAATATGACAACAACAAAAAATACACATAATCAAATAAACGAGGTGGCTTAACAAATATTTCAGTTAATACAATCCTCAAGAAGAATGAAAATAAAAAGCATCGCAATTGCTTTTGTGTCATGTGACGACAATGTTGCCTGAAAGGCTTAAATAACTATCAATGAATATATCGTTTGTTTTGAAATACTCTCGATTTGTAACACTGTGGCAACAACAGCGATTTGATTAAGTGTTTCGAGTGCTTGACTGTGGCCTCGCTCGTCTTTTGATATGAAGTGCACCTGTTTCTAAGCCAAAGCGGCAGCCGCTGCCAAACAAAGTCATAAAACGCCACGACGCGATGGCCACGCGCACAGAAAGAGGGCCGAAGTCTGCACTCCATTCACCATGCCCCAAACTCCGCAGCTCGTAGCTCTGTTTTGGAGTCGGTTGCATTCGCTGTGATGGCTGTGCTTTAACTGGTTGCAAGCTGCGCTGCCGCACTGCCGCGCCGCAGGCTCCTGGACCACCGAGTAACGATTGCTGCTGCTGATGTTGCTGTTGGTGTTGCTTGTTATTATTGATGCCCAGCTCGAGTGCGGATCCAGCTAAATTGCTTGCCTCATAATCAGGCGCGCAGGCCGTGTGTCTTGACTGGTTTGTGTCTTGGCTTCAATCAGAGCCACAACACTCGGCATTTGGCGATTACTGCTCGGAGTCCAACTCAGACTGCCTCCAAATATGGGCGCAATTGTAGCGCCAGTTGAGAATCCAGTGTAGCTGTGTAGCCAGCAGCTGTATACCTTTTAGCAGAGAGTAGGAGTAGGCGACAGGTGCAATTAACTATTGCTACGCGATGCCACATGCAACATGCAGCTGCTGCTCGAGGCTGTGATTTCCGCATGCCTTAGCCGAAGTCAATGCAAACTTGATCAAATTTGTACATCATTTGCCCACTTGCGGCACATTTCCAATTACATGTATGTATTTCTTGAATGAACATCGGAAATCAAGTGGCATGATCTGAGATTCTTATATGCATGTAAATACTGCTGTAAATCGATCGAGGAGGCACCGAGTAACGGGATGATGTGTAGGGGAAACTCAAATAATCTTGGATTTATTAGGTGAATTAGCTTTTAATTGAACAACTTCTCCATTGAGTCTCCATAAGCCTCTTTACTGCAATAGCCAATATTATATCTAAGGTGCAACTCGTTTGATATTTTTATCTCAATGATGTACATAGTTCTCAACACATTATATCAGTATAATTTACTATATTTATTTAGTGCTCAGCCATAAAATTAATACATATAGTTTGCCATTTATCGATTTGCTTTTCACACGTCTTCCAGTTTTATCGATCGATCAATCTCTGACGCTCGTCTCTCTTCACTTTCCATGCAAAATGATGGCTCTCTTATCGGACATGCAGATGCCTAGAACGTATTACATATTCATTAGGCCGAACTGTGTAACTTATTCTCTATTAGCTGGCTATCTCCTCCGCTTTGCCGCTGCAATCAAGCCCCCATCTTGTCGAAATAGATTCTGCATCTTTTTACTGTCTACTGTCTGCTGTCTACTTCTTCTGCACTTTGCTGATCTTCGGCGCTCATCGATCGTTTGCCACCGTCACCGGTGTCAGTTCTCAGTGTCAGTCTATGTCTCAGTCTCCGACTGCAAGTCTCTGTTTCTCGGTCTCAATTGTAACGCTTATCGCTGCCGCTGATCACGCGCCATGCTGGCAGTTTTAATTATGTTGCTGCTACTGCTGCTGTTGCTGCTGCTGCTGGTGTTGTTGTTGCTGTTGCTGCTCATGTCTCTGCTGCAATGTTTACTTGGGCCAAGTCCTGTCTCCTGTGGAATGTTGACGAACTGCTGTCGCAATTAATACGCCTTGCGGCTGTCGTCACTGCTGCTTCGACTGCCTTTGCAACTGACACTGTTTGTCTTCGCTGCCCGCCCCTCCGTCCCTCCCTTACCATAACTGACATTTACCACACCCCAGTTAAGCTATTTATAGAATGCATTGTCACTTTGCTCCCCACGCTCCGTCCCACTTGAGCTCGCTCTCTCTCTCTATCTCCCTCTGTCCGTCTGTCTGCCTTACACTCTTTTGCTTTGCAATTTGTGGCAATGTCTGCATTTTTTTTTAAACCTGTCGTTCAATTTGGAACCCCTCCACCCATCCAGAGCTACCCAACCCTTAGACAACATCATAATGAAATTATTTGTACTTTTACTGCGTTGACATCGGCGCTGACGTCGTTATGGCTCTGCTGCCCGCTGTGCTCAACACGAAATACTGGCGATACAAGAGCGCTTGTTCGATTTGTTGTGTACGCTTGTGGCTAGGGTATTATAATTTGACCCGATCAAAATCACTAGTCGAGTCGATATATGCATTGCCGTCGCTCTGTCAGCTTCCAGTTTGACATACTATCATCACTGCTTCAAATAACATCGGGCTACTATATATCATATATATATAGTTTGCATAGCAACAATGAAATGTGTAGTGAAATTCAGATGACTCCGAGCTACGAGGGTATTTCGGTGTTTGGCGTGCTTGCGAAAGCTGTTCTGTCTTGTTTTGCATCGCATTGCCATTGATTGTTGGTATTGCTGCTGTTGTTGTTGCCTGTGGTGCCAAACAGTAACACTCCCACCACCAACCCCCACACCGCCCGGTTGCCCTCCAACACAAGCTCAACGTAATTATTTGAAACTGTCTCTCTCTGACTAGGTTGCTGCTTCCGCTGGCAGCCTGTTAAGCACCCCACCCGACTCAAGCACACAGTTCGATGCCATTGTCTTCCTCTTCTTCGTCTTCGTCTTCTTCTTCTTCTTGTGCTGCATTGTCGTCTCTGGCTTCGGCTTGGGCATTGGTTTCAATTTTCGTTTTAAGCAGGGAGCAATTGGGGTTTCCCTTGGCTGGTGCAAAGCTTTTCTTACGCTTGTTACTTTTCCTGGCACCTTCTTTTTTCATTTTTTCTTTTCTTTTCATTTCGTTTTTCTCTTTGCTGCAGTCTCAGCACATTTGCCAATTGAGCGATGAGGGCCAAGAATTTTGCGCACTTTTCCTTCGGCTGCTTTAGCTTCAGTTTTAGGTTTAGCTTTGGCTCTGGCTCTGGCTCTGGCTTCAATTTCAATTTCAATGCAAAATCAATAAATTCGTTCGTTGCGAGGGCCAAGTTAATTTCCGTAATTGGCATCTTAACAAGGATATTTGCATTTCATGCGATTCGCATCGTTCCATCTCGCTCTCGCTAACCTTCTCTCTCTCTCTCTCTCTCTCTCTCTCTCTCTCTCTCTCTGTGTGTGTGTGTGTTTGAATCTCATTTTCTTTGTAAGTCTGCTTCTTGAGTGCTGCTTTATCAATTATGCAGTCATCGTGCGCTACATTTGAGCTGCACTGTTCTTCGACGTCACCCGTCCCGGCCAACTGGCTAAGTTGTCCCCATCTCCATTAGCATCTAAATGTGAATCCACAAACTTTTTTCTGTCAAATGCTAAAATAAATTTCATATTCGATTTTTGTGTCTCTCGGCCACGTTTCCCTGCATTTAAATGAAGTCTGTAATTTTCCTTCTATCTTTTTGTGTTGGGATCTCGTCTTTTGTCAAAAATAAAACTTAACTTTTACCGCACGAAATGGACAGCCGTAATCTCCCCGCCCCCGGACCGCTTCCCCTCCCCCGATCCGACAGATTCCGTGTGTGGGCGCCACTTTGCTCTCGGCTTTACCTGAACTTGCGACTACTGTCTCTTCTTTGGCAGCGGGTCTTTTGGCTTTGGCGTTTTCTTTGTAACCTGTGTGATTCAACAGCAAACATGTGACATTTAGCTAGCCAAGCCCAAAACACTCTCACTCAATAATTTACAACTCATTTAAGTAAAATTCATTTTAATATAATTGCTAAAAGTGTACAAATAGATTCTAGTCAGATAAGTTAGGTGGAAACAAGAAAGATGCAAATTATATCGATAAGCAGAATTATGATCTATAACAACGAGACCTGAGACGATCCTATAAGCATATATATATGCATATATATATATATATATATATATATATAGATATAGTAAGCATTTCAAAGAATACTTTTTATTTTATGGCATTTATTGCAATTTTGCTGTGTTTTTTATATTTCTAGTTATAGATATAGGTATAGGTATAGAGAGAGAGACAGATGGAGAGAGAGGGACTGAAACACCTGCACATTATTTAAATTTAGTTATTTTTTGTTGTCATTTTTCTTATCTAATTTATTTGAATATTTCTGTTTATTTGTCTGCTTGTGTATTATGTTTTATTTTTAATTTATGCATATCAGCTACTTGGCTTCGCTTGGACTCGGTTTGGTTTTGCTTTTGCTTTTGACTCGAGCCCTTTGCTTATTATAAATTATATTTATCATTATAATTTTGAAATGTGTATGTGTGTGTGTGTGTGTGTGTGTGTGTGTTGCTCTCACCTTTTGGTCTCTGCTCTGGATATTTTCTTTCTTTCTTTCTGTCTTTTTAAGCCGAGGCACACTTTGATGCATGATGCATGGCCCACCAACACACGTAAAGTCGCTGCTATTTGTACGTGTGTGCGTGTGCGCGTGTGTGTGTGTGTGTGTGTGTGCGTGTGTGTGAGTGCGTTAAGTTGTCATAATGATTGACAACGGCTACGTGCCCGGGTTGTGTAAGAGTCGCACGGTTTGAGCCACGGTGGGGCCAACTATCTGTCTCTCTGTTTGTCTCTATGTCTGTCCCTATGTCTGTCTGTCTGTCTGACAACTCGGCTGAGGCGGCTGACTGTTTCTCTGTCGTGCTGGCCCAAACGTACCAACTTGGCAGTTGCACGACGACTAACAACTAACTGCTGGCCAGGTTCTTGTTTATTTAAGTATTATGTTTTGAAGTTGGTAAAAATACACACGATGCGAGCACTTCGCATATCTAGTCCAGGCCGATAGTTCGATAGGTCGATAAGTCGATAGGCCAGTGTTTGCTGCTGAGCAAATTGAGAGTTTAACTTGCGATGCGATATCCAATAATGATATTATTTGTGCGTTATATTTGCGCCTACCATCAACATTCTATTTGGATGCGCTCGAAGCATCTATTTGGAGGCTTGGCAAAAGTTAATTTAACATCTGTTGGGCCATAAATTGCATAAATTGTAACAGTCGCTACGCGAAACCGCCTCCCCTGCACCTTCCCCGCAGCTTACGCCTATACTTACGATTACACTCTGCCCGCCAAGACAACAACGAACAAAGAATAAGAAGAAGATATATATATATATATATATATAGACGTGTATACATATATGTATATATATATATATATATATATATATGTATATATACATATATATATATATATATATATGTATGTAGAAGGAAAATAAAATGCCAGGATAATCAATAAACGAAATTCAATTTGCTGCGCCATTTGCGCAGACAGGGCGGCAGACGACAACCCCACAATAAGACCAAGACCAATATCAGACTATGCCCTCGGGCCACCCAACCCAACCCAACCCAATCCAAAGCAACCCAACCCCACCCCACCACACACCCCATCCCCCCTCTCGCTGTTCAGCGCATGCTTATGTCTATGCACAAGCTACAGATTCTAGCACGCCCACTTGAACGCCCACGTGCCATAAAATGAGGCCGATCTAATGAGCGTACGAGGGCATGGCTGGCTTGACAGTTCCACTAGATTGTGCGGGGGACTGGGCCGATGGCGGAGAGGAGGAGGCGGACAGGCCAACAGGCGGACAGGCGGACAGACGGAGGGGGTGTCGTGAGCCGTGAGCAATGCGTGACGTTCGTGTATTTTATCGATATTGCAATTTATTATATTAGCCCCGCAAACAGTGGAAAAGCGATGGAGATGGCAGCAAGAAGACCTGCTTCGAGCTGTGGGCGAAACGTCTCTTAAATATAATATTTCTGTGCTATAAAGTGAAATATGTGTTAATTTGGTGCCCCACCGGCCCCGCCCATGTCACGCCCCCACACGGCAATTATTGTTATAATGATAATATTGACATTGATAAGCGTCGCAAATTTATGCACAATTTGGCTAATTGATTGGAGCTGCCTCGGCTGCAAATGGCAGCGCAGCACGCATACTGCCCCAAATCTGCACACACACACATGTATTCGATGTGTGCCAGGGACGAGTTATGCAATAGAAAAAAAGCTAAAGGATATTAACACCTAATACATATAAGCTTAACCGTATAGAAACTTGATGAGCCCATTGATTGAGATACACTTTATTGCGTATATCGGAAATGAATCCAATTTGAATTCCAAGTCATAGCCCAAACAACTGAATAATATGGTTCTGAGCACAAAATTCACTTAGGGGCTAAAAGATTCCAATACATTAATTATACATATTTGAGTAATAAAAAGAGGATGCGCAGCTGGAATCGGAACTGCAGATTAACCGATTGAAATTCAGAATCGGAACCGGAGCTGATATTATTTGGGCCGTGTCGGACCGAATTCAACGCAGACGGGCTACATAATGATCGATCCCGTTACTTAGGTGTATGTATGTATGTGCTATACGAGAAAATTTATACTCCAAATTTGAGTCCCTTGCTGTTATAGTCCTTGTGATCGGTTTGCTTACAGACAGGCCTACGGACATAGCTAGATTGACTCGGATGTTGATTCAGATCAAGTATCTTTACCTGAATTCTTATTCTCTATTCTCTATTCTATTCTATTATATTACATTCTATTCTCTTTCCGGCTTGACACATTGGTTTTAGAAATTTTACGAAAAGTTTGGAAATAAAGAAAGAGCCGTTTGAAAGTTATTCAGTAAGCGTTGCATAACTTAACAGCTTTTATTTCTCTCCATATATGTGTCAAAATACAATTGGTTTTTGTATTAACAACAATTTGATGCTTCCGCTGGAAACTGGGTCTCGTTTCCTTGGTCATTTAAGTATCGCAAGCTTTGGAAAAGTGAAAGTCGCATATGCCACGACTATTGCTTGTTACTTGCCTGTCATTTATCTTGTACAATGGAAAATGAAGAAAACTACTGCTGGTAATTAGCAGTTGAGATCCTACGTGTAAAAACCTAAGAAAAACAGTGCTTGGTGTGGAGTGCCAGTCACGTAATACCTGAAAAAGGACCTAACTAGGATATTACTGTTCTTAACTTAATTAATTAGCCGTGCCAGAAGAATTTGCAGTTCAACAACTTGCAACTTACTTGGCAAACTTTGTCAAAGTGCAAGCTCGATCCAAATAGCCAAAGAGTGGCAACAAGAAAAGGCAGATAACTTGCAACGTGAAACTGAAGTAGAAAAAGGGGTTACTGCTGTCTCAGCCCCAATTGCTGGATGTCCACTTGGAGTAAACATTTGATATACTACACCATACCCTTCCTACTCCTCCAGCCGCTGCTGCTCCGACTGCTGCGGCTCCGACTGCTGCTACTCCGACTGCTGCTGCTCCGGCTGCTGCTGCTGCTCGTCTAGTTGTTTACTTTTCCAATTGATTGAGCAGCGATGGCGTTGGTGTTGGCGTTGGCTACGGCTGACTGGGCTCGAGACGCCGCTAACTGGAATGCCACTGCCACACTGGCCAGCTGTGCGGCATCAAATGAAGCATAAAGTGTTGATGCGAGACGCAGCTACCACAGCATCAACAGCATCAACAGCAGCAGCAGCAGCAGCCGGCTGTTAATGTCAAGTGCAAATGAGACGCCATCATTGTCGTCATATAACCAGAAATCAAACAGTGCCACGCCCTTCTTCGTCCAACGACTCCCCTTCCCAATTATGCGCCCACACACAGTGTCTAGTGTGCTTGGGGCATGCCTTACAAATCTGCGTTATGTGTAAGCGCGGAAACGAGGTCGAGGATGCAGATGTAGATGGAGATGGAGATGGAGATGGAAAGCGGAGTTTACCTTGCCGCTGGCTCACACAGATTGGCGTTCGGCTTTTGGACACAAATTGAAATCGAGTTGCAAAAAACGCTTAATTCAATAAAGACAACGACAACAACCACAACAGCACCAACAGAAACAACAACCACAGCAACGACAACAGAAAAAGTTTATAATAACAGCGGACACAAATTAATTTTGCAAACCGTCGTTTGCGACACAAATTGCCGTGTCATGTCCAGAGTTGAGTTCTTTTTTTCCCAGTCTCTGTCTTTTTTCTTACTTGTTTTTTGTGTGTATGTTTTATTATTATTATTTTACTTGCTAGCCAGAGAGAGAGAGAGAGAGAGAGAGAGAGAGAGAAAGAGAGAGAGGCAGCTTTATAAGTTGTAATGCGGTTTACCACATAAATTGCTGGCACAACCAGCACAACAAATTAAACATTTACTTTTGTTTATTTTTTTTTGTAATGAAAGGAATAACAACTATAACTGAATTCCATCTCACAGAAAGTTGAAAAATATTGGATATTTATTTAATTTTTGGGACTTTTTTTTTATTTTTTTGTATGCATCCTGAAAAAAACGAATATTTGCCCTCCATTGCAAAATGGTAAATATTTTTTTATTGCAAAATTAAGGTTATGTTAAGTTAACGCTTAAGTCGTAAAAATAATTCAGTTAAATTTCAAATTAATTTAATAATCAGAAAGTTTCTCATATATGTTCACCATATTCACACATATATATTTTTTTGGTCAATGAAATTTGTAGTAAATAAAATTAAAAAAAAATATTTTTATTCTTTATAGAAAATTTTACAATAAATCTTAATATTTTTTCGAAACTTTTGAAATTATTAATTTTAATGTTGCGAGCGTTGCAATGCAGAGCATTTAGCATTCTTCTTGCAGCATGTGGCTGCCACTTGACGACGTTTTTTGTGCGCTACGCACCTGTGGCAAGCGGCAGTCGACGTTGATCGGTGTTCGTTGATCGTTGCGGTAATTACAAGCGACTCTCAGCTGCAACCGCACTTTTTTTTACTCGTTGTTATTGTTTTTATCTTCATTTATTTGCTTGAGCTTTTTGTTGCTGTGGCCGTCGCTGTAGCAGTTGCAGTTGCAGTTGCAGTTGTTGTTGTTGTATTTTGGGGAAACGGCACAAGTAATTTCCACTAATTACGAGGCAATGAGTTGAGTAAAAGTAAAATCCGTACAACTTTGCAACAGTAGTAGCAGCAGCAGCAGCAGCAGCAGCAGCAAGTGCAACTGCAACAGTTGCGTGCATCTGCATGGGGTGCCAATGGTTTTGACATGCAGTTAAATTGTTGCAATGTTGCTGTTGCTGTTGCAGTTGGGTTCTCGGCTACCGCCTGAGATCTTTAGGCGCATGAATTGCGCTTTTTTTGCGCCCTCGTCCTCGGCTCAGCTTGATCCTCATGGTAAATTAAATTTTAAAAACATTTAACGAACGGATGGCACAATCATAAACACAAATCAAATGAATTTTCATAATTGCATTTGGCTGCCTTTCCGTTTTCTGCTGACGGCTGCCATCAGCTCGCCAGGCAGGCTGACCCAGCATGGGCGGCCACCAAGATGTGGGCGTGGTCTAGTCTAGACAGAGAGTTGTCACTGACGCTGACGCTGACTCTGACTCTGACGCTGATGTTGATGATAAGCCGGGACCTCAGCAGCGGACTTCGAGCAGCTCCACAATGGAAGACTCGAGTGGCGTGCAGAATTGCCCCCAAGTGTGTATAAGCTCTAGCATCTTTTGTCTATTTTAGAAATGTATGAAAGTGTGCTTAGCCTATGTATATCGTCTTCAGTTAAGGACGAAAATTACATACCATTGTGGCTCGGAGTTAAGCTGCTGACATCTTATAATTGTTGTTTTTCTTAATCGATTAGAAGAGAATTTGATAACCTGCTCTGACTTGAAATTATTACCTCAGTATCATCTCAGGGCAATTAGTCCCTGCTTTATACTGATTGTTTTCCCCATTGCTTGTGCAGGTCCCTTTCCGTATTTTGATGTCTTTCACAGCTAATTTTTTAGTCGAGTGCATAACTTGCTCCTTGCCCCTTAACCCTTTGCCAGCCTTCTTTGTTCACTTCTGATACAGAGCTCAAGCCATATGCCTTTCCCATATGCTCTATCCTTCCGGCTGCACACACACACACACACACACACACACACACACACACACACACATGCACGTGTGTGCACATACAAATGTATCTATTCAGGGAAATTCATGTGCTGCTCCAAAAAATTGCTTGCTATTTTGCATTGGTTGCAGTTGCTGCTATTGCTGCTATTGTTACTGTTGTTGTTTTTGATGTTGTTAGTGCTGCTGCTGTTGCTCCCTTTTTTTCTCTTTCTTTTTCGACTCTGCACAATTCTGTTTTTCCTTTTTCTTTTATGTCAATTTCACGCTCTATTTGTGAGGTTTGCCATTTGCCTTTGCCTTTTGTTTGATTTGGTTTTTGTTATTTTCGATGTTGATTTGTTTTTGTGTTTTAGGTTTTGTTTTCACGCTCGTTTTTATACTCAGTCCAATCTTTGATATTTTTGTGCTTTTGACCAATTTGTGGCACACAATGCAAACAAACAAGAAGCACTAAAAACACACACACACACACACACACACACACACACACAGAGAGAGACACACCAAATGATTGGCAGCTTTTCAATATGGCGCTAATTGAGTTTTTAATTGTTTGCCTTTACACTTTTTGGCCCCTTTGTCTCAATGTGTCATTCGAATTGCTAGCGCCACACTTCGGTGTTTTGTTGTTGTTATAGTTGTTGCTGCGCTTGTTGCGTATAACTATTATTATCATACTTATTATGTTAACCCTTTTCGTGAAGACCTTTTTAGTTGGCTTGGCAACTTGAAGAGAAGCAAAATCGAACAGTCGCTCATCAGTGGTTATAACTTGATACCATCGAAGAAGAACAAGAAGAACAACAACAAAAACAACAACAACTACAAGAACTACAGCGACAACCACGTCAAGTGCGACAGCAATCAAAATGCTTCCCCTATAAAACAACAGCACCCCTCACGGCTCAACTCCTTCTGCAGTGCCTCAGCAAACTTGTTTTAATGGCCCTGGTATCAGGCATCAGGCACCAAAGATCGGGCACCAGGCATAGGGTAATGTCAAACTCCAGATCTACACTGCAAACTCCAGACACCAAAACTACACTCTGCAAAAAATATGACTTAAAATGCAAGAAAAATAAATGCCAAATTCTGTTTCCTTTTTGTAGATAAAGATATTTGAAGTTATCCAATCGGTATCCATTTGGAATTGTAAGAAAACAACTTATTTGAAGTAGAAATAATCCTTAATCGACATCCGTTCTGAAAGGCCTTAGAGTTGTAAGACGCAGTTTTATTTCATCTGCATGTATTATCTAAATCTTCAGAATCTTTCTCTGAATATTGAGCCTAATTTCTTCATTACAAAATAGATTCCTTCCTTGTTGATAAATTTATCTTTGATTTCAGAAGTACAGAAGTGACCCACAGAGATTTTTTCGAGTGCAGGCTCTGGCAGGGTCGCGCTCTCGGATTATTCCTCAGACTCCGTTACTGGCTTCTTCTTTTTCTTGTTCGATTCAGGCTGAGGCTGAGGCTGAGGCTGAGGCTCCGTTATAGCCAACCTCGCACAGAACGTCACTCAAGTTGAAATAATTTTAATTTAGTTGCTGGCAAACTATAAACAGACTCTCGACAGCCGCAGCGTGTGAGGGTCCTCGGCCTGCTCTTGCTCCTCTTTGACCTCGGTGCGACTGGGAATGGGAATGGGTATGGTTATGGGGCTAGGGATGGGAACAAGGCTTTGGCTGCGTTGTCGTCAGCACTTTCCATTGATAAGCGGCACGCATTCAGGCCCAAAACCAAAGCCAGCCCCAACTCGAATTCTGCTCATAAGGACGCGTCCTACTGTTGCGACTGAAGGGTGACGATGACAAGCACGATTACGAAGTTGACGATGATGATGATGATGCTCATGATGATGATGAGGACAACGACGAGGACGTTGCCGCGTCATGAGGTGATTAAGTCTAGCGAATGGGGGAACATCAGCTTAAGAGGAACAACAGCGACAACAACAATAACAAAAACAGTAACCTAAAAACTTACTTGTAGAATGGTTAGTCTTTAAACGGAGCGCAAATACTTTGCATATTAAATGATTCAATGATTCAATGATTCAATGGGACACAATACAATTTTAACTGACTTCTTTCGCAAAAATATTACATATTACGAAACTGACTATTTAAGAAAACAAAAGGTTTTAGCTACCAAATTTGAATGAAAACCATTAAATTAGAAGTGAAATTAGTTTTAAGCTGCTTGATTTTCTTAAATGAACTTTACAATGCTGGCTAGCATTAGACTGCTGTACTGGGGTAGCTTTAAAGGCACTTTGAATTGAATATATATTCAATATATGATCTTGATCAGTATCAGTTGTTTAAATTGTTGAGCAAATAAATTTGCTTATTTTCCCGTAAGCACTTTTAAAATGCTCTCTAGTTCTTCATATGTGGCTTATAGTGTGGCAAAGGGTTGGAGCACACTTGCACTTGTTCATAATGGTCCTGGAGACGCGAAGTCGTCGAACCGGCTTAAAGGGTTCCAGGCATTATGTAAACGCTTTCGGCTGCTGTGCCATTGGTAATCGGTGGCATGTTGGGGCGGTGGTGTGTGTGTTGGGGGTAGTGGAGGGGCAGGGGCAGGGGGAAGGGACTTAAAGTTGAATTTGCAACCGATGCAAGCCGTGCAGCTCGTCCAGTGCAATATCTTAATGGTCAAGTCGCTACCAGGGCAAGGACATGGCGGCTGCCCAGGATGGAGGCTCATATTTCGATGTTATTTATGCGCCGGCCCCGTTATTAAAAATATTTTTGTAGCTGCTAGCTGCTAGCTGGTAAGCTGGTCAGGGTCAGGCCCCAGCCACCGGCAACGCCAGTGATTCCCTGTCTCCCTCCAGTCACCTTCTTCCATTGCCTCTGCCTGTCATTTTTTCATGCATACATTTACCTGTCGCATAAGCAAGAGGACCGCAACCTCAACGTCACACTGATACCACGACTTGCGCTCTCTCTCTCTCTCTCTCTCTCTCTCTCATTCAGCCGTTGCGCTCCTACACTGTGTTGCCCCAGCCCCCAACTTGCCACTGCCACTGCTGCCTGCTACCAGGACTAGGCAGTGCAACATTATCCGTTTGCCTTGTTCTTTTTGAAGACCGCTTCATCGTCGTTGTTGTTTAATTTTTCAGTTGGTTTCAGTTTGGTTTTTGTGCTGCCCCTACTCCACCCCAGCACCGCTCTGCACCTCTCCTTCTCCTTCTCCGCCTGCTTGGCGACCTCTTCATCTGCAGCCGTCGTCTATCCTTGTTGTTGTTGCTGTTGCTGTTATTATTGAAGAGGTTTTAAATTTCCAGCCTGATACTTTAATCCAACCAGGCAAAAGGCGTCTTCGCAGCGCTCTCTCTCTCTCTCTCTCTCTCTCTCTCTCTCTTTCTTTCTCTACTTACTTTTATCGTGGCTGCTATGGCGGTGTATTCTTTAGCTTCTTCTTCTCCCCCTGCTTAATCTTCTTCTTCCTGCTTTGCTGCTGCTGCTGCTGCTGCTGCTGCTGGTCTTGCCTCATCTTGCTCTTATTATTGTTGCTGTTGCTGTTGTTGTTGCTGTTGTTGTGCAGCTTGTGCAGTTTTTAAGATTACTTTTTTTCCACTGGTGGACTCTATTTATATTTCTTTTCGCTTTTCGTTTGGCAGGTTTTTGCACCCTTAAATATATTTGTAATATTGCTAACAATAACGAAAAATATCCAACAGCCTTTGCACTCTTTTTGAATAGATTGTTATTCTGTGTCACCCGAGAACTCGAATATAACAAATTCTGATATTATTTACCTGAGACACCCCTCTTCCACTCCCTCTGCTCTAATACCCGTTCACAACTTCTTTGCTGCAATTTTAATCAGCAAGTTTTCTAGAAATATTTGACCGGCATGTTTGAGTTGGCGAATATCAAAGCTGCCACAGGACATTGCAACTTAATTTTACCGATGCATTTCCAAATTCCTTAATGACATTTAAGGTTTTTCAAATTTTTTGTCAAACTTTTGGCAAGCTATGGATATATTTTTATTACAATTTAATATATGTACATGTTCAGGATACATTTTTGTGCACTTTACTTCAGTCTCTCTCTCTATCTCTCTCTCTCTCTCTCTCTCGCTCTCGCTTTCTCTTGTGATACTGCTTGCTCAGTCCGTGCGCTATGCTGTCAAGTGCAATCTCATTTTCAGGCATATTTATTTTCATTCGAGTAAATGTAAATTAGATCAGAGTTGCAACTCGCTTACGAGCACTCACACACACTCGCATGCAAGCAAAATCTATTTTGGATGCTGTGTTTATGCATTTTTAAAGCACAAATATTTTAAATGGCTTTTGCCAGCACATTTTTTACGCTGCTGCCAGTTTGCCTGCCCTCGGCACGCTTATCGGCAAGGCCTCAACGCTTGCCAGCGGAGTGGAGAGGGTTGCATATGCAAAAACTATGGTTTTGAACTTGTATGTCATTATGTATTATGAGTGAAATTAATGTTGTTGTGTGCAAGCTTTCGATCATCGGTGAAGTTGTAATTAATGATCTCGAAACTTTATTCCAATATTATTTGATTATGCGCGTGCAAATTTTGTGTACCACATTTAATCCAATTTAATGAGAAATATTCAGCTTGAGCTGCGGCCAATGCCGGGCATTGTGGATAATGCGTATTTATTTTGGTATGGAAATTTCGGACGCCACCAGGTATGTGTGTCACCTGTGCTGCCCTGCCATTGGAGTAATTATATCGGAATATGTATACATATGTGGATATATATGTGTGTGTAAATATGTGTATGCAAATGAGCAATGACAACTTTAAGGCGACGGCTGCCCAAACAACGAATACATTCAACACATACGCAGTGTGTCTGTGTGTGTGTGAGAGAGATAGAGAGATGGGGGAGATGAGGGGAGGTGGTGTAGAGCAATGTTGTTTATACAAATAACAACAACATTACCGTTAAGATTAAATGCATCGTAGTTGCCATTAACAATGATTACCTGAAAGCCGATTCCCAATAATTAAATGTGCAACAGCGCGCAATTTTTAATTGCTGGCCACAAAAAGTGCGTCAGTCAATTCATTGGCCGCATTCTCTGCGCAATCCCATACGCCTGCCGCCAACACTTAATTCGATTTTCCTCTGTCCGCCTCCGCCTCCGCCTCCGCCTATACGCCCGTGTCCGTGTCCGCGTC
Source organism: Drosophila macrothrix (assembly GCA_035042055.1). Lineage (NCBI taxonomy): Eukaryota > Metazoa > Arthropoda > Insecta > Diptera > Drosophilidae > Drosophila > Drosophila macrothrix. The sequence continues at coordinate 23,747,405 of JAWNLX010000587.1, forward strand.
CGGGTCCGGGTCCATGTTCATGTTCATGTCTGCATTCATGGCCGTGCTGTGTCTCTGTCCGGCCAACGCGAGCGAGGCCTCAAACTGTGCGCATATCAAAAAATGTTGATTCTGGCTTTAATTTATTCATATTTATGCAAAAGAAGCAACAATTTTGCTAGCATACTTTTTTGGCCCAGCTGCTCTGCTTTTTCCCTTCATACTCTTCCGGAGGGTATTACAATTGTGACGTGGAGTTCGTCACGCGTTGAAGGAGACCCGCGATGCCACCCCACAGAAGTCTGAATGTTATTGATCATCACCGCCCAAGTCGGACATCGGACTTCTAAATCATACAGCTGCAATAGGAACAGTCGGTCAAAGGAGATATGCTAACCAAGCTTTCTTCTTTGAAGAGATGTCAAAACTAAACTCTCTAATTATTTGAATTATTTGAATACTCACACCTAAACTAAAACCCATTTAGACCAGCCATATCATAAAGCTCCATCGGTCGAAAGATGAGGTGTTGTACGCAAAACTAATTCGCTTAAAAAGTGATTTTTAGCAAATTTACTGTTCTCCTTGGGGTCGGACTACTATGCCTATATAGCTCAAATATGAATAATCGGTTGGTTTTTTTTTTTTTTAATTTATGGCACAATTGATACAATGGCAATTTGACACAGGTCTGCAAGGGTGTTTAATCTTCGCCGTGCCTAAGATAGCAGTCCTTGTTTTCTTCTTTTTTTAAAATGGGTTGTACTGTTTTGTATTGCACTCTTTGCGTGTGTGTTTGTTTATTATTTTCAACTTTAATATGCATCGAACCGCACACCCGCCCACAGATACACATCCACATCCACATCGACATCCACCTCCACTTCCACCCGCAGCATTTGCTTAAACTTACACTCTTCGATGCGCATTTCGGTTGACCAACAAATTCACTGGCTGTATTAAATTTTAAGCACATCTAATTTCGTTGTCATTGTAATACCCTAGGGTTTTATTAAAAGAGTCTGTGCTGTGCCAGGCGTTAGTTTAGCATATAACCGATTTATTGTATCACAGTAAATCTTTCACAGCCAAAATCTATTTAAATATGTACATTTTATATTCGTAGTCTGGTCAAAACGCTGTTGCTTCCGCAAGTCGGTTGGGTTTTTGTAAAAAAAATCATCCTTGGACACCCCCTATATTTGTGTCGATTTCATAGCCCAAGCAGCTTATTGATAAATTTTGTTCCAGCTCACAGAACAATTCCACACAGGCTTGCAACCATAAATTGATGTTTTTGTAATTGCACGACAACGTTCAAGTCAATTAAACAGAATGAACACAAAGTCAGAACGGATGACTTTAGCCAGCTTAGCTGCAATCCATTTTTTGCTGAATCAAGGAATCAATAATGACAGTAGCTTAAAGTCTCTAACATAAACATAGGGAAGGGGCTACATATCCTTTTTCGAAAGCATTAAAAGGCAGATTCTTTTGATTGATTAACTGGACAAATTTCATCAATATCGGATAAGAAACATAAAACGTTGTCCCATATTGATATGGTTAAAGAGGGATGACATGGTGTGGGTTCGGTTTTTATTACACTTAAGCAACATCTTTCCATGACTAGAATATGTTTAACAACATGGTTCAGGATATATTGTAGTTGAGCTCACTCGACTACAGCATTCTTACTTGGTTTTTCATTTTCTTAATGTATTATAGACTGATCTCTCTTTGTCTGTCTCTCTTCCCCTACCTCTATTGTTGGCAACATAATTGAGTCTAGACTGATTTCAATGTTTCACTTTTTAAGACCCGTGCACAATAACAAGAACTGCAGCAACAATGGCAACAATAACAAAGAGCTGTGTTTCCGGCTCCCAGATTGCTGGTGTTGAGTTTTCTTTGAAGCTGGCTGCTGCTGCTGCTGCTGCTGTTTAGCATGAGCCCAATTATGAATTATTTGTAATCTTATCTGTGGCATAAAAATTATAATATTGCGGCAAGGCACCCCACACAGCAGCAACAGCAGCAACAGCAACAACTTCGTTGTTGTCCCTTAGAGCATAAAGTTCTAAAATTTCAGCATTAAAATTTATTAAAAATAAATAACGCAGCCCATAAACGTCCGCAGGCGTCACACAGCCCCACCCTCCGTGCAACCCCGTCTCTCTGCTGGTGGTGGTGGTGGTGGTGCAGAAATGGATAGCTCTCAGACTGTGGTGTCTCCCGTTGTCGTTGTCGTTGTTGTTGTTGATTGCGTGGTTGTTGTCAAGGCTCTGCTCTGAAAGTTGCTGCGGTGCAGTCTGCATCTTGACGCTGTCATATAACACGCCCAACCACAACCCTTTCCCACTCCACTCGCAGTGGTGGTGCAGGCCATGTGAATGGCACCAAAGTGGACGCTTCAGCATGCGCGAACTCCACTTGGAGTCGGCGCGAGGAAGTGTCCGGAGGAGATGAAAGTTGAGTAGAGTCAGCAGCCAACAGCCAGCAGCCAGCAGCCAACAGCCAGCAGCCAGCGGTCCAGACGCTGATAAACAGGAAGTCATCGTCGCTGCCAACACTTCAAGCTTTGTGTCGAGTGGGTGGCTCAGCTGGGTGGGTGGTGGTTGGATGGCTGCTATGCTATATTGCCATGTGCATTGCCATTGTTCCAGCCTCGCAGCGACTCATCTCGATTTGACTGTGACTCCGTCTTCATCTCCATCTCCATCTCCATCTCCTTCTCCATTTCCGACTACGGCTACGGCTATGGCTACGGCTCAGTTCTTTGGCTTTATTCATAAAATAAATGAAGTATTTAGCTAGTCACAGCTGAAGAGATGAGTTTTGCTGCAGTCAGCAGATAGGCAGAGAGACAGACAGACCGCAGGCAGCTCGGGGGTATTTGGGAATGACGTTGAAATGCGGCTCAAACGTGACATGCTCGTGCTAACAACCTGACTGACTGACTGACTGACTGACTGAGTGACTGAGTGATTGAATGACTGACTACCTGACAGTCAGCCAGACCATATGAATTAGCATTTACCGCCCCTGCTTCCACATTTCTCTATCTGTAGTTGTTTTAAGTATTGCTTCCTAGCTTAGGCATGTGTCGAGAGACTTTTCTTTGCGGGCCCACTTGACGTATGCGGAATGTCTTGAATTTATATATATTTGCTTAAATTATGGAGAGAGAGGCGGACACGGCCTACTGCAACCGGTTCACAAATTAGATTTTAGCTGCTACGCAAAAGTTTTTCGGCAACTGAACTACCGCACAGGGTAATTATAAATAGCTGGCTGGGACCGCAGTCCCCAGGTCCAGCTGAAAATTCAGCCCACACATGTGTGCACATGCTTCTGAGTGTGTGTGAGTGTGTGTGTGTGTCTGTTTGTGCAAAAATGGACTGGAAATTATATTACATGCTGCTCAAGTAGCCGAGCGTTTGTTTTTAATTAGTTTGCGCCGCAGTAACCTGAGCTCTCCTTTGCCATTCCCAAAAAAGCACAGGTGTATGCGTATGCATGTATACATATTTACATATATACATACGAGTATATACACATAGCTGTATGTGTGTGTGTGTGCGTATCTATTTTAATTGAATTCCACAAGTGACCGACCAAATATTTTTGCAGCTTGTAAAAAGTTTAGCATAATTCAGTGCACAAATTTGTGCCAAACGTGCAGATCAAGGGTTCAACTGATGCCCCAACCGAAAGGTAAAAGCAAGTGGACAAAATAGGGCTTAAAGGTCAACTGTGCTCTTGCCTTAACAAGCAAACGTGTGTAATTGCAGAGATTTGTTCAGAGTTTCACTCTTCAAAAAAAAAATTAATGAAATTAAAAATTTACAAGAATTGTCAGACATAGGCACAGATACAGATATACTTATATATTTTGGTTGCCATTCTGTGTGCAAAATAAAAAATGAGTGTAGTACTCAGATCAGAGAATCGACTTTTAATTTAATCAAGAATTTATCAATCCTATTAAATATCTATTATCGTCTCAAATGCAATGCCTCAGGCATTACCAATGGGGTATGGCAATGTTAATGTGTGATGCATGAGCAACAAAGATTTAAAAAAAGAAGAGGAACACACTCTCACACACAGACTACTCCAAGCCGGGAGACAAACGGCAGCTTGGGTTTAATTTTGCCGTCATTAGCGGACAACGGTTGATGGCCATTTGTTTTTGAGGCTGCTGTTGTTATTGTTGTTGGCTGTTGGCTAGATGGCCTTTCAGAGGCTAATGTCACGCCTCGAGTTTCCGCACCTTATAAATGTGTTCGCTTTGGTTTCGTTTTCGACAACCGTTAGCACAGAGAGACGACCCAACCATCAAATCTCATCACGATGGCTCGTCAGCCATATAGTAAGTTGTTGCTGTTGCTGACGCTGACTCTGAGTTTGTGCAACGCTTTTCACTTCCTTTCGCCAGTTAATTTTAGTTTTATTATCATGCTTTTTATTTATTTATTTACTTCTTTTATTTTTGTGCCAATGAAATTATGCCGAAAAGGCAGCGATAAAAAAACAAGCGCGCAAAATTGCAGCGCGCCTCAATATGTTGAGTCCAAGACAGAGAGGGGCGGAGAGTGAGAGGGGCAACTTTAGAGGCGTAACTGGGACAGCACTCAACACCTCATGCCGTGTTAATAAACCATCAATAATTATGCCTCTGAACGGACGGACGCCTACTTCGGACGTTGGTAGCGGAATTGGACTCGGAGTCGAATTCGGATTCAGACCCGAATTTGCACCACTGTCTGCCGCAAAGCTAAATGAAGCGTGGCAAATGCGTCGATTTATTTTCTATACATATCAAAATCGGTGGCTGTGCAACAAGCGGCGACTCCACTCACATCGCAGCGCAGCAGCGGAAGACAAACAATTTCTTGGAATTGATTTCTTGTGGTTTTTGCGGCATGTAGCCCTAAAAATGCCACAGCATAGGCATATAAAAAATACCTACAGAGTGGCAGAAGAAGGGGGACGTAGACGCTCTCTTTCTTTTCAAGAATTTCAAAGTCTACCCAATGACAGCTGCCACGCCAAAGTTGTGGAAGTGGCTTATTGCATGTGGTCAAAGGCGAACGACTAAGGTGACGACTACTGGCACTGGCAACAAGCGGGATCGTTATTGATATCTGATATTCGATAGCTCAAATGCTACCACACACTATTAATAGGTGCATATGCACAAGTATGTCTACATAGAAGGATGTGTAGAGTCTAAGGTATGGTTTGGGGATGGGCATATGGCGATGGCCTCCAAGTGTAATAGAGCTTCTGCAACAGATCAATTTCCTTGGGTCCATTGTTAGTATCAAACAATTTATGTGCAAATATTGCACAGATTCTTGAACTGCACATACATATGGTAAATATTTAACCATAGCCACATAGCTAACCAAGTTGTAATCATATAAAATGGAACAATGAAGAGAAATTCTCAAAATGCACGATGCAGTGTCGAAGGGAAACATGGCTTTAGCGCTGAAGCCATAAAAAACTTCAACCCACCGAATTTTCTTGAATTCGTTCGAGAATCAGCTTTAATGAGGGAGCTATATGCTCAGGAGGGGCCACAATAAATCTGACTAGGTCACAGTGTATAAAGTCCCCCAATAATAATAATAATAATAATATAACGGCAACTTTCGCTTCATTGATGGTATCAATAAGTGAGAATTCGTGAACTAAATATAAATATGTTTTGACTTAAAGTAATGCAATCAAAGTACATTTTTGCATATCTCGATACAATTCTCGAAAAGTGGCTGACAACTGGCGCTAAAACCCAAGTGCCGCTGTCAATCAATCAGAGCTCTCTCGCTCGCCTGCCTGGCAAAGGCAACCGGCAAATGGCAAACGGCAAACGGCAAACAGCAAACGGCAACAGATTCGCTGACAGACTGAAATTCCCATATAGCTGATTTTTCTCACAATAATTTGTTGTACGCTGCTAGATTTTGTTTTTGCCACAGACACCTGTGCGAGGCCCAGTTAGGCGCAGACAAGCCACCAAATATGAGACTGCAGCAAGCAAAACACCAACAGCAGCAGCAGCAACAGCAGCTCTTTGGCTGGCCATAAATCTGTAGACAACTTTCCAGTTGAGTGCTTAACAATTTTGAACACGCGCAGGCCACAAAGAGCCAGCCACACCTGAGCTCAAAGACTGACTTTGAGACTGTGACTGCGGCTGGGGCTGAGGCTGGGAGCTGGGAGCTGCCTGCTAACTGCCGGGACAGTCCAACGACATGGACATGGACGGACCTGGTGCCATGGGAACGCCAGTGGCGAACACTAAACGGCCTACGCTCAGCAGCCCGCTGCAGTTAACACTACACTCGCCAAAATAAGTTGCAAATATATAGAAATCGACGATCGATTTCCAGAAATGAATTGCATTTCTTAAATAAAATAAAATAATTTTAAAATTTAAAAAAGTTTATCTTTAAAAACGTTGAATTTATTTGCAACAAAGACCCAAAAACATATTGTTTTGCTGAGTGTATTTATAGTACAACAGCCACTCTTTTTTCTCCTGCTTATGCCGCGCACTCTCTCCCTTCTTCCTTCGCCTTCTCCTTCTCCCACTCCCGCTACCCCTCCCCTTCGCCGTCCTGCCCCCGCTGCTGCTTTTTGCTGCACTTCGATAATGTGTAATAGTTCTATTAGTCGCATGTTGGCGCGTCTCTGGTTACAGCTAATCTCTGGCTACCAACTTTGGCACGCTGTCATGAGAACCAAGAACCGGCCGGATCGGCAAAGAGCTGAAAAAAGCAAAAACTTTGGCCTGAATAGTTAAGCAGTTGAGCAGTTGAACAGTTGAGCAGTTGGCTGATGGCGCCTCAGCTAGATTGCCCAATTTGGTGCGCACGCCGAACCGGTTCGACGGTTGACCGTTTCGATCTCATAAAGTTTATATGGCACAAAGGCTGGCGTCCAATTAAAACGGAAATATTTTCGACGGCTTTTTCATTAATTCACCAAAGCTAAGCTAAGCCTCCATCCATCTATCCATCTATCCATCTATGCATCTGTCTATCCAGCAGCTGTCTATCATATCAATTCAGTGATTGTGGCTGATGCTCTTTTAATAACTCTATGCCGGACAGCATTTACGAGTGTTGCCGCCCCTTTTAAATCCGTTAAAATCATATCAAAGCTAAGGCCAACTGAACAGCTGAAGTTAAAACTGAAACGTTGAGCGGTAACCGCATCCGTCTTTATTTTGGATTTTACGGCACCTGCTCGACTCTTTTTGATATGCCTTGAGGCATGGATTAGAGTTGGTTGAATGGGAAAGGAAATACTTATGAATAGAGTTGTCGCTGCGTTTAACGGCTACTTTATGGCACTCACATGCAAAGCAAGGCATAAAGCTGTAAAATTTCCACAAATGAAATACATTTGACAAACGATCCACTAAAATTCAGACTCTGCCTGGTTTTTCAATACCAAGTTCCATATTTCCAATTTATGTTTTTTGCCCACGGGTCCGGTGAGACTTAACCTATGGAACTGTAAATGGACGATGTTGGACATAAGAAGTTCTTCAGCTGCTTTGTCTTATGGTAAACCAAGAGCGGGCTTAGGCCTATAAATATCGCCTACAAAATCGTCAGGCTCCATCATTCGATTGCTTTATTTAGCTTCAAAAAGATTCCGAATATTGGATTAATTGGCACATAATAATTGGTTTGATTGTTCTTTTCTTTTTTCTTTCGAGGCAGTATTTGGTATTTCCATTTCGTCAAGTTAGCTGATGGTATACAATAATGCACATGTTCAGTTAGTCGAATTGGCTTGCTGACTAATGCACTCACATTTAATTAGATTAGAGGAGAGTTGCTTTGGCAGCAGTTTAACCCAAAAGTTATTTTTTTTATTAATAATCCTAAATTTGTGATTAGGAAAGAAAAGCCCCTTTGGTCATTATTAGGTAAACGAGTTGTTTACACTACCATTGTTGTGTTTATTGTGCATTATTGTGCACGTATTTGGGCCCTCAATAGAATACGGAATACTGAAACCGGAGGCTGCCTTTTAATTTGCATGGCTCATTCATTTAAATTCCACAACAACAACGCCAGTAATAATAATAATAAGGCAAATTGCCAAGCATGTTTCCCCTCATTTCAATTGAAGCACCCAAACAATTGCCAACTCTGTATTCCTGCCTCCTACTCCAAGTCGCCCTCTCTCTCTCTCTCTCTCTCTCTGTCTCTCTCTCTCTCTCTTTCACCCGTCTGCTGCTGCTCAGCTCGGTGTGTGATTTACTCTTTGGTTTATTGCAGCCCTTTTGATGATTAATTCATTCATGTGCTCATTGCCATTCATTGATCTTTGTGCTGGCATTATGCGAGTGTGTGAGTGGTGAGTGTGTGTGCGTGTGTAGCTTTTGTTGAGTAATCTGCTGCCACGCCTCCTGCGCCTATCATCTATTGATTACAGTTCTCAATACATGCAACGCTAATGTTCAGATTTTGAGCCGATTTGCGATCCTGTTCAGATCGCTTAATATACTGCAGCTTAACAGCGATACACTGAGGCGAAAACAGCTTCCGTTACTTAGCCCACCCCTCCCTTCGACCACTCGCCCCTCCTGCTGAGCATTTGGCTTCATCTCCAATTATTCAATGTAATTAAGTTGATTGCGTTGTAATTGTGCCAGAAATTTATGCCCAATTGCCCAAGTCCGTTGGCTTCGCTGGCTTCGCTGGCTCCATTGGCTTCGCACTGCCTCATGCCTCATGCCTCGTGCCTCGTGCCTCGCTTTGTGTTCATTTGTGCTCTGCTTTTAGCTTTTGCCGCCGCCTGTCTGCATATCTATCTAAATATTATACATATTGTAAATGGCCCCAGCAGACTGGGCATATCAGTTATGAGCTCAATCTCATTCAGATCTTCTCAATAGAAAAGCATTCAAATTTTTAAGTCAACCTTTACTTAGATATATCTAAGATTGTGTAATAGATATCAAATTTCAATGAAAATACAAATGTAATGAAAAGGGTCTAGTAAAAAGTGTGGTGGTAATAGAAATACAGAAAAGAAGAATCAGCAAAAAAAATGAATAAATTGGAAAAGTCGAAATCATATAAATTAAATCTAGTTTACTAGTTTTAAAATTCCAATCAATGGTCTTTTTGTAAAGGGTATTCAAGCAGAGTGTTTTCTCAAATTGTATATTTATTATGTTTTAACTGGTGTTTTATGCTTTTTCTTTCGGGTTGTGGGCTTTGTGATATATTTTGTCAGCGTCTTTGAAGTATTTGTGCTCTCTCATCAAATTCATCTTGCTCATCATCAAATCATTGCCATCAGAGGCGGAAGCGTTTAATGAACATTAGACAGCGACAACAATCGCAACAACAATCGCAACAACAACAGCAACAAAATCAACAACAAGAAATAACAATGCACAACATAAAGCGACAACCGAGCAAATTGTTGATCAAAATGTAAGCAAATAAATAAAAGGTTAAATGGGCTTCTTGGAAGGAAGCGCGACAAACAAATAAAGTAGAATCGAGAATCGCCGCTTAGCCAACAATTTATGAACCATGTTGGTTTTAGCCAACAATAACGTCAACTATGGCAAATACCAGTAGTCGCCCTCTTAGCAGCGGCGAGTTGACGTTTAAAGTCGACAGGCGACATGCACGAAATCCGCTCAATTCTCAGACGCGTTGCCCGCTAACCGCTAACCGCTGCCCCTGCCTCTGCCCCTGCCCCTGCCACTGCTCTGCGTCTCTCTTCACAGTGTTCTTGCCACCCACTTCTCCAATAACTGCGCCACCGCATCACTTTAAATCGCTGGCCTAGGCTTAAGCAAAGATTAGCTAATTTGTGTGTGTGTGTGTGTGTGTGTGTGTGTGTGTGTGTGTGTGTGTGTGTGTGTGTGTGTGTGTGTGTGTGTGTGTGTGTGTGTGTGTGTGTGTGTACCGTAAATAAAAATGTGCACATTTGAATTTGGAATATGAAATATGCTTGCCATGGGTTCAGAGTTAAAAATATATTGAAGTTTAATCGCAAACAACTGCGAATGGCACCAAAAGAGATAAGAGCAGCTAAAGCTAGTGCTTATGCACACACGCACACACACGCACACACGCACACACACACACACACACACACACACACACACACATACACATACACATAAATAACTATAGCAATAATCTGGTGTTAAGTCAATGGGAAGCGAAGTCAAAGAAAAGTTCATGGGCCAACCAACAAATGCCTGCAATTGAAAATCATTTTAAATGTTTGCATACGAAAAATAAAAAAATGTTTCACAGTCAGATATTATTGCTCGTTTGTAGATAAATCAAATGAAATCTACTTTTGTAGACAATTAAAAAATGTATTGATTTGAAGCTGTGATCGAATGTGAGTCTTATCACTTTAATGTTAGTTTAATGTATTTATTTTTACAAACTTTTTGGGGACTCAAGAGCCAATGCTCTCGAAATGAGGTAAAAGTTATTGCCTTCGGTCCACAGAAACTAAACACTTCCAAACCCATCAATTTTTCGGAATACAAAAGGCCAAAGCAATCAAAACAAAACGCACAAAAGTTGTGGCGGATTGCGCCCCGGGTAGCTAATTTGAATATTGATATGATTCCGATATTGTATTTTATATGTTTTTGTGTGTGTTGGGGGAGGGTGCTGGGGGTGCAGCGGCAACACTCACAGGTCGCATAATTAAGGCGAAAAATTAGCGCGCGTGTTAAACGCGTGCGCAGAACAAGTTTGTGTCGCGACACATCTGCGCTTGCTTTGACATGCATGTAGTGTTTAGTAACTGGTAACTGGTATCTGGTATCTGGTATCTGGTATCTGGTATCTGGTATCTGGTATCTGGTATCTGGTATCTTTTATCTAGTCTCGCAGGTATCTGGTGCGATCAACAACTGGATCTGCACTTACCATTTTCCACGTGCCGAGTCTTCAATTTGACAATTTCACATTAATTTGCCGTCAAGTGGCCATCCATTAAATTGTGCAAGTTAAGCTAAGAAATAGTATCTGCAATTAAGTTCAAAATCAATATCGATCTGCAAATGATATATATATATATATATATACATATATATATATGCAATGCAACCCTCTCCGCCCCTTATGCTTGAGGTACAGGGTAAAGAAAAGGTTTAAAGGTTAAGAAATATAGATGCCTTGCAACCTTGAGTGTTCAGTTTTTGGGTTTTCAGTTGTTTTCAGTTGACAGCGATTTATGTGGAGCACTCAGATTACACACGCCCAGCGAATATGTAAATCACATCAATTTAAATGCTTGCGATACGTTTAAGATATGAATATACTCAGAGTAGCACTCCATTTCCAGTTCGAATCGTCGATGTGAGTTTGTGAAATTCTCATTAAAAGATAAGAAAACTACAAGCTAAATAATAATTTATGGCTTTATCGTCTATTGAATGTTCAAAATGAGTTCATAGCAAATCAAGAGAATCAACCTAGACGAGTATTAACAGTTTCATAATTTGTTGTCAGAAATCATTATCATAGTCGTTTATGATAATGTGCAAAAGGTATGTGTGTGTGTGTGTGTGTGTGTGTGTGTGTGTGTGGATAGAACGTTATGAGTCTTTCACACATTTCGCGCAGAATAACAGAATATTCAATGACGGAAACTCCAAAATATAAAAATGAGCTTAGTCAGTTTCTTGCCTTGTCTTGCCTTGGCCTATAAAAATCTTCGGATCCGTGGCTCATTTTACGTTAGTCGTTTGTGTTGATTTAGTGTTTATCTCTGTGGCCACAGAGTAATATGTTCCCCTTGATGACGTCGTGTGCTCACACCCAAAACGCCTTAAGCTTTTTCCCACGCCCAGCTGGCAAATCACAACGCCAAAAGAAAAAAACAACAAATTTAAAAAATAATTTTATAAAGACACAAAAAAAAAACTACAAATCACAAAGAGTACAGGAAGTTGTGATTAAATTTTTCGTTGTCCGCTGTGTGCTTAGATAATCGCACAGTAAAAATATCTTAATACACACACACACACAATGATTATATGTATATATATATATGTATATATGTATGTATACATTTCATGGTGTGCCACTATCCCCACTGAGAGTACTATGAGCCCTATCCGGTAAATGTTACGCATAATGCTGCTCATAAATTGCAAACTATTAACAAAATGTAAAATTTTCAAATGATTGCAAAGTTTGTTTTCATCGCCGCCAAATGCTGCCAAGTTTCGAAATTGCCTGAAGGGCCATTAATATTAAACGTGGTGACTTTGATGCTGAGGTACGATGTAGCGGAATGCTGAGGGGGGGAAGGTTGGGTGGCTAAAAAAAACACTGCGCACTCGCTTAATTAGAAAGCGAAGCGATGACTTGCAATGCATTCGAAGAAACTGAGACAAAGTTGGAGTCAAAAAAGATGGCGATAACCAAAGACGGAAGCGGAAGCGGAAGCAACGGCAAGGTGTAAAAATGGCGGCAAGTACTGCTACTGCAGCTGCTTAGACTGCTGCAGTAGCTTGTGGCGAGTAGGAGTATGTGGCGCATGAGGCCCACAGGAGACGGAAGAAAGGCCTTGCCTCATACACATCTGCTTGCAACATTTGTATGCAGCAACTGCCATTTCGCATCTGTCAGCAGTCAGCGGCAGTTAAATTGTGCTAACAAAGGGCTACATTATTGCATTTACTTAGGTTTAGATGTTAGCGTATTACTTATACGCAACTCTTGCACGATTACATATATAACTAAGTAATTTAATGTTAATTTTAATGTTGAGGGTAATGTTTTTCATGTCTGGTTTGACAACTATTTCGATTAAGCACAAGTATCTTGTGTACCCTTCAAGAGGGTATTATATTGTTGTATTCTGGTTTGCAACGTTTTGCTGAGCTCATCAAGTGTATGTATTCTTGATCAGCATCACTACTGGATACAATCGATATAACTATGTCCGTTCTTCCGTCTGTGCGACTGATAGATAAGCTTTCATTGCCAATCGGACATCGTTTTTGGGCTCGTATTAAAAAAATATTATTTTTCGTTTACTTATCCAGACACAAACACACAAGCTTGCAGAAAAAAACCTCCGACAAATATGTAGATGTCAGCAGACCACCTCCGGTTAACAAAGGAATGTAATCTCCGTTTGTCTTTGCAATTATTTGCACTTTAACTTCTCTTTTATTTGTGCTGAACAAAATATGATTGAAAACTTTTTACTTATTTTCTTAAACACATTGCATTATTGAGATTTGATTCCCTTTGAATTTAACTAAAGAATTTACTCAGGTTGCTGCTTCATTTTCCATATTCAATTTCACTCAATTGAGCAATGAAATATTTTGTGCACAGAATATATTTCGCATAATTTGTTGTATTGTTTATTTTCGAATGGTGAATTGCAGTTTGGCTTCCGGAATTTCAGTTGGCTTATTTATTTAAATCATTATTTATTCAGTCAGTTAAATAATGCTGAATATTAAACTTAGTTCGGCTACTGTTTTCCATTTAATTTCAATAAAATTTCATGTGCCTTTCAAACTGTTCCACTTGCCCGCTTCTCCATTGTGGCCTTGTCATCGCTATTTGTTGGTTGACTGCTTGGCTGATTTGATTCTGAGACTCTGATTTCCTTTTTAATTCCATTTTCATTTAACGGCGAACTTGACATAAGTTGCGCTTCAGGCTGTTCCCCCACTTCCCCGCTACCAAAACGAAATATGGTTACAAGGAAATAAAAGTTCAGCGTTTAGAAAAATGATTGATTAATTGACTTGAAATAATGAACGAGTCGCGCTCCGACTGAGACTCTGATGATGACGCTGTTGATGAGCAGTTGCTGCTGCTTGTGTTACTGCTATCAAAAGGCTATTTAAATGCAACAACAACGGCAATGCCAATAATGACTATGTGAGATATACATGTAAATAACAACAACAACAACAACAATGAGCTTCTACGCGACACTTAAATGCTTGCGGGCCTCGTCCAACTAAAAGCCCATGTCAAAACACAGAACTAGAGCCGCAACCAAAAGCAAAAGCAAAACCAAAACCAGAATCAGATTCCGAATCAGAATCAGAATCAGAACCGAAACCAAAACCCCTCAATCAATTGGCCAGTTAGAACGTCAAGAAGTGAAGCCGTCAACCAGTTGAACAGACATCACATCAACTCACATCACATCAGCCCGAGGCTCACTCCTAAGCTCATTGGTCTAATATTACCAGAAATCGGCTCCTAAATTAGAGAGTTGCTGCTCTCCACCCATGTATCTATGATTACCGAGGGCAGCTTCACAAGTAAGTCTAGTCAATTTTAAATTGATTTGTTGAATGTTGTCCAGGTAAAAGAAGAATTAACCAAATACATTAGAGGCATTCTCAGCTAGCTGCTGAAAGATGTCCCATTATTCAGTACAGTGGCACACATTATTCAGCAGCACTCAGTGGAAACTCACCCTTCGTACTATGTCAGCAAACCCATCAATTTAGTTCAGTTTTTGCTGTTCCGCTTGTGTGTGTAATCGATAATTATCGATAAGAGCTGCTGTAAGCACAATTTAAGTGCTATTCATTCCAAGCACACGTTATGCAGCACTGTTCTCTCTCCTTCTGCCGTTCTCAGTAATTTTTCTGCGTTTTGTGTTCGTCAAATGGTGAATTTATTTGTCGTTGGCCTTTAATGCGCCAATTGTTTGCACATATTGTCGAACAAACGACAAGCCATACATATTTTTAGGGTGGCGTCTCGTATTTGTTCTATGATTAAAAATAAATAAAGCATTAGTTGGACTGGCGCACAAAACTATTAAAAGCGCGTTGCTGGTCGAGTCGTGGTCGGAGCGGAACTGTGGGCGGTTGGGGGAGGTGTGTCCTCGTCGCTTTGGACAACTCTCTAGACATTACTTCGACCCCCGCTTGGGCTGACCATAAACATTTTGCGGCGCAATGATGTATGGACGTGTGGAATGTGATGGGCCGGAGCTTGGTTTTTGGGGGCACGAACTGATATCGGCGGGGTGATGTGAGAGCTTTGGGCTGCACAGCAGGTGCTTAAATGGCGTATAGTTAACGGGGCACCGGAACAACAACGAACAGCGAACAATTGGCAGGCAGCAGGGAGCAGCTGGGAGTCAAGGATAATAAATTTTCTCTTGCTTTACCCCAAAAAATAAAGCAGCACAAAACTCCAGCTCTCCCCCGCTCTCTCTCTCTCTCTCTCTCTCTCTCTCTCTCTCTCTCTCTCTCTCTCTCTCTCTCTCTGTTTGTCTATCTTCCTCGCTCTCTCTCACCCTCTTTGCTCGCTTCTTCTATTTGGGTTTGTCCTTATTGTCACAGCTAGTCAGAGAGTTGTTTGGG
The DNA here is from genome assembly GCA_035042055.1 of Drosophila macrothrix. Classification (NCBI taxonomy): domain Eukaryota; kingdom Metazoa; phylum Arthropoda; class Insecta; order Diptera; family Drosophilidae; genus Drosophila; species Drosophila macrothrix. Next base: position 23,762,769 of record JAWNLX010000587.1, read on the forward strand.
TCAGACCCCTTGTGTAGCTCCCACATAGACCCCGTCCCCTGCCCCACTATTATTGTGCAAAAAAAAAAAAAAGTTAAAATGAAAGAGAAAGAGAAGAATCGAATGCTTCTGGTCAAAATAATAAATTTGTTCAGGTTAATAGACTTATTTTAATTTATGTGATTTCATGCGGTTTTTCGTGTGGCTTTTGGAAATGCATTACCCATCAGTGGCACTGTTTGCCACGCCCACCCGCTGACTAACTACTGTTGTATCCACATGTGCACACCCTTGACCAGAAATATGCATAGCATTCGCCGTAATGGCCATTATAACTTGGATAACCTGGATCATTGATCATTTCGTTGTTTGCTTAATGGCAATTATGCAACCAACATCGCGAATATTGGAAAAGCCTTGTTGCCGTTTTACAAACACAAACACAAACGCAGACAAACACACACACACACACACATAGCTGGGTGGTAACTGGGTGGTGTAACCACTGACATTAAATTTCTTTTCATTTTGTTTCTGCTTTAATTTGTATGTGAAGCAAAAATAGATTAACCCATAAATATTATTTGAAATTTGTTTCACTCTTCGATATAACTTTATTTGATATGTTGAAATTCAGAAAATACGCGATTACACTGCGAATTCCTAGAACCCTAGAGTCACCAAATTGCAGTAAAATCTAAGTGCAGAGTCAATCTGGGGAGCAAATATAGCTCAAAAAGCTAAGGTAAAATAACCATAGACTCGTAAAAATTTAGTTATCGCGAAAAAGTTACGTAAATGGCTATAACTATTTATGCTATCAACTGATTTTGTGCAGGAATTCAATTTATTGAAATTCATTTAAATTAAATTCATTTAAAACATCCTCTTCTACTCCCATTAAATATGTATTAGTATTCTGTCTGACTATCTTGCGGAACGTAATATTGGGCTTAATTTGTAGTTTTCAGACAGACAATTCACCACTTACCTGTCCTCTGCTCAACCCAGCTTACCAACCCAAATCGCGACCTCAACCCAAAAGGTAAAACCCAATTCGGTAGCATTTCAAAATTCACATTCAATTCCATTTTTAGGGCTGCCAGAATTGACCGAGGAAAACCCTTTCAGCTGCTCCAAAACTACAACCCACATCCGCCCCCTTTTGTTGTAATGGCCATTGCCTGTCTGCTGCTTGCATGCCGCAGACAATTTTCTTCTGAATTAAATAATTAATTATATAATTGCAAAGCGTTCGAAAAACTCGAACGGAAAATTCTCACGCTTTTCCTCTCGTCGAACAAAATTTTTGGTTCACTTCTCGGTTTATGTCTGAAATATTTATTATAATTGTGGGCCAGCTGGGACGGTGTATGTGTGTGTGTGTGTGTGTGTGTGTGTATGTGGCTATACATAGAAGACTAGGTATTGACGATATTGGAGATCCTTTTGGCAATCGATAAACATGCGTGGGCGTTATTTTTGGCTCGCATCGCGTCGAACAAGTCTAGCAAATTGAGTGAGGAAGCAGAGTTGACATACTTAACTAGAGGTTGCTAACATGACGACGGCCGCCACGCCTTGTTCACACAATCAGCCCACGCAAACCGCCCCTCCCCCCTCCGCCCAGGGCGTTTCCCTTGCGTGCGCCCACACACACAGGTGCTGTTACCTGCTAGCTGCTGGCAAAAGTCGCAACTTTAACGCCCACATTTATCATAAATATCAGCCTTAAGTTAAATTGCTGTTGCATGCCCGACGCACCAGATGCCCTGTAATCGCAATGCTGTAATTTATATTAAATTGGATTGGATTATCAGAAATATATATATATAGATTTGTACATATTCTTAAACATTTATGGAAAGTTATACGCATTTCATTTTAAGCAATTTGAATTTATGCAAAAATCCAAAATTAACCAAAAATTGAGCAATGCTACTTAAGGAACCAATGCTAGTCTTATATACCCTTACTGCTTTGTGACACGCGGTATATAACGAACAGCAGCAACTGTTGCAGATGTGGCTCAGGTTGCTGGGCAGGATTTGTAGCACTGTGTCTATGGCGTTTGCCACACTTGTTCGTCTGTCGCTGTCTCTGTATTTGTCGTTAGCTACTGTACCTGTCTGTCGGACTGTCTGCCAGTCTGCTTGTCGCCCACTCGCCCACTCACCTGGCAGGCTGACGTCTGACGCTAAGAAAAAAGCAGCGCTTCATTTCGATTTCAATTATGCGCAATCATTTTTCAAGTTCAGAGCAACGCTTCTCGCCCTTGTTTCGCACCGTTCCGTACCGTACCGTAACGGACCGTACCGTACCGTATCGTACCCTACCGTATCGAACCGAACCGAACAATAATGTACCGTCCCTGTCTGGCATTGCCGGCACGCGACAAAAATTAATAATTGAGCAGGCAAGCGATGCCATTTGCTAAATTGAAACCAGCAACGGCAAAGTGGCAAATCAATTTCGTTTCACTTTGATTGTATGCAAATCTTCGCTGGGGGACTTCTGAGTGCTCAATTTGTGCCGGGGCGCGCGGCGGCGAGGGGGAGGTGGGGGGGTGGTAGGGTGGTAGGGGTAAAGCGCAAAGTGCGTTCGGCGGAATATACAAGATATACAGGAGCGCATTGCTTTGCACATTGTTGCTGCCGCATGTTGCATGCAAATTAAGTGCAACACTTGTTGCTACAATCGTGCCAGCATCATCATCATCATCACCATCGTCGTCATCTTAATCATGACGGCTGTTGCACAGCTTACAGCTGCAGCACGATGCAACAATAGGGGGAAAGCATACTGCAAATCGTACTTGCACCTGCTGCCGACCGGGGGGTCCGTGTACATCAATTGGTCAAATCCAGTTGAGTGTCCTGAATTTGTTTTGGAAATATATATTTTGTTTGTATCTATTAAATGGCATTTAATCGTTGACTGCTTCACCGTATCCAATTTATTTCGGGTTTCCAATTGTTTGGAAAATTAAAAGTTGTGTTTGAATGATTGCAATGCTTTAGGTTGATTCCAAGGTTAGTTGAAGGCAATTCTTAAAACGTTCTCAATTTAAATTGAATACAGCTTGATAAAGATTCAACTGCGGACCTCATTATTGAGGAGTCTTAATTCCCAGGCAGACCCAGGCTCATCAGCAGCCAGCATCAATTGAAAGACCGCAATTAAGGTCGCTTAACAGTTTTTAGGTATTGTTCTTTAGTGTTGTGAATTTAGCGAGCCACTTGAACTGTCTTTGGCTTAGACGTGGGCCAGTTCAGCTTGAGGGTAGAAGATTTAAGCTGCAACTCCACAAAATGTGTCTTTAATATTTCAGTCTCTGCGGGAACTTCTCGAAGACCAACAAAACTAACGGCAGTTGCGCATAAAAAAGCGTAAATTAAAATTAAAATAAATAGCTAGGCGAATGAGCCGCTCTTAAATAATTTCTTCATTTTTCGCTTTAATTTCGTTGTTGTTCTTTTTGTGCCTTTTATTTGTATTTACTCTTCAGCAGCTCTTCAGCTGCTCTCAGCTGCGAACGGTCAGAAAAACTTTGTCTTTGCCTTTGCCTCTGCCTTTGCCACTGTTTTTGCCACTGCCTTTGGCTTTGCCAGTGTCTAGCGCTTCTAATTAAGATGAATTAAGCAAAATCATTTCGATTAGAAGTAGAAAACGGACAAGCAAAAGAAGAAAGAGGAAAAATATACAAACACACAAGCAGAAACAGAAAACTGAGAACAGAAAACAGAAAACAAAAAACAGAAAACTCTGCGCCAAGAATTGCTGCTAACTGTTGTTCAGCCGTTTGATGATCAGCCGATGGACGACGACGACAAAGATGAAGATGTAGATGAAGATGAAGACGATGAGGATGACGATGGCGATGACGATGACGATGACGAAGACGAAGACAATGATGATGCCTCACAAATGTCGCGGTTCACGCGGTGTTGACAAAAACAAACGCAGACAAACTTCGCATGGGAAGGGACCGCTATAAAATGCGGGCTGGACTTGATTGGGCCACTCCTCCTCTAAGTATCAGAGCTATGCCAATGAGTTTGTGACGCCACCGAAAGCCTATCTTCTTAAAACTGAACAGCACTGGAACGGGTTCGATTTGCATTTGGAATTATTGAAATAATATTAGTTCTCATTCAAGATGATTTATTGTTTGAAATTTGTATATTCGCAAAGCTCTGCAAAGCTGGCGTAATATCAAATGAATATCGAATAAATAGGTATAATATTTCATGGGTAATTAAATGACTTTTAATAAGATTAAAATTTTGAATAAAACATTTTCGTGCTTCTTCAGGCTGGCATATCTTAATATGATTTTATGAAAAGTTTTTGGCTTGAGAGTGTTTGAAGTTCGGGTTCGCTTGGAGAAAACTTCTGTTTCTCGCATTTTGTGTTCTTGTTGGTTAATCATTTTTATTTCGAGCGTGTGTGTGTGTGTGTGTGTGTGTGTGTGTGTTGTGCATGCTTATTGTTGTGTGTACTTTAATTAATTAAGATTTATAAACAGTCGGGCAGAGCAATTCAACGGAAATTTGAATGCAAGACCAAGACAAGTGGTCTCTCTTCGCCGTTTTCTGCTTGTTTAGTTGCTTGCTTGTTGTGCGCAAAATGTTCACATAGTCTTTTGGCCCCATGCATCCCCCGCCCCCCCCCCCCGTCCGCCCTCCGACGCACCCCTAAAGCGTACCTCTTGCCAAGTGAAGTAGTGAGCGTTGATGCCATGTATTTAATTTAATTGAATTTGCGCGCCGCCAACGACGATGATGACGAACTTAACGAGCAAAACTGGCCAAGAAGCCCACCGCGGTCCGACCCGGCCCATTTAGCCAGCAACATACATATATAGTGGGTATATAGGTATAGTGTGGTGGTAGTTGGGTCTGTTAGATGTCCGGGTGTGGGTAATATGATAAAATGATTACACATCCGGCGCAACTTTTGCACCGAGACATTACTCATACGACACGCTGCCCGGCTGCGGAGGAAATGTGTTTAGTGTAATCCGGCGGCGACCCTTAAAGCGATATCCACTGCGAGATGTGCGCATGACATACGCGTCTGGGGTCGTCTGGGCGGCTCCACCAATGCAATTATGAAAATTTACGAGTTTTTGTTTGAGGCGCCAAGTTACGGTGCAGTTGTTGTTGTGGTTGCTGTGGTTGCTGCTCTCCTTGAATATAATTTACGATGTGGCAAAGTTTGAACTAAAAGCTCGCGAAAGAACAAACAAATTGCCCTACATCATAAAAATTGAATACAATGTAAAGATGTTATGAAGTCAACAGCTAAAAATATTCGTGGCATGCATCGCCAAGCGATATCATTAAGATCATCTTGTGAAACAGATTTGCTTCTTGGTCTGAGTAAAATACCAAAACAAAATATCAAAATATAAGTCCGTCTTTGCAAGAGAATTTCCTTTCAAGCAACGAATAAAAACATCTCCTGACCTTAAAGATAAGAAATATAATTTCATAAATATGTCTTACAAAAAATGTTCCTTACAATGGCATTAAGATGGTAATTAAATAGCAAAAAAAAAATTTGGAAAAAGCATAATATTTTTGTGCTGTTGAAAATATGACTACGCAGTTTTGGCTAACAAGTACAGCTGCATACTAGTGTGGCATTAGACATTAGATGTTGCAAATTGTTGCTTGAAAATAAAGCTAAATAACACCTACACAGCCACAGCCGCAGCCCGAAGTTCTAGATCTGACGACAATGGAATGGTCCTTAAAGCATTTCCGAGATTTTTTGCTGCTTCGCTCAGGTTGGAAGATCTGCAATAAAAATATTTCACTATCTGCTTAAGACAACAAATGTATTTCCCCATATTTCAAGGTAATACTTGTTAATCTCTGTCTGTTTTCCCAGATATAAGTCACTGCTCAAGCTCTGAGTTGATAATTGTGCTAATTTTATTCCATTAACTCATTCAAAATGGGTAAAAAGGTTTTGTGCAAACGTATATAATATACAATCAAATGCATAAATACAAGATCTCGCAGTCGAAGTCACTCAACATAATAAAATTTAATAATATCTCGAACTTGGGCCTAAACTAGTTCTTACATTGCAAATACTAGCACTTGCTGCCATACATGCAAATGTAGTTAGAGTGCAATTTTTGTAGTTTATTTGTGCAATGCAATCCGTTAGATGTATAGTATATTTTCTTTTGTAATATTTAATGGAGCAGTTGATTTGAATTCAAATCCAATGCTGAGATTTTCCATAGCGGCAGGTAAAACAAGAGTTGCTACAACATGTTTCTGGGCTCCTAAGATGGCTTAAGTTGTAGTCGTTGTTGTCGTGCTTGTTGTTGTGTGTGCTGCTTTGACTATCATATTATTCCGTAAACTGGCGCCAAATCATTCGCAAGTCTCAATGACACCTGCACGAATTATCGTGTAACACTTTGAATTTATTTTTGTGTTATTTGTTTTGCGAGTGTATCGGTTTATCTCTATCTCTGTCTCAGTCTCTGTCTCTGTCTGTGTCTGTGTGTGAGTCTGTGTGTCAGCCAAGCAACGGGTTTTGTGCGTCTTTATGTGTTTTCAAATCGAGGAGCCAAATCAAAAGGCGACGTTGTCATGGACCACGCGACGTATGCGCAACGCGGCAGCTAACAATAAGCGCGAGACATGAAAAAATGTTGGTCGCGTGGGCGTTGCGTCTCCAACAACGGCATCAGCATCGGCCACAGCCAGATAAAAACCTGCCCCACAACTCTTGGCTATAACTTTGGATTTGTTTTGATTTTATTGCAATAATAACAACAAAAACAACAGCAACAACAGCAGCAAATGACAGAGAAAAATGCTAATAACAATAACAAAAATATAAAATGAGCAACGCACAGCTAAAATTCGATTCGAAACGAGTTCCAATATAAGAATGCCCTATACAAATTGCCGATGAGTACCATAACATTATCATTAAGTTGGTTCCCCAAATGTGTACATGTGTGCCTTTCAGCGATTTCTTTGGCTCAGGTAGCAATTGCAACCAATACTGTAGGCTCTGGAAGGGAATAAAAAAAGCAGCAAAAAATGGTTTGCTATATTTGCAGTTAAAAAATGTTCATAGTCTAAGTAAAAAAAAAAATATTTAAATTGCTTTGCTTCAATTGATGTTTGTTAAACTTCTTTGCATTGCTTTCTTTTTTAACGCAAACAAATATTTGTTGCTGCAAAACTTTGCTTTATTCGTCTGTTTAAATAAATTAAGTAAAGGTTTTTCATTTAAAATTCAAAATATATTGGTAAGTATGACAGTTTTACATAACTTTGTCAGTTTATATATATCTTCAATTCTTAGGATATGCAAAGTTCGGTGCCTTTCCGTGTCATATTCGATTCATTCTGTCTGCGGTTGGCCAACTTTTTGTTAAGTCTCGTGTCCACTACCAATTGTTGTTGTGCTTTTTTTTTTATTGAATGTTCAAACTGTTTAAAATGCTTAATATGAATACAGAAAAAAAAATAAATAAAAAAATACAAGAAGAAGAAAAAAAAGTATAAGCACATTTTATTGTGTCGCCAGCCTCAACTTTAATCAAGTCTCCATCAGCCGATTTCATATCTCGGTTTTTATATTTTGGTGGTGGTTGGTTTCTTGGTCGTTTTCGATGTTTTTATGTGATTTTTATATATTCTCTTGCGCATTTAATTTAAATTTTGTTGTTGCTGTCCGTTTTGTTTTTTTTTGCTGTTGTTCTGCTTTATGAACTACCTGATTTTTATGGCAAACAAAACACAAAAAAATCGACTGCATTTTTTGTAGTAGTTTTGGATTTTTGGTTTATTTTTGCTGTGTCTTTGTTTTTAATTTTTTATTTAGTATTTTTTTTTCTGTGTTGTAGGCGCCCCAAAAATCTTATTTGGTGCCATTTTTGGTAAAATGTCTGTCATTGAGTGCTGCCATGTTTTGTTTTGTTTCTTTTTGCTATATTTGAGCTAAAATCGTCATAAATAAATTTGAACAACAATTTGATAAAGAAAATCAATTAATTCCATTGTAATCGAATGGCATTTTGTGCGTCTCTGATTTGTTTGTGATTTGTCTCCAATTTGTTTGGCCGAGGGCGTGGATATCGTGAAAGTGAGTTGATTTATCTCTGATTTATGTACCGCTCTCCAAACTTGGATCGCAATGTCGTTAGAGGTGCTCAAAAGCGGGTTAAAGTACCATGAACCCAGAAATATTTGTGTTTAACTATTGTTGCTGTCAAGCGATTAACTAGTCATGATCCCCTCCTTTTAATATTCATTTGCATATTTGCAAATTTGCATATTTTTCTAGGCATCTCCGGACTAGTTCATTTCCAGCTCTACTCCCTTCACACATTTTATTAATACCAGGAAATAGGGCGATACTTTTTATCATGTCCTTCCTTCTTCTTATTTATATTATTATCAACATCATTTTAAGCGTCAATACTCTGCAACATTATTATCAACTTATTATCTCATATATGAATATATATATGCAACTTTGCACACTAAAAAGTCCTTATCAATACACACACCTTCTCGCCCCTCTCTCTCTCTCTCTCTCTCTCTCTCTCTCTCTCTCTCTCTCTCTCTTTCTGTATCCTTCACACACAAATAGGCAAACTGAAATTTAAGCCCAACTTTGAGAATCAGTCCAACTTTAATGGGAATAACTCCGTGAAACAGGACATTTTTTTGTATTTTTTTTCTGTCAGCTTTTTTTTTTATTTTTCACAGCTGTTTTTTTTGCACACTGTTCGCATAATCGCAAATTTGCACTCACAACTCGAATTGGCAGGCACGCATCAGAGCAGCTGTTGATCTTATAACAAATGCCAAAAAGGTCAGTGTAGCCGAATACGCCATACCCTGCAAACAAAACATAAAAAGGCGACAGACCTCAAGCGCAACTCGTTGCTAACTAAACTGAGTGTTGAATATGCCGCTTCGATATACATATGTACATATATATATATGTTTAGAGGGTATCAAGTGTTGAGCACATTTTATGGAACTCAGTATTTGGTTAGCTGTCAGCATCTGCGGTTTCCCGTTTTGTAATTTGTTGTTCATTAAGCGTTGAATCCGTTCAACAATGCTGTAGATGTTTTTGCAGCTGTTGCTCTTAATGTTGTTGTGGCAAGGGGACTATTTGATTTGCGTTTGATGATGTGCAACAAAATGTTTTGCACTTGCATCCACAGCCAAATAGCTGCTGAGCAGCGAACAGCAGATGAATATGATGACGGTGAGGAAGAGGAAGATTAAGATGCGGACTAAGAAGAAGAAGAAGAAGAAAAAGCCATTTAGTTAACAAAGGTACAAGTTTTTTGGCCACGTCGAAAGTTTGAAGCCAAGTTGTCCATTCAGTGCGCACTTAACTTGCATTCTAATTAAGCCATAGATTAATTGTGCACTTCCTGAGTTGATGCTGCTGCTGCTGCTGCTGCTGCTGCTACGGCAACTGGCACTCCAAATGAAATCTGCAGTCTTCAAAGGCGTGCGGGCAGCTAAATAGATGAGTAGCTCAGCAGCCGAGTAGCTCAAGCGAGTTTACGTTCTGACAGCGCGCTTATACAAGTTGAATTGCGGCGGAGGCCCAAGGTGACGGGGCAAACATGGCCGCAAACTGAGAGCCAAGTCCAACCGAAGAGAACGGGTTCAAGTTATTTAATCTTGGGTATAAACGTTGGCAAATAACGAAAAAGAAAACAAAAATATTTAACGAGACGGGGAAAAATGTTCACACAGCTAAAGATAAAGATAAAGCAAATAACTAAGATCTTTGATGTAATTAAACAAGCACAAAATTATCCAGAACTGGATTCGAGGACATCATAAAAAATGCCAGTTGACATTGCTAGACAATGAATGAAATGAGAGAAGCAACCAATACAAATGTATGTCAAGTATCTGCTAGATACAAGTGTCACTTTGTGAGAAAGTATCTTTCATAAGTAATGGCTCACAAAATCTATCACAGATACAACTTTTAAAATGATTGGCCCATAAATGAATGCCACAAGGTCTGCAATTGACTCACTTACAGTTCATTTACAGTCATCCGAGCCAGTAGTTAGTATGTAATTAAATTCGCAATTGCATTGCATTACATTCAATTTGATTTCATCGAATGTATCTGTGAGATACAAATAAATATTTCTTATGACTGTTCGTTGCATTTAAATACATTTGAAGAAAATCTGAAGTCACTTTGCAAGTATTAAAAATACAAAAAATTAAGAGACCTCTACTGATGTCAAGTAAGTACAACTATGATATTCTCTCTCTGTGTGCGTGTGCGTGTGCGTGTGTAAGTGGCAACAACACCTTGGCGTGCCTCAAAGTCCCCACATATCGTAAACAACGAAAAACAGAGCACGTCCAACGAAAAACTTGACCCATGTGACTTGTGTAGACGGCGAGTGTAACAAATTGCTGTGCTACTTTAAATGGTACACTAAAATATATCTTAAAGTTATCTTAAAATGCCGTATAAAATATGTGTTAAATATGAGCTCTAAATATCTCACAGCAACAACTGGAATTATCATGCCTTGGCGTGGCCATAAAATATGTGTCTACTCTTTGATTATCACAAGAAAAATGAAAAAAATAGACAGCAACAACAAAAGCAACAACAGCATTAAATAAACACCAAAATGATGATGGCGCTTTGACGCCTGAATCTGGCTTTTGGTTTTTGTTTTGGGTTCGAGGCACAAATCACAGACAACATTTGCATCCAGTCCAAGTGTCTGTATGTGTGTTTGTGGAGTGTATTGCAAATGATTTATGATGTGTTTGCCAAATTCGAACGTTGACTAATTTCGAGTGATGTTTTTGTTGCCGCCGCACAATCACAAATATAACAAATGTTCGCCCAGTTTCCATTTGGCATCCGCATCGCAGCAGCTGCGCACGCGCGCGTTTTCAGCGCGTTTTTTCACGCGTCGCATTCATAAATTGCGCCCCTCGAAATCGTGTTCAATTACTAGATGCGCCCCTCTCTGATTTTTTGGATTTTTAATCGTGTTAACTGATACCGCTCGATTGGCCAGTTGTATGTGCCTGTCCCTGCCCCTGCCCCTGCCACTGCCGCTGCAATTTGTCTTCAGTTCACGCGACTTTTGGGTTTAAACAAACCGCCATCTTATCTGCTCATCTGCTGCTGCTGCTGCTGCTGCTGCTGCTGCTTCTGCTATGCTCATACATCATTTGTTATGCTTATGCAAAAATGCAAATGTAAATACAGCAATTCGTAATACAAATGAAGAGAGTCTTATCAGAAGACGGAACTGTAAACAGCCTCAGAAACCGATACCGAAACTCTGAAGCTGAAAACGCAAACCAGAAAACAACCGAATCCAAAAACCCACTTCGAGTTGGTCTTATCAGTGGCTTGTCAGGCCTGCTGCCAACAGTAGAATCGCTGGTGGACGGCTACCCGTAATTCTCTCCCACTCTCCCCCACTCCCCCTCTCCCCCTTGAAGTTGCCTCGCCCCATTGTCTGTGTATATTTGCCCATGGCATGGTATTGGCTGTTGTTGCAGTTATTTCTCTTCTCTGCTGGAGTCACATTTAACCTTTTCTGTTTCGGTGGCTGCGGCGACGTTTGCGAAATTGAAAGTTTTGTCGGCATTTGGCGCCAAAACTGGTTTACTGGCCAAAATCAACTGCAAACAAAAACAACGTCAACTGCATCCACTTGGCCGCAGTCCGACCAAACCTCAATTTCTGCTCTGCGGTTCGATGCTGCTGTAAGTGATGTTGTTTTTGTTGGTGCACTCAAATTTAAAATGTGCAAAATGAATTAGTTGTGAAGCCAGAAATAATATCATTTTTGCAAGTTAGCCGCTGAAATACTTGTACCTAAGCGACAATCTAATCCAACAAAGTGTCTTATTCATATATGTATTTTAAAGGAATGCATTTTAAATGCTGGAGAATCATTTTTCTGAGTGTGGGGTGGTGTTGGCGCTGCTGCCGAGCTTTTCAGCACGGTATGGTTTTGTGGTGCAGAGTAGAGACTGGCCCCCAACTAATTTTTTGAACCTCCTTGTCAAGGCACAGATACTGATGCAGATGCTGGCACCAAGTCAGCGCCACTAATTGCCACACTGTGCCAGAGTTAGAGGGGGGCGTGGCATGTGACTGCCGCTGCTGCTGCTGCTGTTGCTGTCGCTGTTGCTTCCACTCCCCAAACTAGTCGCAACAATAGCAATGCACAAAAAACCAGCGAAAAGCCGTTTGCTAGCTTTTCCACATCTTTGATGCACATTTGATATTTGCACAGGTTGCTGGGCAACTTTTTGTTGCGCAGCCAAACCCGAAATTATTTACAAGTTTTGCGGTGCATACTATAACCTTTCAACGGATGACGCATGCACCTGCCACCGTCACAACAAACCACCCTAGACACACCCCCTGGCCCACCCCAGTGCCCCCGATAACTTTGTAGAAACCCATTGCAAAGATTAGAATTTATTTCCGCCTGCGTTTATTATTTCAGTCCAGTAATCCTTTACTTTTTCCTATATTTGTTTTGGCCTTTATTGCCCGGCATGGTTTTTGTGTTTATACTTTCAGTGTTGCAAAGTTTGCAGGCAACTTTGAGCCTTTGTTTTTTGGCTGACCAGCTCGTAGCAAGAGAGCAAGCCTTGCCAGCAAGCACATCTGTAGAATGCACAACAATGCTTCCAGCTACATATATACATATATATATATATATATATATATAAATATATATATACATTGCAAGAAGCAGTGTGGTATATGCTCTCTCTCTCTCTCTCTTGCGTTAACAAAATTAAAGCAGCTCTTGGCAATTAAACTGGGCCTGGGGCAGGGTAGCACTTTATGAGGTCGGCATTGTGGCTAAGAGTTTCCTTCTTCGAGGTGCTATAAATAATTACAAGCAGCTGAAAAGTTTTGTACGAAAACTATGGCAGGACTATGCAGAACTTGGACAACTCCAGCTTTAGCTGCGGTCAGTAGTTTGAGCTTGTCTTTGGTTCGCCAGCCAGCTGAAAACATGACCAACAATCTGCGGCAGCCAGCCAACCAAGCCATGTCCAAGCCCGGCTAACAGCCTGCTGGCCATTTGATAAATTGCTGCTAATCTTTAACTGTGGATGCGTTCGCAATCACAGCTCCACCAACTCTCACTCGTTCCTTGTGTTTGCTAATAGTATTATTAAACCGCAATACAAGTTATTCACTTCAAAATCAAACAGCAAGAAATTATTAATACCATAAAAAATGACAGATGGTCAAGAAGGCAATCGAGTTGCATTTTTTTTTATTGTATTTTTAATTACGCCATACAAAATTAAACTAACAGTTTTTTAAATATAGATTTTTTATATTGAATTTATCATTTTTCGGATGGGTATTTGTAACCCAATCTTAAATGCATAAATTTGACCGCAAAATTAAGGATTTAATTTAGTAGTTGTTTATTATTTTCAAGAAATTTGAATGTATTCGTTTTAAATTTATTTGATCGTGCTTTTCCTTGAGCGTTGCGGACTAAAGTACAATTGAAGAGAGGAGTCCCTTCATTTTACATACACATACATATATGCAATTACTGTATTTATTGCCTTAAGCATCATTAAAGGATATGCGAGTTGCAGTCTCTGTGAATTGAGTACAATTATAACTTACAGTTTTAATTAAATTGGATTTGTGTTGTTGTTGTTGTAGGTCATTATCAGTTTGTATCAGGATGTAAAATATTTGTCAGCCCATCAGATTGCATTAAGATCTATATCTTGGACATGCTCATGCTCATCAACGAGTGCCGCCCCTCGCCTCCTCCACACTCCGCACTCTTCCCCTCATGCTATAGTAACTCATTGAACGCATTGTCCAAATTGGATATACATGCAAAATATTTATATTAAATATATATTTTAAAATACATTTTAAAGTTATTAATGTGCTCTTCTCTTACTCTCTCTCTCTCTCTCTCCCTATCCCTATCCCTATCCCTTCCACTTCCTCTCTCTCTCTCTCTCTCTCACTCTCTCTGTCAGTCCCTTTCTCTCTAGCATATTTAATTTTTGTAGAATGTACTTGTTTACAGCTGAGCTTATTGGCTTGCCTTGGTTTGTATTTAATTGCACTTTAATTAACTTGCATTGTTGAAAGCGACGTGTCGCTGACTGCCAGCTAGCAAGGCGGGCAGAATGCAACTGCAACAGCAACCTCCTGCCACTGTCTACCTTCCTCGTCTTCCAGTTGGGCCACAAGCTGTAGGTTCTTGGAACGCCTGAAGACAGAACGCTGCTGTTCGCTGGGTGGCAATGTTTGTGTTTGTGTGTTTGCTTAAAAGTGTTGCTGTTGCTCTCCGCCTCAGCTGTGTGTGTATACGTGCATGTGTGGGTGTGTGGCTATGAGTGTGTGCTCATGTACTGTGAATGTGTGTGTGTGTGTGTGGTGTTGTTTTGAATGCCAACTCAAACAGTCAAGTGTCGTGCAGTGAACTGTCAATAGAGTGTACAACATTCAACATTTTTTTACTTTACTCTGCTCTGCTTTGCTCTGCTCTGCTCTGCTCTGCTCTGCATACAAATGCAAGGCAAATAGAATGAATTGTTTTTGCTGCTGCTGCTGCAGATGAAGCAGACAAATAAGATGCCGAACACCCACACCCCACACACCCACTCACGCCCAACTCCGAGTGACAACTTTGTCTAGCACCTTGGCCAGCCAACGCTAATGAGTCCTGAGTCCTGAGTCCTGAGTCCCGAGTCTGAGTCCTGCTTGATGCCTGTCCTCGCTGTCGACAACAACTTCCTGCTTGGCTGGGCTTTTGTGTTGATGCAGCAGCCCCCTTGTGCTGCTGACTAATCCATTTCATTGAGAACTTATCTCAGCATCTCCCTGCCAGATATCAACCCCCAACCTCCAATCCCCATCTGGTGGCTGCTGCTGTGATTTATTTTATGAATGAACTCCACATTTCATTCATTCATTTGGTGAGTGTTGGCTGTGGTAAATACTACGAGCGTACTACGCCACTGGGGCTTCGCTCAGAACATGCAAAGGCATGCGCCTATTATGAGTGCCGTGCCACAAGGATATGCTTCCGTCTTTGGCCCAAATAGAGTGCTGACGTCGTCAGCGTCATCGTCATCGTTGTTCTCGTTCTCGTTCTCGTTCTCGTCCTCGTCCGCGTCACCGTCAACATCATCCTGGCTGCCAATTAAAATGCCACCGCCAGGCACATGCGTTGGGTATGTGTGTGTGTGTGCGTGTGTGTGTGTGTAGGTGTGCTCGCTATGATTTGCAGCTGCAGATTAAGGAAAGGGGTGGGAGGGAGCTGGCCCACAACCTGTATAGCGCAAATCGCTTTGCTTCGGCCCACTTCTCCCCACTGCAAGCGACAACCCCTTTAATGACACTAAATCAAGCGTGCTTTGCATTTTTATACCCTGAGCCCAGTAAAAATGCTTAAAAAGGGTGTACGGGTTTTGTGCAAATGTATGTAACAGGCAGATGGAAATATGTCTAATCCCATAAAGTATACAGATTCTTGAGCAGGATCAATAGCACAGTTGATATAGCCCGTCTGCCCGTCTGTCCGTCTGTATGAGCACGCTGATCTGAGAGACTATGAGAGCTCGAGACTCCAATTTTGGAATACAAGTTGTCGTATACCCAGCTCAAATTAAGCTTATTGTATTTTTCGATACTGCGAAAAGCAATCACTTCGATTTCCGAAAGCAATAAGAGCTACAATTTAAGTCCAGTGGGATCTAATTGACATATAATGAATATATGCACAATATTTATCAACTGAACATAGTTGCTTAAAGATTGGATGAGAAACACTCAAATTATTGATATTCATCATACGATTAATCCAAGTGCTTTCTTTGTACACTGTACCTGTACCTGGACCTGCCACAGAAAATAAGAGTACTAGCACACCTGCTTACATTTGGGTGTGCAAAACTTGATTAAATTAGCCAGCTGGGTTCAGGGTATATCGTAGTCTAGCTGACCCGACTACAGCATTCTTACTTATTCTGAGTACAGCGGGAGCCACATCCTCGCCGCATCCTTGCAGCATTCCTCGCAGCGTGCTCCAACATCCTTCCCGCATTTCCTGTTGCCTAGCTTTTATTTTCTTCAAGAATTTGCTGATTACACTCGCCTACACAGGAGTTCCTGGCGAGAACAAAAGATTCGTTGGCATTAGTAAGCTTAATTAACGGATGCAATCGTTGAACTTATATTTCTTTTGGCATTTCTGGTCATGCCACACAATTTCAGGCCGATAACAGTTTCTTTCTTTTTCAAAAATGTATTTGTGTCGTGAGATTATTATTTTTAAGATCAATTGTTATTCCTTCCGAGCTATTCATTCCAGAAAAGTTATATTCTTATATATATAGAATATGCATATGTTATATTCTATGTCAGGCTGCAACCCAACCGGTTCGCGTCCAAAGTTATGTTTTTTCCTACTCTGAACATCGTTCTGTCCGCCAGTTGTCAACAAAATAAAAAATCTATTTATTCTTCTTAGAGACTGTTATAAACTGTGATTTATTTCACATTCGGGAATCCGATGCCAAAAACTTAACCCAAATCTGGGTTTAGGCATATCAAAGAAAAGTTGTACAAACCAGTTTTGAATGTTTTTGCTTAGCTGCCTTGCCTTCTATTTTACAGCCCTTATGTAATTTAGCTATATTCATCTATATCTAATCCACTCTATAGCCATTGACTTGGTTGCCTAGTGTCACTGGCATGGGGCATATGTGGTTGGGGCAACAACCCATGTGGCATGTGCTCGAACTTTCGAGTGGCTGACGGCCCAGACTGCTTTCTCAGCACCGCTGCTATGCTCCAAGCTACGACTGCGCTGCGGATGGGGGATTTTACAGTGTGGGCGTGGCCAATTAGCATTTGACATTAAAGAACTGCGAGCAACCCACAGTCACCTGCATACCCCTGTACCTGACCATGCCTCGCACAACTAAAAAGAATAAAAATAGTCAAAAGCTGGAAAAGGCAATAGGGGTTTCCCACATTTTGAGCGAGTGGCCGAAGTGAGTCACGTTTGCGAGGAACGTCGGCCACCACCGGAAGCGAATGATGCAGAAAAAGGCAGCAAGCGCAACTCAAAGCAAACACAGAGCAGTCAGTACCCAATTGAAGCAACAACAAAAAGGAACGAAACGAAATAGAAAAGAAATCCTTAAAAACCAAAGTTGAAAACCGCCCACGCTGTGACGTGACGTTGACAAATGCTCCGGAGTGGGACCCGGACCGATACTGAGACCGTGCACTATTCATTTTGGGTAGCATTGGAATGAGGGAGGGATTGGGACTTGGATTGGGGTTGGAGTTGGGGTTGGGAGGACATGAGTCAGTCGGGCGTATTGTAATCAGTGCACCTGCGTCGGGCACGCGACTAACCAACTATGCACCCCGAATACCAAACACTGAAAACTAAATATCTCACAGACAAGACCTTAACTCGCTGCCGGGCGCTGACAGAGCTGACTCAGCTCAAGCCAATGTGCCACGGGATACATTAACTCTGTCACCGAATGTGCAACGTATTGAAGTTGACACGTGGCAGCACATATATAAATAATATCTGAATAGTCGGGTTGAGATAGGAAAAACTGCTTTATTTTATATTCAAAACATTCAAACCAAATCAACTGCTATAAATAAAATTCATTTAGTGTATCATAAGGCTCCCATGTAAGCAATCCGTCACTTTTTTCTAACCCAAATTGACTGGTCTAAAAATAGTTAAATTTTTTATTACTTACATCAGTATTTGTACTTTTTTTATTTATTCAAGTTGTCGCGATTTAAGAGATGCATTTATCTGCGCACTATTTGGATATATGTATTTTCCATCTGGAATTAAATGTGTTTGGCTGGCCTAAAGTCTGCTAGGGTATTTGAATGTCGGCATGGCGAAATCAGCTGTTCTCCTTAATTTTTATTGCCTGCAGTATGTATGTGTGTGTGTGTGTGTGTGTGTCTGCTGTTTGATAAGCGCAAATTATGCAAAGAACAACAACAACGACAACGACAACAAGAACAAGAACCACAGCCCCTGCACTTGACGGGTTGCCCATTGAAGCATTGCAAATGGTTGACTGTCGCGCACTCTGCAACTCTGTCAACTCGGTCCCTTTGTCAAGTCTGGCACAGTCGCCGGCCAGGTTAGTCTGTTCAACCGCTGGCTAATTGCATCGCACGTGACGACGGCGACAGCAACTGGAGAAAATGTTCAGGTAACGGTAACCGTAACCGAATCGCCGCCAGAGTAATGCGAAACTGATTGAATGTTGAGCAAAGTGATCGCAGACAACCAGCCCTAAAGATAGGGCACATGAATAAACAAATAAGCACGGCTATCTAAGGAGCCCTTGTAGACCGGAGTCGAATTGCCGACATCTAAATTTCAGTATACATTTCAAGTAGTCCGATCTCAATGATTTATTGCCCAAATACGAGAAGTCCAAAAACCAGGCATATTCGATGAATTTGATTAGAATTTGTTGGTAAACAAAATCGTTTTTCATGCAAGAAATCATTTGTCGACCGATTATTCTAATGATATCTATATGACTTAGTAGCAACAAGATTCATGGAAAATTTATAAAATTCTCTACAAGGGTATACAAAAAGGACATCAAATATTTGACTGGGACATAATCGAATAATTTGTTGAGAGAAGTATATATATATATATATATATATATATATGTATATATAATATATATATATATATATATATATATATATAAACAAAACAATCATATTAAATACTTTTACGGGTCTATTTGAGAACATCACATTTATATGGCAATGGAATTACAAATACATTTATTATTTCGAAAAGTGCCCAATAGTCGTTTAATGTCCAAAACGCACAAATCGTGTTCTACTGGCGGACAGCGCATTTTGAGACCTCAAATGGAAAATATACAAATTCAAGTTCGGTCGGAGTTCGAACAAATGCTATTGTCGACTTAATCAATTCGCGATATTTGGCGGCAAATTAAAAGGAATTAGTGCGAAATATTTTTGGCCAATTTCAGCGGAAGTCCAACCAATAACATACCCTGTACACACACAGTGAGCAAGAGAGGGGATGAACGAGTGCGTGCAGTAAATAAATAGTGTAATAATATACAAATTATACTGAGCTACTTTTGATAGGGTATTTTGTAGTTAAGCACTCTCAGCTTGTTGATAACAATTAAAGCGAAAATAAAAATTAAATAAAAGTGCCCTGCCAAGCCAGGTTTGCGTGAATATGTGTTATTGGTAATTATTATGTGTGGGCGCGTGTGTTGCCGTACTGTGTTTGATCAAATGAAATATGAAATGAGAAGCTCGCAAAGCCAAATCGAACAATTGTGGCCGATGAATGAATGAATTTATTGTAGCTGCATGTGCGCTGAAGGGGCCAAGGTGCACATTAGTGGTCGACCGTGTGATGCTCGGCAATTTATGGTCAGGTCGCAATGCCCCTGTGGTCAGCAGCGAAATTATCAAATTTGAATAGCTCACATTATGCCAGACCAAAGAGCAAAAGTTGGCAACCATTCCAATCTGTTTGTTTATTTGTTATATTTCAATTTTGCAGTTCGTTGTAAAGCCTTTTAATTTCAATTTATATATATATATATATTTATGTCTGTCTGTCTCTCTCTCTCTCTCTCTCTCTCTCTATAGAATACTTGAATGATGGGTTGAACTGGAACTGATTATTATTGATAAATTTTACATTTTAAGCTTAAAGCTGCCTAAATTAAAATGTGCTTCAAAATCAGCAAAATATTTTGTTGTAAATCGTATTCACTTTAATTGCTGCACTTAGTTGCTGTAGTTTTCAGTTCTTATTTTTCAATATAATTTGTAAATTATTTCACTGTGAATTGCTGGTTCATTTGGACAATTACGGGTAGTTAGCTAGTCGGCATAAAACGCTTTGATTTGCCACTTGTTATTCTTTGTTGCGGCTTGTTGTTTTAATGAGACCAAGAGTCATAAGAAATGTGCAGGTAGTCCGTAGTAGGGAGAGTCTTGTTATCCAGGAGGAGTGTGGAGAGGGGGTAGAGGGAGGGGGCACAATAATGCGTTAATTGCCGCGCAAGGTCGCACGCAGAGGCAACGCCCGGTTATGCCACGCCCCTGCTTAAGGACCTGCACTCGTTCACAAAATTCTACAACTAACAAATTATGATTGTGGGAAACTGAGTAGTCTCAGTGACATGTCAGAAGACACATGCACAGGTAAAAGAAACAGATACAGATACGATGCTGAAGATGCACGTCTAATCCCCGAACGGCAGCCTCATTTCTGTTTGTTAATTACACTTTAGTGTGTGTTATTTTCACAGGATCTGACAGCGGCGACAGCAAACGATGCTTCACAGGAAGCTAGAAGCCAGAATCCAGACCCCGAACCCATAACACAGACCCAGAGCACACAACCCAGACAAGTGATACAAAAATATTTCGAGCGAGAGGGACAAAAACGCGTAAAGAGAAAGACAGATAGAGAGAGAGAGAGAGAGCGAGCTAGCGAGAGGCAGGGAGAGTGGCGGCAGGTACAAAATGACTTCACACAAAACTAGATAAATAAATGTGCACAAAACAAACGAGCGAAAAATTCAAAGAAATCAATTGCCAGCCAAAAGACACGTCCGTCCCAAGCTGGGCTCTGGATCTGGCTCAGTGTGCAACGGGCCTGTAGCATGCCACTCGCTGCGATCCACATTCAGCATTTTAGATGAATAAACCGCACACGCACACGCACAGACTCTTTGTTGCAATCCCAACAACGTGCAACGTGCCCCCCGCCTCTGCCTCTAAATCTGAACCAGAATCAGACTATTCCTGTCTGCGTCTTTTTCTCAGTTTGTATTGAGCGGCAGCAACCGGAAATGCAGCACATTTCACAGACACACACAGATCCATCCACATAACCTAGAGAGGGTTGCCGATGCAAAACGCTGCAAGGTCTGAAACGGTGCGTGCTCTTTCACTCGCTGCAACACTCAGCATCAGCAGCATCAGCATCAGCAGCAGCAGCAGCAGCTGTCCAGTCTTTAAACAGTGGTGCTTAGCAAGCACAGAAAATTATATCAATATTTCAGTTTTCATATTTGTATTTAGACATATGGTGACTATATAGTCTTGACGCAGTCTAGAGAAATTTAAGTAAATTTCGAAAAATAAAATACAATTAAAATTACTGCCCTCAGTCTCCATATTTTATTAATTTTATAAAATATTTTGTGATATATAATAATATTCAAGCCATTAACTAATTTTTATAGAAGTAAGTATAAATTAACTGCTTATTGATTTTATTGCTATATTTGCTTATAAGGACACTAAACGATTTTAAAGACTTTTATCTGTACAATATTAAATGAATATTTTATCTTGTTGCAATGTTTGATGTACTGCCCATAAGGTTGCACAATTAATAGACACAGCATTCGCACCACAAATAATAGATTTAAATTTAAATTTATTAACCAAAAAAGATGACAACAATTTGAGTCTTATCAGCACTCACATGTTGTGGCATCTGTGTCACAGAATCTGATTAAGATTCGTATGTTGAGGACACAGTGCATTTGCTGTTGTTGTTGTGGCTGCAAGGTTGTTGGCCCTGTTGGCAATCTGCTCTTCTAAGATAAAGCCAAACTTAATCAAGCGCCTTAATCGCATTAGAAGTTGTCGCCAGGCTGCATTTTTCCCAGCCCAAGAACATAATGACAAAGTAAATGAAATAAGGCGCATTGATGGCATGCCACATGAGAGTGCCTCCTGCTGTTGCTGCTGTTTCAGTTGCACTTGTTCCGCTGCAGAAATTCTGTAAGAAAAAAATGCGTGCCTTTCCCACTAACAACTGGCTGACCTTTGAGGCGGAGCTCCTACCAACCCTAACCCCTGCGCCGCGCAAGCTCCCCAATCTGCCTAGTCAACAGCAGCCCAGTCAAGAGCATCACTCTGAATTGACAAAGACCAGAAGAAGCAGCAGCAGCGGTGAAAACAAAACAAGAACAAGCATCAGACAAAACGAAAGCAGCATCAGTCCCAGAGCTGCGGATAGAGCCCAGAGACGGGGACAGCCAGATGTAACGCACATGTGGCACAGTCGTCGTCGCACCTACTAAGTGAATTTAATTGACACCCAAAGCGGATGGCAAAATCCGCGCCTGCAATTAGCCCAGACGAGGGCCTCGAGTTGGAAAAAAAGAGAGAAGATGCTACACTCAGGAAAAAATCGATTTACAATTTAGAGAATCGCCCATAAAATTTAAAAGTTTTCCATGTTTTTAGAAATAATTTCTAAATATACGAAAAATAATTTTTTTTCTTATTAAAAAGGAATTTCCTCTATTTTCAGATTTTCGAAAGACAGTTTTAGAGTTATATATTCGGAATAATAAGGTGAGTTGTGATTGGCGATTTTCAAAAAATTTGAGGCGATCGTTTTTCTGAGTGTAGTGAGCGAGCGAGAGCAGCGAGATAGAAGCATTTCATGTTGGGTATTTAGTGTTTGGTGTTCGGTGTTTGATGTTTGGGCTTCATCATCATTTTCCCACATGCCACTGACATGTTTCCCTGGCTCGTCTCTGGCCAAGGTTATTATCACTTTATTGCATTTAAATTGTTCGCTCGCTCAGCTTAGCTTTGCTCAGCTGGGCTTAGACCCGGCTCGGCTCGGCTCGTCTCGGCTCTGAGCCACTTTTCTTGGCCTACAAATTATGCACAAATTTGAATGCCGCTTCCTCTTTGGCGTTTACTGCACTGCTATTCCCGGCGGCAGTGATGTTACCATTCTCAAGCAGCACAAGGTTGCCAATTGACTGTGAAACCCCCATTGTGCGAGCCCAGCGATTTACCTCGGCTTGTCTGCCCCAAAGGGGTAATAAGAAACTGTTCCACTAAAAGAAAAAGTACGCATTTCTAACTTACAAGCAAATGGGGCACAAGGTTTACGTAGCTCTCGAATGATATAGGGAACGAGACAAAATAATTCGAGTACCGCCAACCTTCTAACTAATAGGGTCGCTTTCCATACAGTAAGTATCAGAAATAAAGCGAAACACTTAACGTATGTAAAAATGTAAGAACGTTTTAAGGTATGCCATTATTGAGCTTAGCAATTTAAAAACAAAAATTATTTCTGTGGTGCTATATGGATAAGTGATACACTCAAAACTTAAAAATATTATTTTTTCTAAATTAGACCTTAGAATCAAAAATTTTGAGAATACTCGTATATGTATAATTTCAAAGTCTGATTTTTATCTCTTACACTGAATTCTTATATGAGACAGCAAATGCGAATACTATTTTCTAAATTTTATAAATTATTTTTTTTCTTTCAAAAAATAAAAAAAATGGTTGCGTTTTTTCTTTTAGAAATACGTTTTTCAAATAATACAAAATATTTTATTAATAATACAACAAAATTCTAAAATATACACTAACTTTAAGAAATTTGTTTTCGTATATTTAAAAACGCATTTAAAAAAAAAAACAAAAAAAACGAAAAACAGTTGTACAAACGCAATTTGTATGCAAGTTAAGTTGCAGATTTATCTAAATATCAAAAAAGCAAGAAAATTTATGACTGTATATATATATATATATATATATATATATATATAGCGCTGAGCGTAATGAGTGCACGTAATCTTTTTGGCTTTCCTTTCATGAAAATGAGAATGCCCAAGTTTCAATTGTCATTATTTTTAACTGAGGCGGAAGCTGCCAAAGAGAGAGGAACGACAGATAAAGCGAGAGAGAGAGAGAGAGAGAGAGAGAGAGAGGGAGAGAGATAGAGAAAAGACAAAGACAATGACGAAGAATGCGAACGAGTCCAAGACTAAATCTAAGGCTGAGGTGTTTATTGTGCGCTTAGCTGTTGTTATTATTGTTTTTGTTTCTGTTAACGCACGCAATACGAAAATGACACAAAATACCTAAATATCTGTCTGTGCGTGTGTGTGTGTGTGTGTGCGTGAGTGTTGTAACAACAACAACAACAACAACAACAATAATAATAACAATAATAATATGTATAAGAAGTACGAACGGGGCACTGGACATGCTATTTAATAGCCCCCGCCCCTGGAGACGAGACGCTGTGAGAAAAAAAATCTGTGGCCGAATAGAACGAAAGAAGTGGAAAAACCAAACATAAAAATGAAAATAAAAAGGGGCACCAATGGAAGAAAAAAAAAGAAAGAAGAAAACACAAGCAAAGACTAAAACACAAGAGTGCATAAGAAATTATTATAAATTTTATTTAATTACAACATTTTTTCCGTAGGTAATCCATAAAATAAAACAAAAAACACACATGGGACAAATGAAAATGTCAGGATTGGGAAGTGACCCCAAAGAAACAATAAACTTGCAACCAAAATGGGCGTACATAAAACTGCCAAAAGAAGGAACCAGAGACCAAAAAAAAAGAGCGACAGAAAGAGAGAGAGAGAGAGGGAAATTATCAGTTGGAGTTCAGTAAGCCCGCCCTTACACATGTCTATATATGTATGTATAGAAGTATGTAACTATAAGCTGGAGTGCTGAATGCAAACGTGTTGTTGCATCGATTTGAGTCCACGCATTGATCATCACTCAAAATAGGAATTTTAAATTGACATATGTATGTGTACCCGTCACCCACCCGCCTCCCTAAACCACAATATAAAAGAGAGGTACAAAAGAAACAATAGGGAAAAGCAACACTTTCGATCAAAGTCAGCAGCCCTGTCGACTCTGGAAGCGGACAACTGGAAACGGGCAAATGTAACGGTTTCTGTTTCAATATCTGTGTCTGTATCTGTGACTGTATCTGCATCTGTGACTGTGACTGTGACTGTGACTGTGCCTGCCTGTGGGATACTTGCCAGCTGGCTGTCGAGATCATAAAATTACGAAATTGGAATTTGTTGCTGCCTTGTGTGGCGCAGGCAACAGAACGGATCCTTCTTAGCTCACACGAACACGCACAACACGCACAACATTTTCCACTTCATTAGTAGCTTGTACAGATATACTTACATACTTACTTACAAATCCAGCTGCAGATGTGTATTTAGATGGATTGTGGGGAACGGTATCTTATCTCTCCTGCTCAGCCACAGGTCGCGCTTGTGCTTGATATTTTCTTTGATTTGTTGGACTCTCTTACACACACAGAGGCAAACACACACACACACACATACACATAGAACGCTGCTGGATTTTCACATACTAATGACGCTCATTAGATGTCTTTAATGCCCATCCAATTCCCAGGCGACATTTCATTCGAATTACTCAACAGCAAAGCACACACACACACACAAACACACACAAACACACACACACAGACACACACAGGCGCACATATTTGAAATTGTAGACAGTTTGCAGCTATTTTTGGGTTGTTGTCTGTTCAGTTTCCTCTCGGAGTCTAAGAAGCACTTCTATTCGAGGCATGCAGAGCACTTGAGCCGGAGACGCATAGTTGGAGAAATGCTTGAAGAGACTCGGACTCGGATTGGGTGATGATTTGTGACACACAAGCTCGGCTTACAATCGCCGCAGTTTTCATATTGGGGTGGCTCCTATATTTAGACAGCGAATGTCATAGCCTGAAATAATGGAGAAAGAACTACCGATCACAATTTTTTTGTGCCCAGGAAAATTAGCTCTCCAAAAAGACTAAAATGTATATGGATACAATGTTTTTTTTTGCGCAGCACGTTGGACACGTTAAGGGACAATATTCTGCACATTCAACATTCGTGAAGTATGTTGCGAATGTTAGGAATTCACCTCGAATTTAATATAGATGCTATAAAAGGTATTGCAAAATCGAAAACAGTATTTTTGTTTTAATAAACAATTACAATTTAATTAAATTCATTTATTAATTTTTTTTAATATTTGTAATTTGATGAGGAACGCAAAATATAAATGAAATTCGTTTCATATTTATATTTCTTGAATATTTATTAGGTTGCTTGCAGAAATTAATGTTAAATAAAATGATTTATTATTCATTTCACACAGACAAGTAAAAATAACAAACAAAAAACCATAGTGCACTGAGTTGGATATAGCGATTAAGTGTGAGTAAAGTTTTATATCATATGCAAAAATATGCAATTTTTTAATGTGGAAATAAATAAAGTGGTGCTTCCGAATATATCACAATTATGCAAAGCATAGATGTGAGCGGCTGACGAAGAATAGTGTTCTAGCTTGCACTTGCAGCTTAGCTGGTTTATAGCTCAATCCGATCCATGATAATTGAGCAGGGCACACAATTTGTGGCATGTGAATAATGCAGGCAGCGTGCCAACAACAACGATACAATTACCAGCCTCCACAATTTGAGTTGAGCTCTTGTTTTACCCCATTTTTCTTACATTCGTTTTGTTTAGTTTTTCTTTTTTCTTTTTTCTTTTTGCTTTTTGCTTTTGATAATTTGTTGGCGCTTATACTTGTTTTTGTTTTAAGTTGAAGTTTTTTTTTTCATTTTTGTAGCATTGTTGCTGGGCACAGCGCGCTTTTCATTTAAAGACGCCGCGTCGCGCGATTTCCCAGGCCAAAGAAAAAGCTGCGCTTAGGTTAACATGAGTCGTCTTAATTAAGTAAGCAAGCAGCCGCCACTTTAGCAATTTCGGCTGAGGGTCTCACAGTGGCAGGGGAAGGAGGGGCCAACAAAATAGTTGGTATAAATAGTTTGTTGTTTTTGTAATGGCACATTGTGCAGGAGGCACTTTTCCTGAGAGGCCTTTCATTATTTATTTGAATGGCTCAGTTTGTTACGTGGCAGCATAAGCAGAGCATTATACATAGACATAGTAATAATAATAAAAATATAAAAAAAACCTACTGAAACAAAAATAAGTGCATACAACTAACGACTGCAAATAAATTAAATTGCAACGAATTAAATGAAATGAAAACAAAATTGCGACGTTGACGCCGGTGACGAGGCTGTGAAAAATGGCTTCCCATTTTTCATTTGCCAATTTGCAGCAAAACGAAACCACAACAAAAGCAACAGCAACATCAACAACAACAACAATAACAATAACAAAAGAAAAAACATCAAGCACATCTAAAAACAACTGCAAAATGGGAATCATAAAATACACACACTTATGTACAAACCCTATATATGTATGTATGTATGTATGTATGTATGTATGTATGTATGTATGTGTACATAAATAGCAAGTTGGACAAATCTATAAAGTCATCCGAAATTGAATCAAAAACAACAGCAACAAAATATGTGAGCTCGTAAAAAACAGAGTTTGTTATTTCCAGGTGTATCCGAGCCCAAAACATATCCTAAAAGCCATCCACATTCAGAAGTACACGCACATTCCGATGCCCAATCACCAACACCATCAGATTCACATCCTGATTCCGATTCAGATTTCGATTCACATCCATATCCACTCAATTTGCATGGCAGCTGCTTTGTTGTTGTTGTTGTTGTTGTTGTTGTTTTTGTTGTTGTCGTTACTGTCATTGCTGTTTCTGTTGGAGTCTTTCTTGTTTTTTTCTTCCTGTTTTTGTTTTTCTTTTTTGTGTTTATTGCTCATATATAAAAATCTGAAATAAATCGCCGTAATTTAAAATTCAGTCAATGGCGTCGCAAATAAATCAAATATTTATTGTAACGCATTTAAGCACATGCATATTTCATCAATAAAAGGGAAAACACATTCAAATACACACAGACAAACACACAGATACTGCAAATAGTGTTGGGTCCAGTCGCTTAAAACCTATATCTGAAGATATCTGGAGTGCACAGCCTCAAGGTAATCGAAGCACAATTACAGATCAATTCTCCAGTTTCGTAACTTGGTCAAAACCGATTCAGATTCTGCCACTTAAAGTATAAAAATTGTAATTGTGTAATTGTACCACACAAAAGATTGCAAAAATAAGCACGAACGTTCCAGTCGGGCATAACTGACTGCTGAATACTCTGATACCAATGCAACACTAGCTCATGACAGGTGGCAGGAGCCATCTTGCATTTGAGCGAAGAACACTTGTGTATGTTTTTTCAATATTTATAATAAAATCGAGCTGTCAGCAGGTGGACTGAGCTCTGCAACGGCCTGTAATCTGCGGCGTGCCTTAAATAGCCTTTCATTCTTGGTTGACTCTGAACTCATTAAAATTGAGTATATGGATATAATGAACTTGTGCAGAAGAAAACCACTCTGACCGTAAGTTAAAAACACATTCTTGATCTTGCTTTGGAATATAAGTTATCGTATAGCCGCTTGAAGACAGACACATTCACATTCACATATACCCCTAGGTAACGGCATCGTTACGATGTTTTGGTTCCGATACGGTCTTTTCGGCACTAATAATATCAATTCTGGTATTTGGGTTTTCAAAAAAATATAATTTAGGTTCTGATTCCGATTCCAATTCGGGTTTGAACACAATAGTCAAAACCCAACAATTGCACTAATTAATTGTTTCTAAACTGGAGGTCGCTAGTGCTCTTACTTGTATTATTAACAGATAAATATATGTTTGAACATTTTTGCAGAATTCATCCAACAAATTCGAAAATAACTTTTTTCACAATCTATCTGTTTGATCCATTTGCATTTTGCCCTCGTAACTTTATTTACTTACGAGCATTTCTTGGGAATTGTTTTTCTTTGGTCTGTGCTCGAAAAAAACCGGGGAATATTTATTGTTGTTCAACAAGTCTAACAATGAAGACAAGAAAAATATGAAAGACAGCACGCCGCAATTGGCCGAGACTTTTCAAGTTTTCAAGTTCATTGTCACTTGGTTGAAGAGATGCAGATAGAGAGATAAATGGAAAGGGAGAACTATACAAATGCAGATAGAGCTGCAGATGCAGATATCAGTGGGACCCCCTCAAGGGCAAAGGCAAAGGCAAAGGCAAAGGCAAAGGCAAAGGCAAAGGCAAAGGCAAAGGCAAAGGCGACGCCAACGACCGCTGAAAGAGCTGAAAATGCCATAATCCAATTATGAATTTTCACATCAATTTTTTACTCAACCCAAACTCGAAGTCGAACGCGACTAAAAAACGAAAGAAAATATAAGGACGGCAGCAGCAGCAGCAGCAGCAGCACACAAGACACATCAGGCCAAATTAAAATAGCTCGTAGAGAGGGGGAGCCCCTCAGCCCGCTCGCCTAATAATAACAATAAATTTTCGAGCATGAAGCAATTCAATGAAAATAATGTCTGAATGAAGATAGAGTTGGAACTGACGGGTGATGGGTGAAGGCAGGCGGAGATGGGGACAGAGATGGAGAGGGAGATGGGGATGGAGATGGAGCTGGAGCTGGAGACAATGTGGTTGATGTTGATGACGAGGTTGATGGCGACAGACGAGACTGGAGCTAAAGTTTAACTTGGGGACATTGGCAGTCTCATAAAGCGCTTTGTGCTCAGCTCCCCCAAAGCGCCCAATGCTAAACGGTACGGGGTGCCTGATGCTGATGCTGCTGCCGATGCCGAT
The DNA here is from genome assembly GCA_035042055.1 of Drosophila macrothrix. Classification (NCBI taxonomy): domain Eukaryota; kingdom Metazoa; phylum Arthropoda; class Insecta; order Diptera; family Drosophilidae; genus Drosophila; species Drosophila macrothrix. The sequence goes on from JAWNLX010000587.1 coordinate 23,792,329, forward strand.
GCTGTTGCTGATGATGGTGCCGAGAGAGAGAGAGAGAGAGAAAGAGGGGGAATCGTACATTATTTTTATCAGTCTGTCATAGTCATAATGATAAAGCTGCCTGCTTGTAATAATTACACTCAGCCTCTCCAATGATAAAGCGCCAGCGCACTTTGTGCATTTTTTGGTTATGGATTCGGATAAAATTGAAAAGAGAGAGAGAGAGAGAGAGAGAGAGAGAGAGAGAGAGAGAGAGAGGGAGAGAAACTGATTTTCAGCTCGATATGTTTTCAGGAGAGACAAGGGGACTTCTGCACTCGGAGAAAAAAATGCAGTTCTGCATAAAGTTCGCAAAGTTTCTCGTTTCGAGGAGGATTCATTCTAGAACTATTTAAAGTAAAATAAATCGTTCTTTCATTCTTTGTACTGTTAAGTAATTTTAAACTGAATCCGCATTTCAATGTAAATTCTTCAAACTCCATGCGCTACTGTAATGTTCCATAATTTACTGAGGGAAAGATATTAAATAAGGAAAATTGAAAGAGAGAGAAAACAAGAATTCTTTCACATAATGCAAGACCAATGCTTAGCTTAGGATGGTGCTTGGTGGTGAACGATTATAACTAAATATCATCAAGCGTTTGATTCAACATATGTAAGGATATTTTTCTTCTTTTTTTTCAAAAGGAAACCTATTAAAATAAGAATTAATATTTGTTGTTTTGTGTCTTGGTCGTCTTAACTTAATTTGATTTTTTTCTGAGTGTGAATGGCAGCCAGACAGCTGGCAGACAGGCAGACAGACCGACCTCAAGTTGACTCATTCAAAGTCATCATCAGGCAGCGACAACGTCAACGTTGTCATTCTCAGCTCACTGCAGTCTGCACCAGCCACAGAAACAACAACAATAACAATAACAAGTCTGTGGAACTGTTGTCATCTTAAGTTGAGGTCGCTCTCCCCTTCGCAGCCAGACGCCACATCTTAGAGCCATCGAGTATGACAAATTCATTTATTAAACATGCTTTTTCATGCAGTCAGTCAGGACACGTTTTTGGGGCATACATGTACATAAATACATACATGCATACATTTCAATATGTACATATATACTATGCTTGAATTGTGTTAGCTTCTCTGCTCATTTAGTGCATCAATTTGAGTTGATTAAAATGCATTTTGAAGAAGAAACTTGTTGCCAGTTTCATCATTTGCAATCAGTTTGTTTCCTTTTTTTTGTTTTTTTTTTTGTTTTATTTCGTTGGCATATTAAATAATTCCAAGTACATTTCAAAGCTCATTCCACGGAAGGCAAACGAACTTTAAAAGAAGAAGAAGCGGTTATCTTAGGCCAGCCGACCGGCTGCCTGGCGCCTTGTTCAAGTGTGGTGTCGTGCTCCTTAATCCAATTCCCGTTGCTGCTTATCGACATTCTGTCCACGATTAGCCGGATTGCAATTAACGACTTCTGACGGCCCAGGTTTATTTAGCGCGATAAGCATTTTGCAACAAGCAAAACGTAAGAAGGAACTGGAAATTGGAGTTGCTCAATTCTGCACTCTTATTTGGGCTTACATATGTTAACTGAGTGAGATGTCATAAAAAAAAAATTTTAAGCGCGAAATTTAGCGTTGTAGGGTAGCATTATAAATTATATAATATCACATGAATAATACATAATTTAATTTTGATAAATGATCAAAATTTAAATATGAAATTGTTTTAATGGCATTAGCATTTGAGAAGCTTGCTGCTGGCTGGCTTTTTATTTGATGCATTCGAATCATTTTCATTTGCATTTAGTTGAAAATTTGAGAGTTAAGATTCGATGTGTTGGCCTCAAATGCTGCATGCAGCATGCTGCTTGCTGCGTGCTGCGTGCTGCGAGCTGCTTCAGACAATTGTAATCTTCACACTCGCTGGCACTCTCGAAATCACTTGCGTTCACACAGCTCGAAAGCACTTGGCTTGAGATTGAGATTGCGTGCCCCAAAACTTTGAATTTACTCAAACCAATAGCACACCCACAGCCCCAATCCCAATCCCAATCCCAATCCCAACGCCAACCCCAGCCCACATTTAAAGATAAGTATATATCGAGTGATCTGTTGCAAGTACTTCACACTTGGCATGATGGCGGGGTGGCTGTTGCTGCTGGCTCTGCTCCGTGTGATTATCAGCAATTTTCATAAAGAAATGGAAAATCGAAAATGAAAACGAAACGTAACGAAACGAAATGAAATGAAAGCAAAGTGCCTGGCAACGTGGTAAAGTGCCGGGGCCACGGCTCCGTTTGCCACGCCCGCCAGTGAGCTACGTGCCTTTTTGGCGTTTTTGCAGCCTCTTCGACGGCCATGGCTGAAAAAACAAACAGCCAAAAATAATACACGTAATATCGACGACGACGTCGACGTCGACGACGAAGTGACAACATTTTCCAACAACAAACAATGCCCTCAATTTCAAGATGGGAATGGGAATGGGAATGGAAATGGAAATGGAAATGAGAATCCGAATCAGAATCAGAATACGACTGCGTGGCGTATGATATGGCATGGATAAGTTGATGGAGTAGCTGAATTCTGGTGTAGGAGGAGTAGGAAGTGGAGTAGGGTTTGCGGATGGGGGCGTGCGAACCTATGCAAAGTGATTGCTGGCACGACAGTGTGACAAAGGCAATGCGTGATAATTAAAACCCTACCAGCTACCAGTCAATGTTGAGACTAATCAGCCAGCAATATGCCCCATCCCCACCCCATACACCCTGTGCCACAAGTCGCTTCCAAAATGGCAAAAAAGAAGCAGACAACCAATGTCTGGCACATGGAGTTGTGAGTTGTGGGTTACGAGTTACGAGTTACGAGTATCGAGTTACGAGTTACGAGTTACGAGCTGCGAGACGTAATGCTGGCAAATTTTAATTACTTACATTTCACTTTTCAAACAGGCGGCAGCCGCGCAAGTGCAGATTACCCACACACACACACACACACACACACACACACGCACATCCTCTTATCCCCACAAGCACTGCCACCAGCCTAGTCCTCGGCCGCTTACCCCTTGCCTCCATCTGTGGCGCGTCTAAGTCCCAAACGTGCTATAAACCGGCACATGGACAAGGAGTCGCACTCGCTGCTCCAGTCACGACTTCAGGTCCGAGTCCGATTTCGAGTTCAACAGGGTGGTGGGGGGTGGGGGGGAGGTGAAAGGAGGAGGGGGTGTCACCTTTTTAAGTAATTACCGTTCGTTCGTTGGCTCGCTTGCCATTCACCTTGAGGCGGCCCCAAAGCGCAGCTCAAATAACCCGAAACCGTCTTGTGAAATTATTTAGACAGCGAAAGTAATCGGATGGCTGGACAGACAGACAGGCAGACAGACAGACAGGCTGACTGGTAGACAGAAAGTACACTTTGAAAAATATATGAGCGCGTAGATCGTGCATTTCTAATGCACACATTTATCCACTAATTTATTCCTACTTACAAATTATAAAATCTAACGTCTTTAACAATTCGTGTAAGGAACAGGAGCTATAGACTCAGAAGGGGTACAATTGCCCTGACTTGGTTGGAGTGCATGAAGCCCCCACAATAATAATGACATACAATAGTTCCAAAAAGTTGAAAATACAATTTGAAGACTTTCACCAAAGGGCCAAGTATTTAATTTCTTCAGAAAATATTGTAAATATTTCGGATAATGATTCTGCCGATTCAGAACGATTTAAGACTTAGATGTGCTTGTGATCGTGTCCCACAACTCGTAATGATTATTTGGTTTTAATTTTTTACAGAGCAGATAAGCAATAGATTCGATAGGTTTTTTTTGTGAGTGTTGGACAGAGTTAAAAAACAGACTGGCGCAAAATGTAAATAAACTTCAGTGAGTGCCAAATGCCAATACGTATGTGCGCGAGGGAAGGCCTCCTCCCGCATTCCATCCACCCACTACGGCCTGTGCCTGCTGGCGGATGGGGGAAGCTCTAAGAGTGGAGCTGACTTCATTAACTGCCGATTGGCATTCAAGTAAAAATGGGCAAAGTGGGCAAAGGGGGCAAAAGTGGGCTGTTGCCAGTCGCGGGGAATCGAGTACTCTTCTAAACCCATTCCGACTGTGGGGCGGAGGGTGGCTGAATGGTGGTGGGGAGGGTTGGTGATGGTATAGGAAGTACTACGGAACTCAGTCGTGCGGCACCAAAAGGTGGCCCTTGCGGAGACCAAGATCAAATAGTGCTGTACGCGAAAACAGGTGCCTTCAAACTGAGCCAGATGCAATTTGATAAGCATATAACTGAAACACATTGCCACATCTCGCAGCGCTCCCTCTCTTTGGAACAGTTAAATGTGCCCTCAAAGTTATTCCTATGCTCGACATGAAAGTAATCAGTGATCGGAGAACGCTAATACAGCACTCAACTGTGCACATGCTAACTTGGCCAATTGGTTCTCGCTTCGCTTCCCACCGGACATTGATTAAGAGTAGCATAGCAAGTGATAGATAGCAGATCTTTACCTTCGAAGAGCTTCTCTCAGTTTTAAACTTTGCCAATGCACAGTTCAGAGTACATGCGACGCCAAAACATTGCCGCACTTTAATTAAACGTGCTTCTCGTTTTTCAATTGATTTGCACTTGACTTGTTATAATTATTTATTTTTGTTCTGCTTGGCGTATGTCCTAATCACAGTGACTGCGACTGGGACTGATGTGAGTCACTGTTTCTCTCAGCACCAACAGATTATTTTTCCTTTTTTTTTGCGTTGTGCTAACGATAATTACATGTCGTCTTAAGCGAGCACACAAAATCAAGTGGGTGGCAATTCTGGCGAAAGGGATGCGGTTAGCAATGGTAAAAGGCAAATGGCAAATGGCAAATGGAAAAGGGGGCATACGGCAGGCAGCTGGCGGCTTGCGGCTGGCGGCTGTTGCTCAGCGTCCTTTGTTGCAGTTTGCCAACTGTTAGTTACATGGCCGCCATTCCGCTGGCACGTAATTTGCTGATTTTGAATTTTGTCTGCGAGAGGCGGCAAATGAAATGCTTTTGCATTTTAATGCGCCCAGACTGACAGCTGGCCCCATGATGGCCCGCAAGCAGCAGCAGCAGCAGCAAGTATACGTTGGTCGGCGGGGGGAAGAGGCTGGGGGCTGTTAGGCAACAGCCAGCAAGTTGATCTTTGTGCAATTCTTGCTTTTCCATTTGGTGTTTGGTGTTTTATTTTTTTGGTTTAAACTATTTGTAGCTGGCGCTGTCAACTCGGTTCTGGCAACAGTACGGATATCCAGCTGCAGCTACGGCTCCTGCAACAGCTATAGCCGTAACCCGGCAAAGCGGCCCTGGGCCATTTCTCCCCCAGAACATATTTGCACTGTCTGGCAATTTTTAAGTAATTTCTGCTCGGCTGCATGACTTGACTCGACGTGGTCGTCGCCTCGCCAAAAAGTAGGGGCTGCTGCTGCATCCTGTTTAAATGCTTCAGCGTATTTCTTTTTTTACAGTCACTCCAGTTGCAGGCAGGGCGCTGGCGTCGCAATCGTCGCTGGTTGCTGCTTGCTTTTTCAGGGGCAGATAATAAACAGGCAGCCAGTCAGTCAGTCAGCCAGTCAGCCTCCCCTCACTCCACTCCACTCCACTCGACTCGACTCCACTCAACGCCACTCCGCAGGCCCAAAAAATGCTTTCCAGTATTTGACTCTAGAATACCCAGCAAAAACTGAGTACAAATACATCTTATTATATAATTCCATTCTTTGACTATAAAATATTATTAAGATCGATTAAAATGACAATCGATGTTTAGCTTATGTTTGGCATTAACATCAATTGAAATGATAACCGTCAAAAGAAAAATCATCAATACTTTTCATTCATATCATTCCGGCCTGTGACTACAAACAAAAGAAGGGTGCACATTAAAATTGATTGAAGCGATAATCGTCAAGACTGAAATTGATAAATATGTTTTATTTTATTTTAAATATTACATAAAAAAAACGGTTGCCCTGAAACAAGTGAAAGACATATTTAGATTATGAAAACGGCTCACTAAGCAATAAGCAACAATTGTATCTTATCAGTTTTATCAGTATCAGTTTAATATCCGAGATAACTTATTCAATAAAACATACAAAAATAATATCTTACAATTTGTACATTTTCTAGAATTTACAAAAATGTAACAAAAGCATACATCTCAAAATATGTAGTACAACCAAAAATTGAAATAAATCGGTTAACATTTTCAAACCGAATACATGCAAATTATTACACAAATGAGAAGTTTAATTTCAAAGGAGATTCCATATGATTTCTGGTATTGCAACAGGGTATTTGGGATCGTGGCAAGTTATTGCTGGACATTCAGAAATAGTTGTCGACTGTTGCCGGAGATAGGATAGCGCTGCATAGGATTATATGGAATTGGTTTAGATTGGCGGCATCTTCGCTTTTGTCCCACGAAATGGGCTGCACGCCCTTGAATTTGGCACAACTCATTTGCCGTTATTATTGTTGTTGTCGCTCTTGTTGCCGTTGCCGTTGTCGTTGTTGTTGTTGTTGTTGAGGATGAAGCGTGCCAAATGGCAACCGCCGACATCAGAATGAAATACAGCTGTCCGGGAAAAACGGAGGCAGAACCAAAGCGAACCATTTCTGGGTGCGTTTGGCCACCCTAAATGTAAGCGTCACGTCTGATGTTTTTAGCAAACGTTGCATCCGCTCTTGGCTGACAACATTTGGGTAAAGAGGTGGGGCAACGGGAAGGAGAAGGAGAAGAGGAAGGGGTAGGGGTAGGGGTAGCGGCAGGGGTTAGGGGATACGACATGCAGCTGAGAGTCGTGTTGAGATGAGATGAGTTGTTAACCGAATGTGGCACGGATTTTGCAAATGGCTTTGACATTGAATACCACTGTTGCTATGTGGACGTGGCTTAGGTAATGCAACACCCCCCTCTCCCTATGTTCCCCCTCCTCCTGTCTGTGAACAATCTAATGAACAAGAAAACTGCAGGCCTCCGTGTTGAGTGTAGAAAGGAATTAAATTAGATTTGATTTCATTTTACTTGATTTAATCGAATTGAACTCATTAAAAGTCACAGCGCCCACACTGAAAGAAAATGCATTGCATTGTATTTCATTGTATTGTATTGGTTGGGGGCAAATTGTTAAAAATAGTTGCACTCCATTTGCTGGCTGAGCAACTTCGAGTGGAACCGGACGGAGGAGCACGAGCAGAAGCAGGAGAAAGAATGTCTAATTGCTTGCTAAAATTACCAAGGCTTCTTTAATAATTTTCAGAAATATTTTAAAGCCCTCATTTAATTTTTAAAGGAATAAAATTCTTCCTTAAAATTATAAAGCACTAATCAAAGTTGCTGTTTCATTTAAAAATGATGAGTAACAGATAAAAATCAAACCCTGGAAAGTGGATATATTGGATCTCTCAAAATTTGGCAATGGAATGACTGTAATGGGATGACTGGAATGATGATTTCTGGAACGTATATTCCTACATAAGTCTGTACTCTTTGTCAACTGCGGGCTGAAATCGCGACCTGCCCAACTAAAACATGGTTAAACCAACCAAATTGCGATTGCCCTTGTCGATTGTGCATTGTTTATAAACATTTGTTGATAGTCGTTAAATGAAAATGGAACAGGCTCCAACCAAAGACGGGCGCCGCTATCAGTAGCTCTGCTCCGATCCCCCGCTCCCTCTTTCTCTCTCTCTCACTCTCTCTCTCTTTCTCTCCCCACTCTATTTGTGAGTATCTAATGCGTAAATTTAGACCAGAAAGCATTGATATTCCCATGTGTGAACCATAAATTATACGACAATTACCCAACAGCAGTAGCAGCAGCAGCAGCAGCAGCAGCAGCAGCAGCAGCAGCAGCAGCAGCAGCAGCAGCAGCAGCAGCAGCAGCAGCAGCAGCAATAGAAAAAACCAATGGAAAAAACATACACACACTCGCACACACGCACACACGCACACTACATTAAAAAATGGATGGTGAACACTTCATCAGAGAAGGCAAAGCGAGCAGAAAGCAGCATTGCTTGGTCTAAAACCAACTAGGAGAACACCCCATCCTGCCCCTGGCCCATCCACTTATCCACCACACATCTCCTCTATCCGTCTGTCTCTCTCTCTCTCTCTCTCTCTCTCTCGCACTCTCTCTCGCTCTCTGTCTGTTTGTCTGCCTCTCCATGGAATCTCCCTCACACCTCGCACTCACACGCGTAGTTTAAATTGCGCTCGTCGCTTCGTGCCATAAATTCTAACACACACACACACGCACACACACACACACACGCACACACACACACACACACATACACGCGCAGACAAAATGTTAAAATAAACATTTGCTTTAATCTTTGGAAATCATGTATGTTTGTCTCTCCCCTATTACGTCGGTCTGTCTGGTTGTCTGGTTGTCTGTCTGGCTGTCTGGCTGTCTGTCTGTCAATCCGTCAGTCTATGTATCGATTCAATTATGCATGATGCCAGAATCGGCGCATCATGCAGTCAACTGATTAACACGTCGCAACCAAAGCGGCTCCCACAGTGTTGACGCACATCACCTTCAGCTGTTCTTTGCCTACCTCCTCCTCTTGCTGCTTACCCTTTTCTTCGTTTTATACTTCGTGTAGCTTTTTCTGCTTTTTTCTTAGCTTTTTCTTTATCTTTTTTTTCGGCAAAATTTTTGGCAAAACCTGTGGCAGCCACAAGCGCCCATTCACGATCGCACCAGATGCCATATGCCAGCGTCTCAAGCAAGATGTTGCCGGCATTGATTGCCTCCTGTCCCAGCGCCACGTCGAGAGTCGAGATTTTGAGATTCGAGAGTCGAGAGTCGAGAGTGGAGAGTAAGGAGTTCAAATTGGCAGCAGTTGTGGGTGCAACAGCTGTGACTTTGATTGAGGCTTAGCGAAAGCCAAAAATAAAACACAAAACAAAAAACCAAAACCAAAAAAAAAAATCAAATGAAAAACAGCTACGATTCCGACTGAGTGTCATGACAGCGTTGACCTCAGGCAAATTCTTCAATTTGGGCAACAGTTGCAGTGTTGCAGTTGCAGTTGCAATTGGCCACGAATACAACCCACGCGTTGCTTGGCCCACCTTCTTTACACTAAGCGAAACATATTTTTTTTTCACAAGATTATCGAAAAAAACGTTTAACAAAAGTACAGGAATTCCTCAATTCAATTGATTTTCTCAGATTAATTTCAATTCGTAAGTCTACAAATAACAAATGTATGCTGTTTTTTTTAAGTGCACCCCCTCCCAGCCACAGATGTGGCTATAAATTCACAATTAAGCTGCACCACTGCGGCGGCAGGAGTCGGGGCTACCTCAGTGGCAGTCGGTGGGCAGAGCCAGCCAAATTATAGACGACTTGGCCAAATGATATCCAAGCAATCATCTTAATGATTAACAGCAGCCGGCAACAGCAGCAAGAAGGCCCTGGCTCAAATAGACGGTCAACAGGGCCAGCTGCTGAGCTGAAAAACACTTAAGCAAAACATCCAGAGAAGACACCAGGTTCTAAGCTCTAATCAAGCAGGTCAGTTGGCCAACATTTCAAAAATGATCGTGGAGGTGATCCGATATTTATAATTATTCATATTTATGCACATGGAGGAGATTTGGGTGCAACTCACAATATTGTCGATAAGTTTCTATATAGGCCACTTTGAAATATTATTTCCTCTATATCTATCGATAATAATCGCATTAATATTAAAGTGCAGCGAAACGATATGGTCCTCTAACTTCTGTTCAATTAATTCTCTACAGCGCAGTCCATCAAATAACTCATTTTTATCATTTGCCCAATACATAATATTGTATATATATATATATATATATATATATATAACATTAGATCGATAACTCGTTTGCTGGTTAATAAGTCTCGATAAGATCACACACAGACACACACACATGCATGGTGTTGAGTAGCCAAAGAAGTTGCAGCTTGTGTCTTTTCGTGCTCTTTGGATTTTGGTGTGCGGCACTCTTTAACAGTGCGCTTACAGTTGCTTAACAGTGGCCGAACATAGCGAGACGCAACACTTTCGAGCCGGTTCGTGTTGCGAGCGTCGGCTCGCTGTTGGGTCGCAACTGAGTCTGTGTCTGCCACCTGCTGCTCGCATTGCGTTTCGTTAGCTCGTCGCGTGCGTTTCGTGTCGACGGATTGGCCCGAAAGCAAAAACCCAACAGCAAACACAAAAAATACCGATTTCTCGACAGCGTTTCGTATATTTTGAAAACATTACCAAGTCCAAAGACAACGTGCGTTTTTAAAACTTGTTCACATATGAATTATATTTATTTGTTTTTTTTTTCAAAACATACTTTTTTTTTGGTTTAAGTGCAAAAGTTAACCAGAAAGAAAAGTAAGCGAAATACAAAATAGAAATAGAAACTGCGGCGTGGATTACCAGTGTGACATCCGTTGAAATTGCAGAAATCGCAAGAGTTATGAAGTGCATGCGTTGGCGCCGCAGCAACCGCAGCCGCAAGGTGCAACATTAAATAAAGTGAGAAAATAACAACAACAACAACAAAATAAATACAACACAATTAAAGCAAATATAAATAATTGCCAGCAAACCGTCAGTGAAATTTCAAAGCGGTTTATTTACTTTTTTGTCGTGACATTTGAGCTTGCAACAAGCAGCAGCCGCAGCAGCTACAACAATAGCAACAACTATAGCAGACGCTGAAAATGTGAGTACAGAGTATAAGCCGTAAGCCGCTTTTGGCCTGTCCATGCCACTTTTACTTTTGTACCCCTCTCCCCCTCTCCCCGGCTAAACCACCACTCCCCTCAACAACCTCTTGGATTATTACGTTTCTTGTCTTAAGTTAATTTTATTTATTTTGTGGCTGCTAAAATGTTGCTCAACATGTGTGTAAAAAACAAGAAAGCAAAAAAATAAGTATAAAACAATTAAAATCAAAGCTGCGTGCCACGCATTGCAAGAGCATTTAGACGTAAAGACACCAGATTTTTTGGCTTATGCATTTTAATATTTGCCCTCTCACTCTCTCTCACGCACACTTAGCCAACACACTTTGACCTTTTAATTTTTATTGCTTACACAAAACAGTTGCCGCAAAATACTTTTGTTGTTGTTGTTGCTGTTTTTGTTAAGCCAGCTTAGTCAGTTAGCCTGTTGGCCTGTTAGTCTGTTAGCCAGTTAGTCTGTTAGCCAGTTAGTGAGTGGGCTGTGCCCGCCAGTTGTGGCTGACATTTGCGATTGAACCGCTTGGTCGACTGACGCCTTTGTGTGTTGACAGTTATTCCGAATTGGCTCAAACATAAATAATGGTATATGCCAGGCTAACGGGTGGCTTACGGCGAGTTTACTCAACAAATAACAATCGAGTAACTGCTGGGCTAAGGCGAGTGCACTCAACAAATAACCGAGTGCTTTTCGAACACACTCAGAAAGACGGCTCAGAATGGCAGGCGACATTTTTACGACATTTTTTCCCTGTATTTTTTTCACTACTATGCAATTTAATTGCTTATTGATGTCTTTTCAAAATTCAAATATGTGTTTCACTAGATTTCTTTTAATTTTTTATAAGCCGAAGAAATTTAAAAAAATATATATATATATAATATTGAATTATATATATTCTGTATAATATATAAAGACTAAAAAAGAGTGTGTGCATATTAAATGTCAAATGTGTGAAAAATCGAAAAGAACTTTAAATAATCGGTTAGATCTGGCAACTGAACTGAACTGTGCCCAATTTGGCAACACAGCAGCAAAATTGAATAGAAAATTCTACAAAAGCAGTGCCGATATATATGTTTATACATATCTATATTCATAGGTATTTAGCACATCTGACAATTTCGAAGAAGTCAAGTTAATGGCTTCTCCTCTCAGTCCATGGGCCGCATGCTAAGCACATGCTGAACAGCTGCCCCAAACCATGCCCCAAATTGTGTGATCGTTAGGTAACAATGCTTAGGTCTCCGATTCAATTTGTTGACTTCTTGACTTTAGATCAACTGAGCAGGGCTGAGCTGAGCTGAGCTGAGCTGAGTTGAGCTGAGCAGTCAGGCCATAATCATTTAGTCAGTTCGTCTCGCATAGGTCTTGGCTCTGTTTCGGATGCTCTTTAAAATGTCTCTGCGCAGCCTCCTCCCTCCTATCTTCTCCCTCCCCACAGACCCAGCCCCCCAGCGCTTTCAAATGATTTATGACTACTGAAAGATAGAAATAGAAACAGACAAAAATTAAAGAAAAATAAAAACGATTATCATTATTTAAGCATGAACTAAAAACAAAAAAATAAAACAAAAAAAAAAAAATCAAAACAAAAATAAATAAAAATAAAAAAATACTAAACACTTGGAAGCGTGTCGTGGGGCTCAAAAGTTGCATGCTGCTTGCTGCGCAACTACGTTCTTGCCACACCTGGCAAGCAAGGAGCACAGGAGAAGGCTAGTGGAGCAAGTTTTTGGTTTTTGGTTTTGCTACTCATAATTTGGCCCAATTTGCTGGCGTTGCAAATTGCTAAAATGTCTGGCAACGACAGCCGGCGGAAGTGCAACATGCTCAAGTTACCGTTACTGCTCTTACTGCCTCTCTTTGTAGTATAGAACGTATTCATTGTGCAGCAGCAGCAAAAAATAAGAAACCAAAAGCATCTTGGGCACTCCGATTATTGAATACCCTTACAGACAGCAGTCAAAACGGTTTGCGTCCCAATTTCGATATATTGATTTTTGATTTGAGTCCAACGGAGGAGCATTGGAACAGTTACTCGCGTCCAGCTAGCTGACGGGTTCGAGGATGCCGCATGGCAAAAAGTTGAAGCAAGGGTATTTTAGAAAGCCGAAGCAGGCAAGTTGCAAGTGGCAAGTGGCAAGTGGCAAGTGGCAAGGCGGTAGCCTCGATACGGTCGATCGTTTTGACGCGTCCTCGTCAGCATGTCGAAAACTTATTTCTTTCCTGTTGTTCTTGTTGTTGTTGTTGTTTTTTGCTGTTTTGTTTTTATGAGCCATCCTGTCGCTTTGTTAGCTCTTTGCATGCCACAAATTATGATGCGGTGCGGATACCTTGCAACATGTTGCCTGTCACTCATTCGGTTGCAATATTGACAAGTGAGGCAAGCGATCAATGCACCAACTGCTATTGCTATGACATTGCCATTGTTGTTACTGCCAACTCTTCATTTCCCTCTCAATCTCTCATTCCCATTGCCACAATCAGTGATTTCTCTTATGTTGCTGCTGCTGCTGCTGCTGCTGCTTCTTTTTTGCTGCACGCAATAAGTTATCATATTTGTTCGTCGACGTCTATTGTTAATTTGGTTAATTGGAGGCAATTGAAAGCCGCTTTGCAGTTCATTAAGTCTCATCATAGCAAGGGGCTGGTGAGAGGGCTGGGAGGGAGGCTGGAGGCTGGAGGCTGGCGAGTGGTATAGTGGGATAGTTGGAGACAGGCATCTTTACGCCCATTTGCCGCATGTGGCAATGTACATTTGGTGACGAGTGTGCTTACTGCGCTTTGCCTGTGTGTTTGCATTGTCGCCGGACTAATTAAAATATTTGCACTCAAATGCTTGAGCAATAAATATTTGTCAAGCTATCATCATTAGAGGCGACGACGACCCCAAATAGCCGAAGCACTTTGGGGCATGCCAAATGGAAATGGAAATGGAAATGGACATTAAAACAACAGCAACAACAGCAACAACAGCAACAACTGCAAACGAAAACGAAAATGAAAATATAAATGAAAACGAACTCATGGAAATTAAAATGAGAATGAGAATCTATGAGCGGCATTTCTAAAGTGCCCCAGTTTGATGGCGGAAGGGGCTGAGGCTGAGGCTGAGGCTGATGCTGAGGCAGAGGCAGGGGCAGAGACAGGGGCAGTGGCTTTTTGCTTGCAGCTAAAGCTCTTGAAGTGCCCCAAGGCTTTGGCCTGCATTTCAGATGAGCTTTAATGGCGCCGCCTTAATGCAAGTGAAGCGCTTCATTACTGCCCAACCCTCTCCACACCCCTCTTAGCCCACACCACAACCCATGCGCCACGTTGCAGCCAACAGAACGCCAATTAATAGTCATTGATGGAAAAGTTGAACCAGAGCACATTCAAGTTGAAGTGTGCCCCGTTTTTGGGCTGACTTGAGGGTTGCCAGCTGTCCAACTACTTATGTATGCATGTCTCTCTCTCCCTCTCTCTCTCTCTCTCTCTCTCTCTCTCTTTCTTTCTCTTTCTCTGTGTGTGGGTGTGGGTGTGGGTATGTGTATGTGTGTGTGCTGGGTAGTTCCGGTATGTGCTTTGAGGGTTGGCAGAGTGCCCAAAAAAAAAAAAAGAAAAGAAAAAGATAAAGATAAAAATAAAGAGGAAAAAACCATGTCAAATTAGTCCAAATGCGAATGGCAAATAGAAAGCCAAATGTGAATTTCAAATGGCCATAAAATTTGTTTATTGTTTGGCAGCAGCTTTGCCGAAAAACGTATACGATTTTGTCGTTGCCAAGATATGAAAAAATATATATATATGATTATGGCGGCATCTGTTAACAACTCGAAACTAAAATCACAATTGAAATCCAAATGCTAATCTAATTCATTGCTGACTATTTAGCTATATTTTGGAATACGACACGCCACTGATTTAACTGTGGATTCATTTTAATTTTGCCATTAACATTTGGGAGCTCTTCAACGTCTTTCTCTCTCTCTCTCTCTCTCTCTCTCTCTCAATCTCTCTCTCTCTCTTTGTCTCGCCTAAGTTATTTAAATTTGATTTGCAGCTAATCCCTGGTATCTATCTATCAGACAAATCGAACCATCACTAAATGGTACATCAAGCATTTTTCTGAGTATCCGTATCATTTGCACAATCTTCATGCAACATACCAAAAAAGTATGAAAAGACATTCCCTAAGAAGGAACTTTAGAAGGGTACTCGTTATACTCGTTAATAGTAGTGGTACCTAAAAATGTTCGGTTTCGGTTTGACAATCTGGGTTATATGCCTTTTAATCCCATCCATAAAAATATTATGCTGTTGATCATCCATTTGTTCTTTAATCATTTTTGTTCCACTCCAATCTCAAATGTGTGTTTGTCTTGTCCGTTTGCTCCCCAAGCAAGCAAGCTGGTGTCAAGTACTCTTCGATGCATTAGCCAGAGAGGCACAACTTGTTTCACACAATACAGCAATAATTGCTTCATTTCGTGCTTTATCTGTTTGCCAAGCACAGAATTTCTCAATGCAACGGATACTGCGGAACTTCCTGTGAGGTGGCTCAAGCGATCATTGTTAATACTAGTACATGCCGTATGCCGTATGCCACATGCCACATGCCACATGCAACATGCAGCATACATATTACTACTACTACTTAGTATATGTGTCTGTCTGCACATTTATGAGACAGCATCCTATCCGACTGGCAAACACTCAGTCACCGTTTAGCGTAGAGTAGTTGCTGCCATTATCAAAGCGTTGCCAACACCCCTTCCCCCTTCCCGTTCCCCTTTCCGCAGACCCACACTCCTATACCGACCCGTCTGCGAAAGAGAACTTATGAAAATGTTTTACAATATCCTTTTTATGTTATTACAAGTGTACGTCCTTGTCGCCAGCTTTGTCAAAATGTCTGGCAACGTTTCTATGTGTGTGTCTGTGTGTGTGTTTATTTTTTTTTGCTCTGTTGTATTTTTTCTTCCTTTGGTTTTTATTTTTTTTTCTTTTTTTTGCTTTGTGGTGCTGAGGGGGGTGCGAGGGTGGAGCAGGTTGACGCCTTCGTCGCCCGTCGACAACTTCGCGCTGCGTTTGAATATGTCATTACTCGTCGCTGTTTGCCACACCCGCTCCGCTGTTCCCTCATCCCTCCACTGGCAACAATAATAAGAGCTGAAGCAGCAGCAACTACAATGTTAACGCCTCGTCCTTCGGCTCAGCTCCTCCTCCTTCAGCTACTGAAGCAGAAGCTGAAGCAGAAGCTGAAGCTCGTCAGCAAGAATGTATGTAGTCGTTGTTGTCGTTCTTTTGATACCCCTTAGAATGATTAAGAAAATGGGTATCCTAAGGTTGCTACACATTCAACAAAAACTCTGAAGAAAAAAGCCCTGAAATTTTGAATAATTTTAAGTTACAATTTGCAATTTGGAATTTGGAAAAAACCCACATCAGGAAATAACGTTAAATGTAAAAATTCAGCCTTTAGCCATTTCTGATTTTTACAAATCATTTCTAAATGTACGCATGGCTCAGAACATCCACATCCGATAATATTGATAGACCAGATTGGCGTTGACAGTTAGTGAATTTGAATAGAATAGTATCAAACTTTTTGTAATGCTTTTGGCATATTAGCGCCTTTGAAGGCCAACTTAAAATTTGATGGCGATTGGAAAATAAATGCAAATATTGAGAGTATGTGAAAGTTAATAGTGTGGAGGGATGGGTACAGGGTATCTCCAGATGATGCCACTCTCGCTTAGAGCACTCTAACTTGTTGTCCTTGTTGTTGTTGTCGTCGCCCAATGCTTTCGCTTGGCGAACGGAAGTGACAGTTGAACATTCATTCATTCATGCATTCAGTCAGCCAGGCCATGCCCAGTACCCAGTACCCAATACCCAGTACCCAGAGCCCAGTGTATTTAAACTCACAGTTGCCAGTAACTGAAGCCCTTCCCACCCACCTACTCCCCCGCATTCCCGCCAGATTATTCCCCGTTCCCTGGCCAAGACGAGCGTCGGTTGTGTCGGAGGCAAAAATCAAGCCAGCGACCAAGGCGAACATAAAGGAAAAGCTTGACGGGCCAAGTAAAAGCAAAAATTCTATGGCAATTTGGCGGCATGTGTGTGTGTGTGTGTGTGTGTGTGTGTAAAATGTCTTCGTGACGCTCCTTTGCCGGAAACACAACGCTATGACGGAGCGGAAGTTTTTTGGAAGCGCATAAAATTATTATGGAGTCGTCTTCCATTTTTGTTTTTTTTTTTTGCTCCTTTTCTTTATATATTTGCTCCTTGCTTTTTTGCTGCTTCTCGCTGGCGTTGTCGTTGACGTTGACGTTGCCGGCGCGTCAATTGCGTCAGGACCTTTGGCTAGCACTTCATAGTCTGCCAAGCTTTTTATGGACGGGCATGCTTGCCAACGCAAACCGCACCAATCCCCACACACTCCCAGCCAAGCCTGGAGCGGTTAAAGCAGCGATTGGTTCTGGGCTTCATCCTCTTCTTTCAATATATATATATATACATATATATATATGTAGATATATGTATATAGCATTTTTAGCATTCAGCTTCAACTTGAGATGCGCACCCATTTAGCATTTCTTTGTATCTGTAGCAGCATTATTTTTATGCGCAAATTTAATATTTATATTTGGCCCGAGAGTATTTTAGCCATGACTACAGTTTTATCAACTAACTGACTGACTGGCTGACTGACTGGCTGCAAAGTTGGCAAGTTCAGCGGTCTGAACCAACCACAAATGGGTCGTCTTATCTATGAATCTATAGATGGCACTGCAGCTCCCAACTCGCTAGCCTCTAACCAAATGGCATTTAGATAAGCTCAACTTTGAGAGCGGCCGCAAGGCCGCATGTGTATGTGAAAATACTAGCAAATATCTGTGGCTTTTGCTACCAAAATGATAAATTTTCACACAAACATAATTGTTGCCTAAAAAAATTAAACTAAAATGAAACGAAACGAAATGAAAATAAAAATAACAGCAACGTCAACTGAATAAAATTTAGATACACTCTCTGCTTGGCAAAAAACCTTTTATAAGATCAACTTTCAGCTAGTTAAATTGAACATGAATAAAATCATGATTAAATTTTAAGCTACAAACCTAAATTCATATATCAGTAGGCAGACTCCGGCCAGCAATGGTGTGTAATCTTCGATGTGCCTTGGTTTTGTTAATTGTGATTTATTTATACATTTTTACTAAAAGTATTTTTTTTTACTTCTCGATTGGAGTAAGTCAGCTTTATTTTACAGCATACTTTAAGTATTTAAAGTGAAATTGAAATTATGCGAAAGTTGACTCCGAAATTCGCACACCAAATATATATATATATATGTAGTTGGCAACAATTGAAAATTGAAAATTGAAAAGAATTGAGCATGTTCTCCAACAAATGGATATCAGCAGCCACAGCAATTTTAGTGTGACTCATTGCTATATATGCACTGCTGGCAAACCCGCCCCGCCCCCCGCGCCAACTCCAGCTGTTGCCTTATCTAAGCCGCCTTCTTTTGTCCTGCTCCAGTTAAGCAGTGTAGTTGTTGCTGTTCCACAACCCACCCTGCCCACCCCATCATCCATCCAACTGAAGTAATCAAAAATAGAAAGAACGCAACCCTCTGAAAGAGCTTGGCTTATTGTGTCTCAGCCCCACGCACTTGGCCACCCTTCACTACACAGCCCACACCCCTCGTCCTGCTGGCAGGATGACTCATGCGCTAAGCAGCCGCTTTGTCTCATTTGCAATGCCTATTTTATTTTGCTTATTATAGTTGTGTGTTGTGTGTTGGTTTTTTATTTTTTATTCTGGTTTATTTGTGTTTTTTGGGCTGCTCGCCCCCGCTGCGTAAATTAGCGCATTGGCCGGCAGCTGACTAGTGACTGGGACAGCTGACACCCTCGATCAGAGAGTTGTGCCGGATAAATCACCCCAACGAAAAAGCGAAAAAGTTATCCGAGCCACCGAAGCTTCTATCACATTTGTTAGACTCGTTTTCTCTCTCTCTCTCTCTCTCTCTCTCGCTCTCTCTCTCTCGCTCTCTCTCACTCTCTCTCTCTCACTTTCTCTCGCAGTCAGATAAAGCTATTGCATTACTTCACTTTTTTATTTGTTTGTTGTTGTGAATACAATTTTCTGTTGAATTTGTAAAACATTTCAAAGTACAACAAGGACAACAAGCAACCACTTAACGGTTGTTGCCACGTTCATCCATTTTGTAGCTGTCTGTAGTCTCCTGGCCGTATCCTGGAGTGCGTTTTTCACCCCCCACCCCACCACCCCACCACACACACACACACACAGACACACATGTAAAACAGATATGTATTTATAAATTTGTGTGTTTATTTTTTTATTCAGACAGACAGAGAATCGACTGATTCATTCAGCAAACAGGGCTTTGGGTTCCATTTGGTTTGTTTCGGTTTCGTGCCACACGGTTTTCTATCTTCGTGTTGTTGTTGTACTTTTATATTTATGAATTTCTGTTTTTTTTTTTTATTTTCATTTTTGTTGTTTTTCTTTCATTGCATCGCATGTTTTCTTATGAATACGTCGCATATATTTCACTTTTATGCCACCCGCGCTGTTGCCAGCAAAACCCACCTTGCAACACTCGCACCCCTGTCCCCGCTGTCCAACTGCTTGCCGCAACTGCAGTTTCGTTAGGCTGGCGCATGCAAAAGGATAATAGAGCCAGGCTCATGAATCATGACCTGCTGTTTATCAAATGCAATCGGGCGGCCAGCAGGAGGGCGGGTATGTGCCGGTGCTGAACAACCCTATCTGTGGTTACTTATAGGCTCCACCTCCTCTGCCTCCGCCCCCCTCAACCACCGCTTCACTCACCCCTACCTGCTTCTTTACCTGCTTTACCACAAATATGTCAATTTTTCAATTGGTTACATGTATGCATGGAAGTGGCAAAGAAGTTGAAATGCCGAAGAAACTTGACTGACCGAGAGACACCCATTATTACGTCAAGTAATTGGAAAGCAGAAATCTTGATTGATGCTGATTTCAGTGAAGTTCCCTTGGCCTATCTAATAGTCAAATCAAAAATCCCTTATGTATATCAAGCATAAGTTCCATGAATGTTAAAGCTTCTCAAATCATCACGAACTGAAAGTTATCCACGTTACTGCTTAAAGCTTCTCTAGTCATCAAGAACTGAAACTTAAACACATTAATTACTGCGTTCAGGCGTGCAGAATTCCAACTGCAAACTATTTTATGGCCAGCCTCAAGGGAACTCTTTGGCAATTTTGGTAAATGTAATTTTTGTGGCACTGCCTGGAAAATACTTGGCAACTTGATGTAATACCTAAAATACGACAAAACTATCAGAAGGATAAACAAACAATGCCGTAAAATAATACAATGCAGACAATTTTTGCAAATATTTCCATCAATTATCTCCGTCTTCCTGTAACATCTGTATCTTTCAGATACATCTGTATCTCTGGGTGTGTATGTGTATGTGTGTGTGTATGTGTGTGTGTGTGTGTTTGCGTAAATATACATTTTCTGCATTTGTCTTCAGCTAGCGTAATTCAATTAAAAACTTGCGTTAGCAGCATAAAACAAAAATGCTCTGAGCCGGAAAAACTATTTGTTGTATATATTTGTATATATTATATACACATATATATATATATATATATATATATATATATATATATAATATATATATCTTTCTATGTGTGTGTATATGGATGGCTTTTCCTGCCTTGAAATTGTCCAAGTACTACGTCGGTCATTTAGCCAGTGTTATTGGCCAGCTGCGCTTTGTGGCCGTCTGAAAGCCATTTGAAATTTTTGAGTTGGAATCGAGCTTAGTGGCTGCCACAGGAGGCCATCATAGAAACGGCATCAAATTCAGCTTGAAATTAAATCCGATTTAAGCCCATCCAGCTAATATTGTTTTTAAAGCCACCTTTTCTAGTCCCACGGATCGTTTGCCAGCCACTAAGAAACACCAGAGAGCAGCACCAGCATCATCAGAGAAGGGTCAACTTGTTAAACGCGATACACTCGAAACAAAATTGTGTTGTTTTAGCCAAAATCATTTCTGCACTTCCGTTCACATTTACATATACTTTTTATATTATGAAGAAATATTTCAGATATATAAGTGAATGATTTAAATCGCTAGTAATTGTCGATCTATAATTGAAATATTTTATTTCGAATGCATTCCACTTTGGCAATTACCTAAGTGATATGCCATATGTTTCGCTAAGTGGAGTCCCTAATCAATTTGCAATGCTCAGAAGCAAAAAATCATTAAAACTGCAACAATTATGGGCCATCACAAAGTTATTACACCACCCCCTTCCCCCTCCCCGCACACACACACACACACACACTTCAACCTCATCCTCCTCCATCCCCAGACCAGCTGTATGCAGAACATTGTGCGTAATTATGAGAACTGCATAAAAATGTCGATTTTATGCGAAAAATGCGTGCTCTGCTTGGTAGACGAACCTGCGACCATTCAACCAACTGGCTATAATATGTCTAATAAACATTTTGTGATCTACCCTCCCCCCTATCTTTGGCCTTGGACTATCCTGTATAAAAAGGCCAAAGGCCTCAGCGGACAAATGCGGAAGCCGGCGCGAACTAACACGACTGGTGCGTGTTTATAGTCGAACAGGAACAACAAAAATAACAACAGCAACAAAAACAATCAACAGCAAAAGCAAAGAACAACAACAATAGCAGCAAGAATAGCAAAAGCAAGCAACAGCAACAATAGCGCACAATAACAACAATTAATGTGTACACAAGAAAACCTTAAATTAATAAGCTGGCTTTTATATGCGACATACAACATAAATTACATACAGACTTACTTATATATATATATATATATATATATATATGTGTGTGTGTGTGTGTGTGTATATATATATATTTATATGTGTGTTCTTTCTTGCAGCTTTAACAAAGTCACTGGCAGAGCAAAAGAGCCTTGAGGGCAACGATAAGTCTATTTGACAAATACTTAATACTTACCCCTCGTACGAGCGGAGTGGCCATAAACAAATACAAGTCCGAATACACTTGATGAACTTGGCTAAAAGCGTTTAACTACTACAATATTATTATTGTATGACGAGCATTTCAAACAGACAACAGCTTAATAACTCAAGCCATTTGTCCTTTAACTGACACGAATATTATTTTAATGAAAACATCTAATTGAATAAAAAAGACTTTTTGACTGTTGAAACAATTGAAAATAGATGTGTGGAAGAACTAAGACTCGTCACATAGAAATGTACACCAAGAAATAATAATTATTAGCTTTCTTTCAATGACAACCGATTACTGGATCTGCGCCTCTTCCTCTTCCTCTTCCGCTTCCTCTCCCTTTCTCTGTATTGCTCTCCCCTTTCCGATTATTCGATTTTCTTTATCGAATGTTAATGGCATTGGTTATGTTTTCATCCAAAATCCACAATTATGTGTTTCACATGAATTATTTATGAGGCCTGCATTTGACAGTTTAAACTAGATGCGATTTACATTGTGTTTGTCTGTCTGTTCAACTGTAAATCTTTCCGTCTGTCGGTATGTATACACAGCTTATAAAAAGCTGCAACTTTGCATTACAAAAAAAAAAAAAACAAAACAAAAAACAACAACAACAACAACAACATGAACAACGCCAATGAGGCACTGCCCACGCCAAGCCCTTGGAGAGCTCAAGTTTGGAGTTTAGAGTTTGGAACTTGGCGCTATTTAGGCAATCATCATTGACATCATTGAGTTAAGAGCTGCAGCTGCAATGGCCCTGTGATCCGTGCTTACAACTCTGGCTCTGGTACTGTCTCTTTTTGATTATGCACTGAGAGAAAAATT
Source organism: Drosophila macrothrix (assembly GCA_035042055.1). Taxonomy (NCBI): domain Eukaryota; kingdom Metazoa; phylum Arthropoda; class Insecta; order Diptera; family Drosophilidae; genus Drosophila; species Drosophila macrothrix. The sequence continues at coordinate 23,814,946 of JAWNLX010000587.1, forward strand.
CACGACCAACTAATCAGAAAATCACCAGACTCGTGGGTAATCCAGTTATAATGTTTAATTAAATAATTTAAAAATAACATATAACATTCTGGAGCATATATTTTTTGAGTGTAGCTGGGCAGTGCGACCAAAGTTTGGTGTTCATAATAATTAGTTATAATCGGATTTAGTTGGTCGGCGATGGCTATGTGGATGGCGATGGCGATGGCGATGGCGATGGCGATGTTGATGGCGACACCGTTGTCGAAGGTGTCGTATGGCTGCGCTGTGTGGTTGCATGGTCGTTGCTATTGCAAACACGCCCACACACGTCTATATCCAGCCACGTGAACGGCAATGGCAACTGGACCGACCACAACACAAATGAAAAACCATAAAGAAAAACTTCAGCTCGAATTCGAATGCTGCCGGTGAGTGGGTCGGTCGCCCAGTTAGTTGTTGTTGTCGCTGTCGTTGTCGTCTATGCTCAGCTGCCAGTTCATTATTATGCTCTTTTCTAACACGTTTTGATTCGATTCGTTAGCCCAAAAAGAAAAAGAAAAAAAAAACACTTCCAATGCACTAACTAAGCCAGACATGCAGCGACATCCACACAACCTTTTTTTTTCATTTTTTTAGGGGGGCCCCACAGCGAGACACCGCAAGTGAAACCCGAATTCGACCGCACTGCTCCCTGCCCCAACAGCCGAAAAGAAAAAAGTAAATAAATAAATAAAAATACATAAAACTTGTAGAAGAAAAAAGTCTTCTTCATACATATATTATATATACATATGTACACATATATTAATTTATTGAATTGATTTGTATTTGAATTTCTCTCCGATTTTAAATAGGGTTCTGTCTTTCGCTTGAGCGTTCCGTTCCGTTTCGTTTCGTTCACCTGTGCTGGTGCCGCTGATACCCCTGATATGCCCCATTCTTTTGGTGCCCCGTTGGTTGCACTTTCCGCGCCCAAGTGCCGCGTCATGTGGTTATTGATTATCGGGCATGGGGGCCCAACAGTGGCTTTGCCTCCGACTTTCGGGGTATATAACTCAATTAGCTGCCAATGGGTGGGGCAGCTGTGACCGGCCAGTCATGTGGCACCTAAGGATGACTCGGTGCATGAAGCAATGTCTTTGCTGTCAAGTGCTGCGCGCATTGATTGCGTTCTACGCCAAGCATATGAGTATTATGAGTACAAGGCTAGACAAGTATATGGGTATTATGTGGAGAACTAATAATAACTATAAGGAGTATGAGGTAGGTAGTGGAGGCAATAAATAACTATATAAGAGAGCAAGATAGAGAGAGAGAGAGAGAGAGAGAGAGGGAGAGAGAGAATGAATGGGCGACAGAACGAGACATTTTAATATTTCCTAAGTGTAGCAACTACCAATTAATCCAACATACAGGTTCGATACAATTTTTGATTGGTAGAGAAACAGTTTTGAACAACACATTTCAATTCAAAATGGAAACAGAATCTTGTGTTGAATTTTGTAAACTTACTTTTGGCTCCTGAGCAAAAGTAACTAAATGTGAATAAAAAAAGTGGAATAACAAGAAATAAATCCAGCATGGAGCTCAATTAAAGAGTTCACTGGTAAACGCATACACTGAAATAAACGGCATATATGTAGATGTAGTACTATAATTGCTTTCAGGTTGATTCAATGCGACGAAGCGTCATTGACCCACTGAGTTGGCTACTGTTGATATTGTTTAGAATTCGTTCGGCTGCGCCAAAAAGATGTAAAGCTGCATAGAATCCAGTTTTGTGATCAATTCACAACAAACACCAACAAATTTCAACAACAACATAGTCTTCACCTGATGCCTTTGTTTGTTGTCTGTTGTCTGTTGTTTGGTGTTTGGTGTTTGGCTTGCGTGCGGCAAACGACGGGCAACCAAAATGAATTTGTATGGATCGATCTTGGCCAGCCCACACGCTCTTTTCACGTCACAGCATTTCAGTCTTAGATCTCAAGACTGGCAAAAGTGTGGCTTGAGAAATTCGTTCGTTTTGTGTGTGGGCGATCAAGCTGTGGTTGGGGCTGGAATCGAATCGAATGGGATGGAATGGAATGGAGAATGGAGCATACAAAAAGATCGACGGGGCATAAAATATGTTAATAAGGCTTAAAGTTATACAAATCTTAAGTCCGAAACGCACATTGAGACAAAGATAGATACAGGGACCGAGACGGAGATATGTCCAAGCCAAACACAGGCCGATCTGTTGTAATACAAAACCATAAACACGAGTTTCTTCAGCGATTTTTGACAGCACTTTGCAAATGGACTTGGAATTGGAGTTCGTATTGGAGCTGCTGCTGCTGCTGCTTCTGATTGAGACAGCTGGCATAATAATGGTCTTCCAGCTGACTCTCCTATTGTCATGTGGATGAGTTGTAATGGAAAGCAGTGCTGCCATTTTGCCCATTTTTATAGTTGGCTATTGCAAATGTCAATGGGAATTTGCATTAAAAAATGCGACTTTTTTAAAAACTGTTTGCGAACTAAGCACAACATGAGCAACTGGAAAACTAGCCTTTAAATAAATGCCCAATACCAACTTTTTAAGTTTTTAACTTTTATTAAGCTGCTTCGAGCAATTACTTTAGTTGATTTTAAATTGGATTTTTGTTGACTTTTTAATTGGGGCAACACTGGCTGCGAGGGATCGATGACTCGCTCGCACCCTCTCTCTCTCTCTCTCTCTCTCTCTCTCTCTCTCTCTCTCTCTCTCTCTCTCTCCGTCTTTCTCGCTCTGTCACTCTGCCTTTGGCTTTGTATGCCTGTCTTAATTTCCTGCTGCGCCCCATTTGCTCGACTTTAGTTGCTGTTGTTCCTGCTGCTGCTACTGTCGTTGTTGCTGTTGTTCTTTGTTGTTGTGTGAGTGTGTGTGCGTGTGTGTGTGTGTGTGTCTGTGTCTGTGTCTGTTGCTCTCGTTGTGGCGGCAACATCTTCTTTTCTCAATTTCGGCTTCACACGGTGCTTCTCCCCAGTCCCAGTCCCAACCCCAGTCCCAGGCCAAGTCGCCAGTCGCCAGTCGCCAGTTGCCAGTTGCCAGCAGCAGACCCACAGCACGAAATCAGTTAAGTTCAGGTGTTCAATTTACTGATTGAAATTCTGGTTCGATGTGGCTGGGCAACTTTCGTTGAGCGTCCAGTTTTTCGTCTTTTTCTTCTTCTATTCCAGTGTAGCTGTTGTTGTTGTGTCAACTTTTTTAAAATCATTTTTTGGTGTTTTTTTCTGATTTTCTTGCTTGTTAAGATGCGCAGTTGAGTTTGATTTGGGTGGCCACATATGATTTTGTTTCATAATTTTATGTTTGAGCGCTGTAGCTTGCGAGGAGCTATGCTAGAATTATGCTAATGAGGCCGTGTACCCAAGTCAAGATGCTTTAATTAGTGACCCAGCCGTCTGTTGGGCCTGCTCAAAATGAACAGACTAGAAGACAACAGCAAACGATTTGAGCAAATTCCGAGTCAACAAAATGAACTGCAAAGTGAACTGATTAAATGTCAAAACGATAAGCTTGCAAATGTTAAAACGACCACCCCCACCGTGCACCACCTAAACCCTCCGCCCTAGTGCCCTACCGCCACACACCAATACCCCTCTACTCCTCTCCACCACTTACATACACATCCTGAATTATGTGTGTTTGTATAGAGAAGTGAGTAGCCGTTTTTATCTCGCATTTCCCGAACGCAGGACAAAACTTAACTTTTGCTGACTTTGTAGATAGTCCCAACAAAAACTTGCGTAGTTGCTAGGGACTGTGTGTGTATGCCATTAATAGGCGATTTAAGTTTATTTTTTGCCCGTTGGCCCCAGCTTTTTATTGACAATGGGCAGGAGCTGTCGGCTGCCCTTCAAGCAGTTCGGATGGCGCCTTCCAAGTGCCACACACATTTGTATTGAATATACTCCACTTATAGCCTCCACCTCCACCTCCAACTCCAACTCCTCAACCCTTATCGAGCATCTATGTAGGTTTGTTGGCAGGATTTGTTGGTTTTACTTTTACTTTTACTTTGGCCTTGGCTCGGCCACTGGGCCCTTTGCGCTTAGCCGCTGCCTTTTAGCTGAGTTGTTCAGGCAAACAAATTGACAACAAAGTGCACCAGACACACACACACACACACGCACACACACACACATGCAGCTGGGCACACAAATTGATTTTAATTGTTAAGCATTTCCTTTTTTAATTGTCCTAATCTCTGCCTATCTCTGGACTTGCCAATATCCCTTACCTTTTATCTGTTGCCATCTATCCTTGTGCCACACTCACTCCCTGCACCAGCACTGTCAATACTTTTTTGCCAGCCTCTTTGCAGTTGGCATTTTCATTTTGTCAGCAAATGTCCTTTAAGTAGCTCCTTTTTTGCGAAGGGTTAACCGGTCCCCAAAGGCTATTGTGCAACTGTCTATGTGCGTGTGTGTGTGTGCGTGTGTATGTGTGTGTGTCTGATTGTCGTTGTGCGATTGTGTGTGTGCGCCTGTGCGTGCATATTAAGTCGCTGGAGGGGCAACGTTGCTCTTGGCTTGAGGTACAGTTGACACTTTAACTGCTGGTTAATGTGTCAGTTAGGATTGAGCCTGATTCTTTTTTATTTTTCTGCCAGCTAAAGGCTGTTTCACTCTCTCCATCTCCATCGCCTTCTCTGTCTCTCCCTCTCTCTCTCTCTCTATCTCTCTTTTTCTCCTTTTCTCTGCTCGCTTTATTTTAGGGGTCATTTGAAGTATAATTATCCCTATCTCTCTCTCTAGGAAGAATCTCTTCTATGTATCCCTATCAAGTATTTTTATCCCTCTCTCCTTCTTTCTCTCTCTCTCTTTCTGTCCTTATGTATCTTTCTGTCTCCCTGTCTGTCTGTGTAACCCTTTCTCCCTACGGCGCTATCAATATCACCATATTGATTTCTTTCTTTCTCTGTTTACCAACTTCTGTTATAAGTTTATCTCTCCATTCTGTTCTCTTTATCTGTGTACTAATCTTTATGTCTCTTTCTTTCTCTCTCTCTCTCTCTCTCTCTCTCTCTCTTTCTCGCTCTGTGTGTTATTCTGGCAATATATTTAAGGCACACATTCAAAAGCTGCCTGATACTAACAGGCAGCTATAGACAAAAGCTAATTGTTATACAAGTGCAAAGGGGCACAAATACGAAGAGGGAGTGGCTAACAGCTTATGGTGCCCATGGTTGCATCAGACCGTTTATGCATGCAGCTGCCGTTGTGGCCTTAAATCTTGGCTAAGAAATTGAGGCAGAAAGTGGCTCAACTCAGGGTAAACTCGCTTGGCTTGGCAAAATAAAAGACAAAGACAAATAGATGTATGAAAAAACAACTTTGCTACGGTTCGATAGCAAGCGTTTAATATAAATTTTTTAAAGTCATTTGTATCAGGTAGGCCTTTTATTGATTTATGAGAGAGGCAACTTGGACGATTTGTCGATCCGACGTTTGGACATTTGGCGTCTATTCGTCGACGTTGTCGTTGCCGTTGTCGTTGTCGTTGTCTACGTGCCTGGCTGGCAATGAGGCCAAAACTGTAAATGACAAAAGTCTGAAAGCGAAGGAAGCTGAACATCCGCTGCAGCTTGCATCTAATAACTAAAAGATGATAATAATGCGAGAGCAGAGGAGAGCAAAGAGGAGCCAGAGTCTCTCTGGCTGTGGCTCTGGCTCTGGCTCTGGCCTGGGTCTGGCTAAGCAAAAACTGGTTCGACCGGAGCGAGCTGAAAATAATTAGCATGGGGCAATGGGCGCTGAGTCGAGAGCTCACATTCATCACAAAAATAACTTCATTGGACTCGGCTCTGCACTTGAAGTTAGACTTGCAGATGGAGCCGCTCTTGGGGTTGAGATTGGGGTTGCGGTTGGGTATCGGGCGTTGCCACAGCACCTGTTCCCCAGTTGCAGCCAACTATAAATATCGCAAAAGATGTTTGGCATGCTGCGTAAAGGATGCTGCACGCATGCTGCAGCTGCAAACATCTTGTGGCCAGTGGCCACTTGCCAGTTGCCAGTTGCCAGTTGCCAGTTTCCAGTTGCCAGTTGCCAGTCTAGTGTCCAGCAGCATCAGTAGCAACAGCAGCTGCCACTAAAGGAAGCCCAACGGCAGGAAAGTGACGCTGACAAAACAAGCTGCCCTCTTTTCTCCTGAATGCCCCTCTCTCTGGTCCCCTCGCGTAACGATGTTGTTGATGTTGATGTTGCTGTTGCTGTTGCTGTATCGATTGGTCGACCAGAGCCAGCTTGAGATTTATGTGTGATAAGCGTCGCCTGAAAATAATTACTGTATCTGCTGTCAGTTGGGGCAACTCTCAGCTTGTAACTGGCAACGAGCAAGTTGCAGCAAATGGCAGCAAGCGGCAGCGTTAAATTAAAAACTGGAGCGGAAAGCGCCTGGAACGGAAATGTTTTTGTGTTTGTCGGGTGATTGGCATTTTGGTTTCAAGTCGACTCCATGCCTGGCCGATATCGGAAGGGAGATAAAGCTAATGAGAGCGAGAGAGAGAGAGAGAGAGAGAGAGAGAGAGCGAAAGAGAGAGACAGATAATGTGAATGTTTCAAAAATCATGTATTCATTATTCAATTAACAATAGACGCATAACATTGTATCGAAAGTCTATGAAGTTATTCACAAATAATGTTTATCTTTGGACTTATTGAGCTACACATTTAATTTCGATTAAGCAAAACCAGCTTTGATAACAGTTTTAGTATATGTACTTATGTCATTAAAGTGCAATTACGAAAAGTTGTAATAGTCTTCAGATCTTTCAGCTATCTTGCTTTTGAACTGAAATATGTTTGCACATCAGCTAGTCAATATGCATACCACAGATGTGTTTATTATTTTGGCCTTCTCTCGTGTACCACGCTATCATATCAAGTGACAATAAACTGAATACTTATGTAGCCAAAAGTGAAATCTCTCGCTCTGCTCGACAGTTTCCAGCATTAAAATGAAAATTACAACAGACGCACAAAACAAAACTTCAAATACTCGTACACGGAAAAAATCGGTGGCGACTGGCGATAAACGAGCGTGTCTATAATCACTTTTAATTAGCGACCGTCGCGTCGGTTGCTTCAGCCAGCTGCCCGCAAATGGTTCCCAGTCATGTGCCTGTGTGTGTGCCTGTGTGCTTGGCCCAAAAAACTCAGTGCATGGCTCTAATTTTGAGTCATTTCCAGGTCTTGAAACACCACCCCTCCCCTCGCTCCCCTCGCTCCCCTCGCCACCTCATACAAGTCAAACGGAAGCAAGCGCGGTAATCTTTTGCTATGTGCGTCTTGGGCTGCTCTTCGGTTTTATGGATTTGTTTAGCTTCACTGCTGCTGCTGCTGCTGCTTCTGCTTCTGCTTCTTCTTCTTCTTCTTCTTCTACTTCAGTCGTCTCTTTTTATGCTCTGTTATAATTTTCTGTGTGCGCATGTGTGTGTGTGTGTGTGTGTATGAGTAGCGCCAATTTCCGTATAAATGCAATAAAAACAAATAACAGCCACGAACTACAAGAAAACAAAATTAGTTGAAAAGCAATAGACGCCAAGTGGCGGAAGCAAACTACTTACTACAGAAACACCAAATATATATACACATAACTGTCTGTCTAAGTGTGTATACCATATACACATATGTCTGTGTGTGCTGAAAATGTGAACAAAAATGCGTGAGAAAACTCGAGTATAGGTCGCACCTGACGACAGCGAACCAAACGAACCGCTGACAGGTGAAAAGAGTGAGGGAAAGGGAGCAGCCGGAGCTGGGGAGGGCAGCAGGGCATATAAACGAAGATGAAGATAGTATCGGCATCGGCATCGGCATCGGCATAGTCATCGATAACACCATCGGTATCGAAGGTGGGAGCTGGAATCGAAATTGAAGTTTCGCCTGGCTATCCAAAAGTGCCAAAGTGTTAAAGTGCAGCGTTTAATGGCACCATTGAATGGTGCACAATTGTGCGTATACTTTTCTTAGTATGTATATGTTATATGAGAAAATTAATAATATATGCACACTATTTGTGCACTAATACACACATATTTGGTAGCTATGTACTTAGCATGGATAGCTGCAATTTATGAAACACATTCTGTTTCCCGTATTGAATCGATAATTGTGTATTTGACTATTTTTGACTCGATTCATTAAGTGTGTGAGCGCGTATGTGTGTGTGTGTGTGAGTTTAATGAACGCCTACCAGATACCAGAGATCGATATTGAAATGAATAGTTTGGATAGCTGAGTATTTAAGCAGTACTTGTATATATATATATATATATATATATATATAGATTTTTATTTTTTTTTTTATATTTGTATCTGCGGCCTGAGCTTTAGAGCAAACACGTCCTTGATGCTCTGCTCCTAGAAGGCAAAAATACAGTATATTTATTGTCTATGCAAATTATGCCGCAATAGATGCGCCGCCAATGTTCAAGTGATGAACTCCTTCAAAAGAAACGAATTAGTCTATCAGTTATAAGGCAACGAACAAACCTTTTTTTATATACGTATGGAACTGTTCTGGCATTGAAACAGGGCATCTAGCAGTCGGACAGCTAGCCCAGTTGCTTAGGGATGGCCTGTTTGCCTGGGCTTGGCAACCCTTTCATTTTTATTGGGGCCGCATTTCATATTTCGGTTTTTTATACTTATGACTCTCGCACATTTTCTACATTTTACGAATTGCTCGGCAGCATTTTTGCACATTTCTTGTTTATATGTTTCGGTTGTCGTAAACGTGAACGTAAACGTAACCCTTGTCGGGTCCTGAGGAAAGTAAGCGCACTTGAGACGCCACCGCACAGACTTCTTTTCTTCATGTTGGCTAATTTGAATGTAATTCATTTTTTTCTTTTTGACTTACTTTCCTTCTATGTATTTGTATTTTAGTGTGTGTGTGTGTGTGTGTGTGTGTGTGTGTGTGTGTCTGAGTTTTGATGTTATTTTTTCGCGCACGTACGCGTCTGTCTGCACTTGCAGGCGCTCCAGCAACGCAAGAAATATAAAAACATAAATAAAACAAAATAAAAACACGCGCCAACATCAACAATAAACAATAAACGCAATAATAATACTTGAAGAGACCCCCAAGCAATTGTTGCCCACAAATTTGTTCAACAAAACGCAAAATCGTTGATTTTATTTCGCGTGTTTCTTCGCTTCCTTGCTAGCTTGCAGTGTCCGTGAGTAGTGGCAAACCCAATCTTAATTCATCCAGAAGGAGCATTGCATGCTTTTTGGGGTGCAATATCAGCGACACTAGCATGCACAGGAAATGGTCGTGTATCGAAAATATAGCACAAATTGATCAAATTACTAATACATTGAACAATTAGGTAAAGGCTAAAAATTGGTTGATCTGTCAGATTCATTTCAATCGTATTTTATTAACTTAACTTTAAAAAACTACAGTTTTGATCAATTTTTAGTATCAAATGAAATTTAAATCAGGGCTCGTCAAGCAGATCATAATCAGACACACAATTCAGAAAAACAATGTTGAAATAATGTTGAATAATACTAAATGATGATTTTGAAATTTTTTTCTAGTTCTCTTGTATTTTAATTGAGTGAAATAGAGAATTTGTATTCCAATCGAATTATGCCAAAAATCATAAGGTAACTAAAATTGTTGAGTGGATTTTTAAGGCCTTCTTTAGCTAAAAACCAATAACCGCTTGAGGCTAGCAACAATTTGCGCTTGTCATATTGAATGTAAATATTAATAGAATTGGATTGAATTCAAATGAATAGTAATTGAAACTCATGTCGAAATAATATTGGAATTTGCTTTTCTACTTGTAGCTTGGCACAATGACAACAAAGCGGAAAGAGCTAGAACGTGGCATGCGTTGCAAGCCTTTTGGGAGGGCGTCACTGCCGCTGTTGATGCTGATGGGCGTTGTGGAGGCGGTGTCGGCGACCCCATCGCTGTATACAAGCTATCAGAACCAGCGCTTTGCCATGGAACCGCAGGACCAGACGGCTGTGGTTGGAGCACGGGTAACGCTGCCATGTCGGGTCATCAACAAGCAGGGCACGCTGCAATGGACAAAGGATGACTTTGGCCTGGGCACTTCGCGTGATCTGAGTGGATTTGAGCGCTACGCAATGGTTGGCAGCGATGAGGAGGGTGACTACTCGTTGGACATCTATCCGGTGATGCTGGACGATGATGCTCGCTACCAGTGTCAAGTGAGTCCCGGACCCGATGCCCAGCCAGCCATACGATCAACATTTGCGGGCCTAACGGTTCTAGTGCCACCAGAGGCTCCAAAAATCACACAGGGCGATGTCATCTATGCCACCGAGGACCGCAAGGTGGAGATTGAGTGTGTGTCAATTGGCGGCAAGCCCGCAGCCGAGGTAAGCCAAATGCTAAATGCGAAATGCGAAATGCGAATATCGACAAATTGACATCTCAGTCGACAGCTCGGGCAGCAGCAGCAGCAGCAGCTGAAACCGCAGCCCTGTTGAAAGCGCTCTTTCACACTCAACGCTCAAGTCGAAACCAATCAAACAGGCAATGGGCGTCAGTCCGACCGGCTCTGCTGCTGCCTGCTGCGACTCAAAAAAAAAAAAAAAAAATAATAAAATAAAAAAAACATGCCAAATTTAGAAGAAAGAAAATAAAATAGATTGGTTCTGGTCTTTTGGGAACATGTTATTTAATATCATACATCTCTTCACCATCTTTTCAAAAAACATATATCTTTAATAAAGTAAAACTAAATCATTTAAAAAAATACTCAGCGCGAGCTGCCTAGCAAAAATGTACACTTTGTATATATTCTGGGGCATATTTGTTTCGGAGTGTTGAAACCAAATTTAGAGCTGACACTAAACAAAAAGTATTATTCGTTTCTCCCCTCATACGGTTATGTGAACAGATTACATGGATTGATGGCCTGGGCAATGTACTAACGGATAACATTGAGTACACAGTTATACCGCTGCCCGATCTGCGTCGCTATACGGCAAAATCGCTGCTACGCCTCACACCCAAAAAGGAGCACCACAACACGAATTTCACGTGCCAGGCACAGAATACGGCAGACCGCACCTATCGCTCAGCAAAAATACGTGTCGAGGTAAGCTTCATGAACACCTCTGAGTTCCCTCCCAGCCAGCCAGAGCCAGTAGCCCGTAGCCAATAGCCAGTAGCCCTGCAGTGCGGTTGCCAAAGCTGTCCAAACTGTCCGAGTCGTCTGTGGACAGGTCCATTGCAATTTAGCATCAGCTGGCGGGAAGTATGGTCAGCAAGTGGGACTTGGTCTGCTCGGACTGGGTCTTTGACTATCTGGCTACCACGATGCGCTGACGCATCACAGACAACATCTGGACCAACTGTCAACTGTCAAGGGGATCACCAATATATTATATATATATACTCGTACATATATGTATATACATATATATATCATATGCATATCTCTACAAATATGTGGTCACCATCAAAAGTAGAATCTTTATTTTTGAAATTAATATTTCTGATAAAGTTTATATGCGGCTACAAGGGTATACGATAAGCTTTGGCCTGTCAAAGATATAATATTTTTTTAGTTTTCTTTTTTTTTTGGTTTTTATTAGGCTTTTGTGTCCTACACTCTTTACATTGATGGGCTAATTCATAGTGAGCCATAAGACATAGGCATAAGTAAGAGCATGCATAAGAGACACTCGGCAGCTGTCAAAGCTACTAAAACCACCACCCACCCCAAATCCCTGCTCAATATAGATATATATTGTCAACTGAACACACCGTTAGCATCTTATGTGAGTATCCTGAGGAGCAGTCAGCGCTCTTCAAGCCAATTACGCAAGGTTCGTAATGAGGTGCTCTTTCAGCATCAGCACAACTGGAAACTGGCCGTAATGAGAACTCAAACCAGTTAGAAAATACATCTTTAAACTGAGTTGAGAGATTTTACAGTGAGTTAGTTCTAGACAAGTTGAACTAAGTAGGAAGCTAAGAAATATATAGAAGCATTATTATATTATTATGACTTAAATAGATTGTTCAACAAGGTAGCAATATTAGGAGCTTAGGAAATGGCCTCAATATAAATATTGAAAGCAGGCTCCAAAATTACGCAAAATGTTCATTGAACCTCAACTGAAACTGACTGATTTCCTGTGTTGCTTTCAACGTTTTCTCAATAGGTTAAATACGCGCCCAAAGTCAAGGTGAATGTGATTGGCCCTGGAAGCGGTAGCGCCATCGGCTCTCCCTCCACATCCACCTCCGTCTCCGTCTCCGGTTCTGTCGCCGTTCAGCGCATTGTGGAACATGCACAGGTGCGACTTGAGTGCCGAGCCGATGCCAATCCCAGCGATGTCCGTTATGGCTGGTACATCAACGACGAGCCAATTATGGGCGGTCAAAAAACTGAGATGGTAAGTGCACCAGCCCCAGCTCCTAACACTCTCTGTCGCCTTTAGTTGTTAGGCAACGGAAAAAAATGTATATTGAAAGCAATGCTTGCTGCTGGTCTGGCCTGATCTGGCCACCATGTCCACATTCCAGCAGCGAGCCGCATAATTAGAGCAACTTTGCTGGCGCTGCGATAAAAATGTTGTATAATGCTGGCTAGCTATTTTGTCATGGCAATTACGGCTGGCGACCAGACTGAGAACCAATTGTTGGAGCGGCCGGAAAGACATAACGTTCCCACAATTTGCTGTCATTCTCAGCCAGCTGCTCATACCCAATCCTCAAACCCTAACTCAATCACAATTGCCACAATCCACAATCTATCCATTTTGCAGGTCATACGCAACGTGACGCGCAAGTTCCATGACGCCATTGTTAAATGCGAGGCACAGAATTCTGTGGGCAAGAGCGAGGACAGCGAGACGCTGGACATAAGCTGTAAGTGTGCATTTCAATGAGTAACATGCATATATGCTGAATACTGGAGTCCTAACCGACTAAACAACTCCACCTTGCTCCCTTATCCGTTGACTATCAATTGAATAGATGCGCCCAGTTTCAAGCAACGCCCACAATCGATGGAGGCAGATGTGGGCAGCATTGTCTCGCTCCACTGTGAGGTGGACAGCAATCCGCAACCGGAGATTGTCTGGATACAGCATCCCAGTGACCGTGTGGTCGGCACCAGCACCCATCTAACATTTAGTGCGAGCAGCGAGACAGCTGGACGCTACTATTGCAAGGCGAATGTGCCTGGCTATGCCGAGATCTCAGCCGATGCCTATGTTTATCTGAAGGGTTCGCCCAGCATCAGTTCGCAGCGCTCGCAATATGGTCTCGTTGGCGATACGGCGCGCATTGAGTGCTTAGCCATTAGTGTGCCAAGAGCTCGTCACGTCTCCTGGACGTTCAATCGGCAGGAGATTAGCTCCGAGTCAGGTCACGATTACTCCATACTGGACGAAGCGGTGGCCGGTGGAGTGAAGAGTATTCTCACCATACGCGACAGCCAGGCCAATCACTATGGCAAATACAACTGCACGGTCGTCAACGACTATGGCAACGATGTGGCCGAGATTCAGCTGCTGCCAAAGAGTAAGTATACAATTAGCTATATATTGCATTCGATGGTGTGACACACTCCGAGAACTAACGAATTATTTTGCCCTGGTGCGATTCTCACAATTTATTTAATTTCTTTTATTTATTTTGGTTTTGTTTTTTTTTTTTTGTCGGTTCAGAGAGCGTATCCCTATATATGACGGAAGTGTACGGCCTTTCGATGTTGGCCTTCGTGGTGGTGTCCATTGTCATTCTCATTCTGATCTACTTGAAGTTCAGGAAACGCACAAAACTTCCACCCGCAGACGTCATCAGCGAGCATCAGATCACAAAGATCGGCGGTGTTAGCTGCAAAATGGAACCAGGCGATCGCACTTCCAATTACAGTGACCTCAAGGTGGATATATCTGGCGGTTACGTGCCCTACGGGGACTACAGCACACACTATAGCCCACCGCCACAATATCTGACCTCCTGCTCGACCAAGTCCAATGGCAGCTCCACAATACTGCAGAACAACCATCAGAATCAGTTGCAGCTGCAGCAGCAGCAGCAGCAGCAACAACATCAACAACAGCACAATCACCACAGTCACAGCCACCACCAGCAGCAGCAACAGCAGCCGCAGCAGACGGCGATGACCTTTCTGACGAACAGCAGCGGTGGCAGTCTCACTGGCAGCATCATTGGGGCACGCGAGATACGACAGGAGAACGGCTTGCCTAGTCTGCAGTCGACAACGGCATCGGTGGTTAGCTCATCGCCGAATGGCAGTTGCAGCAATCAGAGCACCGCCACCACCACCCATGTGGTGGTTCCCAGTTCAATGGCATTGAGCGTTGATCCGCGTTACAGCGCCATCTATGGTAATCCCTATTTACGCACGTCAAATTCATCGCTGTTGCCGCCGCCCACAGCGGTCTAAGCAGTTAGTTGCTTGTGGGTGTGCGAGCAACTGAAGCCAACCCGCCCACTCACCCCACCCAGCTGAGCAGCCATCCAAGCAAGAACAATAACAACAACACTCGTAAGACTGATCTCAAGGGCGCACGTTGAGCGCCACACGGCGGTCAGTGGAAAAGGGAGGGGTGGGGGAGGGGGGGAGCGGGGGGACATGAGGGTAAGTTTTGTTCGAGACCCATGCAACGTTTTTAGCAACCAAAAATTCGCATTGTATCACTTAAGGTTAAACGAGCTCATGCCACGTCAGATATGGCAGCACACACATACATATATACATATGTACGTATATACGTATGTACATATGTAAGTAGAGCTTGGGCTTACTCATACAAATGCACACTAGTGGCGTACCACTAGATCTTTAACTAACTACAGATATACCTAGTATTCTATCTTAATTTGATATATTCGTATGGTTTTCTTATTCATTTTATGTCCTAGCTTAGTCGAAAGTCAGTTTTGTAAAAGGTCCTTTCCGGCTTTTGCTTAAGCGTGACAAATTCAATTTTTCGCTAGTTGTAAGTGGGCCCCGACTAAAGGCCAGATTAATATAGACTAAATAGTTAGATAAGCTAGAATGTTGCGCATTTACAAGTCGTTAGAATCTTGCTGCATGTTAAGAAACGCCTTACAAAGATTATTTATTACAACAACACAACACAAACATAATATTGAAATCGTTAAAATAAAAAAAACCAATTACTAGAAGGACAAAACGAACAAATTATTTTAAAAAAATATATGAAAGAAAAAACAAATATATACATTTAAAAAATTAACAAATATTAATATTTTGCGTGCCTTTGTTGTGCGGAAATGTTAAACAATGGCTTAGCTTGTGCTCCCATAAAAATACATTTTCCCTACCTTTTTTGGTTCAACTGTAAACTGTTGAGCATATCTTAAAGCTATCCAACAACTTACATATCCAACAAATTATATCCCGACTTGCTGTATTAATCAATATTCTGCTTCTCTAACGGCTCAAATGTGGGCATCGCTTCAAAAACGTGCAACAAGGGTCGCGCAAAAAAAAAAAATATATATATATAAATACGAATAAAAAAAAATGAATACGTGAAGAGAGTTTATATAATGTGCTTGCAAAACAAACATACGCAAATGTGTTTATTGCTTAAGAAAATTATGCCAAAGTACCTGATAGTATTTAAGATGTGCATTTTTTTTGTGTCTAGTATTTTAGGTATAGTTCTAAGAGATTTTTTTCGTAGAGCTTAAGCGTTAGTTTTAGTTAAAAATGTATTTGAGAAATTGTAGTAACTAAATACTCACTCTTAAACAGTCGCCTTAACTTATGACACGCCCACATTTGAAGCTCAGCTAATCTGAAAACAAGGATAAATAATGAAATACATATATACAAATAGTGTCAACAAAATACGAAAAAATCGAAGAAAAAAAAGAAAAAAAAATGTTGAAGAAAATGATGAAGACATATAAAAATAAAAATTAAATTCAAATTCTTAAGTTCAATTGTGCTAAGTGTACTTCTAAGTGTATAACGATAATTAATCTACATATATCCTAGCTGTAGTATGCCATTAACATACACATTATCGTATAGATTCATATACATTTACATACAAATACATACACTTATCTATATATACATTTTTTTTTCTATTTGATAGACAGCCTGTAGCTTTGTTCGAGGTTATATACTTACATAGACATAAAAGTGCATGAATAAAAGAAAAAGACATAACATTGTACTTCTTTGGTTTGTTCTTAGTATTTTATTATTATTAGCTATTAAGAGCATTAAATTGCTAGGTTTTTAGCTGTCGATATTTTGATCAGTAATTAAGCGAAATGAACAAATGTTTTATGTATACACAAGGCAAATGAACAGCGAATATGAAAACTACAAAAGAAAAGTTAAAATTAAAAAAAAAAAACATTATATTGAAAATGAAACGAAATAAATAAAAATGTATTGCAAAAAATTGAACGAGTTTTATTTTTATCTTTCAGTATTTTTGGGGCAACATCAAAGCGCAACTAAGCTGATAATTAGTAGCAGAAGCGCAGTGGCAGCAGCTGCCCTCGAATGTCAAATAAGGTGGCGCAACATTTTAAATATGACCCACCCGGCGATGTTGCTGGTATCAGAGTGAGAATTGCCAACTTCCGCGTCACAGAACTGTCAGCTGTCAAAGCTAAAAATCAAACAAACGGCAGTTAAATTAAAAAAAAACCCCTCACCACCCATATATACATATATATATATATATATATATATATATATATATATGTGTGTGTGTGTGTGTGTCTGGATGTATGTAAATTTACGACTAGGAGGCAGTGGGAGTCGGACACATGGCATTAAACAAAGGGGATGCAAGGGGGTTGGGTGTGAGGCCAGCCAGGCAGTTGACAATGCAAACAAACGGTTCGCTAAGCTCGACTAGAAATGCTTAATGAGTGCGTGAGGGACACACACACACAATACATACACATGCACTCTCACTCACACACACATCCTGAAACCCCCTGCTACTCCTGCTGCTGGTTGGAGTCTATCCTGGCCGAGTGTTGGCCGCCGTAGCACGATCTGCAAGAAATTTTTGCGGCAGCGCGCCCATTTAACTAAATTAGTTGCCCTTGTCACAAACGACCCTCAAGCAGCCTCCCAACCAGCTAGCAACCTGTCACCGCCCACCTCCCCCCAAGCACACACACACACACATACACACATGTAGTGGCAGGGGTGGGGTGAAAACTATACGAGCACTACGTGCACTTAGTTGTCGGAAGTTGCAATTGCGGTTCACTGTGTTAATTGGCTTGACATTGTTGTGGAAACTATCGCGAGTTGCAAGCGCACGCATAGCACATGTATGCATGTGTGTGTGTGTGTGTGTATATATGTATATATATATATAAAAAAAACATGAACTGCATTTGGGAAAGAATTTATGCAACAATACGACTGATATGGAGTTTGTATTAATAAAAAGAACATTCTGAATGAATTCCTTTTCGTTCGACATTTTTACAACGGATAGGTCGGAAAACATTTTAAGAAATCGGTAAATCAAGATACATGTGTCAAATGTCTCGTATGTATTATTATTATATTTGGATCTTAGATTATCCTAATAACCTTGAATACCAATCGATGGCTTGTCCTTTCGAGTGAGATGAATTTTTCTGAAAGACTTCGCATAGAAGTATGCCTTAGAACTTTTGATTTTCTCGTCTGAGTTTATTTTTCAGCCGAAGAGTATGCCTATTATATGGTTCTTTTTTGAGAGAGTAGTATGAGAGTATGCAGTGCTATTTATTGACTTTGAAATATACTCTATTATATATATTAACCATGTATTGCATAATTTCCCCATTTCTGTTTGATGCAAAAAATTAAATTACAAAAAATCATATAAAATGTTTCATAAAGCATCTTCAAAGGGAGTGTGCTGAACATAAGGTTGTTGATAAAAGAGGAATAATAGAAAATAGATTAAGTAAATCCACTCTATTGAAAATGCTATAATACATCTTTCTATTATTTGCCAGTAAGCTGTCTACAGAGTATCTCGCAGTTGTGAACTAAAAAATCGCTACTTGCTTGTTTTATATATGGTGGTTTTACTCGCATTTTAGTAGAGTTCTGAGTTAATCACCCACCCGGTGCTGAGCAGTCCCAGCCCCAGCCCCAGCCCCAGCTCCAGCTCCAATCGCAACCCCAGCCGTAAACCCACCACCGCGACCAATTCCAGCACACTTTTATGAACAATAGGCGGCTGCAGTGCACATATTGCTAGCTTGGAGCTGGCTTCCTGGGAGCCCCTTTAGAGCTGCAAGTTGGAGCCTGAGTTGGAGCACGTCATCGCTACGCGGCAGAGACAAAAAACGGACACAAGTCGCACGAAGAGTTACGATTTCATTAACATGAGATATGGCGAGTGGTTCTCTCTCTGTGCCTGGCGTGGGTGTGCATGTGGGCTGTGGATGTGGGCTGTGGCTACGAGCGGTAGTCGGGTGTTAGTGAGGTGCCAGTGGCTGGGTGGGGTTGATTGGGGTCGTCATTCGGCCGCGTTGGGCTGTTTTATGGCTCAAGTGACTGGCAGGCGTTGGGCTCTCATTGTTGTCGTTGTCGTTGTGTTGTTAATTGTTAACGCTATGGTGAGAAGGCAGGCAGGCAAACAGTCACAAGGAGTGGGTGGGGGAGGGAGGGGTTGAGGGGTCCTCCTCCCAACTCTGTCCCTATCCCTCTCTCTCTCTCTCTTTCTTTCTCGCTCTCTCTCTCTTTCTCTGTGTGTTGTCTGTTTTATATGCGTGTTCTGTTGGATTGCGACTTTGGCCATATGATTAGGAAATGTTTTGTTTTTCACTATGCACTAAAAACGAAATGGGCAGAACGTAACACACACACACACACACACACACACGCCAAGTAGACCGCAGTGGAATGAACATGACGGGGACGAGGGGCCGAAACTTTTGGTCTTGAGCTGATGTTGCTTAATGTCCTGGCGACCCGTTCTGCGTAATAGCATGAATGTGTATGTGTGTGTGCGTGTATGTGTGTGTGTGTATGTGTGTGAATGTGGCGAGGCGAGTTGAATTTCTTGAATTAATAAAATGTCTTCATTATTTAAATTGCACGCACGACCACAGGCGTAACCCACCCGAATGTGGTGGCACAAACAAGCCCACCAATATATGTACATATATGCCTTCACACACACACATTTATACATGCTCGTTTTCTGTGTGTGTGTGTGTTGGTAAGGCCAAGTTAATTAGCAGCTGGGGAATTGTGAAATATATTAATATTGTACACTTTGGTAGTTGGCCACCACCACCATTGTGCAGAGCCACCACGCACCACCACTACGTCAACGAAGCAGGAACCCCGCGAACCCCCCCTGGAAAACGCGACACTGTTTCCCGTTGTCTGCAATGGCAACGCAACGATCGATCATCGACCATCTTCAGCTCGTGGCGCATTTGCAATCGATACTTACCACATGTGGCAGTCCTACTCTGGTACGAACTTCCATTTGAAATTGAGTGCATTTTAATTTACAAACATAACAATAATCATGAAAACTTTAGTTTAGTTTAACAGCTATCCAATTTGCAAATTGTGTAGGCTTGAAAGTCTTGGTATAAAATTCCACAATTTTGAGATTATTATTTTAGATTTGTAATTCATTTGGTTGTCAACTTGTTTCTAAATATGAATTAGAAAAGTTTCAGTTTTTTGTTTCTTTTTCAATTATGATGTAAACCTATTTAAAAATATTCAATTATTCAAATATACATTCATCGAAGCAAAATTAGAGCAACCTTTTTTCCGACTCTATCTTGTATGTTAAAAAAAATCAATGGAAATTTGTCCTATTTGACTTTCAGTTAATTTTCATTTAAATAAGCCAAAGATCATTTTATTTTGTGAAAAAAAAACATAATTTAGTGGGCAAGTTAGGTCCGGTGCTATGCCAAAAGCGCGCCCATATAAGCGTTCGATCAAAAATAGATGGCGAATAGATGGCGCAACTGTGAGCGATGATCAACCAAAAGGCTTATCCATTTAACAAAAACACATAACAAAAATCTTTTTCTTTAATTGTAGATCTACAACAAATAAATGCAAAGTTATTTAACCATGTTGTTGTTGATGTTGTTAGTGGGTTGATTGATATTCATTTGAGGCCGCCGGTAACCTCAATGGCAGCACCATTCACATAGGAGGACCTCTCGGATGCGAGGAAGGCAATCACCTCGGCAATCTCATCGGGCTGGCCGAGACGACCGAGAGGGCAGCGTTGCACGACCTGCTGCTTGATGTTGTCAGGCACCACAGCCACCATTGGGGTGTCTATGTAGCCGGGCAGGATGCAGTTGACACGTATGCCGAACTTGCCAAACTCCTTGGAGGCCACCTCGGTCAGGGAGACGACGCCCGCCTTGGTAGCGGCATAATTCGCCTGGCCTACATTGTTCATGCGTGCCACAATGCTGGACAGATTGATGATGCTGCCGTTGGTCAGCTGCTGTTCGATCATCGCCTTGGCGAACTGTTGCGTCACCAGAAACGTCCCCTTCAGATTCACGCTGTAGACATCGTCGTAGTCCCGTTCGGGCATCTTCAGCAGATAGCCGTCGCGGGTGATGCCCGCCGAATTGACCACAATGCTTGGCGCCTGCTTGAATTGGTCCAGTGCCGCGGACACCGCACTTTGTACACTCTGCAGCGAGGAGACATCCACCTCGACTGCAGCAGCGGGCACCATTAGCTGCTTGACCGTCTCCTGAGCCGATTGCAGATTGCGATCGGCAGCAATGACCTTGGCGCCGTCACGAGCCAGCAGGCGACAAGTGGCACGTCCAATGCCAGAGCCGGCGCCTGAAAACAACAAATTTCTGGTTCACACACCTCGTCCAAATTGGCCACTTAAATCCAGCCCAGTTACGCACCTGTCACAAATGCCACCTTTCCAGCCAATAATCCACTTGCCATTGTGTGTGTGTGTGTGTGTTTTTATGTATATTTGGGAGAACTAAATCTAATCAGCGCCAGCAACTTGCAGAGCAAATACTAAGCACAACACGCCACCTGCGCAGCGGTACAGCGGCAGTGTGACCAGAGCTGAGATAGCTGATTTGCCGGCAATTGATGTGAATCACAACTGCGATCAGCTGTCCCAAAAAAAAAAAAAATACTACGCGCAAATGTGTTCAACAAGTGTTTTTATTTTATGTATTTTCTGACTATAAAGTTGTGTAGGTACAAGTTATTCATAATTATTATTATTTTTGCAAAACTTTTGGCGATTGAACCTTTTGACAAAATTCATTTGCATCCAACAAGCCCAAAAGTATGCAATTAATCGCATGTTATGTATTTGCTCCACACTATAGCCGGCAAAAAAAAATTGTATATATATTGTTATGCCTTGCCTGTCGAAAGCACCAATATATCGCTCAGCCGGCCAGCTATCGGCTCAGGGGTAGTTCGACCGCGGTATATTGGGCGGCAAGTTAACAAAAAATTTGTATTCTTTTATAAATAAAAAAAAACAAATATTTCCATCAAACCAGTCCGCTCGCTGCCGTGTTGACTGTGTGGATGTTGTACAGCCTGCGTGTCCCTCCCTTCCTAGTGATTCCTCCTCTAAATATGCTGGAGAAATTCCCTTTCACAAACATTCCCTTCTCGCTGGTTTTCTACACCCTCATCTCACCCAATGACATTCATTTACCACCTCATGTTCCTTTTTTTTTTTGACTATTTAATTTACAATTCATATGTTACAGGTGACATCGTGGTCCCTAACATTTTGTTGGCCAACACTAAATTCGATTATGTATATTTAATAATATATATTTAATCTACCTACTTAATTTAAAGCTTACGAAATATTAATGATTTTTCTTCTTTTTTTTGTATTTGGCTTCAAAAGTGCACATCACTGAGGGACAAAAATGAGCATCACTATTGCATTGGTTAAGGCCGATCAGCTGTATTTGGCTCACTCTGCCGCAGTTGGGCGGGAACAAACTCACAGGTGTGTTGATATAATCCGAGGCGTCTCCGGGTCTCCCGGCTTCGACTTCCTGGTTCCTGAGTCCAGTTGTCCGTGGCGATTTCCTCCTCGATGGCGGCGATGGATAGTTGCTGCCGCCGGTTCGTATGTTTTTATTTTATTTATCTTTTTTTTTTTTACTTTTGCTTTATATTTATTTATTTTACATTATTGTGTTTTTATATATATAATTACTTCATAATTTATTAATTCATTTATTTGAATTTCTTTTTCTTCTTTTTTGCAGCGCATGCGCATGCGGTCCTCTCTTCTTTCCTTTCTCCTTTCCCTCTTTCTCTCTAGATGGTCCCCCATCGATATCTCTCGCCTATCGATCTATCTGCCGACCATTACAATATATATTTATATTTATATATATATATATATTCACATATATTCATTATGTAATTAGCAATGACACAAATAAATTAATGAAAGGTAGGAAGCAAGTCTGACAATCCAACTCCCAGCAAATCAGTAAGCGGTCCTCTCTTCTTTCCTTTCTCCTTTCCCTCTTTCTCTCTAGATGGTCCCCCATCGATATCTCTCGCCTATCGATCTATCTGCCGACCATTACAATATATATTTATATTTATATATATATATATATTCACATATATTCATTATGTAATTAGCAATGACACAAATAAATTAATGAAAGGTAGGAAGCAAGTCTGACAATCCAACTCCCAGCAAATCAGTAAGCATTTCCAATTTTTGAGGACGCCTAAGCATATACAACATTAAATAGTTTCGAATACAATCGAAGATGAATAATTAATATTAAATAATTAACATGTAAAATAAAGAAATTACTAGGAATATCAGTAGAAAACAAGAGAGAACGTTGCAGTCGGGCCTAACCGACAGCGAAATATGCTGATACCATCTGGTAACAGGTGCTGCAGGACAGGGTGGTACCGATCTTTGAAGGAAGTTCCTAGTAATCTATCCTACAGCTTGCCCAAAAAATTGCGGTAGATACAGGCTTTTGTGCATTTTGTTTGGGCTGGACTTGGCGTGGGCGTAAAAAATGGGGACATTTTCTATATTATATATACTCGTATATATATTTTTTCTGCCTCTGAATTGTTGGTGTTTCCTTTAGAGCTCTGTACTGACTAAATATCTGATTGCATCAGTAATATGAGAGCCCATACTGGTTTCGGTCAAGAAATCATGGCTATGAGGTGTAACTGAACTACATCGGCTTCACTAAATGACCTTGAAAGTGGCGTTACAACATTGGTTTAGGGAATCGATACTTTGCCCACCGTTCCCCTTAAAGCAATTTGACGACCATGTCCTAAGGCCAATATAATCATAAAAGAAGAAGGTTGCGAAATAACCTGTTCGTCATTATGAAAATTAAATAGCAGTTGATCTATAATATTCTTGTCCGCTATGAATGTGATTTTTGGTGTTAATACAATTGAAATATTTTTTAAAATTGTATTGCCCACTCTTTAAATTCGATTCTATTTTGGCTTCTATTTCAATCGCAAGATTTTCCAGATCTCGTTGCACAAACGGATAAAATAAAATATCTGGGAAATTAATTGACGCAGAAATATTTGTAAAAAATCTCGTTGGTGGATCTGTAACAGGCTGATGATGATAAACCCTACTTTCAGTTCATAAGGCTCTATAATACGATACACATTAAAGTCTCAATGTGGACAGAGAAATATATATAAGAAAAATTTAAAAAAACATATATATGAAAAACAGCATTTTAATAAATCTCCAACTTAAAATGCGATACGCAATAAATGCTCAAAGGTGCCCAGAAATGGTTGAGAACTACGGGAAAAAATCCCAGCAAAATGTTGTTGTCCACTGGTATTTCAGAGGACGCTGCTCTAACGTGCTGGTTAACAACAGTCTTGCAGTCAGTTTGCCAACTGTAATTGTATTAGCAAAGACTATAAAATAATCGATATCTCTAAAGGCAACATCTATAATATAATAATCCATATCTCTAATTGTCACAGCACCCAGGAGTTTTGGCATTTATATGGATTTTTGTATATAATATGCATAACAAATAAGATAAAAAAAAAACATAATCAGATCTGATATTATACAACATTTAATTAACTTGCTTTTTTGCCTTTCGTTTAATGGTGTTATCATACGTAAGTCGGTTATAGCTTCTTAGTGTTAATCAAGCGGTATTAGGTAATACAGCTGAAGTTCCCGATCCGCTTGCTCTAATCCACTAGATAACGATCCGCTGCGAGTGCTGCCGCTACGCGCCAGTCCAAACTGCCTGAGGATCTTTTTGAGATACCGTTTGGGTATGCCCACCAGTTGGCGTCTAATGATGCGTTGCACCTTGTTCCAGGGACGAATGCTGCCACGATTGTCCTCCTCGTATTCATTGGCCACATTGAGCTGCAGCATCACCTGCTGCAGCTGCGACTCGCTCAGCTGGCTCAGATCTAGCTGCTGCGGCGCGGCGTCGAGTTCATCGCTGCTCAGCCCATTGGAGGTGCTGCGCAACCGCAGCTGCTTTGTGTTGCTGCCACAGTGAACGGCACCCGAACGCACAGTGAGAGCGAGCAGCAAGACGTGTGTAAACAACATGCCGCACAGTACACAGTTCATGTTGGACTCATTTGGCTAACGAACACTATAAACGGCTTAAATAGTTCTGCGCCTCGGTGTACAGATTTCATTAGTTTTGCCACATCACGATCACTTCAGTAGGGAGAAGGCGGATGAGAAGGTGGAGGATGCTTGAGCAATCAAATAAAATAAATGTGTGTACCAAGTACCATACGAAAGATTTCATTTATTCTGTTTTGGCCAAAAAGATGTGCCGCTTCAATTATTAAGATTAGCTACAATATATTACATAAAAAAAAAAAATGCATTTGTGTGTGTTTTTTGTTTTTTTGTGTTTATGTTTTTTTTTTTTTTGTTTTTTTGCTGTTGTGCGTGGTTTTTGCTCGAGCTCCCTGTTTCTCCATCTCCCTCTCTCTCTCTCTCTCTCTCTCTCTCTCTCTCTCGATCGGTGGCTCGCGGCTCTTTGCTGTTGTCATTCTTAAACGACTGGTATACGCGGGCGCTTGTTCTTGTTCTTGCCCTTGCCCTTCTTGTTCTTGTTCTTTCCGCCGCGACGACGATTGTTGAAGCGCTTGCGTTTGGTGGTCTGCACACGCCTCTTGATCACACGACGCTTGTTGGGCCGACTCTTTGTGTTCAGCATGACCTTTTGGCCATTCTTGAAGTAGCGACGATAGCGGGGTGGTATGCGTACACTAATCATCTGTCCCTGGCCGCGACGACCGCCCTTGCGGCGCAGATTGATGCGATTATTTGGGGTTGCCTTGCTCTCCGTTGCCCCAGACTCCGATTGCTCCGATGGTTCGGTATATACCTCATATTCCTGTGCTCCAGCGGCCAAAGCTGCCTGCAGTGCCTGCTCATCGACCAGCTCAGCATTGGCGGATTGACTCTGCACCTCGGACTCATTGGCGTCATCGGCCATTTCGTCATCCTGCGCATATTGGCGCGGAGTGGGTGTTGTGGGTGACGTGGGTGATGTGGGTGATGTGGGTGATGAGGGTGAGGACACTGTGCCGGTGGCCGACGGCACTGTGCCAGTTGAGGTCACTGTCTGTGTGGGGCTGGTGGGGCCGGTTCCAGAGCCAGCTCCGGTAATTATAATCGGAATCACGGGCTGATTGTTGCTACTGAACATGTTCTTGAACATGAGGAATTTCTTGAGAAACAGGCGACCGCTCGAGGCATCCTTATTGCCAGCTGCGCTGCCGCTAACACCGGGTGCGACACCACCAGCAGCAACAGTTGCTGCTGCACCAGCACCACCATTCAGCCTATCCTTATCGGCACCCTGTTCGAGGGCAACAGCCACATTGCCATCGTTGGAGCGGGCCAGAGCTGGCTCGTTGAAGTAGGAGCTGCGGCCGCTGTGACGAGCGCTGGTGTGGCCAAAGCTCAGGCACAGGAGGCTGCCTAAGAGCAGGAGGAATGCGACTTGATGCGACTGCATTGTAGAAACTACTCAACCAATGAGAACTTCTCTATTTATCTGTGCTGCTCGATGTGGAAGTTGTCGTCCTCGCCGGCGTTGTTAGTGTCGTCGTGTTCTCACACTGATCGATAATCAATGTTTGATACATTATCGCGCAAATTGAATGCCTTTTATACCCGCAATTGACTGCGGCGACGACGCAATATGCTAACGGCTGGGCTAAGTACTGGGCTCTAACTGTAAATGGCCTAGGGATCAATGTGGCTGTGTGTGTGTGTACTCTAGCATATGAATATTTTTTTCTGTCTCTCTTTCTCTCCCGCTGTCTCTCTCTCTCTCTCTCTGTCGATGACTACACTAGATATACCTGCCTATCAGTCAGAAACGTCCACAATTGAATTCAATTTCAGTTAAAAATACAAATAAAAGTCTGTAAAGCGCTTGCAGCTATTTGAACATACCATCAAAGTGCTTGGACCAATAGTTCTCCACCGTCATCATTGCTGACCGACTCTTGTTCTGCTTATCATCGCAGTCCAGTGAAGCGTTCCATTTGCCTTTCCTGGCTTTTGCCTGCTTTCTATGTGCGTTTCGCTCACTTGGCATTGGAGCTCTTACCTACTACTATTCCCCGTTGAAGTTACCCACATTCACACCCCCAGAGAACCCCACTAACTTGTTGCTGTCATCATCTAAATTCAATTAGTCATTGCTTCGCTGTTGGCAAAAAAAAAAATAATAATAAAAAAATGGGGAAACTGTGTGATGGGCATTGAAAATTTAATTTCTAATTACAAGTCAATTGAGTTAAAGGTGCACACAGAACAGGCCTCAGGCGAACCACATATCATATATGGCCTAAACGCAGACCACACATATAACAACTAGTCTGGCCTAAAAATAAATATACAATTATAAAAACATAATTTTTGTTAAGCTGCACTTAGCAGCAGATGCTATGAGAATATTGTGAAGACATTAAGCACGCTTTGGATTTCTAATAGGTTCTACCTGAGCAAATACTTGAAAAATTTTAAAAATGTAAATACATATCATAAATATAAATATAGAATATTAGAAATCGCCCTACTTTTGTCGCTAAGTGTTACTATTCAAGGGTAAATAATCAAAAAGCATATATCGACAACTGAAGTTTGAGTTTTGCAAAAGCCCAGTGTTTTTCTATTATTAATCCCAGGGTAGATTTTTCTGCAATATTGGTAAAATATTTTTTATATGTGTACACATAGAATTCATTTTGTTCCGAATACTATCATTAGACATTAGTATTTTAAGATTTCACCGATACAAACATTTTAGTTAGTTAATAAATTGTTATAAATTAATTTTAAAAAACTTAGCAGCTTATCTTCGCTTAGCAATCGCGAGATTAATTATTATTACTACTTATTATTGTTTTATTAAAAATAATTTCTACTATTTAGAGATATTTTCTATAATATGGAAATATAGTTCTGAAAAATTTTCAAATTTCTAATTTTAAGACTTTTATTTCGTATATCCAAAAATTTTTCTCAAAAACAAGAAGACGAACTGTTAGTAGTCAGGCTGATGAATGAAATAAATTTAATTTTAGGGCGATATTTTGCTAAGTGTAGCTACAAAATTGATAAGTAAAAGGATATATATGTATGTATATGGTGAAAATGATCAAACAATGAATAACATAACAAATCTTCAAAATTGATCATAATACATTATAATTAGGTTAGAGAGTAACAAGATCTGCTAACAATGTTATACTAACTTCTGCAAGAGCTTTACCTTCGAGGAGGAGAAAGAACATGAGGAAAAGAGACAAGTTGCTTGGAGTCTAGATCATCCCAAATCCCAAGCCAAAATCGAAGCAGCATTTGGAAATGAAAATGGTAGTGAACGAACACACTTGCCCTTTAGCAATTAAAAGCAGTTTGATTTCGTTCGTTTAGCTTACATTTTAAATATCGTTATATAAAAATGTTTGGTGTCATATATTAAAAACCCTGTTATTTCCAAAAAAATTACAAATAAAAATCGACCTTGAAATTGTGCAATACAAGACTATTATGCCCTTAATGAATTTGCATTTTAAATGTGCTTACAGTTTGTCGATTGCTGAAACTCTCGGTAGCTAGCCTTGCCAACAAATCGAGGCGGTAATTGGGCAAGTGTTTGTCTACTAACTAGAGCCCTTCTAACTCGTCAAGTCAACACCTGCAAATCAAATGTGCGCTATATTGATTGTAAAATCGATTTATTTCATGCACTATTTATTTCGGTCAATTGGTCAATATGGACATTTTAAAAATTAAAAATGCGATTACGATTGCGATTGCGATTGCGATTGCGAATGCGATTGCGATTGCGAACGCGATTGCGATTGCGAACGCGATTGCGATTCCTTCTCTGGAGGCGACGAGCGCGCAAATTGCGTTTGTTCATGCGGCGGCGATTCCGACGACTTCTGCGCAGTGCGTTGCGATATCTGCGACGGTTGGCGAGCTGCTGGCGCCTCATAGCATTGCGGGAGTTACGGCGATTAGTCCTGCTATCGCGGCGCATCTGCCGGATATGTTGGCGCAGCACCCTGTTTGTCTGCCGTTCGCGACGCAGCTCGTATGCCTGCACGCGAGAGGTCAGCGCCAACTGGTTGTTTCTTGCCCGCGATGCTTGTTCAAAGCTATTGCGGCGATAGTCATTGACAGCCTTCGATTCCTTATCGTTAGCATGGTGTTCCAGTTCGAAGTCATTATCTTCATCTTCATCTTCATCATCATTATCAAATTCGCCATCGTCAGGATCATCGGCATGCTCCTCTTCGTCGTCATCGAAGCCGAGCCTAGCTCGTCGTGGTCCTGCTGGTGGTGTTCCTGCTGGTGGTGCTGCTGGTGGATCGTCTGGTACTGGATCATCTGGTACCGGGTCATCTGGTACCGGTTCTTCTGGTGTCGTTGGTGGTTCTTCTGTTGATGGTACTGGTGAATCTGTTGGTGCTACTGTGTCGTCTGATGTTGGTGTTGTGGGTGTTGGTGATGTTGTTGGAGTAGTGCCGGTGGTTATAGTAACAGTAGGTGTCGTTTGTGAATCGCAGTTGCCCTTCTTCGCTAGATTGAAAGTTCGTCCCTCAGCTTGGGATCCACGCTTGAATAGTTGAAACCTTTGCTGTGATGACTCCGCATCCTCTCTGCGTCCAACTGCAATAGTGGATTGATTTGGGGCTACTTTCCGGTCATTATTTGTTTTGTACTCACCCCCTGCATGGGACAATGTTGCTATTGCTAGCAAAAGTAGCGCACAAATTAGAAATCTCATGATGGAGATGACAACGATGTCCTTGTTCGGTAATCCCTATATAAATCCCGTATTTATCTTGACTTGTTCGGTCTCGCTGCTTGCCTGAGGCAATATTGCTGCTTGACTGTGCCGATACCAATGGGCCGTCAGGGTTATATACCCAATGGCCAAGCTCTAGTTGCCAACAACAGAGTTACATTACAAAAAAAAAATATATATATATATATACATAAAAATATATATAGAGAGAGAGAGAGAGAGAGAGAGAGAGAGAGCAAGCAGAGCCGAGCAGAGTAGAGCAAAAGAAATTAGGCAGTCTCCTTAAGTTGTAAGGCATTTTGCATAATCCCATAAATTAATGTTGAAGTTGACCATTCGCACAACAACCTGATAACCCCAGCCGTGCTCGACACGACATTTGCATAGCTGTAGCTGTGTATCTGGATCTGGATCTGCGAATCAATCGATGCGCATTAGCATATTCATATGGCCGACGCTTTTGTTCTGAGCCAACAGAAATTCTAAGCGCTGCCAAACTGCAAGACATAACTTAAGGGCGAAAGTGTAACCCAGAGTCAATGAACCGAAACAACTGTGCTATTCGGCCCTTAAGTGATCAACATGCAGATCAGTTGCCATAATGCAATTCCCATAATTTGGATAAGTTCAATGATAACAATGCAATCATAAATAAAACTTCGCAACAAAGAAAAAATATCCTAATATTTAATATCCATGTCTGGAGAATTGTCCGATTAGAATGTGCAACTTGAAGAATATTTAAATACAAATGATATATTATAGATATATGATTATGATAGTTTTCGGATTGGAAAATAAATGCAATGAAAGAATTATTCATTTTATGAATATGAAATCGTAAATGAAATTTCCGTTTCCTTCATGACAAATATTTGCAGCTATGAATTTGAGATGCAACTGAAATACAAATGTGAAGAGGTTTAAGGGTCATTTACATGATGATAATAAAACGGCGATAAATATAGAACAATATCACATGTGAAGTGTACAGTTTCTATTAAGATGGATCTTGCTATCCTTAAGGCAAATAAAAATATTGTGAGTCAAGACTCTTAACTATAGATTATAAATTTTGCTTCCCATGCTTCTCCAGATCCCCGATGCATTGTCAATTCAGTTGAGAGAAGTTGAGATTTTGTTGGGAAAAAAAAGATATTTATTTGAGGCACTATTTTAGCTGCCATTGCATTTGTTAATTTGTTCAAGAATGCGGATGTGGATTATTGTGTCGGTATCGGAGTCGATTAGTTGTCCTATTTCCATTTAAGCGACCAAGATCCTACCGCTGCTGCGTCCACGGCGACGGCGCATTAGCCGGCGGATACGACGACGCTGGTTCATGCGCTGACGGCGACGCTGGTTTTGCGCCCGATGACGACGATAACGGCGTAAACTGCTTTGGCGACGACGCTGCCTCTGGCTTCTATTCCTGTTCCTGTTGCGACGATTACGCATGGCGCTACGTCTACGATTCTGCCTCTGGATGCGCTGAATGCGCTGCGAGTTGCGGCGCGTCGACTGACGCTGGCGACGCAACAAATTACGGATTCGCTGATTATGCTGACGTTGCAAACGATTAATTTGGCGGCGATTGCGCTCATCCTGCTGATACTGGCGCCACTGCGTCTCAGTTGGCCGGCGCTGACTTGCAGCTCCACCAGCTGAGGGCTTGACAGCAGCAGCACCACCTTCGGCGGCGATCATAAAATAATCGCCATCATCGTCATTGCCATCATCAGCGTCGTCGTTGTCGGCACTGCTGTCCTCATCCTCATCGTTATCGAGGCCATCGGCGTAGTCACGTCCATTATGGGCGTGGGACCCATCAGTATTATCATTATTCTCTATTGCCCTTTTTGCTGGTGTTGTAGTATCTCCTGTTGCTGTGCCTGTTGCTGATCCTGGTGGGGTCGATGTTGGTGAACTGGTGTCTGATGGTGTGTAGTCTGAGCTGCCTGTATAGTCTGGACTGTAACTGGTAGGCGAAGATGGGCTGTAAGATGTTGTATCCGCCGTACTGCCCTTCAACTTGTCCATAATTGCCTGATTGAAACGGCCCTCAGGATGCGGATTCTCGCTTTGGCGCAAACCCAAGCGATAGTTCGAACCTTGACGCTCAGCTACAATTAAAGGTTACTTTTATGACTCCACACAACCAAAGATTAGGAAAGGTGCCTTATTTTGGGACTTACCGATTGCAGGTGGTGTGCAATGCGCTAGCGTTAGCACCAGCGCCAGCACCAGCACCAATTGTTGCAGGCCATGCATTGTGGTAAAATGAATGTGAGTGTTCCTTGAAGGATAACTCAACTGGGACTGGGATTGAGATAAGAGACTGGAACTGGGACTTATTGGCTCTGAGCTGGCACTCGCCACTGACTGACAAAAGTTGGGAGCACCACGATTATATACCCATCCACATGAACATCCACTAAGACCAGTCACTAAAGCCAACAACAACAACAATCAAGCACAAATTCTCGGTCAGGAGGATTGATGGATTACTCTGTAATAGGAAACCCCGCCCCCCATACCCCCGCTGCTTCTACAATCCGCCAATTTGTGGCATTTTTGCTTGCCGAACCACCGGTGTGATTAATCTCGCAATCGCCCCGGGCGGGTCAAAGTGAAGAGGCCATTGGTAAAGCCGCCGTGTTGCCGTTTGCCGCTTATGGTATGCTCATTTGCATAGAACACCGAACAAGAACAACACCTCTAGGGCCAAAGAACTTTTGGTCAAGTTACTATGGTCATCTCTCCTCTTCTGTAGCTCATCGTAGTATCTATCTACAGACGCCAATGATTGATTATCGGCATTATTAGCTCTTAACTGTGACACCCTATATACCGACGAACCGTCTAAATATATTTTTAGTAGCCCCGGGTGAAAGACTTTTGAGTAGATTTATACATTTCTATTCGATTATTGTTGTTCTCGCTTTAGATTCGTTACAGTTAAAACTTTTGCACTGGTGGCTTAGTTTTCGCAATTAATTAGCAGTTAGCAATTTTATTTTCCAACCAACTACACCGTTTATCTAACTAAATTTGATAACCATTTCTTATTCAATTTAAATTTTAATAAAATCTTCACGTTCACTTTATTAAATTGATGTATTTTCCTTCAGCCTGCAATCGCCTATATTACATATTCAAAGCAAATAATAAATAAATACTCTGATACCAGTGTATTTGTATGGCAAATAACCATCTAGCGGCGGTGATGCGTTATTGGATTAGTTCACCTTTTATATTTGGTGCCTGTTGCTCTAAAATTTGGTAACTTTAACTATATAATTGGGCGAAATATAACTGTAGCTCAGAAACTGTGGAAAACAAGCGGAGTATCTGGGGTAAGTTAGGTAGCAATCAAATTTTTAAACTTTGTCAGACTCAAGCACAGACGAGAATATGTACCAAGTGTCAAGTTTGCGGTGGAAAGGACAGAATGACGAACATTTAACAACATCAATATACTCTGATACCGAATAGAAAAGTATGAACATATGGACAAAGCATTTGTGTACATGAAAAATTGCATTATCATATTCTTAACTCAGCCAACCGCATAATATTCAGTCTCAATTGCAAGCCAAGGAGATAACAACTTTCTTACAAGTTACAAAGTTCTTCTATTAAGTAGAAATAGAGTTAGACTAAATTATTAACATAATTAGGCATGCTATAATTTGCCCGACAAAATATTGACTATTGACTTTTTACGATGTTCGGATTAAAGTGCATTTAACAATGATTTAACAAGGATTGTATTTACATATTATATACAAAATGTAGTAAGTTTCCACATAATTGAAAAATGTCGATAATGACAAAACTCTATGAAACATTGCGTATACGCAGCATTGCCGTAAACTGAGCGCAGTTTTGGGTCAAATCGATCTTACATGTTTTGCGGCTAACCACAATCTACTGGCTTCTAATAAAGTAAAAACACACTGTTAATGGTTTTACTAGCCAGAAGATAGCAAAAGAAAAGAGCAATCGCAAAACGCACTCATTTCAAGTATGCAGACGAATATGTAGAATATGTTAAACGAATCAAAAGGCAAAATCAAAAGAGCATTAGCCTTATTAATAACCATCGCCCAGTAGAATGTTTTCAGTTATAATGAAGAGAAGAAAGGCAATTAAAATACCCGTATATCTGCTAAGAATGTGAAAAAAAACAACAAAAAAAAGTGAGTGTTCGAAAATTCGAATGTTATTTTCTCAGCTATTTTTTGTACCAACTGTCGCAAAATTAAGCAGACAATTACTATATACAAGGCATTAAAATATTAAGCAAATAAATATTACAAATGTTAAATTTTTTTATCACAGTTTATTGCTACTTGTATTTGTATTACTATTAAGAAGAACAACAAATACCCCAAGAAAATAAAACAAATTAAAAAGTACACACAAGTACTCAAAGAAAAGGAGGGATTTGTTGCAAAAAGAAAACATCTCGCATTATTTTCATATCACATTTTATTTATTTTCGAATCGTAATCAATTGCCGCATTTTGGTGGTCCCGTTTAGTGCTTAACTATAATACTATAAATTGATATGCTGCTTTCCTGAGCTGCTCAGCCCCGCAGCATCACCTGACCACGACGACGCTGGGCACCGCCACGTCGGCGATTGACATTGGGGCGGATGACGCGCACATTGCGACGACGATTGTTGACGCGACGACGGACGGGACGACCGCCACGACGACGCCGGACGGGACGACCAGCGCGACGACGCAGCTGGAGATTGCGTCGGCCGCCGGTCTTGCGGCGACGCACAATGACACGATTGGCGCGCTCCTCGCCGGCTTCATTCTCGCCAGTGGAGGAGGAAGAGCGCTCCATGAGGGCGACAACGGCGCCATTGGGAATGGCATCAAGTGCGGCGCGTGGCACGAGGAGAGCAGCCTTGCCCGTCTTCTCATCGACGACGCTCTGGCCCTCGATCTCGATAATGCCATCAGGCACCATAATGGCGCCGGCCTGATCTCTCGCCACCATCATCTGTGTTGGCTTGGCATTCTTTAGCAGCTGCTTGCCATTTATTGCGTTCGGCTTGTGGCGATTTCCCATGACGGCTGCTTTGGCCAGCACCATGGGCAGCTGTCCATCTACATCATCGTCCTGCTCATCATCGTCCTGCTCCTCATCGTCATCGATGTCGACTTCTTGATTGCTGCCATTGAGCAGCACCAGTTGACCATTGCGGGCCAAGCCGAGACCTTTGCGCTGTGCCGGTTGATCATCATCGTTATCATCGTCAACATCATCATCGCTGAGTTCATCGTCGTCATGACGCTGCAGACGGCGCAACGGCATCTCGGGCATATCATCGTCATAAACGTCATCATCATCGGAATCGTCGTGCATGTCCTCGGGATCTTCCACAATCTCAAAGCCCTGCATCACAGCACCGCCCCCAGCATTGGCACGTCCACGAGGCACGCTAAAAAACAAATAAGGATGTTGCAACTTCTGCTGCTGTTGCTGATGCACTTGTCTTTGTTGCTGCAGGCGAGATTCTGCAATTGCAATTCAACACATAAGATGGAAGATGGACAAAGAGATTGGGAGTAATCACTTACCCGGCAAGGCCAAGGCCAGGCCCACCAGACAGCTAAGCACGAATAGAACACCTAGTTTGGACATGGCTTCAGTGCGTGGGATCCTTGCTAAGAAAGATATAATATTTTGCTATTGCTGCTGCTTTTGCTTATTGCTTTTTGCTTTTACTATGTCTGCTGTGCTGCGTCTGCTGCGCTGCGTATTGTCCTACTTAATTGTAAGCAAAGTTCTAAAGAGAACTGTACAGAATCGCTGTTAGCTGCTAGGTTTTTATGCAAAAAGTTCTTGGCTCGAGGCAGAAGGCAGCAAGAATCAAACAAACAAACAAACAAGCGAACAAATAAGGAAAACAAAACCGATGAAATGACTAAACGAAACCACGAAACTCTGCCAACTGACTAAAAGAATCATTCTAGACATCCACTCACACAGAGTCGGTGGCATCGCTAAAAAAAAGAAAGACAAAATGAAGAAAAAAAAAACGAGAATAAAAGACAATCAAGAGAGATAGCTCTAGAGATTGACATAATTACGCCCATGGAATGGCAAACGACTTCAGCTTCAGCTTCAGCTTCAGGTTCAACAACGGCATCCATTTCGAATTCATACTTATATCGAAGTCGGCATAAATTCAAGTGCCAAAATTGGTGGAGAGATGGCCAAAAATGCTGATCAAAGTTCACTGACCGCAGAAGGAACAAAAGCCGCGGTCGAAACCCAAACAACGTCGATAACCAACTCAACCGACCACAACTGAGACCCCAGAACAGAACACACAAAAAACAAAAACAACAAAAATAAAATAAAAATAAGAAAACACAAAACAGCAGCCGCAAAATAAAACTTGAACCCCGTCACGCTAATGACAATATAATCAAAGATCTATGAACCCCAGCACTCTGCACTCTGCAGAACTTAGAACCTAGAACATAGGGCCTAGAGCCCTATGCTCAATGATCAGTGACCAGTGTCCATTGCTCAGCTAGCGACGTATGGCAACTGTCTTGGCCATGGCACAGTCGCTCGGTCATATACCCAAGTGCTGGCCTTAACCTAACCCCAACCCCAAAAACGCTACGACGATGGCGCTTTACCTGTTGTCGTTTTGCTTTAGCCACTTCGCACGCTCCTCATGACTTTCCACCTTCACTTGTGCCACAAATCAACTTGTTGTGCCTCAATCACCTAGCGCAAACGATCAACATCGCTATTCATATGAATAAAAAAAAAAAACAAATGTGTTGTTGAGTATAAAGATCTCATAGAAAATTCTTTATTTATAACAGCAGTTATAGTTTTTGAAAACCCCAAAAATGTTACAATTTTAATAGCCAAATTGCGAATGTCATTTAATCAAGAGCTTAAAATTCTACAACTATGTAATTTATAAATTGCTTATTACGAAGAGAATAGAAAGACATCTAACAATCACTTATAATACACATGGTAAATGAGTTTCTTAAAGCTTTAAATCTAGAAATAATAATAATACAATTGCTCTTTTCAACCGTGATTCTGTGGGGCAAATTGATGGGTACAAAACACTAACCACAATCATCAAAGCTCTCTGGGAAATAGTGTTTTGTGAAGCATCTTCTCAAATTAAATTACTTTATATAAATGGATATTTCAATAGCCTCAGAGAGGAATAATATAAAATAATTACATAAATTAACAATCGAGTAATTATAGAGCTCTCAATTAACTGTTGTGTTCTTTCGAGTTTATGACATTTAAAATTGAGTATTTAAGCTGAATTGGAGGAACTCTGTACTGTACTGCAGTAAAAGTCGTCGAACTTCGAGCATGACATCATTACTCCCATTTCAACTTGCACGAATGCAAAATGAGAATAACATTTAAATGATGATAAGTCGAAATACGGTTAGTCTGCAAATTCGGCCCGCTGTCCCAGATGACGTTCCCGTGCATAAATTGAAATCGCGTCGAGTATTTGATTGGGTACCAGTGCCGCAATACTTGCCGCAAAATATCTATACTCGTAGCAGACGGCGCCTAACATTGCCATCAGTGTGCAGCACTTAAATACTGCAATGTGATTCTCCTGCCAATTGTGATGCATGAATCCTGTGTTGTAGCTAAACATCAGCGTACCCATTGTGGCCATGAAGCAAAAGAGTCCGCACACCCTATGCCCAAACAGCAAACTGGTGCTGAACTCCTTGCGCAGCTGCTGCAACAGCAGCCAGATTCCAGTGAAGAAACTCCCGAAGAGCAGCAAACATCCGGCCAGACCAAAGCGACCATGTTTGCTGCGAAAGTGGGTCTGCTTCCTCAGGACTTCGGTGCCAACGCCAAAGAAGCCAAGTAAACAGCCCAGCAGGCCAAAGGTCGTGTGCATCAGCGCATTCCGGATCATCATAGCCTCGCTCACGCACAGCACCTGAGCCACGGCACAATAGAAGGCGTGCTTTGCCGTCCTTGCCAGCTGCAGGAGCAAGCACTTGCGCGATATGGCGATTGTAATGGCGATGAACAGTATATGGGAGATGACCATGCTGATATCCAGATAGAACTCGATCGATACGTTTGGCCAGACAAAACCATTAATGAAATTGCCCGTTGCATTGACTTCGATTTCATCGTCCTTATTTTGTCCTCGCTGCTGCCAGGATGCGTTGTCCATCTCCACCAAATTACTTCTATTATGGCCCCAAGAAACAAAAATGTGTCAATCTTTGAATTATATCAAAACATATGTGATTGATTTTAGAAGCAAGTGTTTATGTTTTATTAAGTTCTTCTTATTTCGTTTTTCGCAATAGCACATGCTATAAAAAACAAAATATAAATATATATATATATATATATATATATGTATATAGATGGCACCATAAAAACGGTTTGTATTTTTTCAATTACGAATTCACACAGTTCTAAACTCATACGTACTTTGATTAATGAAACCCTAAGTATATTATAAAGAAAAGAATATACTCGATCTAAGCTCAGGCAACTAAGACAAAAGTCAAATTTTTAATGACTGAATTAATATTTCGTTGCCGAAATTTTTCTTCATATATATATATATATATATATATTCCCGATGCACATGGCAGCATCAAATTCTTTAGTTGTGTAAGTTCCAGAGAATATGCATGGTGTCCGAGATGATCTCTTTTTTTATTGATAAATATTTATTTCACTAACTGGAAACTCTTATATACGTTCGAGTGCTGTGATCACAGCTGAGATTTCATTGCGTACTTTGCGTACTCATTGCGTATTTTTTGTTAAAAAAAAAGAGATTAGTAGGCAAATTAGATATTTAGCATTTAGTATTGACAATCATAATAGTTTTGTTTCGCGCTTGGATATTCTCGGTATGTTAGCCAATCTGAGCGATCTGAGTTTAAGTATATTGATAAAGTGAATAAGTTTGTTTAGCGAACGGTGCCTTGGAACCGTGGCAAGCAGCAAGGCGCATAGCTTACCGGAGTACCATCATCATCATCATGAGATTTCTGACCTGTATACTACTGTTTAAGTTTCACTACCAATAAAAGAATCTGCCGATTGTTCCTATGGAAGCTTTATGAAATAGAGGTTGATAATAATAATAATACGCATATTTTGTGAGTTTGATACGGATAATTTCGTAAATAAAATAGTTTTTTGGACAAAAATCATCTTTTGACGTGTCGTATCTATGACCACGGACAGACCGATATGACAATATCAACTCGGCTAGAGATGCTTATCAAGAAAATATAAATACTTTCTCAAGACAAAATTCTATTGCCCTCCCTAAGCGTATCAAAATGTGCATTTAGTAAGAGCACTTTGTACTACTATACACAAAAGAATGTTGACTAAAATATAATAACATTTAATAATAAGAGTAAGAGAATAATAAAAATTATAAAAAAAAACTTCAGTTTAATTGATTCCTATTCAGATTCTTATTTTGCAGAGGGTATTCTAAATATGTAGTTCTTTGAGCACACAGCATTTCTCAAAGCGAAATACTTTGAGAACTAGAAAACAAATGAAGGATGTATCTTCAGTAGAAAGTAATGTTTAAGCAGGCATATCAGGAGCAAACATTAGTCCTTCTCGCCTGTTCTGTCGATCTCAGAGAATAGGACAGTTGAAGCCATCGAATTTGGTATGTGCAGACCAATTTTAAGTAAGAGCATCAAGAGCTTAAATTATGATTGAAAACAGGCGGATTCCTTAGATTCACAATCAGCAATAAGCCGCCAAATGAGACCAGAATAAAAATATTAGGTATGTGCATATTTATGATGTTGAAGAAATAATTTAGAAAATTCAAAAATTCTCCATTTGCCTGAATAGAGAGCCACATATCATTTAAGAAACTCTTGACAGTAACAAAATCCGCATAACAACAGATCATCAGAAAAAGCACAAAAAAAAGAAGAAAAACATGAAGAAGAACTGCCAAAGAAAT
Organism: Drosophila macrothrix; assembly: GCA_035042055.1. Lineage (NCBI taxonomy): Eukaryota > Metazoa > Arthropoda > Insecta > Diptera > Drosophilidae > Drosophila > Drosophila macrothrix. The sequence goes on from JAWNLX010000587.1 coordinate 23,854,329, forward strand.
TTCTAAAATGAGATTAGCATAATAAGGTGCCGCAGCCCCGTGCGACGCCTTGTGACCTCTTCATTTTTACAAAAAATCAACGGTGACAAATGTCAAAACTGCAAAACATATGCCGTGAATGGTAATCAGATCGAACGGGAATAGACATCAAAATGGCATCCAGTTTGAAAAGCTGAGCCAATGTTTAATAAATTGATTCAAGGTAAGGGAGAAATCGACTTTAGAATTAGACTTGGACTTGGACTTGGTGGCTGTATATGTATTTGATTTTGGAAAGCTGAAAGTTCAACGCTCGAAAAAAAACCCAAATGGCCAACATAGCAATGAACTTAACATTTTTAGTTGATGTTTTTTTTTTCGCTGATTTTGTTTATTCTTTTATGATTGTTGGCACATAATGGAAATTAGCTATGGAATTAGTCAACTAATTTGGCTTAGGCACAGGCCACGCGTTGAACTTTAGGCATATGCATAGCTAAAGATATTCAAAATTGAATTATGAATCTTTCGGCGTCTATTTACAGTTACTGCGCATTTTTGTGAATGTGTGTATTCTCGGATGAATTTCTAATTTCGAATACCGCGTATGTATTTTAGCCAAATTGCTGATCGCCACTTGCCGGCCCCTACTACTACTGCCACTTAACTGATCATTCACCCCGCGAAATATTCGACCAGTCAACCACAAGCCACTAACCCAGCACATGGCATCCAACCATTAATTGAGGAGCTGTAACCCCCGGAGGCGCTCAATTGTCATCATTATCGTTGTAATCGTCATCATTATCAGCATTTTTGGGGCGGCAGCAGCAGGCTATCATCAACTTGGGCCGTGTCGTCGTTTGTTCGTTGTTTCGTTCTTAACGAATGACGAATGATGTTGTCAACTGGGTCTTTGTCGCGCCTTCCCGCCGATGGGGTCGGGAGCTCAAGTGCTCGCATGTTGGCCTAATAATGTCGCATTGATTGCTCTAACAATTTGCCGCACTTAGCATGATTATGCAAATTTTCAGCAGTACCTTACAGCCCAAGCCAAAATACCCGAGGCCCCAGCCATGTGTCCAAGTCGAGTGGCAAGCTGCCTCTCAGCCTCTCGTTCCATTTCACATTATCATACGCCAAGTGGGAGCCAGTGATTGAATGCTGAAGTTCTCTGGTAGTTGCCCTTAGGTGCTAAAACTGAAATATATTATTGTTGCTGTTAATGTGTGTTTGTGTATTGCGTGCCGACGACGAGAATGAGACCGAGACCGAAGTCGTAGTCGATTCAATGCTTTAAGTGGAAAGTGATTATCCCGTGATTGAAAACCCCTAAAACTGAGCAATGAACATTGGAGCTAATTGACGATTTGGAAATACGTGTAGATGGATAACACTGAAAGTTCGTTCTTTGCTGCAAACAGTAAACTCTTCTCTAACTACAGCTACTCTCACAACTAGGAAGACACATAGTTGTGATAGTTTCCACAGTTGTTTTTATTAAATTGAGGCATCTACCCCCACCGTACTCAATGGGAACCAGAAGACACTTCTATCAAAATGTTGTGCAGCTAATTTTAAACCATTAGCTATTCTTCTTCTTGTTTTTAGACGTTATGACATCTAAAAGCTTATATCCTTCATTTATCCCATACGATCTACTGCAATTACTTACATCTTTATCTACTATTATGTTAATTGATTATTTCAAGCTGTCTGCTATGTGACTGCTTGAACTTTGAAACTTTTTCTAGCTGCCTGCTATGCAACTTTTATTGCTCAAAGCATTCTGAAAAGCTACGCAAGTCTTCGTAAAATGTTGATCAATTTTGAAAGTATGTAAAAGCTTTTACCGGAGAGCTTCTGTGAAAACATAACTCTAATATATCCTTAAGCCTCAAGGCTGCCTGCTATGAAACTGGCTTGGAAATCAGATGTCACAACTATCCGATATATATATATATATATATATATATATATATATATATATATATAAGGTGCTTGCTTTGCATTTATAATCCAAACGAACCTCTAGTCTAGTTTATAGAAACCACCGTTAGTCGTTTTAGAATAACTAGTTCCTTGAACTAAGCATACGCTCTATTGATAGCTGAGAAATATTTCAAATTCTATGAATTCATTAATATACATGACGCGGCTTTCTTTTGGCTCATTTTAATGGGTCAAAGCGCACGAGCTTCATTAATATGCTACTCTTTTTGGTCGGGTCAACGCACGCCGATTAACGGCATTCAATAATTCTGAATAATAATCAAGAAATCACATTCAAAAAGAGAAGCAAAAAAGACAAAAAAAAAAAAATGTAATAAAAAAAAATGAAGATATTTATAATTAACAGTTTTCTAGTCGGGTCTTTGTTTTGGAGTTCACATTGGGTTCACAGCGATTAGCATTTTTCGGTCAATCTGTGAACGTTCAACTTTTGACTACGACATCGAATTCGAACTCGACTGCGAATCCGACACACACACACAACAACAAGGGAAAAAAAATGTAAAAAAAAAATTTATTTTTTGCACACTGGGTTTTTTGTGATTAAAAATCATTTATGTGGTTTTTTTTTGTTTTCATAATTGTTTCTTTTTCAATTCTTTCGCTTCTTTTCTCATTTAATCAGTATATGCTCTCGTTATATTAGTAGAACTAGACCCGGGCAGAGGGTAAATCGGCAGAGGAATTGTTCTCCGACACCGGCTCCAAAGCACGTCCCACCTTGCGGAGCGCAAATCGTCGGTTCTGATGCGTTAAATCAAGGTAGGGCTGAAAATCGTCATAGGACACATAGCGGGCATCCCCATAGACGGGCTGCACATGGCGCGACAGACCCGGCTCATTGTCGTCGCCCACAATGATGAACTCCTGGTCGGGCATCATTTGCTGCGCCGCATTCTGCATCTGCTGCTGCTCGACGGTCACAGCTGGCGACGTTTCCGCCGTCTGCTGTTGCTCGCTCTGGCCTTGAGGTTGGCTCTCCGACAGCGAATCCATGGGTGTCTCCATGGCGGGTGCTTTCTCCACAATTGTGGCGGGGCGGATGCGCGTCGGCAGGAAACCGGCTGCGTTGCCTGCTTGAATTGGCTTGGCGGTAATCAGAACGGGCTTGGACTTGTTGCCGGAGCTGGTGCGTGAGGGTGGGATTTGTGGTGGCTGAAAGATGTCCATCAGCGAGGCATCGGCAAGTAGGGGCACCGCTGCCGCTGTAAGAGTCGGTCGCTTCCTCTTCTTCTTCTGGCCATTCTTACTGGGCACCGAACTGATGGCACTCTCGGGTATGTTCAAAATCAGCGGCTGCGCTTGCATGCCCTCGGCCACCGACACAAACGATTGGCGTTCGGGCGACGAAATACCCAGCTGGCTCCAGGGTATCGTGATGTATTGTGTGGGGCTTCCCTTGCGACGCAGCGGCACCGTCAACGGTGGCTGTGGATAGGGACTGGCGGGCAGACGCTGCCTCTTGGTTGGGGCTGCCACATAGCCATAGTTGGTGTAGGCGGGACTCAGGTGTAGCATCTCGGGCGCCACATACACTGTCTGACCATTGCGATTGACCAACAGGGTCGACTGCTGTGGGCGACGAGCACCAGCAGCGGGTCTCGAGAGTATCTGGCTGTTGGGGGATTTGCGCAGCTGTGTGTTTATTTCAGCGGGTGTCTGGCCAAAGGTGAAGCGACGTATCTGACTGATCAAGCTCTGCTGGCCATTCTGGATGAAGCCCGTTTGGCTGGGCGACTTACGTGGGGTGTGTGTGTAGACTACATTTGAGAAGCTATGCTCATTGTCCCCATCCACATCCTCATCATCGTCATCCTCCAGCTCTACATCCGCATCATCGTCATCGTCTCCTTCCTCCGCTTGCTCCAGCTGAGCTAACGGTTGCCCACGCCTTACCACCTGCTGCTGCTGCTGCTGCTGACGGCGCTGCGTTTGCGTTTGTGACTGCGACTGCGACGCTAAAGATGACGCTGCCGCTGACGTCGACTCCGACTGCAGTTGGGTTTGCTGCTTGCGTCGCTGCGACTGCACTTCAGCGGGGCGACGTCGCTTCTGATTTGGCTCCTGCTGTTGGACTTGTTGCTCCTGCTGCTCCTCAGCGGATTGCTGACGCTCCTCATCAGCATTATTGTCAATATGCTCCAGCGATGACTGATCATCGTCTTCGTTGAGGAGCAAGTCATTCAGCTCCTCGTCCTCATCATAGAACTCCTCATCGTAGTGATCACTATCAAAGTATTCGCCATCATCATACTCCTGCACATCCACAGAGTCCACATGATTGTCGATGCGATTTGGACGCTGGATTCGATTACCGTTTGCATTACCATTACCGTTACCAATACCGCTACCATTGCGATTACCATTGCGATTACCATTGCGATTGCCATTTCGATTGTCATTTCGATTACCATTTCGATTGCCATTGCGATTACCATTGCGATTACCATTGCGATTGCCATTTCGATTGCCGTTGTTGAGATTGTTGCCGTTGCCGTTGCCGTTATCGCGTCTTCTGTTTGGACGCTGCTGAACACGCACTACAATATCGGGACGTTGGGTGGTGCTTCTGGTCCCATCACGCACAGGTGTCTCTACCAGGCCGTTCAAGCCAGGCAAACGATCGGTGAACCAACCGGAAACGGATCCCGCAAGCGTCGAGATGGAGGAGCCCAAGCCTTGACCAGGGCTGCCAAACAGCCAAGTGCTGGGTGAGGAGGTTGAAGCACCTCCCCCACCTCCCCCACCACCCCCTGCCTGTTTACCCTGAGCCTGCAACTCATCTAGCGTCGCTTGGCGTGGTTTGAAAGCAATCAACGGATGAATAATAAAGTCGGCGACGGTGTGCGGTTCAGCCGATTTCTCATCCACTTTGGGACTGGACTCTGATTTGTTGGTGTTCATGTTCGTGTCGCTGGCATTGACTGGCGCCACTGGCGGCTTCTCTGTGGGCATCTTGGGCACCACTGGGGCATCCTCTGCAAAAGCAGCCAAAGCCGCAAAGTGACCACACAAAGCAGCATTGCATTACACACACAGCACAGAAAAAAATTGGAGCACATGAAAAAAATAATATAAATAACACATTAGACATTAGTTTTGTCTGAGGGCGCGTTTGGTTTGTTTGAGGTTCATTTTTTTTTTTTTTTTTGTATTGTTTTGTTGCCTACCAATCAGCGCCATGTCCGCAATTGGCGACTCCGTGCTCGTCTGCATGATGGGCAGGGGAAGCGGCGCCGACTCCTTGTTGCTGTCAGCCTTGACAGGCTCGGATTGGGATTGGGCCACGGCTGCGGCCAGGATTAAAACCAGGCCCAGGCGCATACATTGCGCCACAAGTTTGGCCATGTCTCAAGAATGATTAACAACTGTGTGCTGAACACACCAACACAAACTCACACACACAAACACACACGCTCTGGCAGACACGCACGCACACACAAACACACAATCGTTAATCGTTAATTGTTAATCGTGAATCGCTAATCGTTAATCGTTAATCGTTGTTGTTATCGTAGTTGTTTGGATTTGCTTTTGATTCGCCCTCCGTTCGCTTCGCTTTGGTCCACAGACAGACGTTTCTTTTGGCCAACTGTTTGAGCGTGCGCGCCGACTTGAGCTTTTTATGTACCAGCTACAATTTGAGCAAAAGAGCAGCACCGCTGTCTGCCTCACAATCACCAGCCACGGAGAGCGGCTGCTACACAGAGAGAGGGAGAGAGAGAGAGAGCTTCAGCGAGAGCGAGAGCGAGAAAGAGAGAGAGAGAGATAGAGAGTGCTGCTCATCTGCCAGTAATAATCGTTGCGTGCCGCTGGGCGGTAAATTAATTTTTTGTTTGATTTGTTTTTGGCTTGCGTTGACCGCAAGAGCTAGCGTTAACCCAGCGGGTGACCTCAGCGGCAGCAGATCAGCCAGAGCAGATCATCCACAGCTAATAGTTGTACGATGAAGTGAAATATGAGCAAAGCGCTAACGGATTACTGGGAATCCGTTTTTTATTACACTTTGATTTGAATCACTTCCTAGAATTTTTCCAGTAGGAAACTGTATTTTAAAGGAATATTAACTGACTGATTCAAAGTACGATCCAGGAACATCTATGCATGTATATATACTCTTGAGTGAAATTTATTATTGGACTAGATTTGTAATACACCCATGCATTTGATTTGGGGGCAGAGCATCTGTTAGTCAAGCAATATTGGATTTCATTTTGTTCATCTTTTTCGTGATTAATAATATTTTATTGTCAAGCGATCGTTTAGCCGACTTCTCTTTTTGGCGGTGAATATTTTTCTTAGCCGCAATATATTTAGTAGATCAGCTGAAAATAAGAGCAGTTTATCGTTTCATTCACATAGAAATTGCGCCATAAGCTTAAAGCTCGTGAAGCACATTCATAGAACATGTGTAAGCTTCGAAAAGCTTAAATAATTGTATAACAGTTCGACTCGTATTGGGCGGATTTTGAATGTTCACAGCGAACTAATTCAAATTGCAAATTGCATTTTTTTTGCTGTTGTTTATGCTTTATGAATGCTAGCACTGATCATTGTTCCAGTTAAAGAACAACGTTAACAATGTACCCAATAATCAAAAACAAAAAACCAAAAAAAAAACTAAAACTTTCCAATAACTTTCTAATACTTGTGACCCCGTCGTGACCCTGTCATTGCGACAGACGCGGGCGCAACTTTCTTCTAGGGCCGTAAGCAAACACACTCTTACACACGGACACATACACACACTTACACATATGGATATACCAGATACCTTACTAATGAGTATTTATGCGTTTTTTATGTATTTCCATTAGCATAAGGCAGGCACTTTTCCGATTTCAGGTCCAGGCCCATGCTCAAGAAATCCAGTCCTCAATCCCCAACCCAATCCCAAGCCAGCTAATGAACAGATTGCGTCTCGACGCGCATTTACTTTAATCTGTGGCCAGTTCTCTGTTCTCGCTGTTCTCTTTTGCATAATATGGTTATTAAAAAATTGGTTTATGTCCCGCATAATAGGCCACAAGTATTTTTGCCAGATAAACATGCATACGCCTTAAGCCAAGATAAACTCAAGGGTGGTAGCTAACGTAGAACGTTAATTATTAACATAGCTTGTTGTTGTTGTTGTTGTTGTTGTTTTGGAAATGGACCTAAATAACAAAGCCATAAAGAAATAGATTTGCACATAAGCACACAAATTAATTGTTAGTCAGTGGCAGCACCTGGGATTCTGGGGCGTGACTGCTCCCAAATTCCGGCTCACGGGTTCAAGCTCCAAGTAAGTTGGTAGTGAAAGCAGGAAAGCAGCACCAAAAATAAAAACAAAAACAACAACAACAACAACAACAACAGAAACGTGGCCAGTTATTTTGGGCATGAGAATAGCGCAGATCAGCTTAGATCCGTTGAGAATTTGTGACTCAAACTATATTTAAATCTCATATTTTACACAAACCTCTTCCTTTGTTTTATTTGATAGATCATAATTAATGAGAGTTCATAAATAACTCTCTACCTATAAGGCCAGCGGTCAATCTCTTAAAGACATTCCAATGTCGCTTTGGTTTTGCCTTTGTTTCGACAATCAGTTACTTTCGGTAATTCTTACAAATCCTATACAAAAATAAAGAAGAAATTTGCAAAGTAGAATATTGTTAAAACTGTCAGAATATATAAGCAAACAAATTATTATTCTGTTCAGAATATTATATGCGAACGCTCTTAGCTCTGCAATTCTGTAAGACTATGTCAAAATAAATGCAATTTCAGCAAAGTTATTAGACCTGCGATACTGATAACTTCAGATTTTGCTGGTAAGGTCAGCACTTAGTCGATATCGACGTCGAATGAATTCAAAGCGAGAATGATATTCCAAGATTTCCGACTGCCATGATTTTGTTGACACTTATCGGATTTCTATGTTAAATATATATTAACTACTGATTTATCTTTGGCGTTTTCTGTTAAAAAATAACAACACATATATGCGAAATGTAAATTCCTTTAGGTAGTTTTTAAATCATTAATTGTATCCCAAGTTTCTTCAAGATAAATTCCACCAGACGAGTAGTGCTATATCGACTCGGAATTCGGTGTTAATTTTGAATATACATATATGCATGTATGTAATTGGGTTGGGGTTCAACGCACTACAAACTTGATGACAGTATCTCCAACAATCATTATAGTGTCAAATTGGTTAAGTCAAGGACTTCGTTAGTTGGTTGCGTAATTGAAAAGTGATTGTGCAAAGTCGTAACTAAATAGCGGAAGAATCTTGAATTTGAAAAGTAGGGTCTTAATGTGAATCTGCGCTTAGCACACCAGTATGATTAGTATGATTATATCCCCGAATTGTAATTCGTTGAAAGTCGATCTCCATTGTGTGAGTCTTAAAAGTCAGAGTTGAGCATGAATTAATACAGCTGTTAAAGAGTTCCGCGCGTGTATCTGAAACCAACTTGGAAGTCACGATTGGTGTTGTTATCGTCAAGTTCAATTTTGATGAGTAGGAAGAGAAGTTTTTTCTCTTCGAAAACTTTGGAAAATGTGGGGAGTAAACAAGTTGGTCTATGGGATTCAGTTGTGCTGCGTGCTTTACCGGACTTTAGTATGATTGTAGAATTGGCTACACGCAGAATTAATATCGTCCAAATAAATATTAGGAAAAATATTTCTCAATTTTAGAAACGCTTTACCATCTCAGAAAAATTACGATTTTCAATAATTTTTAAAAAATATATTTTGCCTTATTAAGAAAATCATTTCGAGCAAGAGAGCACGTTGCAGTCGGGCGTAACCGACTGCGAAATACTCTGATACCAATAAATCATATTATCTGATAACAGGTGGCACAAATACCGAATTAAAGGAGGTTCCTACTATTCTGCCTCCAAGTTTAGATTTGGATAGATTTCTGAATTTTGAGGGCGGATGTGAGCGTTGCCAGACAAAACTGTTAAAGGGGTTTCTTAGTAATCCACCTTCTAAGTATGCTAACTGTAGCTATTAAATTGAGGGAGATAAAGGCTTTTGACAGTTTTGCGGGAAGGAGTGGGCGTGGTTCAAAATTTTAAGATTTTTGAAGAATGTTACTAGCAATATGCCTTTTAAATTTTGTGACTCTAGCTTTCAAATTGTGTGAGATATACGGTCTTATCGATTTATACTAACAGCTGTATCGTTTTAAGGAGGTTCCCAGCAAATTATTTTCCAAGCTTAGTCTATCTATTTTAAGAAATGTGGTAGATATGGGGTTTAATCCATTACACATACATACATACACTTTCCGAATTATGGGCATTGGCGATTATGGGCGCAGGTGTGAACGTGGCTATAAAAATTTGTTTGCGGTTCTCAAAAGCGGCTACCAGTAATATACCTTCCAAATTTGACGGCTCTAACTGAAAAATAGCTGAAAATATAGCCATTTAAAATTTCTAGGGCGGAGGCATGGGGCCGGTGGAAATGGGCGTGGCATATGCCGATCTTTGAAGGGCATCGCCAAAAACCTACCATCCTTAAAATTTTGGGATATATGTGGCTTTGTCGATTTGCAATTATCGATTTTATCGATTTCCTAGCCCCCTGGTGCAGCTGACAAATGTTTGACACTTTGTCTAACGCTGGCATAGACCAGTGTATGTTCCAAGTTTCAAGTCGCTATATCTAACTAAGGGTGTCGAAACAAGTTGCGTTCATACAGCTTCGGTATCAAAGTATAAAACGGAGAAATGCAAGTCAAATTTTTTTAAAATCCTTTTTAAAACTTAGAAACAAGTATTGAAGTTTACTGGCCCAGCTTTTATAGTAGAGTTTAACTATCATCTGGCTTAGAGGCTGAGTAGGTCAGCTGGAAGTCACTCAACTTTCGAAACAAGGGTCAAAATCGCGTGACATCGTAAGCTTTTTCAAGTTAATTTGTTTGCATTTATAAACTATGTAAAATAAAACAAAATTTGTATGTATGACATCTTAAAATACAAATGTTTATTAATATTGTATTATATTATATTATATTATATTATATTATATTATATTATATTATATTATATTATATTATATTATATTATATTATATTATATTATATTATATTATATCTCACAGGCTATAAAAGTTGGAGGTACATATAGATATATATAGAAGTTCTCGTATACCATAGGCAGAACATGTTTGCTTTATTTTATCGATAACTGCCTCCATTTACCGAATATCCATCCATTTTGATTTCCGATAGCAATATAATTATTGATCAACTGGAAAATCTATTTAAAGGCAAATTGGGCAATATAACTAGAAAATACATAACAGCCGGGGTATATCGTAGTCGATCTCACTCGACTACAGCGTTCCTACCGGTTTCCATTTAGCATTATTTATTTTCAATAATCCAAATTAACTTCACATAATGTTTTCTTTGCAATTTTTCAATACATAACAAAAATTTATCTTTACTTCTCGTAAAGCTGTATAAATCTGTATAGCAAGATTTGTTAAATTAAAGCAACAAAAATAAATTGGCACACAGAAAAGCTAAAAAGTACATAAACATATACATATATTAACGAATTTAGTTTCTTTCTTGACTTCCAACGATATTAGATACATTTATCTTATTTTATCCCTTTAATTCAAACAAAAAATTAATTTAAAGTTTTTGATGACTTTTCAGTGATTTTGAACCCTCCATGACAAGCTTCAACTACCAGAACACTTGCGCTCGCTAGTCAAATGGAAAATCGGATCGTTTGCAAAATAAAAGATATTCGTAATGGGGAACTACCGCTAGAAACTCAGCTTGAAATGCTAATAAGTCAATGCCACACCATAGATACATATGCTGTGCGAATAATACAAAACGATATAAGGCAGAGAGAGGGCTGGGCGAACTCTGACATGAGAAATGCAAAGTCCCAGCTCTGGCTACGGGTTATGGGTAACAAGGTTTTGAATTGGGGTCGCTTTCGGTCTCTGGCCATGTCCGAATGGGGACAATGATAAATGCGTTACATTAGCCTGTTGCTTCATTATAGATGTGGTTAAAAAAAATCTCACTTTTGACCCAAAAATATGTTAGACGTCGCTGTTCGGTCGTTGGTAAAATTTCGCTGGCTCTGACGACCTAAAATGCAAATTTTCCACTGAGATTTTGTTGGCCACATTTATAGCATTGGCAATGCGGTTCTAGACTGCGGCCCAACAGTGGTATCAAGTGTGGTGCAGCCATTGGCGGTCAATGACTTGACTGGACTGCATACATACACTGTAGTCTATAGTCTGTAGTCAGCCCATAGTCCATTTGGCGAATCAGTTCAGCAAGCAGCCAAGAAGCCCACATCGTCGTACAATGCATAAATTAATGTAGGGAATTTGCATAGTTTATTAAATTTTGTCATTTGCCACTGCTGACTGGCCGGCTTTATTTTTTTTATTATTATTTTTTGTTGTCCATTTTCAATTTGTTTTCTTGTCTGGCACTAATTTTTCGCTTTATTTCTTTTGTTTGTGATTTAAATGATAACCCGAGTGAAAGAATCGAGTGAAAGATTCGAGAAGTGGCTCTACCCTTTATAAAATGTCTTAGCTTAAGCAACAGTAAACCATTTAATAGACTGACTCGCCCAGCGACGTACACAGAACACAAAGAACGGAGACGATCCTCAAATCCAATGGCTATTAAACTGTTTACTTTTCTGGCCATCGGCCTCGTTTTGGTTATCGTCAGCGATGGTGAGTAGCTTGTTAGCACCAGATAGGATGCATCACATTTTAAAATGAAAATTGTACTTTAGCCCGCCATATTGCTGGACATCGTTTTAAGCAGCAGCAGCGTGGCTTGATTGCCAAGCCACATGTTGGTCCGCAGGCACGCGTCTTTCCCGGCGCGGTGGCCATCAAGAAGCTGGTGCTGCTCAAGTTCAAGAAGATTGTGCCCATCTCTTTGATTCTACTCAAGTCCAGCAACGATAACGAGGCGGAGCTGGTGCCTGTCTACCCCACCGATCAGATTCCAGAGAATGTCCAGTTCATACCCACACCAAATGGCATCTCCGGCCATAAGGATGTCCAAGCGATTGCCATACCCAGCGAACTGCACGATCAGCTGCAGATTAACGGTCTCTCCAATGTTGAGAACATTGAGGCTTTGCTCCAGGGCAGCTCCATCATTGCCAGCGATGCCCAGACCGAGGATGGTGCTGCACCCATTGCCAACACAATTGCCGTTGCACAGCCCGAGGATGCACCACTGCTGCAGAACGATAATGACGATACCCAGCTGCTAGAGGGCGCCACAGTTGCCGGTACGGATGCAGCTGCTCCAGCTGTTGGTCCCAGCACTCGTCGTCTCTCCAGCAACGAGCTGGTGCGCTCTGGAGTGCGCACCTCGGCCCAGCTGCAGAAGACCAGCGTCGAGGAGATTCCCCTACTGCTCTACTCGGCCACAGATGGCGCTGCCCCAGGCCAAGAGGTCTTCAACGAGCGTCGCTTTGTGGCCGCAACCCCGGCGCGTCGTCGCCACCAGCAATTCTATAACTAAAGCATAACACATATTTATTTCACTCCCTTCCCCCCCACATAAATAACTGCCTCTCTCTCACGCCCTCTCTCTATCTCTTTCTGCCTTCAGCCCGGCTGCCATGCTCGGCATGTGGCTTATACATTTATTTATTTTTTTTTTGTGCTACTATTTGCTTAGACTGAACTGAATATAAATTAACATTATGAGAAATGACAAAGGCGCGCGATGTGTTGGGCTCTCTGCTTCCGTCTCATGCACCTTCTGCACCTCCTGCAACTCCTCCGCCTCCTCCTGCTGGTCAGGGACTCTCTGTAGCCTTTGTGGAGTCGGCCTTGTTTTGCCAGCGCTTATCACAATCTGACGGCGCAGTGCCTGCAGTTATCAGCTTTGTTGTGCCGCTGACGTGACGTGTCCTGTGCCACTGTCCTGTGTCCCGTGCCCCAAGTCCCATGCCCCATGTCCTATGTCCCATGTCGTGTGTGGTTACTATCCAGACAGCCAGCGCCTCTGTCAGAGACCTGTGCTTCGCATTCGCATTCGGCTTGGGCTTGTTCTTGTGTCTGGTCCTGGGCACAGGCTATTATAAATTTCACTGTGTGTACAAAGCCGACAAAAATACACACACACACACCGGCACAGTCAACGGCACAGTCAACGGCACAGTCAACGGCACGAGAAAAATGAACAACAAAGGAGCGAATACATATCGCAAAAATGGACAACAACAAAAGGCAACAAGATAGCAAAAGGCGCAAAACGCATGTAAACATTTGCAATGAACTCTGAATGCTCTGCAGATTATACACATCTAATAAAATGTACAATTTAAATTTAAAAGAAACACGTTTACCAAAACAGAAATTTTGAATTGATTCAAACAGTATTTTGTGTTAATTAGAAGAAAATAAATTAAATAATAATTAAATCATTTATAAATTAAGCTTATTTGCTTAGCTGTAGAACGTATTTTGGATTCGTTCATTTATTGAATAGCTCTTATAGTTTAAAATGAGCAAGATTTTTATAAATTCATATCTGAAACTATTCAGAATGCATCAAAAGTTCTTGCTTGCATTTTCCACAGAGATTTTTACTTTTCTTCGACGGAACTTATAGTAATAAAAAAAAAAAAATTTTTGTATAGCTTGGAAATAAAAAAAGTGAAAGAAAGCATAATATCAAAAACGTGAACTGCAATTTGCTAAGGGCATCGTATGTTGATATAGACATAAATATATATCACAAATAAGGAATACCAAAATCGAATTTGGACTTATAAGATAAATGAATTGTTTGCAGAGATAGCGCATCAAATAAGCCAGAAATTAGGTAGGCTTAGCTTTAGTTTAGGGCACAACAACTTCATTTTGTTGCAGGCGCATTCAAGTTGCCGGTTCCCGTTTCCTAACTCCCGTCGCTAGTTTCATATACCCATATGTCTGACACAGGACTTTTGTCACCCTCCCCAACTCCTTCTTGGCAACTCCTGCCACTACGCCATATGTCTTATTTGCCGCATTTTTTGACAGCCCGAGCACCAAAAACTGACACAAAGCACTCTCTGAGATTACAAAAGCAAATAAAAAGCACGGGGAGTGGGTGAGATTTAGAGACAGACAGAGCGAAAGCCAGAGAGAGAGAGAGAGAGTGAGAGAGAGAGAGAGAGAAACAAAATGTAGTATTACAGTCTATGAGGTGCTGTATCTTAACACTAGGCTCCTAATGGCTACACAGCTCCGAGCTTCGACTGGTAGTCAGCGACCGTAGAATGGAGGTGGAACGTAGATAGTCACACGCCTGTTGTTATTATAGCTGGGGTTGTAGTTGAAACGGCCACAGGGTGGCGGTCCATAATACGTATAAGTGCAGACGGTGCAGCAATTGATGGGCGTAGTTATAATCACGGATCCAGGCAGCGGATACGGCAAGGGAAAAGGCGCTGGTGGCGGCGGCGGTGGTGGTGGTGGTGGTGGTGGTCGTGGTCGAGGTGGCAGTGGTATGGGCCGAGGTGGCAGTGGTATTGGCCGAGGTGGCAGTGGTATGGGACGTGGTGGCCTTGGCACCACACAACACGTCTGTGGCGGTGGAAGCGGAGGCGGACCTATAATGTAAGTCTCGCAGCAGCGATTCTGCTGATAGGCTTCCAAGGTGCAGGGTGAGATGCAGGTGCCCAACAGATTGTTGATAAAATCGGAAATGGCGGTGAAGGTGCGACCCTGCCGCTGGCTAGCATCATAGTCGCTGAAGGTCTCAATCGAAGTGTTCAACGTCGGCTGCATGTCCTCCAGCCGCGATGTTCGATTTATGTACAGATACTCAATGCCATCAATGCCGGAACTAACATTTAAAGGCCGCGGACGCCATCGCTGCAGTTGCACCTGTTGCTGAGTGCGATAGCGCACTGAACGCACACAGCAAGAGAGAAATAGAAAGAGAGAGAGAGGGAGAGAGAGAACGGAAAGATGGAGTGAGAGAGAAAGACAAATGAAGAGACGGGGAATCGATTTCCGATCAACTGCCAAAAAGTATGCAATTACAGCCAAATATTTGCACGAATTTTTTGAACACCATATCAAACACACACACTCAACCAATGCAATAATGAGATGACAAATTTGAATAACATGCAACAAAAAAAGTACGTTCAAAGTAATGATAAAATGATTGTGACGAGTTGAGGAATATGCCAGCAATACTCGGCTCTATTCCCAAATCCCCTTTGCTATACTATAATTTCGATTCTCCAAATGCTGTGCTGAAACTAACTCGTTTTCGTCATAGCTCAAACTAATAATATTCGCGAGAAAACAGCAAATGAAACTTCATGAACAATCTGTAAGTGACATAAGACAGCGGAACTGGAAATAAGATGTGATTTAGTGGGTATATTGGGTGTCGTGTAACACATTTGAATGGACATATATCTTGAATCAATGCATACTTTGTCAACTCTTAAGAAAAACATAATTGCCCGGCATAAAAAGTATGCTGTGTACAATTTCAGCCGGCTCGGGTAGGTTGCGAAAAAAGTGTAGAATTTGTGTAACTTCAAAGTGAGTTTGTGCGCTGGAAAAATAATAAAAAGAAAATTCCCAAAAGACTTATGAAATTTAAATTAAAAACATAAATAAATAATAATAAAAATAGGTTAAATGAAGCCGAGCGCAACAATGACAAGGGCGTGCAATGCTGTGAGTTATAGTTGGCACACCATAAGGTATGCTTCCTTGTGCCCCCTTGCATGGAAGGTGTCATAGCAATTTAAAAATAACAAATGCATTTTATTCGTGTGCTTAAAGTGATTCGTTGTCGAAAAAAAAAACAAAATATATTAGACGATAATAAAGGTGGAAAATAGGTGTTCCTTGTGGTGCTGGTGTTGGTGTGAATGGTTGTTTGGGTGGTGCATTAGTTTTAAATTGAACTAACGGCCAAAACCTCGATTAAAGCCGCCAACCACATTGCTATTGGCATTGGCATTGCCACGATTTCGGTTTCCACCAAACGCATTGGCACCTGCACCTGCACCGTTAGAGTTTCCACCGGCGCTGGCATTGGCATTCGCGTTTGCCGACTGTCCGTTGGTGCTGGTGGCGCTGGCACTGCTGGAGGCCGAGTTGCTCACAAATCCACCTGGGCCACGTTGCGAACTGATGTTGGCGGCGGTATTTGCAGCCGCATTGCCCTGATTATTGTTGCCCTGAAAGATGGACTGACTGTTCGCGCCGGAGTTGATCGTTTGCCGATTGCCATCTCTGACCACTTGCGTGTCCGTATTGGCTATATTACTGGTGCTGCCGGACGGATCGTTATTGGTGGCAGTTGAGCCACTGTTTGAGCCAATTGTCTCACGATTGCCCTCCCTCATATGCTGGGTGTTCGCATTCGAGCTGGTTGCTTGCTGCCCCCTCTCGTTGAAGTTAAGCGCCTGACTCTGGGCGCCGTTCGATGATTGACCAGGCCTTGACTGATGATTGGTATTCGCTGAGCTCACCTGGCCGCTGCTGCCGTTCTCGGCGAGGTTGGAGCCAATGCTGCTGCTGCCGGCGTCTTGTGAGCCATCCGCATTCTGATTGGCAAAATTATTGCTGCCCGCCTGCTGATTGAAGCCGGGTCCACCTTGAGCGCCAGCATTGCCAGCGGACTGAACTTGGGGGCGCCTTTTGTTACCAGGCTGACCAAAATTGTTACCGCCGTTGCCAAAACCGTTGTTAAAATTGTTGGGACGTCCGAACTGACGACGTGATCGGTCTATGGGTTCAAAATTGCCAAAGTCGCCATAGTTGCCTTGCCCATAATTGTTGAAACCATTCTGTGGGTACCCAAATGGCACATATTGTGCATGGCGCTTGGGACGTAGACGACGGCGATTGAATGGTTGCTGCCGTCGGTTACGAATCGGGGCACCGCCGCCAAAGGTGGCGCCACGTGTGGCAGCGTCTTGTCCAAAACCGCCTGCATTCGCCGACGTCTGGCCGTTACGTGAGCGTCCAAAGGCATTCGAATTGGTGAACGTCTCCCGGACATTGACGCCACCAAATTGCTGTTGATTGTGACGACTGTTGCTATTGGAGCCGACGCGAGCGCCACGACCCTGTGCATTAACCTGCGCCTGGCTGAGCGAATTGGTGCGCTGCACATTGTTATCCAGATCAAGACTGAGCGGGCCCAGACCCAGTCGCAAGTCGCCATCGGCGCCGCGCTGCAGACCAAAGCCCTGACGGAGGTTATCCCGTGAGAGGGAGGCGCCGAGACCCACGTTGCCAACGCGGAACTGGTTGGCCACACCGCCAGAAACGGCGCCATTCGCATTGGTGCGCGTGCGCGTCAGCGTATTGCCAATCTGCAAGCCACCCAGGTCGAACTCATTACTGCGCGCCTGACTGTTCGACACAGTGCGTTGACCATTCTGGCGGGTCACCGCTCGTGAATTTGACAATCCCTGCGTGTACTCTAAGTTGTTGCCAAAGTCCACCTGACGCTCGTAGGCATTGGTGTTGGCGCGAGAAGCGGAGCCCCGGGGTCCATTACGGCCGCCAAACGGTGCAAACTGTGCCTCAGCTACAGTCAGAGACAAACAGAGAGAGAGAGAGATAGAGAGAGAGAGAGAGAGAGAGAGACAGAGAATGAGTGGTTGGTGTAGAATTCAGGTTAAGATGCGACCATAAAGTATACGTAAAAGTTTTTGTTCGCCCGTCTGGCGCAACTTTTGTTATTTGTTTCGCGATATTTGAGGTAAACATATCACAAGCTTCATGCATTTATAGTCCCCCCTCTACCACCCTCCTTGGCAACAGCAGCATCAACAACAGCAATAGCAAGCGGCTGGAAGAACTCCTCAAAAACTTGTATCGCGCTCGACTCTCTTCTGCTTATTTGTTTTTTTCTTTTCGTTTTTCTGTGCGTTTTTAATTATTTTTTTTGTGATTTGATTGTTTCTAATTTGAATATCATTTAATGTGCGAGCAGTTTTTCTATAATTATTTTTGTTTGGTAAAGTTTTATGGCCTATTCCCTGACGGTCCATATGCTGTATGTATTTCAGTAACTGTACAACGTAAGAATAATTCGTATAGATTTCCTAAGGAATGCACTTTGCTACTCTTTGCTATTTGCTTGCTGCAAATTGTTCGTTAAATATAATAATTCCAATTCGTAAACAATAATAATATAAACAAAAATAAGTGAGACAAACCAAATATTAAATTCACTATAATCTCCAAGATATAAAAAATATTCTGTACTATTTAAACTAATCACATTTGATCTGAATATTTAATCATTATTCATTTTGGTTAAATTTTGGGATTCGTTTTGAAAATATCTGTAAAATATCATATTTAGTACTGATTAAAAGTGAGTTTTTCTTTTTCACAAATTTAAAGCTCTAACCAAAAAATTATAAACGAGTATGGTTTATTATTTTATTATTTTGGTTAAAAACAAAGTTTACAAATATATTCAGAATGTTTGCATTCTAAAAATGCCAAATAAACGAATTTAAAAAGGATATAATTCGGACTTCAATTATTCTGTTCTATCAAATCCAAACTCTCACGAACACGTTCGTTTATTTTATTTAGAGTTTACTTATAAAAAACACAACAAAAAAAAAAATAGTAATAAAAAGAAACACTTGAGTGAGCTTATAAAAAAAGCAAACAAACAACAAAAAAATAAAATAAAAAAAAATGCGCACAATTTAACACTTGAAAATATTGAAATGCCTCAGCGTTTCGAGCATCCACTTGTTGCATACTATACATATAGTTTTAATATAGCTTTCAATATATATTCGAATATTGTTTTTATTGTTAACACACAATTTGGTGTTTAATCTGAGCCGGAAGTAAATGTTGTGCGTTGTAATCACTTTGACTGTGAGCGACTATTTAACGCAGGAGCTCTGTAAAGCCGCATGCCGTGCTCATTATCCTTTTTTAGGTTGTACTTTTCGCTGTCGATTGTCGTTGTTGTTTTTGTCGGTGTGGATGTTGTTGTTGTTGTTGTTGCTGTTGTTGTTCTTTCGTTACGGTTGTCAATATGCGTCTCACGTTGCTGCAAAATCCAGCGATAATTTTGCAATTATTGCGGTAATATCAAAGCACAAAATTGCGCAGGCGATTGTCTGTGTGTGTGTGTGTGTGTATGTGTGTGTGTGAGTGTTGGTGTCATTATCCTGTCTACCCGTTGTTCGTACGGCTATTGTCATTATTGTTATTGCTGTCGTTGCTGCTGCTGTTGTTGTTGTTGTTGTTGTTGTCGCTGTTGTTAGCGGTGCGCCGTGGCACAAAAATATTTACCTTGCGGTTGACAAACTGCCAGCCAACACACAATTAATCCAGCAAATGCGTGGCGCATCCTCATCCTGGCAGCGTATCGCGGTATCTCTGCCTGTATCTGATATCCGTTGCGTTAGTATCTATGTATGCAGGTGGGAGCTTCGTTCGGTTCCTGCGCTTTGCTGGCTAATTTACCGCTGCGAAAACAGCGCACGCAATGAGCGCCTTTTTGGCAGCTGGCGACTTTTATCGTGTGCTGTTTTTGTCGTGTTTTCGACGGTTTTTTTTCTGCTGTTGTGGCTTTCTATTTTTTTTTTTTTGTGTGTGCTTGCTTTTCGTAGGCAGGTATATCCCACCGCAGCAGACAGAACAGGCACGCGTGTTTTACGTTAAGCGTTCACTGGCGTTCTAAGCTGCTCGATGGCGCTGTAATCAAGCTTTAAACCAAACAATAATTAACGCGCTTTATTGATTAGCTGCCGATGGAGACTGCGATGCTGGCGTCGGCTTTGGCGTTGGCGTTGGCGTTAGCGTTAGCGTTAGCATTATTATATTATTTTGTTAAAATCAAATTGAATTTCGTACAGGTTTTCTTTATTATTGTGTTTGTCTTCTTTATTATTATTACTATTCTTTTTATTTTTTCTGTTTTTTTTTTGTGTGTTGACGACTAATTCTTGTTTTACTTGTTCTCTACCGACAGCATTACACATACATAAATATATACATACGTTTGCTTTTTGATGAGTTCAAAAAATTAAGAAGACAGCGATTTTATCAATTTTTTTTGGCCATACAACTGCTCCCGACGTGTATGTATGGTTTCTTTTGTTAGGCCCGGGGTTTTTTTCCACGTTCAATTATAAACCTGCCAGAACTTACAGAATCAAGAGAAATACCCTGTTATACGAGGAATACATTTCAAAATCGAACCTACATATAGATGGATCTTTGGGCAAATGGTCGAAATGAATAAAAAAAAAAAAATGTCATAGATATAAAAAAATATAAAAATAATATTTGGAACATTTAAAATAGACTTTATAGAGTATTCAACTTCTCGCTCTTTTTTTTATAATCAACTTGTACCAAAACAAATGTTTCCCCCATTTATATTTTTGCTTCTATTAATACAATTAATTTTTCTTTTCATTCTTCCTTGCGTTTTCTTCTAGAAATGTTTGATTAAAATGCTGTCATTGCCAGCCTTAAGTATATTTAGCTTTGAAATGATTATATGACAGTCTTCAAATATAATCACATGATGTCTTAATGTTATAAGTATGATGAGTTTGCCTTAATCATGTCAATTACATTCACTCGCAACATCCGATGAACACTGGAAAATTGTAGACTCAGATTTAGCTACGCTAAGCTGTCCTCTGGCGTCGGATCGTCTTAAAACCAGCCATCACAACCAGGTAGTAGTTATTTGGCATTTGTTTAGGTCACTCCAGGGCCAAGTGGGCTTTTTCTCATTTGGCGTCAACGTACGCGCTGTAGGTCGGCTGGAGCGTTAGTTGAGGCTGAGGCACATGGTATTCATTATTCGCATATTCATTATTTGAAATAGTCATTTGATTGTCATAAAATAAAAAAACCGAAATCTAAAACCTGCTTAAGTAACGACGTCAATTTGAGCGCTGCTGCTCTGTTGACAAAAGTGTTTAGCATTTTAGAAACTTGTCCCAGAACAATACCCAGCACTGTACAAGCGACTGTTATGTTTGACAACCCAAAAGCAAAACTCTTTTAGGAATCTATTTTAAAATTTATGACATATTGCGTTTCATTGAATTTCACCACAGCTAAAATTATTCGCCATGGAACGAGTAGAAAAGAAACATTACTGCACATTTTTCTCAAGAACTTTTGATTTCGAATCGATAATTGATTTCCAGTAATGGGAAGTACAATAAATTCTTGTTAATCTGCTGACATCAAAATTTCTGAACGTAGTTTGATATTTTGTTATATTTTTGTATGCTTCAAACTAATTTAATTTAAATGTTATCTTTTTCATGACTGTGTAGTTATATTGTATCTAATGCTTCTGTCGATTGATCTTGTGCCAGCTATATAATATAATAGTCCTAACCAATATGATAAGTGCTCGAAGTCAAAATTCGGATATATGAACATTTTTAGCAAGATTGCTGTGAAGGTGTACAAAATGAGGACAGACTCCAGATGCAAGGCTATGTCGTCTCGGTTAGTTTTGCTGATCAAGAATATATAAATAGTTTATAGGCTCGCAGATGTCTGCTTCAGTGCATTATAAGCTTCAGGTCAAAGTTGTAATACTCTCTATAAGGGTATAAAAAGATATAAGGATAGGTGAGGCCAGGCAACGAGACTTAAAGTTGTCTATTCTAGTTTTAAGACCCATGCTTAACATTTTTGTTGTTCTGTTCACTTTAGATACTTTTTTTTATATGAATCTAGAATATATTTATTGTGTTTCTAATATAATATATAATGTGTCCACTTTTTAATGATCCATTCAAAGGGGAGTATTTCTTTATAATATATCTGATGAACCAGAAAATATCCAAAACTGCAGTGACTACATCGATTTGGCTCAATGCTCCACAGTACATATATCCAGCTTATATATAAATAATACCTATTTTTTATGCATGTTTATAGTAGTTAGAACCCGTCTGTATGACAGCAAAACAAAAAAATACCCTCTCCTAAGTATATATCATTAAAATCTCGTATATCATGTTTGCTAATTTGGGACGCGACGGCAATGTAAATCCGTAAACGGGTATTTTTGTGAATATGAAATTCGGTTTATCAATATTATTCTATTTTTGGGGGGGATTTTTGTTTGGTGCGCGCCATTTACAAATCATAACTACAAAACTACATCAGAAGAAAAGTCATTGAACGGTAACAACAACAAACTGGGTCTCATTGAGCAAAACTTTCGTCAACCAGATAGAAAAAGATAGAGAGAGATAGAGGGAGAGAGAGAGAGAGAGTGAGAGAGTGAGGGAACAATATTGAGATATGGGTTAGCTCTGTTCGATATACAACACAAAAAATAGATTTTTTTTGTTATTTCATTTCTAGCGTTTATCGGTCTGGCGGCATCTTTCCGCTGACGAGCGTTTCGAGAATGCTACTACCATGACCCCAGATCCCCGCTAGCTCGGCTTTGCCCCTACTTCCATTGTACAATTTTCATGCTAAGCCCTGCCCTGGTTCGCTGCTGCCTTGAACGCGTGAAATGGAGTAGAAAAATTGTTTTTCTATCAAAGGCGAAAAATCGCAGCCGCGTGCTGCGCTATTCCCTTGCCGTCCCAAGCACCCCATCAACCATTAGCAACAATTGTGTTGTTTATTTTGCCATCGGGTTTGGTGCTCTATCAATTTAATGCCAGCAGCGCTGCTGGACACGCGGCTTTAACTTTTTTCCAACTTTTGATTTTTTTATTTTTCTATTTTTTATATTCTTTTATTGTAAATTTTTTGTCGGGACACAGACTAAGCAAACGCTTCAGGGGCATGGGGCGGGATTTATTTTGGCGGCCACTTGATCGCTGCTTCGGTTTTTGGTTTCTGGTTCTGTTTTGGTTTCAGTTTCGGGTTTTTGCTGTCCGTCGTTGTCTAGCGGCATTAGTGTGGCTCAGACTTTGATTTGCGCTGCTAATTGAAGTAGAAGCAAGCGATGCAGTAGCGCGATGAGTAGGGCGCTGATGAAAGAGAGGAAGGCAACAGTCAGCAGCAGTATATGAAACAGTTCAGTCCCTAAGCGACTGGTTTCACAACTCACGCCCTGGGTATATACAAATATTTAAATGAGAATGCGAATACGCTTTGTATACGTTACACATACATATGTGTATGGTTATTGAGGCAATTCCCAATTTAAATCGATCGTATTCAAATTTTGACTTATATACAGCGACGCCTTTTCTAACTTAAACCAACCATATTCATTAACTCATTTGATTAAATCCTTAAAACTTTAACAAGAATTTCACCACTGACCTAATTTTGCCAAAAACTTATAGATTTTAAAACACAAACGTGATATCGTCTTGATGGATATTACGTAACTTGTGAAACACAGTTTTGCGTCGAAACTCATGTACTCGATACTCCTATATTTTTCGAGCCCATTTCTTATGCTAGGCTGTCCATATAGTCAGCTTTAAACTCCGCAGCTGAGTAGATAGACACTGTGAATCTCTCCCTGGAAGGAGTATAAACAAAGATAAACAAATACCGATCTTCGAAGGAGGTTCCTACAAATCTACTCTCCAAGTTTTCCTTTAAAACTGCAATAGATATAGACTTTTCTGCATTCTGGGGGTGGGTGTAAGCGGGGCCAGAAAAAATTTTTGAAGAAGTTTCCCAATAATATGCTTTCCAAGATGGGTATAAAATTGCAGGAGATAACGGTTATTAAGAGTGGGCGTTTCAAAAAAAAAATAAAAAAAATTTAAGTGCGATCTTGGTAATCTACCCTCCAAGTTTGCCAACTATAGCTTTTATCGTTTTTGTGGCGGGAATGGGCGTTATCTAAAATTTGTCGGGATTTTTGAAGGGTGTTACTAGCCATCATGCTTTCAATTTTAATGATTCTTCTTTTCAAATTGTGTGAGATATTCGGTCTTACCAATTTACACAAACAGGTGTTGGTTTACAGAGGTGGAGTGGGCGTGGCCATGGAATTTAGTTATCACAACATACTTTCCAAATTTGCTGACCCTCGCTTACAAATTGTGAAAGATGTGCGCACTTCAGATTTCTGGGGCCGAAGTTCCTGGAGCGGAGGGTGTGGGCGTGGTCTGAAAATGTACATGTCTTTGATCTCGAGGTTATCAGCAAGTTACCTTCCAAGTTTGATGACTCTATCTTTAAAGTTGTGGGAGATATGAGGTTTCATCAATTTATACTTTCCGAAATATCGGCTTTGGCGATTATGGGCGCAGGTGTGGGCGTGGTCATACAAAATCGGTTCTTAAAGGCGGCTCCCAGTAATACACCTAACAAATTTGACGGCTTTAACTCAAAAACTGGGGAAGATATAGGTATGTCAAATTGGAGGACAAATGGAGGACATCGCCATTAACCTTCCAACCAGATTTAGTGACTGTAGCCCTATGTGAGAGATATGTGCCTTCATCGATTTACGATTATCGATTATATTGATTTCCTAGCCCCTAAGTGAACAAAGGATTCCAGTTTTTGGACTTTGTCTGACGCGGGCACAGACCAGAATATGTTCCAAGTTTCAAGCCTCTATTTCTAAGGATGTCGAATAAAGTTGCGTTCATACAGACGGACGGACAACTTGACGGACATTGCACAAAACCAATAGACTATGATTCCATTGGCATCAAAGTATAAAACCAACACTTGACACCAAATAAAATACTTAGATGCTTAAATAAGGCACGTCGCAGCTTTAAATATTCTGAGTTGCCTAACGCTGATCAATAGTTATCTGAATATGTTTTTATCTGACTGATTTTCTTTTGTTTTTCTGTTATCATATGCATGTGTATATGTTTGTGTATGTGTGTGTATGTGTGTGTGTGTTTGAGGCACATTTGATGATAATTTCTTTTCACAAATTTTTAAGTTATAAATTCACAATTTTGCACACAGTTGCATGTGTATTTATTCATCTGTGTGTGTGTGTGAGTGTGTGTGTGTGAATGTTTTGCATTGTGTATGCAGTCAGCCATATGTTTGCCTATCTACAAATACTTATGTTACCCATCTCCGCCTCCATCTGCGGCTCTGTCTGCTTCTCTGCTCGCATTCCACAGCCTTTTGGGTTGTGCCTCCTCGGTTAGTGTCTCCTTGTGTTTGTTTTGAGTTTTCTACTGCTGCTGCATTGCGTCTTTTGTTATTATTACATTTTCATAAATGCAAAAGCTTACACACACATTCGCACACACACATTCGCACACACACACATGGCTACAATACACACTCGCCGAGAGCTCGTTGATAAATGTTGTAAAGTTTTCGTCTGCCTTGTTGCCGGCTTGCAGCTCGTTAGCCCGCCTGCCTCTGCCCTCTGCCTCCTGCTTCTCCCTGCCAGCTACCCTTTCCCCACAACATTCCTTTTTGTGGCTTCGCTAGCTGGTTGTCCTTCTGCACTCTGTCCTCTGCTCTCCCCCTGCCCCTTGTAATTGCAAGACACTCCCTTCTGATTTAATACGCATGAAGAATTGCTGAAATGAGATATTTCAATTTTGTATTGTAATTTTAGTAACTTAAATGTAATTTTTGAAGACATGAGTCGCTTGTCAGACAGCCCGGCGGCCCGTCGGCCCGGTGGCCCGGCAACTAGACAGCCAGCCAGTCAGTCAGCAATTGTGTGGGCACGTTTCGGCCCAATTTCCCCCAATTCCCCCGACAAACTGACTGCATTGTTCAGTCTGCTTGCCCCACTCGGCCCCTTCCTTCACGACTCTTATGCAATTGTCTGCAACGGTTGCTTCAACGAGCACCGGTTCAATACTTTGCAACAAAAGGCAGTCAGTGGCATGCCTCCAGTAGACACCCCACCTACACAACCCCGTTCGCCCCCCACCTTCACACACACACACACATACGCTATTTGTTGCTTCGCTTTAGAAAATTATGCAAACAGCCCAAAAAAGCTGTGGAGCTGCCTTCGTGTCGTGTTTGTGCACGTAATAAAGTAGCAACTGCTGCTTACCCTACCCAACCAAGCCCACTTTACATCCTCTTGCTGCTCCCCTTTGCTGCCTGGGGGCAAGTGTAACTGCAAAGGCGGCACTTTTTAAGCGCCTCGTCTGCCTCGTCTCAAGTTTTTGGCAGCAGTGCTTAAGAACTTGGCATACAATGCAATGCAATACAAATAGATGAAAGCGACAACTTCCTGCTCTAACCGCACCCCGCTCCCCGCTCCCCGCAGCCCGCACCACGCACCCATTGCGCACGACTCTGCACCGACGTTACAACAGAGCCACGCCCCAGCGCGCGCAAAAGTTTTTTGGCCACAGTGGCGCCGCCCACAAAATCTGTTGCAGTGACAAAAAGCTGCCTCGTCGTGTGTTGCCGCCAAAATGAGCCAAATTATTACAAATTGTTGGCAAAAGTATTTAAAATGAGTTTATTTCTGGCTAAAGAGACGAGTCAGCAATACCCCTCCCCCTCCTGGCCATCCTCTCCCTCCTGCTCTACGTGACATGCTGCTGTTGTCCCGCAAAAAGCGACCGCAAGTTGCGGTGAATATTCGACAGCATTGTCTGCTTTTGGCCGCTAGGCGGCGCTCTGACAGTTAATTCAATGCAGCCAGGTAGAATATGTAAGGCGGGGTAGTGGGGTGGGGTGTTGGTTG
Organism: Drosophila macrothrix; assembly: GCA_035042055.1. Classification (NCBI taxonomy): domain Eukaryota; kingdom Metazoa; phylum Arthropoda; class Insecta; order Diptera; family Drosophilidae; genus Drosophila; species Drosophila macrothrix. The sequence continues at coordinate 23,880,967 of JAWNLX010000587.1, forward strand.
GGGGTGGGGGTAACAAAGCAACCCGCAAGACACATGACAATTAAAAGGTCGTTAAGCACGCGGTCGTTTGAATACATAAGCGAATGAGTGTCGAGTGTCGAGTGTCGAGTGTAGAGCGAATCGCTGCCTGAACGATGCCAACGAGCGGGTATTCAACGGGTGAATAGGGGAAATAGGGGGCGTGGGGGAGGGCTTAGATGTGAGATCTTCATAGTTGCTCATAAAATAGCATAATATTTGTGCGGTGAATAATTTGAAGCAAAACTGCAATGTGAATGTGTTCACGGCTCCATGCCAAAGCAAGCAAAGCATTCTCAAGAGATTTGAGAAAAAAGTTCGTTTTGTACTCAAGCGAAGCTCCCCGTTGAGATATTTACGATTGTTCTCGATTTTGCTCGATTTTTAAGTGATTCTGTATTTAAACTATGTCCAAATATTTTTTTATTTTATATAGCATTTATATTTTAAACATTAAACATCCTATTGAAAGGCTATAAAACATTGATTTGTAACAGAATGAATAATAACAGTGAATAAAAATCTATAACATAAAAAAAAAATAAAAATAAATAAATAAAAAAAATATTTGGACATAGTTTAGAAATCAAAAACAATCCAAAAATGCTGACTATGAAAATTGAAACTAAATCAGCTAAATCAAGAACTTAAGTTTTTAAATTAGAAACTAGAACGGAACTTATTAAACGTATGAAAATCTTATTGATGAGTACTTTGATCATCATTATAACTCATTTAATGATATTCAATATTGCATATTCACTCTGAGTGTTTGAAATAAATTCATGGACTTATCCTGCGCAATCGAATGTGAATGCATGAATATAATGTCTTTTCATGAATATATTCATTAGTGTTCTTGGACATTTGTCAACTGATTACGCTTAAGCACATTTACATGCACACCAATCATGCACACCTACGTGAATACCGTTAGTCTAAATACAGTCAAAAAAAAAAAAGAAACAGCTGTTTCTCTATGCAGCAACACACACACACACACACACACACACTTATGCAGCCCCTATTAGTTAAAGGCAATGCTTTTCCTTTTTTTTGTGTAAATCAGCTTGTGACAACAACAATCACACTTGACATACACACAAACACACACACGCACACACATGCATACATATACATACACACGCAGACACTTGCACACTCAGAACATCGTACACAACTCTCGCTGTGCACCGCTTTGCTGGTTTGCCCAACCACACAATTATGACGGCTTTCTTTCGTCTCTTTCGCACTCTTTAGCTTTCTCGCACTCTCTCTCTCTCTCTCTCCCTCTCTATCATACTCTCGTAGTGCGTGGCATTAGAAAACTACGGGTCGCTGGGTCGTTTGGGTTGCTTTTTAGGGACACGACCCTCGACAAGCCACCTAACTGTAAAACAAAAATGCTGAAACATAACAACAAAATGTAAATCCTTTCAATTGAAATGTAACAGCTCGCAGTAGGGCAAACCAAAGGAGCAGCCATAAGGCATTGAGTCAGGGAGGGGGAGACTATATATATATATATATAGGATAGGAAGGGGACTGGATGAGTCTGAAGACTGAAGTCGTCGTCAGCAAATTCAGCTTGTTTGCGTTTCTAAGTTATGGTTACTGGTGCCAACTGGCTTAGCGAGTCAACGTTTATGGCACGAGAGTTGTGCGTTGTATCTTGTGTGATGGGTGTTTGCTGGAGATTGTGGGGTGGAGGGGAGCGAGGAGCGAGGAGCGATAGTACAGATCGAGTCTAGCAGTCATATTTTGAAAGTTGTCAGGAGTGGTACACAGTGCGTATGCTTTATTTATATTTTGTTTTTGTTGTTGTATAATATTATGCGGCAAAATTGTCCAAATGTCATTCGATGGCAGTGTCCAAAATGTGCTTGAGGATTGTCATTTTACCAGATAGCGACGCGAACAGACAAACAGACAGACTGACAGACAGACTGACAGACAGACACACAGATGGAGAGACGGAGAGGCAGTCGGCATTAGCATAAGATACGACGGTCATAAAACCGTCCGACGCTTCATTTACAGCTCATCAACAGGTGCAACAGCAAATCAGAAACAGAATTGGCGAACAGATGCAGGATAGAGTGAGAACGTCACATATATATATATATATATTTATATATATATATATATATATATAGATTTATGTATATATATAAATATATATATAGAGAGAGAGAGAGATAGAGCGAGAGTGGGCCAAGTGGTTGACCAAGACGCTGCTGTGCCATAAAGCGAAATTGTTACGCAAATAAAAGCCAAAGACGATGACAACAAACGACGGCATCAACGGCAGCAAAAGCGGCGATAAAGCGAATTGACAAAGACAACAAACTAAAAGCGAACTGTGAATATATTGTGGGTACAGGCGAACACCAGAGACTCTTTCCCTCAAACATTAGAATTGTTATTAAAAAAGAAAATAAATAAACCATCTAGGGCCAACATCCAAAAGAATTATTTGACTATATCACATTTTCTATAGATAATTGCAACTTAACTTAACTTAACTTATCATTAATGGTAACTTTCCAACACAATTGTTCAGATTTGCCAATTGATATCAGATCTATTTAGATGCAAAATCTTAAAATATTATCTTAATGAAATCATTTTGGATGAAATCAAAACATAAATATATAGATGATGATTAATATTGATGATATTAAAAGTGAAATAATAAATATATATATTTGAATACTTTAATTTTCTATGAAGTTACTATTTACACATATACATACTTACTATGATATATGTATATTTATAGATATATATTTAGAATACGTCTATCTTCTAGACTAGCAAGCAACGAAAAAATCAAGCAAACACTCTCAAAAGATGAAATGCAAAGGAAAAATCATTTAATTGTTATTTTAACATAATATTTTCATTTAACTAGTATAAGTTAGAAGATTATTTTCTATATAGGATTGCTAGAGGTTGTAAGCGTTGGCTTTAGTTGTATAAATCCAGTGCATTCGTAGGGTAATGTCGGGCAACAAAGTTGCCCCAGCTTGAAGCCTTGCTAGCTTGGATGACTGGGTGTTGGGTGCCTGAGATCCTTGAAGTGTTTACCAGCGCCTAGGACTCGACTCGACGCGACTCCTTTGTTTGTCTCAGTGACAGCGAGGACAACTGCAGTATAAAAACTCAGCGTGAGATAGTTAATTTGTTTTCACTTCAGCAACAATATCCCAGGCTATCCAACAGCTGAAAACCCCTCCAGACAACCGCGCCCCTTAGCCGCTCCTCTGTCCAGCTTTGCTCAGCTCTATCCACGGTTTTCGCAACCCGCAGCTTCTCTCCGCACGTTTTGGCTCATTTATTTTCAGTTTGACGCCCTGACGCTGCTTATTTGCACACAGACAGCTCAAAAAACAAAAAAGCAAAAAAAAAAAATGGAAGCCAGAATAAGTGAGCTAGAGAGAGAGAGAGAGAGAGAGAGAGAGAGAGACAGACAAAGATGTTGAGTAGCCACTGTCAAAGTTATCAAATGGCAGCGCGAAAAAGAATTGCTGCAAAAATGTAAGGCAGCCGAGGAGGGGTGCAAAGTGGAACGTGGGGCAGTCAACTGACAATTGCAAAAAATTGTCACAAAGCGAAATTAAAAACGCAAAAACAAACCGGGCAAAGAGATAGCGGATAAGGTGGCGGATGACTGGAGGAGTGGCAAGCGGAGTGGAAGGGGAGTGTTAGGAGGCAGAAGAGACAACACTGAATGTAGACCAAGTGGCAAGAAGTTTTATGACAATGACAACAATAGCAACAAGGGTGGAGCGGGTGGTGCTGGATTGGACTATGGCATGGGTGTGGGTGTGCGTGTTGGCGGTGGTAGTGTCAGGCAGCCCGTTCTTATGGGCACTGACAGTGCAAATGTTTCAATTTGGCATCTTTGCCCACTTTTGTCAAATGCTGACGACGACAGTTGTTGTTTCGTTGCTCGTTGTGCCCCAAGAGCAGCGGCAGCAGCAGCAGCAGCAGAAGCAGCAGCAACAGCAACGGCAGTAGCAGCGACAAGAGCTGCCCCTGCAGCCGCCAACAACTAACCACCAACGAACTACCTCAACCACTCAATTCACGTGGGGCACATGCATATTTTAATTAAATTGTTTGCCAGCATCAAGTCACTTTCCCGCTGCCCCTGCGCCCCTTCGCCCCTTCGCCCCTCACCACCTCCGTCCCACTGTCCCTCATATCGCAAACAGCGGGTGGCGCACGTCTGATCCCCAAATCAAGTGGTTTGCAGCTTTGCTCGGCTTGTTACTGCTGTCACCGTTTTTATTATTATTATTTATTTTTTTGCCAGGCCAGCCAAAGGTGAGAAAATGAAGAACAGATGCAGCCTGACATCTGTCTAGCTGACAACTTATGGCTGAAATACTCGTACACAGCAGCCATTAAACGGGCCTTGAGGGGTGTGCAATATACTCGACCAAACTTTTAATTCATTTGCCAGCTTTTATTTTTGTTATATTTCATTCGAATTTTCTTATTTCTTTGGCAAAATAAATTAATCTATCATTATTATTACTTAGTAAAAAGAGGAGGAAAATTAAAGGAGGCTTCCTGATTCAAGCTGCGACGACTTGTCTTATACCCACTACTTAGCTATTTCTTTCTAGGCACGATGAAGTTTTAAGGCAACTGAAAGAAAGACAGAACCTGACCGCATCTAAATGATTTTATTAACCTCCAATGGTATAGTTTATAGTAGCTAAGCTGTGGGTTTACTTAAAATATATAATACTAATTAATAATGGCGTTTACCCAAGAGGCCAGTATTCAACTGACTGTTTGTAGATGTATGTAGATATATGTATATGGTAGACTACCTTGGCTAACTCTTATTTGTCGATATTTTAAGAGAACTTAGTTAGATTGGTTGTTATCCAAACCGTCCTCTGATTTTTTTGTCATTTGTTTCGACTGCTTAATTTATAACGCTCTTGGCAAGGCTGTTAATCAGGTTTCACCAAGTTATTTCAGACCCTGCTTAACTATCTGAACTATAGACAGACAATAAGAAAAGTGGCCTTTGATTAGTGGAGTTGACATCACAAATTCGAATTGGAAACCCTTATTTTGAATTGTATTTAGTTTTGCTTTTGTGGGAATTTAATTTGAACAGCTTCTTCTGTGCGTGCCTCTCAGTCTGTGTGCCATTGTCATGGCAAATATTCCCCTTTTCCCCGCTATCTAACACCTCTTTCATAGTTATCTGTCGCAAATCCTTGTCCCTCCTGCCACTCCGTCTCCCCTTCACCAAGCGTTCAACAACACCCCTCGCTGCGTTACCAGCTAATAATTTGGGCATTTTGAATAGAAACGCATTTTGTGCGTTTGTCGTGTTTGCTTTCAGCCGGTTTCTGTTCTGTTTGTGTTTGCTCACTGGTCGCTGGTGTTGTCGAGAGATCAATGATAAAATATATTTTATTATGCTCGCTGCGACAACAGCAACAGCAGCAGAGACAACAACGAAACAAGCAGTCAAACAACCAGACAGCCAGACAGAGCTCCAAACCCAGTTTGGGCTCCATATCGTGGAGCTTGTCCGCCACTTGCTCGATATTAATTATGCAGGCCGAGCACCCTGTGAATATAGCTGGCAAAACACCCTAAAGCACCCATTCACACAATCACCCAAAACACTCATACACCCATATATCCATTCACTATTCACCATTCGCCATTTGGCCATTGTCATAATTTTGGCAAACGAACAATTAGGTCTGGCCTGAAGCCAGGGGTTTTGGGGGATTGGAGTGTGCTCTGGTGATATTGAGTTTTTGAAATAGCTGCAAAGTTGTGTCGATTAAATTTGTTGGCTTTTCTGATTATTTTGTGACCAAAGCCGTTGCCCAACGAACTACCCCCTCCTCCAACAACAGCACCATTCTACGAATCCCCGAGCAGCCCAAGCGTGGCTTTTGAATTCTGCATTTGATTTTGATATTTCGCTCAGTTAATTTTTGGCTTTTGCGGGTGGCTGCGATAGTGATGAATTGCGTCTCTGGTTGCCATGGTCAGTTGGTCAATTAGTGCACTAGTCAGCCAGTCATCAGTCAGATATAGTTGGGAACAACAAATAGACTCAAAGCTGAAACCAAAAGCCAAAAGATAAATACTCAGCGAAACGAAATGATTCTCTAAGTAAGTGCAAATTGCGTTTTAATTAAAATGTTAAAAATAAAGTACACAGCCAGAGAACGAGACATACACAGAGAATGAGAGTGAGACTGAGACTGAGACAGAGACGGAGACAGAGACACAGAGGAGAGAGGGGTACATAGAGACATTGACAGAGCAGCAGTAGGTGGCGCAGGGGATGGGGACGAGGTCATGGGGCAGCTGCTATGACAGAAATAATTAAAATTCGAAAAGTAACTTGAAAATGCTGCTTCTGCAACAGCTGCCAACGACGACAGCGACAACCAACTCTCTCTCTCTCTCTCTCTCTCTCTCTCTCTCTCTCTCTTTCCTTCGTTCCAAAGCTAACTTCTCCAGCTATCTGCCCCCGTCAACATGCCACAGAGGGGACTACGTGCCGTGGTATTAACTCGATCTAAGCTCAGAAAACGCGTAAATGTCACATTTCCATTTACTCGAATTTTTCCGTATTTATATTTTGTTAGACTGGCCACGCATTTCCTGAACCCACACCACACCGCCCCGACTCTGCCTCTTCCGGGCGGTCTGACCTCTCGGCCTTTGACTTGTCGTATCAGCATTTCCCACTTCTTTTTTTCTCTCAATTTTCTTGTTTTCTTGGCTTTCTTTTTTAGCTCCTTGGCAAATGCTTTGAAAAATTATTTGACAAACAGTTTTCCGCATGCTTTTCACTTCTACAATTTGGTTGCGTTCGCCGCCCCTTCCCCCTGCCTCGCTGCTTGCTTGCCAATCTGCCTGAAAATCTCGTTATTTTGTACCAATTTTTAGTGTCGCCCATTGGCCGGGGCATAAAAATGCAAACTTTTTAATTGGGTTTTTGTGTGTGATCACACACACACAAACACACAGAGGGGTGTGCCTTTTTTCGGCGTTAACTAGGGTGTCAAGGATTACCCGCCCGAATTGACATTTAAGTCCCAGGACCAGAACTAGGACCAGGAACCTGCTGAACACGGGCGCTGGACGCAAAGCTGCGTTGATGGCAGCAATTTGACGCGGACAGCAAATTTAAGCGGCTTAGCTTGACCAACAAAGCTTGCTAGCATCATCAAAAAAAAAAAAAAACGAGCTACTAGGTAAAAAAGCCTCCAGCAACAGAAACAACAACAACAACAGCAACAGCAATCGGCTGCGGGGCTCAAAAATTGTTATTCGGCAAAGATTTGAGAAGGATCTGCGTAAATTGAGAATGTGCCAATCGCCTCGATTTTAGCTCCTCTTTCAGTTCTTCCACCTGACTTGTGGCCAAGCGCAGGGCTCCCCACTGATCTTAACTACAGTCAGAGATAGAAATACCCTTTAACCGGCCCGGCTCGGCCCGGCAGTGTCTATCGTCAACCCTTTTGCGCCTGTCATAAAAGTAATTGAACAATGTGCAGACATAATATGTGTATCAGTCCGTATATTGATTAAGCAATTAGCGGAAATTACACTAAGTACATACACACTCACACACACAGATACAGATACAGATACAGTTACAGATACAAGAGCACCAGTATACCTCTCTCCACTGCTCTATTTTCCCCGCCCCTTTCCAGCAGTGCGCTTTGTGCGTTTAGCACTGCGCTGTGTAAAACAACAAAACGTCACAACACGCACACACACGCACACACACGCACACACACACCGAGCACTTAAACAGATAATACAAACTGTACACAATATGTAGCCAGAGGGACAGCGATACACACATAGTCAGAGCCATAGTCAGAGCCATAGTCATAGTCATAGTCATAGTCATAGCCATAGCCGTAGCCATTGTTATATGCTTTCATGCCCAGACAGAAGCATATAAATACAAAAGCCAGATCCAAAAGTTTGCCTGGGCAATGACTTCTATAATGGCACATGGACTATGGCATCAGACTTGACCATGTGACACTTGTTGCAAGTAACCAAATACTCGTGTCTAACTCATAACAAATCGATGACCCATTCGGATCGTTTCAGCCAAATTAGCTCATAATGTACACAATATAATATTAACAATGAACATATCTATTTATCGTGATTAATCGATGATTCACTTTCACTGTACTTTCAATCAAACGGAGGAGTATCAAAAAATCAATTAAAAACGAATCAAATATTGAAAGCACTCAATTTGATATAATACAGAGCCGAACTAAATTGATACCCACAAATGCTGCCTTTTCTGCCATGTACTTTGATCAAAAGATTTGGCTGATTTCTGGGGCAACTACTGCAACTTACCCCTGCTATTCTGGCAAACGGCAAAGTGCACAGTTAAAAGCAAAGTAAACAGAACTGCCGAAGCTCATCGTCTCTTTACTGGAAAGGACGGGAAAGCAATGCGTTTTAGAATGTGTGACAGAATTAGCATACTCAATTCGAGGGTATAGGGTATCAAAATTGTATGTCGGCTTATGGTCGTGTCCATGAGCTCAAGACTTTAATGGACTTGTTTGCATTTGCTGTTAAGCTCTGGCCATGGCTTTTAAAGACGCAACTCTCTATATCTCTCTCTCTCTCACTCTCTCACTGCCTCTCTTTCTCCCTTTCTCTCTGTGGGTGTATCCGCCTCTCTTTGGCACAGTTGTGGCATGCATCGCATGTGCTGCCGCTGCCATCGATTTGGCCGTTTAACATTTATCGCCCCAACTGCCGTCTCTCTAATGACTGGGGGCAATATATATGGCCAGCAATTTCGCACTGCGTGTCACCTGCGCTGCCCAGATAAATCGCACCGGGAGCTGAAAAAAGAATGTTGAACACTCTTGTAAGTTGCACGGCTAGCCGCAGCAGTAGCAGCAGCACGTCTGCGAGGTGCAGGAGTGAGACAGAAAGCGAGAAATAAAGAGTGGAGAGAGAGAGAGAGAGAGAGAGAACTCCGCAAAACTTTCACCAACGGCGATTTGTCGTTTTATGTGCTGTGAATTGAAATGCAGCCAAGAATTTCCATTTGCCTTTTGGCCCAAATACTCACATATTCACTCTCCCTCTTTCCCTCTCCCTCTCTGTCTCTCTGTCTCTCGCATACACTCAGAAAAATAACTGCCCTAGAAATCGAAATACTTTTGGTCGCTGGGGCAACTCATCTTATTTTTCGGAAGGTGCGTTTCTAAAACGGAATGTTTGATTTTTCGAAATTATTGCAAATAGTTTTCTGAATTTCAGGTGATTTTTTAAATGCACACACAGATTTTTTAAATTAGTTTGTTTCTGTTCTGCTCTGCTGTCAAAACTGTTAATCATATATAATTTAATATACTTTTTAGATAGTTAGCAAATGTGTCTTAATTTGAAAACAAGTTATCAATAAATTTCTCAAAGTTTGAGAATATTTTTGAAAAGTTGGAAAATAATCGCAAACTTTCGACAAGCGTTTCAAATTTTAAGAACATTTGTTTTTGTTTAATCGGAAATTATTTCCAAAAACGAAAACAATTTGCGTATATTCAGTGCGATTTTTGTGCTGAGTGCTAATGGCTAATGCAAACAAATCGAAGTCAGCTGGTGCTCAACTGGATGCTGTAGCAGCTATGTGTGTATGGGTGTGTGTGTGGGTGTGTGTGTGGGTGTGTGTGTGTGGGTGTGGGTTGCAAGAATATCACCTGACGCAAAACCAGTCAGTCGCACATTGTCCTACGGGTTATTAGGCGTCGCTTGGCTAATACTCGTATTTTAAGCGTTTGCTGCTGCTGTTTTATCTAGGTTAGCAGCAACAATAAAGAAATTGCCCGGCGCGCTGAAGCGTAAGCGACATTTCAGTCCAGGTCCCGTCCTCTGTCCGCTGTCCGCTGTCCGCTGTCCTCTGTCCCTTATCCTCTGACCGGTGCTATCCTCCTGCTGGCCGATCCGAGCTGAGTTGCCAACACAACATTGTTGACCCCAGCTGGTCCGTTGGCTGTCCAACTTGTCGCTGTGATGATTAATGGCCACCAAACTGATAAATCAACTTTGTCGCTGTTGCTGTCACTGCACAAACACGCCGCAAACTGCTGCGCCCTCATACATACCCATACACACACACACACACACACACACATGTGTGTGTGTTTGTATAAGCAAGGACTCGCTGCGCTATAAATTCGATTCGATTTGATTCGACTCGATTCGATTCGTTTCAATTCGCAGCGGCTCACTTGAGTTTTAGCTAATGTTCAATATGCCACGCCCACGCTGCCTCCTCCCCACACACACACACACACACACACATGCATTCACACACACAACGCCCCATTGCGACATATTCAAACACGCCAATTTCAACGTCAACGGCGATTCCACCTTTCACCATCCTCCATTCTATTCTCTGCCGGAAATTATTTTCAGTTGCCCAGCAAAACAACTATTTTATTGGCAACGCACTTGAAATGCCCTCAAATGTAGTATTACTCAATTAGTCCGACTAATTGTTGTTCAACTAAGGCTGATAAACTTTAGTTTCAAATATTTTTCACATTAAAAGTCTTACTTGCTGCGATTTCTCTGAATCAAATCAACACTAAAATCCAGCTAATAATGCTAGTGTTGCTTGCCTTATGCGAGGCACGTGTACCCATTTCCAAGAACTTGAGAAGGCGAAAACACTTCTTTATAAGAAGTACTAAATAAAAAGCTTTAAACGCTTCCACATTTTTAGGGGAAGATCCAAATGGTTAAAGTCGTTAAACTTGTTCTCATTTGCTATCGCGGTCATTCCAACATGGAATGCCTAAAACCTTTTTGGACTGTTTCCCTAAATTTCCACACAAAGTGATAATTTAAATAAAATCAAAACAAAAAATAAAAATATAAAAAAACAGTGGTGTATTAATTCATAAGCTGTCCAAAGTTTTTTTTAGTGCAGGGCATCTCCGAGTTGACCATCTTATTTTTTCGATTACCTTATGCACTAACACAGACACACATCCAAAAACACACACACAAATATACACCTAGCCAGAGTGCATCAGGCAAGGGCTTGGACAAGGATTCCCCGTGTCTCATGTGATGGGGCATGCAACAATAGAAGCATCGCTGCATGGCTTTTAAAGTCACGTTCGGCGGTCATCGTTCACAGTTCACCAATCACTGTTCACTGTCCACTGGTCACCGTTCGCCGTTCGTCGTTCACTGTTCATGTTCGTGTTTGCCAGCTCGTTCATTGCGATTGGAATTTGGCTCATTAGACACATTTCGTTGGCAATTAAGTAAATAATTTGTAAGCCGCAAACGTTGCAATGGCCACGGCGACCCGTCTGCGGTGCTAGGTACTCCCCGCCTCCATCCCGTGTCATCATTCCATATCGGCCAGTCAGCCTGAACCTGCCAGTTTATGCTGGCCCCGTTTATTATGTCGCCGTTGCAGTTGCCGTTGCCTGGCCGCCTGTGGTCGCTGCTGTGGTAATTTATGTTACTGCACCAAGTAAATGCCGGCAAAGCACAACAACTCACATGGAAGCCTACACACTCGCACACACTCGCACACACACACACACACACACACACTCGTAATATATGTGAGCGGCTGTTTGTGTTTGCGCTTTTGTTGTTTTGTTTGGCAATTGATTTGAAAATCAAAACAACAACAGCGAAGCAAAAACAAGCGAACAAAAACCCAAACGGCACCGTCTAATGTGAAAGGCATTGTGTTTTATATATCCCCTTACTCCTTACCCCTTACACCCTACCCTATCCTCCCCTCTCTACTGACCATACTCCCCATCCGTCCATGAGCGCCACCTATTGGCAGTCATCGTTCGTTGAGCGTTGCACGCATTGTTGCATATTTGCCTAAAACCATGCAAGGTGCATATTTAAATGTTGCACAGTTTATTCGAGGCTTTTCGTCCAAACTTTTTGCTGAGCCGCCCACTCATCCCATCCATCTCCACTCCTATCCAGCACTGGTCAACACAAAATATCGAAATTAATGTGGAGATCACTGAGCCCTGATTCTGCATCATATTTTGGGACTAAGCCAATTAAAGTATGGTTAAAGAAAACGATTTCCAAATAAGTTTGTTAAGTTAACTTACAAAATTATCGCAAATTAAAGAAGCATCTGCAACGAAATATGGTACTGCACATCAGCTGAGAACGTCCAAGTTGCAAGTTGGTCTTTGAAGACCAAAGACCAATTGTTGATTTTAAATTGTATAAATAGAATACAAATCGGGGACTTTCGAGTCCTGTGTGCTTAACGGAAATTCACTTATTGTCGCAAGACAAACTCAAAGTCAATGATTGAAAATAACGTATTGGAATGGAAGAAAATAAAATTTGTCGACTGTGCGACTTTGACTTTGCTAACACCGATTAACAGCTATATTATCTATTCTCTGTAGGGTAAGAGGGGGCTCAACCGAGAGACTGTCTGGGGCTGTGCAACGAAAATGTGATTGCGACTGTCTCCACAAACGGCTGCGTTATCCCTGGACTGCATCGTGACCCTTTTGCCATAGCCATCAGTCATCCAACTAATCTGTGCTCGGCCAACTTTGGCGCGGCCTCCGATAAGCGCCATGGTGCTGAAGTGTCCGCGCAGAGCTATGGTCAAATGCATAAGCGTGATAGCCGAGAGCATATCTCTCTCTCTCTCTCCCTCTCCCTCTCGCTTTCTCTTTCTGTTTCTCTCTTTTTGTTTGGCCGGCAACGGAAAATGGGCGACTACACAGTTGGTGTCCTTATCATCGTTCGTTACTGGTTCACGTCACGTCATTGTTTGCATGTAAATTCGCACTTGGCAACCATTCCAACTGTTGCTGGAATGGCATTTTGAACGGCAACCACGATGCATTTGCCAGTAACCGGTAGCTGATACCTGGTGTCTGAAAGCTGGTGCCTGGTACCTACCGCCCTCCCACACATACCAGGCCCATACACCTCGTTAGAGTACTGTTAAAAACTTTTGTGGCAATCACATTGGCATTGAAGTATCTTTTTAAAGTCTTAAAGTCTTCCGGCAACGGCTCTTTCCCACTCTATCTCCCTCTCTCTCTATGGCTACCAATTTAATTCAAGAATGGTGTGGGCAGATGCCGTGTAGCGGCAGGCGATGCATAGCTTGTATGGAGGAGGGGTAACTTCAAAGAGCTGCTGATAAGAACAAAAGTATGTTGCCGCGTGGAATTTCTCAGCAGAGTTCCGGGGACACTCGAATTTAAGAACGGCCACTTTGGCACAGTGGCAGCCAGATGCATACAAATTGATTTGATTTTTATTAGAATTATATTTTTTTTTACAGTGTACACATCAATACAAGCGATTTGGCGTGCGACAGGGAAAACAATCAAAATGGAAAAAATGTCTTTCCGCGTTGAAGGTTTTATGGCCAGTGTGCAACTGCTGCTGGGAGCATCGTATTTCAAAGTGAGCAGCAGGCAGCAATAAGAGCGAGCAGCGAACTGGGAGAATGGGGGCTGGACCTGTTGCAGAAGCGTCTGCTAATGACTTGGCCAACAGCGAGCAGCGAAGAGCAACAAAAACAAAAACAAAAACAAAAGCAAAAGCAATAATAATAACAACGACGACACTGTCGGCACCGCTGTTGCACTTGGTTGCGTCTCGGTGTGATGGCGCCCCGACTTATGCAACACATTTTGCATCGTTTGCCGCGACTTTGCCGTCAAGTCTTGCCCGCAAATTATGCCAAGAAACTGTTAAACTTATTAAAACGAAACCTCAGCATGAAGCTACCAAGGCAAATATACAAACACACACACACACACACACAAACAATCTGCCACCCACCCAATGGCATTGTGGAACGCAATTGGTCTGCGGCTAAATGTTGATATGCGACGACGTTGGGAGAAGTTTGCAGCTGGTGGTAAGGAACATGAGCAAGGACTTGGCAGGCTTATGTGATAGGGATAAATGCATGTGTGTATATCATTAGTGCAGCAAGTGGGCGGAGCTTATCAGTTTAGGCTGGTCCCTTGATAGGCATTTTAATTAAATTTAATTTTCAATTATTAGCTAAAAGTAAATTAGACTTGCTAGGCTGCTTTCTGGCTTCCATTGCTATCGATACTCGATGTTCATTAATTTCTCAGATACGGAAATAGTGTTATCGATAAAATGAAACGACATAAGAGACTTTCATTTCGAAATTTTGATCCACTCGGCCGTTAATCCAGATCAAGTGCATATTTGCTTTTTGGGATCGTCCATGCTTCCTTCTGCCTTTGACATACTTTGCACATGTTCATTAACCAATTTCAATGGGTTCCGGGTCAGTTGCTGCATAAGCAATAAACGTTCATTTACATATGTGTGTAAGTGTATAAATGCTTTGTTCTTGCTGTTCAGCATTTCCGTTGTCTCTCTTTCGCTTTTTTGTATTCTCTGTGGGCTTATTTTATATTCCTTTGTCACATTACATCAAACCGCAAAGTAAATGAATCGATAGCTGTCGCCGCGTTGCTCATTAATCAACTTCAGCGCAACCCAGGCAATGGCACAGTCCATCAGTCCATCGGTCTACCAGTCTGTCAGTCAGTCAGCAAGTCGTCAAAGTCAGCGTAAACAAATGAGGAGTTCAGCTAGGCAGCATCCTCCTGGCTGGACATTGATGGTGACAGGCGTTGGCGTTCTTTTTATAATTACCAGCCATGTTTGATTTTGGTTACAAACTGCTTTTGTTCCTAGTCAATCTCTACTTCCCCCAGCGACCCTGAGTGCAAGCCACAATGTGTCCACAGACAGCAATTAGCCGCCAGACTTCAGTTCTGAGCTCTGAGTTTTGAGCTCTGAGTTTTGAGTTCTGAGTTCTGAGTTATGAGTTATGTCGGCTTGCTGCCCACAGCTTGTGTAATTAATACACTTAACCGAGCCCACAGGCGAGAATGTCCAAAGTGCGAGCCAATCAGCCATCTGGCTAATAATGGTAGTTGTTACTACTAGCAGCTTTCATTCGTTCCCCACTCCTCGTCCCCGATAAGTGCAATCTGCACAATATTAATGACAGGCATAACAATTTTGTTGCTACCCCTGCTGCTGTGCCATTTGGTAGCTTGCGTGCCGCACGAACATTTTGCAACAAATTCGCGAGCAGAGTGCATTTTGTGCAAAGAAACGAAGCTTTTTTCAGCTATTTATTCAGCTATTGGCCAACGCAGCCACATGTCGACGGTTGCTCAAGACTGGTGTAAGTTAAAGTCAGGTTACTCCAAAATCGCCGAATTGCTTGCCGAAAAGCGTTTGTCGCCAAATCATCTGCTCTAAAGCTAAATGGAAGCAAGTCTTCGACTTATTCGACTCTCGGCTTTAGCCGTCGGCTGCAACTTTCTCAACTGGTAACTGGCAACTGGCAACTGGCAAAATTGCACCAATAAAAATCTGGAAACAAGGTAAAGCCATAAAACTCATTGTATTTATATTGTTGCTGGTTACGATATCCAGCGTGCAAGTAGACAACCAGTTTATAACACACCTTCATTTATAGCATGTGTTATTATTGTTGTGATATGCAAGAGAGGTATTAACTTAGTTGAAGTTCATTGCTTAAATTATTCAAAACACAATTTATAAGTGATAAAAGTTGACATCCATCGGACTTGAGTGTTGTGTAACTTCGGGCATCTTAAACATTAATATGTCCCACATCGTAAACACATATTAAGTTAGTTGGATTTATAATATGAGCTTGAAAATACTTATTTGAGCTGCAAATTTACTTTGCAAATGGGTGTCTCAGAGTTATGGGAACGTATAAAAATTAATTTGGTTTTGTTCAATAATAATAATAATACACGACAGCAGCGAAGGAAAGTTATATATAAACGGTAAAACGTGCGGTGGCGTTTCGATGGGATGTGTGGAGTGAGCTTTGAGGCATTGCCGAATAGTCAAAGTTTTGGACGCCTGCAACTTGTGCTAAACATCCGGCAATTGTCGACAGCGACGCAAGCAGCGACGTTGACGTCGGCAGGCATTTTCTAAAAATAACAAATCTGATTGCTGGAGTAGTGCTTATCCATCCCACAGATACCCTAAAAAAGAATATACATGTTTATTGGTCGCAGAAATCTTGAACTGTATTTAAGCCATCAATAAATGAATAACGCATTTGAAATAACAACTTTATTGCAACATTTTTTGCCTAGCTTTATAAGAGTAAATTTTGCGAACTGTGCGACTCGAAACTCAAATTCAAATGGCTTCCATTTGAAATGTGGCGCAGAACAATGTTGGTGGCTTAGTTGGCAGTCAGGTAGATGGTTTCTGTGGGAGAGGGGCGATTGGTGGTGGTATCGGCGCCTCAATAATAGAAAAATATTCAACAGCATTTTACAGTGTTGCGGTGATGTAAGTTTGGCAAAAAGTTATTACAGACCCAAAATTGCAGGCACGCACGACCAACACGAACAACACGAACAACAACAGCAGCAGCAGAAAGCAGCAGAAAGCAGCAGAAAGCAGCAGAACCGCAACTGCCTGTTTGGGTATTTGCGCACACACATTCCCACACACATTCACACACACACACATACAGATAGCTGGCACGCCCTTTAACGCCCTCCAGGTCTTAACATTAGTCGCTTGTTAAAGTTTGCCTACACTTTTGAAACTGCGCTCGCAGCGCAGGCCTGCAACGAAAGGTAGAAGTTGGTCCTGTGGCAGAGCTACTGCTACATATGTATGTATGGTGCACCTCCCCCCACCCTTTCAACGGCTGACCACGGCTTTAGTTGTTGCAGTTGCAGACTGCAAAGTTTTAAGCAACTGCCATCGCAGGGATTTCAGTGGCCGAGTGCTGGTTGCTGGCGCTGTTGCTCCTGTCCAGGCATTTATCTTTTAACTGCGAGTAAATGCAATGAAACCGGATAATGTTCGTGTTTGCTGTTGCTCTTGCTGTTGCTGTTGCTGTTGCTGCAGTTGATGTCCTTCTTTTTGGTATTGTTGTTGCTACTGCTGTTGCTGTTGCTGGAGGTTTTAGTAAGCCTCATGGCATTCATTGGCTTAGCGAAGCCGCAACATTTATTGATTTAGATAGAATTATTCAGAACATACTTTTGGGGCATGTTGTTTGCTGTTGTTGTATGAACTTCTGTGTGCATGTGTCTCTATATCTATTCTGCAATCGCAAGCAATTTATCACTATTTTGCTCACTCTTTGGCTACGCATCGGACAAATTATTTAATTTAAGTTGTACCATTGATTATTAATTTTAAATACTTGTTAGTCCGAATATTTAAGCTCGTACGCAAACCCTGTGCTAGTCACAAACTCAATGATATATATATAATTTGGAGCCATTTTAATTGTTAGTCAAATGACCAAAAATCTTTAATTAGTTATTGAGACATGGGACAAAATATTGTATAACACGAAACATTTTGGTTTCACATTTAACTTATTTCACTTGCATATTAAATATTTCTATTGCGGCTGTAAAATTGGAATTCCAAGATGCAAAATTATGAAAGAGAGAATGAACTTTTGACAAACCAATTCAAGCTCTTTTTTATCCCAGCTGCATTTAATTCCAAAACCATTTCACAAGGCACAAGAACAAGAACATAAAATATGAAAGAGTCGTAGGTTGAGTTCTTTACATTTGTAAAGTGATCAGAAGACAGTTGATTTACTGTGATCCACTTAGTATGTGGTAGCAGTTTATCCGACGAACATAAATGTGCCATCAAACTGTCAATGCCAATGGCTAACAGCTACTGACCACTTTCCACTGACCACTGGCTGCCGGCCACTGGCAATGCCCGGTTCCGCTCTTCAACATGCTTGGGCCCCTTCTCACCGAAATTACCAACATTTTGCGCCCCAATAAAACTGTCAACATTATAAAGCGCCACTTAAGAAATGAACAAAAGCGCCAAAAAAAAAAAAGAAAAAACAAATGAAAGGACCGCGGAAAGTGATTTGGGGCTAGAGCGGTACAGCTAAAAGAAACAAAAAGCAACAACAAAAAAGAACAATAATCATAAAATTAAAGCCAACCAGCACACACACACTCACACACACACACACATACACACCATACAAAACATAAATATACAAAAAAAGGGGACTGGCGAAAATTAAATAAATAAATAAAAGCGAAAAAAAAAACAAAAATGTTTAGCATGACGCATGGAAGTTGACATTGTTGTTGAAAACTGCCACTAAATGTCAGCAAATGAGGGTCACACACACCCGTACACACCTACACATATCCACACACACCCGCACACACCCACATACAGCCGCTTCTACACACCCACACCCACACACACACACACAACCACACATGATGTGACAAACTAAATATTGTAATAAAAATGCTCAAAAAAGTGAAAAACTTTTTTAATGAATTGACCGTAAAATGAACTTGTTGATGAGCCTTATGAGCTGACGACCCGGTCTGGGTCCCGGTGCACGCCCCACCGCACAACATCCAGCGGCACCCCAACCCACTCCGCGCCACCTTAACCGGTGCGGAGCATCGGGTTGGCGTGGTCATTTGCAATAAAAAAGGATTATGAGCTGAAGGACAGCTGCAAAACAAAAATAAACAAACAGAAAAGTGAAACAAACACACACGCAGAAAGGGAAAGAAATATCATATAAATATTTCTAAATGGGTGAGCTGGTGGCTAGTGGGTGGTGGGTAGGTGTGTGGACGGGTGGGTTAGGCAAGTGTCAGTGCCATTTAACAACTTGCCGCAAAGCACACAGAAAAACTGCGGGCCAGAATTTCAGATACATGTGCGCGTTAACAACACAAAAAATATAAAACAAAAAACGAAAACAAAATTTGTGAGAAGATGGGGTGGGGTTGAATGGGGTGTGTGTTGGGTAAAAGGTGCGTGTGTGTCCACCAAAAAAGTTGCCCTGGCCCCAGGCTGGCCTCGCCCTATTTCCGTTCAGTTCATGCCCTTGACACCGTGGCTGGCGGCAACAGCAACAGCAACAGCAACAGCAAAAGCACATGCAACATATTTTTGAACAGGACACTAAGTGCGACAGCTGTCAGGAGAGCTGTTTAAGGGCCAACGACATAGAGAAACAAACAGCAACTACCATGAAATTTATTGAGCGGCTAACGGGTGATGCAGGGCAGCTGGTGTTGGTGGTGCAAACTGGTAACAGAGGAGTTTGTAAGGGTTAAGCCAGCAATAGCAAGGTATGCAAATTAAAAACGAGAAGAATCGATGAGCCATGCAAAAATAGAAAAAAAAAATAGGGAATCTTATTGCCCTGCCAAAGCCAGCCAGCCTTAAACACCTAAAATTTAACAATCTCTAAGAGGTTCCTTTGTATTTAATAATAAATATTTATGAAAACTAACGTGGATATATCCAGATCTGTAAAAAAAATGTGTAAAAATCTTGTCAAAGATGGTGGGCATTTTATATAGATATTATTTAACAGAATTTGTGGTTTGAAAAACATTTTTGAGTAAGGAATAACTAAGATTGCCGGATAAATGTTTCGTCTCAAGATAACAAAATAATAATAATATATAAAAGCTGAAAATTGTTGTCTGTTTTCCCATTTCAGTTAAGTTAACTTAATGGTTTATTGTTGACATTTATTATTTATTTATAATATAACAATAATAATAATAAAAAAGTTGTTATATAGTTATCCATACTTTAGGCGCCAAGGATATCTCATTTTATTATTTAGAAAGTTTATATCCCTTTGACAATGTTCTAAAAACAAGAGCTACGCGAACCAATTATTTCCAACAACAAGAAACACTTTTTAGTTTTTCAGGGCAATTTTGATGTTATTTTGGTTTTTAAATTTCAGATCGATTTTTTTTTCTGAGTGTAGTAAAATATTAAGTGCAAATACATGATTTATGTGAGCAGACAGATAATTATATAGTTAGTCGAGTAAGTTGTTTTATCGCCTTTATTAAATGGATTGAATAAGCCTCTTGGCATCCAATTGTTGGCCCAATTGTTGTAACTGCATTTGCCTTCCGATAGAATTTTATGACTCAAACAACTCAAAATGGAACATTTTTTTGTATCTTACAGTGTGTGTGTGAGTGTGTATGTGTGTATCATCAGAGTGACAAAGTTGAGACATTAGCAAACAGAAACTGTAGCATATATTTTGACTGCTTGTTGTTGCCGCGACTATTGTTGTCAATGTGGGTGTCTGTCGTCATTGTTGTCGTCATTGTTGTCGTCATTGATGTTATTGTTGTTGTTGCTTTGTATGATTTTGCGGCTCATTTGCTTTTATTAAAATTTGCACGTTTTTCCCGCTTATCAAGCGATACAAAGCGAAAGCAGAGTCCTGAAGCTGTGGCTTTGATTATGCGTAGCTCCTCCTTCCGCCCACTAACTGTGCCACTTCTTCTAACACCCTTCTTGCCCCTTATGTGACAGTATGTAAATGGTTGTGTGTGTGTGTGTGTGTGTATGTGAGTCTGAGTGAGGTTTACTTTTATGCTAATTTCAAAACAGAAATGAATAAATGTCTTTCGTTTGTTTGGTTCTGCGTCGTTTTTGCCTTTGCTTTTATTATTGTTATGTAAATTTTTATAGTTTCCCCATCATTTAGTTGCCCCCTGCCCCCATACACACACACATACACATACAATGAGGCACACACACACACACAATGGCCTAAACGCTTTTTCAATTCGGTTTTGTTGGGGGATTTTTAGGGGTGGTGGGATGGGTCTATTTGGTCTGTGGCTGCTGTTTCCGTCCGTTCGACGCTTAGCTTTTGAAGTAGAAAATTTAATTTTCGCATACACATACATACATATTAAAAAAATATATATACATATATATCTGTATATACATATATAGACACACATAATGGCAAATGCATACATTACGTGGTGCGCGCTCAAATGTAGGCAATGAAATTTCCGCTTTGCAATCCCTTTGACTCCCCAGACAGCAGCGTCGTTGGCGTCGACGCCGTCGTCGACAGAGACAGGGACGGCGGCAACCTTTTGTCTGTCATTTGTTCTAAAAATTGTATGCAATAAATAAAAATTACACGTTCAACAATTTTTATCTCGCTTTTGTGATCTGTGCCTGTAACAATGGCAGCAATTCAGTTCACTTCAGCTCAACCAACCCGACCTGTCTTGCTCCGTGCCGCCCCTTCCTGGCCCGAGCCACACTCCCTTCAACCCCTTTTGCTGGCTGCCCTGTAGTTGAATATGTTCGTCTTCCAATTTTGACTCTTTGGCCAACGATTTTAGCCATTGGCTTCTGCCCCACCTCGTTGCCTCCATCTTCCTTCTTTTGAGCCCGACAAGTTCCTTGATAGACGACGACGTCGAACAAGTTCAATTAGAAAGAAGCAGCCAGCAGAAAAAAAGAAAAAAAGAGGAAAACAGCCTAAAAAGTACAGTAAGGAAAATGAGAAGAAACAGTCGAAGCAAATTTTGTCGCTGGCAACTCTTTTTGGTATGCGTTCCGAAGCTAGAGGCAGAAAGCTGAAGGCTGGCAGCAGGGATACAAAAGCGGCCGTCCTGGCGGGCAATCAGAACTTATGTTTACCCCAATTAAGGTGAACACGAGACCGTTTTTGCGATCCAATGAGTTAGAAACAAGATAAAGGACTAAAAGCCATACAAACGGCAACAATAAACCGGTAAGGCCCTGGTATGGTCCCATACCCCATACCCCAACCCCAGTCCCAGTCCCAATCCCAATCCCAGTCTCAGTCTCTGCCCTACTCCCGTTCCCGATCCCAAACCAAATCCCTGAGAATGGAGCGTAGTCTCCTATAGCCATGCATGTTTATGTGTCGCTGACACAACGACAACAATGACCAGGAGACCATGACGGGAGCCAAATATCTCCTCGCCCCTCTGCCGAACCATGATTAAAAATTGTGCAAGCGTTCTGCGGTCCGTCAGTATATGCATGTGCGTACCTGTGTGTGTGTGTGTGTGTGTGTGTGTGTGTGAGTGTGAGTGTGTGTGTGTGCGTACCGAACCCAGCGACAGAACTGACCAGCTCTATCTGCCGCATTCCAAAAGCTGCCGAGTGCGATGGAGATAAAAAGGCAAAGTTGCAAAATCCAAAACCAAAGTCGTTCATTTTTATTGTCATATCGATGCTCAGCATTCCAAAGCGTGGATGGCTCATCTAAAAATGAGCGCGTGACACGACAACTAATTCCGATTTGCGAAGAGCTCTGTTTAATTGCAATTAGGGAATACCTCATATATCAAATTGTTCAAAGTGCAAAAATAATTTCAAACTAATGCTTTATTTAAATTAAATGTTCAAATATATTTTCAGGTGTGTCGAATATTATCAAATCCAAGCATATCTCTGTCAGAGTTATTGCAGTATTTCAAATAGGAAACACTACATTTTAAGCTAACATATTTTTGCTATTTCAGATGGCCTCGAAGCAGAAAAGTCTTTGCTGATTTGCTGAGTTGCAACCGTTAAATGTAATATTGCACAAAATATTATTTAATGTAGTATTTGGTAAATTGATCAAGCGATCAAGTCGCTTAAGTCTGGAAGTAACCAGGCCCTCCTCTCTCAAGTGTAGCACAATCCAATCAGTCTCTACTAGGAGTAAAAGTAATTTCTAACCTAGAAAACTACAGTTTTTGTAGCTGCATTCCGCTCCACTTGCTACCACCTCTTAATCCGTATTTCGCTGCTTGCTCAACTGGATATATTGTCTGAATAATATTCGCAGTCAGCCACGGGCTGATTTGATTTGAAGATTTGCATTCATAGTTCGCCCAGTCACGACCAGGCACGAGTTCAGCTTTATGGGCAACCCTTTAACTGTCAGCTCCTTCACCACCCCCCCGTCCCTATCAAATTACCTATCACTTTGCCAACTAGCAACCCGCCGCTTTGGAGCACTTGTCTGTCGGCAGGTCTCGTAATACTCATTAGCCATAACGACCTGCAGGCAGCAGCTGCGTTCGCATCCATAACCGTGTCCATGTCCATGACCATGTCTGGGCGCCTGTCTATCGTTGCTATCTGTAACTGTATCTATTGGCCCTTGGGGCAGGCACGCAGCGCTGGCACAGATCAAAGCTCGGCGGAAGCGGCGACTGTGGTGAGGGTGGTGCTCGTGGTGCTGCTGGTGGGGCAGGTGGGGTTCGTTTGTTTTGCTTTGTTTTGTTGTGATTCGATTTGATTTGATTTGATGTGGTTCACTTCTCTTTTTTGGCATAGTTTGCCCAGAAACTGATTTGGGTAAGCAGGGGGAGTCGGAGGGGGGCGGGGTGAGCAGGGCTAGGGAGGAGAGGGGAGAGAGGAGCGGAGCGTGGCCTATCTGCGCCTTTCCACTATTTACACAGCTCATTTTATCTAGTTCGATTGGCAATTTCTGCTGAATGCTTGTTGCCACTGACAGACGCAGCCCGTTTACCTGTAGCCTGAGGCTGACTCACTCAACTCCCGACTCCAATTCCAAGTCCAGGTCCAACCCAATCAACCATCCACCCACCCACCAGGTTATAATTGTGCCTGGCAACAAACAAACACGCTATCGGTTTTTGAATCTTAAGTTCTTTGAACAAAATCAAAGACTTCAATGACGCAGCCAGCTAAAAGTTAACTAAACAACAACACACACACAGAAATACAACTTCTCTTCCCACTCATCAAGCTCAAGGGTATTTGTGTGTGTGTGTGTGTGTGTGTGTGTGTGTATGTGTTTGTGTACATTAAAGGGCGGATGGCCAAATCGCAACAAATGGAAATTTTGTCAAGCTTGAAATCCTTTTATAATGACAAAAGGTTTCACCTCTAAGCCGATTACAGCAACGGAGACATTTGGTTGCAACACTACGCTCCTAACGTGGCCAGTGACGAGGACAAGGACAAGCACGAGGACGAGGACGAGGACGAGGACGAGGATGAGGACGAGAAATCAGTATACTTTTAGGCACCAGCACACCTGCTCCAAAAAAGGTGCCACAGATCTGAGCAAGAGTGATTGTGAGGAGAGGAGTGGAAACGAGGAACGAGGAAAGACAGGCAGGCAGGAAAGCGCATTTGAAACTTTCACAGAATACGGCGATTACTTTTGTAATTAGTTTCGAGCCGAACGCAGCAGTAAAGTAACTAAAATCAAGAAAAAAAAGAACAGCATCTTGGGCACGCTGAGGATTCTATACCCACTTTGACCGGAGTCCACCTGATAATATCTCAATTTAATTATTAGTTAAACGAAATTCAGCCAACTGTTTCCATAAGAGTTATGTGATATAGTATTCTGATGTTCATTTTATTAATTCAGATACAACTAGGCAATTCAAGCTAGTCTCTGAGGTGCGAGACATAGATACACAGACAGACCTGGCGATATCCACTAAGCTGTTTATGTCTATAAACCTCATGGGGTCGGAGATATTCTATCCAATATTTGCAATCGAATTTCAAATAGTATTTCCGAAATAATAATAACAGGTACATTAAACTTATAAAAGCAGTCTCCTCATTTTGATTTACCAACGCCTATTTATTATTTAGTTTGTGAACCCAATTGAATCCTGGCAGCAATGAACACGGATAGAATTCGTTTGGATTGAAGTACCCTGTCTCCGATGATCTGCTGGCAAAAAAGTCGACAATCAGATCGGAAAATCAAGTACTCGGTGGTTGCTCCATCCAGGAGCAGTGCCAGCAGGAGCAGCAGCATATGCCTCAGAAGAATACAGAAGGCCATTGGCATGCTTCATTGAGACGTGGCAAGCCAAATTGTTGATAGGTGGTATGCGCACCAGGGAGACGGCGACGCAGAGGGGACAGATGGCCGGCGTGGAGTCCATGCGATGCTTGGTCTTAAATAGTCCTATTTTAATATACTACCCACTCTCCGTTTTTGATTTTGTTCAAAATTTAAAATTTGGTTTTGTCACTGACTTCCTTACTTGATTGTTCCTGTTAGCATTTGAGTGCTTGAGTATACATTCACATGCCGGTACTTCTGGGGTGTGGTGTAGTGTTGGCCATTAGTCATGCACTACCAAGTAGTTAATTGTTGTTCTCCTCATTTTTTGATCATTAATTGTTACAATTACAGATGCCATAGTAACTGTGTTAACCTAACGGGAGACTTTTCGATATCTAGCAATATTTGAACCCCAAAGGGATCAAAGCAATCATGTCATGTCATGCAATTCCTTAAACTCTACTGTTTGCTACACATTCGGAATCTATCTTAGTGTGTACTTAATGCGTCTTTAGATCTCGAATCTACTCCGTAAATGCTACTCGCTTCATTCCTACGCTGAGCCCTTCCACTCTCAATGCGACAGCATTTAAACGCAGGCTCAGCAGACACCACCTGACCAGTCCGAGGAGTTAGATTCTACATTCTCAAATTCTACATCCGTTGGGACATGTGCCGTCTCTAACTCTCTAGCCTCCATATCTCTCTCTCTCTCTCTTTCTCTCTCGCTCTCTAGGTGTCTCTCTCTCTCTCTCTTTGTGCCTCTCTGCAGGTCTCATGCGTGCATAATACATCAAAATGCATTTCGTTTGTTCGCGCTTTGTACATAAATTTCATGCAAATTGACTAATTAATTTCTGCTCAATGGATTCTTATCGTGCAATGCACTGCCATAAAAACAACACACGAGCCATGCGAATATTTGCATACCACACAAGAGAGCGAGAGGGTCTGGAAAGGGGACTGGGGTGTTTGGTTGTTGACGGCGGGTTGTTGGTTAGGAGCTGGGAGTTGAAACGAAGTCAGGATGCGCCCCGGATAAGCTCACGAGGCACACGAAAAGTCACCCGCGCACTTGATGATGGGTTGATGGTGGTGGTGGTGGTGGTGGGAGGATTGATTTGCTTATACAGCTAGTACAACTGCAACTGCAACAGCTTCTGCTAAACACACAGGCTGTTCACACAGAGTCCGCAGGTTGCGGCACAAACAACACTTTTAATGACGGATATTAGGCATGGCCACAACTATGGCGCAGACTACGACCACTGGAGCTCTAGTTGTTGTTGTTGTTGTTGTTATTGTTATTAGGGTACGTGTAAGTGCAGCAAGGAGCATAAAATTTACAATATTTCCGTGCCCCTTTTTTCTGTGTGTGCTGCAGGATGAACAAAATAAGAATAGCACCACCAGGCAGCGGGTAACAGGTAACAGTCCGTCCAGACAGGATGTTTAGGGGGACTGTGGGGCAGTCAGCCGATTTAAGCCTGCCAAATATGCTGATTGCAGCAATAATGATGATTATGTTTGCCTGGCCTGCATGCGCGACGCAAATTTGTTAGCCAAAGCGGAAGGAAGTCGAAGCATTGACAATGCCAGCGACACGAAACGAGTAGCAACAATAGCAACAGCAACAGCAACAGCAACAACAGTTGCAGTTGCAAGTGAGCCAAGTACCTACAATGACGAGCAACAAAAGCATTTAACGACTTGCAAATGCGACCAACCGTCCGACTGTCCAACTGGCTGACTGACTGACTGACTGACTAACTGACATATATTCAAATGCGATAGACACTGCAGGGGAAGGGCCAAAACTCAAATACTGGCAACAACATGCCGCAACAGCTATGCACTATTCAGACATTCATATATAAAGATATGAATATGGTTAATGTATATACATATATAATGAATATGGTTTGCTATGCTAGTTCAGCGAACAAGTACTTAATAAAATAATATCCCATAACTTAAGATGGAACAGGAATTACTAGAAAATATTCTTTCCTTCCACTACTGCTACTGATTGGGTTTTCTTCTAGGTTTATCTAATGCTTGCAACAAATGTTGAGACTTATTATATGCTTTATATATTATTATTATTATTATAATATTATTAATATTATTTTAATTTAACACTTTTAATTTAATTTCCCATTTTTAATTGTATGTAATTTAATTGTTAACTTTAATTTGGACTGTTTTTAAGCCATAAATCGGACCGAATGATTGTGTATTCGTGTGTACTCTGCTAGAAAATACTCCGTATTCCACTGTACAAGTCTGTTACTAACTGAGTCAAGATTGATTGTAGCAGCTGCAAAATAAATAAAACTTAAAAATTATCTAAAAACATTACCTAATTCAAAGCTTTCAAGAGTTTCAGATATCGAGGAAGATTCAAACAAAAAATATTTCCAAATTTGTGCCTGTGATTGTCAAAACTCATGGAAGAGCCATGCCTGCGTGAATCTGTAGAGTATACAACAACCCTTTTGTCCAATGGGGGGAGGGGGGCAAATTATTGTATTGCGTGTGGCAAGTTTTCAAGCACTTGCAGCCAAAACGCAGGCAGCACCGGATGAATCGCTGCGGCCATATTAGCAAAGTGAATAGCTTTTTATTTGTAACGGAAATGTTGAAATTATTCTCGGTTTGTTTGCCATTGTTGCTTTTGCTTTTGCTTTTGCCGTTTCTGTTGCTGTGACTAGTGTCATTGCCAGTGTTGCTTGATTTGTTGTTGCTCTTACTGTTGCTGTTGCTGTTGCGCTTGCTGGTTAGTGATTTGCATAAGACGCAGGTGACAGTGTGGCCAATTACCAACAAGTATTGAGCAACAGCAACTGCAGCTGTGTGGTCGTGCTGGCGGCCTATTGTAGCCACTAATTCCTCACATGTCCAAGAGCGGCTTCTGGTGCAAATTGCTTTTAGCTGCTGCTATTGCCAACTTTCGACTCGAAAGCTTCGAAAGTTTTTACCGAACAATTATTATTTGTTTCAGCAGCTTTTAATTTTATTCACGAATGAAAACGAAAAGGAGCGACTGGAAATAAGTTCAGGTACTGGACTTATGAATAATCATAAATTAAACAAAAGATTGCAAATTAAAATTGTAATTAGTTTAAATATACTGCTGCAATTTGTTGTAGAAGTATAATTGTCTTGACGTAGCCACTTTTTCCATGCTTGAGTTTCTTGGCTGGAAAACAATTTAAGTGCTGGCTGTTGGTTTGGTTCTGTGGTTGATCTACGCTTTTATGACAGTCGCTAGATGCCACACAGTGCTGCATGCATCCGCTGCCTCCCTCATGTCCCTGATGAGCAGGGAGCATTTGAGCTCCCAGCTGATCGCTGCACTTGCCACACAAAGTGCGATGCAATTGGCAATCGATTGAATGCACAGCAACGCACTGCAATGCTTGCCACTTGGCCTGCACTTTGAGCTGTTGATTTATGTATGTGCTGGGTCAAACGTCTTGCTCTTTTGGAATTTAATTTAATTTATATTTCATTTGCGGCATGCGGCGAAGCGAGTGGAGTCAAGTCGAGAGTTGAGAGTCGAGTCGAGTCGAGTCGAGTCGAGTTGAGTCGAGTCAAGTAGAGAGCCCTCTGACCAGATCCGTGTCCAAGTTCCTTGGCAGTGCCTGTGGCAGAGGCAGAGGCTGCTTTGCCGTGGCATGCTTTTTATGCATATCGCCATTAACTGGTCTCTCTTTCAACCTCTCCCTCCCTCTGTCTCCCTTTCCCTTTTCTCTGTCTGTTTGTCTGTCTCTGTTTTTTCACTCGATTCCTTTGATACTGTGGAATTGACGCGCACTACATTAGTGTGACAGGGTCATTCGCTTGCCACCCAATCGGGAGACCGGCTGCTCCTCCAACACCCGACATCCGTCAACCAACATCCAACATTCAGGCAGCGTGCCCCTGCCCCCTGCCCCTGGCCCTGCATCAAGCATCATCAAGATTGCATCGTCTGTTGGTTTGGCTTTGACTTCGGCTTTGGCTTTGGCTTTGGCTTTGGCTTTGCCTTTAGCTGTGGCTCTGGCTTTGGCTTGTTTGGCTTGCATTACTCGTGGGAAATCAGTTTAATGGAAATTATAACATTCGATTACTTTTCAAACTAAACTCAAAACATGCGGGCAGCTACAGTTGAGTGTCTGCTCTCCCCCCTCTCCCCACACCAACAAACACACACTCACAACTACACACACACACACACACACACACACACACCTATCAATTGCTTTGTAGCTCGTTCAGCCCGGTGACTCTCGGTTCTAGTCGTTGCTGTGTAACCAGCCGTGCAACAGCAGCCTCACCTCGCCCAACAGTTTTGTCAAATGCCTACAAGTATGCAGCAAATAACTGGAAAATAACTGGAAATACACACTCACACACACACACGCACACACACACAGACAGACAGACAGACAAACACGCTCAAGCTGCAAGTTGAAAGCAGGCATTGGCTTGGACTCTTTTTCATTTTTAATTTTTTGTATTTGTATTTTTCTTCTTTCCTATTTTTTGTTGTTGTTGTGGGTTTTTTCTTTCTTTTGGCAGCCATTGAAATTAGTGAACAGGATTTAAGTGACAAAACAGTAGACAGCTGAAATGGCCATTTGCACGAAATTAAACAAACTACTCATCTGGTTCCCCATTTCCCGCGAGTTCGCTTGTGGTCTCTCCGTCTTTTGCTTTCAACTTTTGACAGTCCCTGCCGTTTCTGCTGATTAAACATAGACATTAGGCATTAAATGGACAAACGCACATCTTTTGACAGCTGGAGCCGAGTAGAATACGAGTATAACGAAGAAAATAAAAAGTTTTATTTTTCTCGTATGTTATTGTCAACGGTTATTTTGTATAACATATTTGTGGACATTAGCTACTGGGTCATCTGTAGCGGAATGAGGTATCGCCACCCACTCAAAAGTATATATGTTCGTGATCAGCATCAACAGACGAATCGATTTTGCCGTGTCCGTCGACCAGCTGGAAAATGACATCTCATATAAAACGCTGATTAAGTTTATTTGTTTGTTTTTTTTCTTCGATTTTTCACATGACAATTAATTCATATTGAACCAAACTAATAAGTCAAGTACAAGTCTCTATGGATATGCAGCATTTGCAAAAATGCAACTAAAGTAATATTTTTAGCCTTACTGCAACTACAAATTGTTTTTCTCTAAATTCCTTCTTTAAGGACATAAAAATGGTATTGAGTTGAGGTTACAACTGTACTTGGAGCGATTTGAGGAACACAGATTCTCCCGAGACTGAATGTTTGTTTAGTGTTTTGTATTTTTGTATTTTTTTAAATTTATTTATTTTTAATGCTGTGCCTGCGTGATGGCTACGTGATGTCTCCTGTGTGCAGGCAACAGCTTTGCTGTGCGTGTGTGTGTGTGTGTGTGAAGGTCATGTGGCATACATGGACGACACTCAGACTGGCAGGCAGTGCGCTTGAAAATGTAATGCAGAAATGCTCAGAAATGCGTCGATGTTGAGTTTAATGAAGTGCAACGAGAATCGAGCAATTGAAATGCATTAAATGCCTGCTCCTTGACCTCCTCCTCACCTGATGCCTGACGCCTGACGCCTGGCGCCTGAAGTTGACGACGGCGACGACGACGCACAAATCAAAGTGGAACTGCTATTGTTGATGTTGGCGTTGGTGTCGTTTCTGTTGCTGGCATCATCAAGTGCCGTTAAACATGCCACACGCATCAAAGCGAAAATGCTGCAAATACCTAAAAATATAGGCAAGTAAAAAACGAACATGCGGCATGAAAAGCACGAGCAGCAAGCAGCAAGCAGCAAGCAGCAAGCGCCACGAGTGCTAAATAAACCAAGCACAAAACAATCAAAAAAATAAAAACAAAACAACAAAAATAAGAAATAAAACACGTAGAAGCAGCAGACACACACATATACATATATATAATTGTATATATATATATATATACATATATCTGCCATTTTCCTCTCCATAAAACAGAAATAAAGTGTTCCCAGTTGCTGTTACGTCGCTGTTAAGCCACTGTTCGCTGCCAATAACAATGGTTGACACACTGACGTCAACGTCGCTGCCAGCGTCGCTGCCTGCGCGTGCGCTTCGTACTTTTAGCACACAAGCGACACGAAGATGCACGAGCAACGTGGCACTTCGTATTCTTGCATTTTTTAGCACATGACCAGGCGCAAACGAGGACATTCAGCTGCACACAGCCCTTGGCTGTAGTCGCAGCTGAAAGCAACGGACGGCAGCTTGCCGTGAGCACCTTCGACTCGCAGTCCTCGCATCGAATTTGCGAGATTTGTTCAGATTTGAGTGGGCAAAAATCATACAGAAAAATGCATTCGTCAGCAGTCAACGCCAGCTGCTGCTGCTGCTGCTGTTGCTGCTGGTGCTGCTTGCTGCCACTTGAAAAAGTTGCTGACTAGCTGGCTGGCAACTTTGTCTTGGCCATCAAGCGAAATGTCATCCGTCAGTTGTCAGCCGTCAGCGGTTCGCTGTTTATGTTGCACTGTGCTGCTCATTAGTGCAACGCTTATGATGATAATTTGGATTAAGCCACAGGAGCAGAACCGAACCGCCGCACAGCAGCAATCGGAAGCGATTTGCATTTGAGCTTGACATAAGCCATAAGCTATTCGGCTCAATAGCACACCAGGCCAGCCAAATTGAAAACCAAATCAAAATCAAAATCAAAATCCAAATCCCAGCCAAAGTCCTTGTCCAAATTGCATTCAACTCATGTTGAGCCAGGCAAGTGCATAGTTATACAACTAAAAAAATAAAATATAAAGTATTCGCTTGTGGCTAGCTTCTGCCAATTAGCAACAAATTCAGCTGGTATCAAGTGAAAGCAATACTCTATTTTTTCAACATTACACACAATACACACACATCTCTTATATTATTTCAAAATTTTCAGTTGTGCGCAATATATAGTTACTGAAACATTATTCTTTTAATGAATAAAATAATGTATAAATATTCCTGTAAAAAGAGCTCAAATTTTATAATCATTTTTTACGGCGATATCATCCCTATCAAGCCAGTTCGAGCTGCTTATGACAGATGCTCAAGACATGTGATTGTCATTTCAAAATATATAAATTATATGTGTAAATTTTAGTTCAAGTTGTTCTTGTTTAGGGCGAAAAAAACATTAAAAATCAGAAATACCCTTTCAGACTGAAATTGAACTGCTGGCACATAAATGTTACTATAAATATATAAATATACAAATATAATTTTGTGGTCAAAATTTTAGGAGAATGTGCTCGGAAAAAAGCATCTTCAATTGTAGAAAAAGGCAAAAACATTGTCTTGCCTTTAGAAATAATTTGTAGATAAAAGAACAAAATGTCTAAAAATCAAACCGGTTTTACGAACACATCTGACAATAACTAAAAAAGAAGCTAATATTTCTATATTCTGTGTCCAAACTACAATGTATATAAATTTAAAATTGCTTATTACGGAAATTAAATACATTCGATTTTTGTAATTACACTTACATTTACATGTATATATCTAATATATATCTTGAAGTTTGAAAGCGGATCTCAGATGTAAAATCTGAGCTTCGTTTTGGATAAATGACTGACCGAGTTTGCTAATGCGATTTCTGGCAAATCGTTGATGTAATTAGCATAATGCAAACTTAAGAGCCAATACTTGACTATTCTTAATGCTATTTCTCTCTCTCTCTCTCTCTCTCTCTCTCTCTCTGTCTCTCTCTGTCTGTCTTTCTCTGTGTCTCTGCAGATTTGGCCGATGGTTTGA
The DNA here is from genome assembly GCA_035042055.1 of Drosophila macrothrix. Lineage (NCBI taxonomy): Eukaryota > Metazoa > Arthropoda > Insecta > Diptera > Drosophilidae > Drosophila > Drosophila macrothrix. The sequence goes on from JAWNLX010000587.1 coordinate 23,913,567, forward strand.
TAAGCCAACCGAACAAACACATAGACACTTATGTTACCTGCTTTTTTGCGAGTCATTTTAGCTGCATTATTTGTGCTGCTTAAATGCGCAAAAACGGGTGAAAAAAGGCAAAACAAAAGCAGAGATGAAAGCGAACAAAATTATAATAATAAATAAAAGCGAGTGGCAGGCAACTCGACGCAGCGGTTTCACACGCAATTAACATATTCTCTCTGTTTCACTCAAATTGTTGCACTTTCTACGGGGTTACAACTGCCCTTGCACCTGACCACCCCTGCCCACCCTTACATAGAGCAGGATTATGTCCGGATTTTGCTGTGCTTTTCCTGCTTGCCTTTCGACACATGCACTTTTTAATTATTTGTTGATTTTTTTAATTCGCTCTCGCCCTCTCTCCCCTTTTTTCAATTACTTATGCAACCATGGGGGGGAGGAGAGAGGCAGAGGGATAGAGGGATAGAGGGAGAGAAAATGCGCAAGTAATTGTCTTTGGGCTAAGCCTGAGAGGGGGCTTTGGCTTGGGGATTTGCGATTTGGGTTCGGTTATGGTTTGGTTTTGGTTTGGATTTTGGTTTTGATTTTGATTTTGGTTTTGGCAGGAGCAAAAGAAGTGGTTGAAGGGAGTCGACGGTGACTGTTGAACAATTCCTGCCAAATGCTAAACATGCTGCGATTTACATTTGTGCCACCTCCATTTGGAGTCGCATTACGCAATTAACAATTGTAATTGATAATCAATTAGTGGTCACAGGAGCGAGCTGCCAACATCTGCTTATATTACACATATGTATATTAAGCTAATTATTATCAACTACGACACGCCGAAGCTCGTAATCGCTACAGCCAAATTATTCCGAAATATGACAGCAGTTCACAAAATGGTTTGCGCTCAAATTAAAACAATTAAAGGCAAAAACTCTAGAACGTATTTTTTAGTGATACATTTAATAACAAGTGGCTGCAATAAAAACTTTGTGGCCAGTACTCGTCTTTTTCGTTTATTATTTCTTTTTTTTTTTTGAGGGCTAAAACGGGTTTTTCTGACAAGCTTGGCTAAAAACTGCTGTTGTGTTAATTACCAAAAAAAACACGAATTCGAATTCGAATGCGAAACACTTAATGAATGTAAGCATAGTCAAAAGTGCCCGCTGATATATATATATATATATATATATATATGTGTGTATGAATAAATCATTAAACTGTAGCAGCATCAGCAGCTATAAAGTGCGGCATTTACGACGTTTGCCGCAAGTAAACAGATTCCAATTTGCTGGCCCGTTGAAATTAACAATTATTAATAGCCAGGCCGAGAGCAGTAGAATACCAGTTAGTCGAACTTTCAGCCTTAAATAGCATTAATTGCCATCTCAGTCAAAGCAATTTATCACGCTTTAAGCTTATTAAAGCTTTCAAATTATCAAGCAACGTGTACATCACATTCTGTTGCGAATCAATTATTAAAATATTATATAATTTAGCCATAAGCCGAGAGCAAGTGCTTTAAGATTTAATACCCAATAAAGGCAGTTAAGCGCAAGTAAAGATTGCTGATGCTTTTAATGGATTCAAAAGCTCATTCACTAACAGTTATAAGTTGTTAACTGATTATTTGTGGGGATACTCTCAAATGTGGCATTACCTGGAGCGAGAGGACAATTGGAAAGTGCAAATTGTAAGCAACAAATAAGCTTTTAGCCAGAGCCAAATCAATTTATACAGTTTGAAGCTTGCTTGCACTCTCAGGGTTTTAGACAATGCAAAGGACTATCTCTCTCTCTCTCTCTCTCTCTCTCCCTCCCACCCACTCATATACAAACAATTAGATTAATTTCTGGCCTCATCTATTTATTTAAATTAGGAACAGGTTATTTACCACCAAAAATACATTAACCAATACGATTTCAATTTGCTTTCCGCAGAGAAGATTTCTTGCGCATTTTTTCCCGATGTGCGCGATTAATTCTTGCGTAGCGTATATGAGAAAAGTCCCCCAAAATAAACACAAATATCAAATAAATTTCGTAGTAAGTAAACTTTTGTCTATTGATAAAAAATAAAAAATATACATAGAGAACTTTGATGTCGGGCATAGCCGACAGCAAAATACTTTGATACCATACGTTATAACAGCTGATAACATGTGGCAAGGAACAAGGAACTCGGAGCGGGAGTGGTCCAAAATTAGTCAGGGTTTTTCAAAAGTTTTACTAGCAATAACCTTTCAAATTTGATGACTCTTGCTTTCAAATTGTGTGAGATATTCGGTCTTATCGATTTACGCTAGCAGGTGTATCGGTTTCGGGAACGGGTGTGGCCATCCAATGTCTTATCGATCTCTTGGAGGAGTTACTAGTAACAGGCTTTCCAAATTTGGTGACTCAATCTTACAAATTGTGAAAGATATGCCCATTTCGGATTTCTAGGAAAATGTGTCTGCCGATCCTTGAAGGAGGTTACCAGCAAGTTACCTTCCAAGTTTGGTCACTCTATCTTCAAAATTGTTGGATATATGCGGACTTACCGATTTACACTAACCGAAATATTGGCATTGGCGATTATGGGTGTAGGTGGGGGCGTGTTATCGGTTCTCAAAAGCGGCCACCAGTAACATACCTACCAAATTTGACGGCTCTAATTCAAAAATTGCTGAAGACATTGCTATTTAAAATCTTAAGGGGGAGGGGGGCCTTGGGGCGACGGAGATGGGTGTGGCATATGCCGATACTTGAGGGACATCGCCGACAACCTACTTACCAAATTTGAAAACCACAGTCTTAAAATTGTGGGAGATATGTGGCCTTATCGGTTGCAGTTATCGATTTATCGATTTCCCAGCCTAGCCTAACCTAATGGACGTAGCACCCCAATTTGTACACGTTTTCTGACGCGGGCATGGAACAGTGCATGTTATAAGCTTCAAGTCTCTAAGGGTCCATACAGACGGACAGTCGGACAGCATGAGCGACATTGCACAAAGCCAATATACTTTGATACCTTTGGTATCAAAGTATGAAAAAAACCAGTCCATGCGTGACTTGAGTTATCTGCTGAAGGGTGGTTGAAGAGTGGGGGAGTGGGGCATCTAGTGAGTTGTGTGTGAACCACCGTCACTATAAATAAATACAGCGACTTGGCTAGGCAGTTTAGTGTTGTTTGAACTGCCAGTGGCAAATTAACATTGATAATGCGTAAGGAGACTTTTGTAGTGTGCCTGATCTTGGCCAGCTGCTGCTGCTGGACGAGTACAGCGTATCCCCAGAGCGAGGAGAGCTCGTCGTCAACAACAACCACAACAACAACGACAACAACGACGACAACGCCAAAGCCCGAATCAACAACAACACCCACAACAACCACCACTCCAGAGCCCAGCACAACGCCGAGCACAACGCCGAGCACTACGCCGAGCACAACGCCGAGCACTACGCCGAGCACAACGCCGAGCACAACAACACCGAGCACAACGCCGAGCACAACGCCGAGCACAACAACACCGAGCACAACAACGACAACAACAACAACAACAACAACCACACCCAAGCCAGATGATGACGCCGAGAGAAAGGAGCTGCTAATGAAATGCGAGCAGCTGCGTAGGCGTCACAAGAGGGGCAACTCCTCCTCATCGGAGGAGGACAGTGGTGAGCGGAAGTCCGAGAAGAAAGAGCGCAAGAAGCTGAAGAAGATGTGCAAGGAGCTGAAGAAGGAGCAGGAGCGCAAAGAGAAGCGCCAAGACTCCGATAGTCTGAAGGAACTCTCAGAGGCATTGCGCAACTACCAAATGAAGCAGAAGATGTGAAGGCACTAAACTATTATTATATCATATTCAACAAATACAACTTTTTCTTATCTTTTTTTATTTTTTTTTTATATATATCCCCTTTGTTAACTTTAATGGTAATAAACATGCGTAATTGTGAAGTGGATGATCTGATAAATTATTAGCGGAAAGCTGTGACCCACTTGTAGATCGTTGACGCGATATCACTGCTAATTGGCAACTCAATCAACAACAACAGACACGACTGAGATCATTCGATTAGCGACATTTCTTTTTAAGGTCCACATTTTTGTGGCCCCCACTTTATCGGTAATATATAATCATTAGTATCCAAATACAATGTTGAGCCATTCTATTAGTGCATGCCCATAGTACAAAATCTATTCAAAAAGTAACCTTAATCGAAGTGAAGAAACCAAAACACAAAATTTAACCAAATCTAGATTTAATTAAGTTGTCACTTGGACAAATTGTCTATAATGTTCCGGATTCCGACTGCCGGGTTTTGAGATTTCCATATTTCGACGCAAGGCTAGAAGATTGCTCAATATATGTATCAGACAAGTTGATTGCTTGTAACTAGAATTATGGTTCTCTGTATTATATTTATAAATGCAAACCTGTTTATGCAGATCTAAGTGGGTTAACTCGCATAGCATATATGCGCATATTAAATTAACCAGACAGCGAGTGTTGTTTTTTTTTGATTATTTGTTCAATAAATTGAATTGGATATTTATTGGAAAGTTTCGGTTCAATTTATAATATATTCCCAAAAATTGAATTGATGTTGAAAGTGAACTAGCAGCATTTTAAATTTGAAGTCTATAGTCTTGAATAGCAGTTGTCTTTTTATAAACACATAGTCTCCAGTCAGGTTCGCTGAATTCAATTTCATTTGCAGGTTCAAAGTGCTTTACCGACAGCAAAAATAAATAAATAAAAAAGTAGAAAAACATAACATAAAAATCAGCTGAAAAATTGTGATCATAATGGAAGTTATAAATAATCCCAATTTATCATTGGCTGAAGTTCGTTAATTAAACTTGAGCATTTTCGACCTGCTCAACTTGGCGTTTGAAGCAAACATTCCACGGTCCCAAGCCCATTGGTAAAATTTGTTTAAGCCGCTGTCTTTTGTTGTTCTTCATTTTTGTTTTGTCGATCGCTTCAACAGCTAATTTGCATTTACGAAATACAACAAGTCAAGCAATAAGCAATAACACAAACAAAAATTAAACAACATGCAAATGTTGAGAGAGTTAAAAGTTGGTAAGTAGGCAAGAATGATAATGAAGCCGGAGTTCAGGCATTGAACTCAGCAGAACGCTCGCCGTATAGAAAGCCAAGAGTTTATTTTTCTTATTAATTATTTATTTTTATTTTGTTTTTTTCATGCAAAAAGTGGCCAAGACTGTGGCCGCGACTGCGTGTGGTGATGAGGCGCCTTAAATGGGTCGACCCGGCATTAGGCGTACTTTGAACTCTTGTGGCCGGGGGCCCGAACTGTGGCTAATTATGCGGCATCAAAATTTAGCAGCAACCAGCAAAAAAAAGAGAAAAAAAAGAACCGTTAATGATAATAATTTATTCACCGATATCTGTTGGACGGCGCAAGTTGATATAAGTGGCAGCTTGTTCCCACTCCCGATTCAGTTGGCACACACAAAGCAAACAATGAGGTGGTCAATGATATCGATACAAACGTTGCTGGTCCTGGTCCCGGTCCTGGTCCTGGCCCTAGCCGGTGGCCACTCACTGGTGAGCGGTAAATTTTTTTGAATCCCATTTTGGATGAAACGGAGTCAACTAAATCTGACAAATCGCTCGCTCTTCTGTGCGTCTCTTTCTTTCTTGTGTTCCTCAAGCAGCACGGGATGAGCCGCGTCCAACGGCAGCACTGCTGCTCAGCTCCACCATGAAGCCAACGACTGTACCCAAAACAGAATCGAATCCAATGAAACCGCAGATGATCATCAATGCGCCACCCATGAACCAGAAGCATCTGGTGCCAGTGGACACATCCAAGGAGACACAGACACAGACACAGCAGCTAAAGTCCACTTTGCATGTGAAGGATGCCAAGCCATTGCAGGTGACTGGTTTTATTACCAAATCGGGCAACATCTACGAGATTGAGGATAAGAACGGCATCGGCCGCATTGAGCCACGTCAGGCTGATCAGGCTGAAGATGCCGGCGAAGGCGGCGAGGTCGGCGAGGGCGGCGATGGGGAGGAGTCGCAGATCGTTTGCACCTATGGCAATGTGGTCGTGTACAGCGATGTGCCTTGCGATGAGGTGACCGGCGTAAAAGTGGGCGCCGTGCAGCCGTCCGAGGCTGAGGAGTCGCTTCAGGAGCAGCCAAACGCTGAGGAACAGCCGCCGCCAAGCGATCAAGGAGAAAATACACCACGTCAGCAGGCTCAGCAGCAGCGTCGCCGACGTCGTCGTCGTCGTCCAAGCAATGGCAATCTGCAGCAGCGTCGTCGCGGTAATGGCAACAATGGTACTGGGGGAAGGCGTCGTGTCATCCGAAGACGCCGCGTCCGCCCTAGCAACAACAACAACAACAACTATGGCAATCGACGCACTCAGCAGCGTCGCCGTCGTCCCAATCAGCGTCGAGGCAATGGCAACAATGGTCAGCGCCGTCCTGTTAACAGACAGCAACAGCAGCAGCGTCGTCGTCAGCAGCAGCGTCGTCGTGCGCAGCAGCAGCGTCGTCGCCAGCAGCAGCGGCAGCCACAACGCAGACGCCAGCAACAGCGTCAGATTCGCGACGGCGACGAAATGTAAAAGGCCAACAGATGATGACAAGAGTAATAACGCTAAATTGCACGTTGCCTTGCCACCTTTTCCATCGCTCTAACAAACAAATAAAATGTTAACAAAAAAATAAAAAAATAAAATTAAAAAAAAAAAACACCTCAGCCTTTAACGTCAACTGCCACATCCAGCTTCCGAGCTTTGTGCTTGTGCCCCAGAGTAGCTGTTTAGAAATCCACAGTAATTGAAATAAGACTGCTCTGCATTGAGTGCATTCGACACGGAAATGCCCTCAATTCCATTCCTGCTTTTTTATGGATGTTACAGCTGCAATTAAGAACTGTACATTTTGTATTAAGAGTTAGATGTGCAAGGGTATGTAACTGGCAGGAGGAAGCATTTCTGACCCCAAATAGTGTATATATCCACAGCCGAGTCGATTCAGAGATGCCCGACTGTCCTTCTGTACGAACTAGCTGGTCTCAGAGACAATAAAAATAGGAGACTTCAAATTTGGAATATATGTTCAATATAATAAAATCGATCGTTTTATCGATAACCCTTCGCTTGCAGAATATCGATACAAATCGATTTCCAGTAAATTGTAAATATATATATATTTATATATACTGTAAGCAGCAGGCTTGAGGGAATCTTCTAGTCGAGCTTTCTCAACTAGAGCATTCTGAGTTTTTTTTTTTTTTTTGGTAGATAACTTTTATTTTAAGAGAAATTCTATGAATAATATATTATTTATACTCACAATTCGCAATAATTAAACAAAAACATTTCATTGGAATGGGAAAGTTGTTGTTAGTGATGCTCAGTCAGCTAGTTATATACATATAACGAGTTGTGCTGTTGGGTGGCAACGCTGGTCAACAGATCTAACAGCAGCAGCATTAGTCGTAAAAGAAGAGTCGTTGAAGAACCGGAGACCAAGTGTCGAGTTAAGATCGCCAAAGTCCCGAGTAGCTAAAGTTGTACAGCTGTCGGTGCGTCGAGGAAACAAGTCGTTGATTTATAAAGTCGAAAATTGTAATTTCAATACTCATATTTCATTTAAGTCATAATATACTTATAACTATTATACATAATCAGTCCTACAAGCATATGCATACATGTATATATATTTGTGTTGCATACTTTTATCTAACAATCAAATAGTTATCTATATATAATAATCTGCAGATTAAGTTCTATCTTGCTTCGAAAAGTATGCTATAATTATGTGAAATACTCTAGTAGGGTTATTAGCTTACCATACGAACAGAATATGATTCAAGCTAAGTTGACATTGAGCGTTAACTGCATCCAAATTAAACAATTCAAGGCAAATCATTGAACAATATGGGGTTGGACATATCTTCGTCAATTAGTTGCAATGGAACTCACTGCTGGCAGTTGGTTGCGGTTGTGGTTGAGGTGGTGCCCCAAATTGTTGGCATCACATCTGTCGCAAGTCACATTCCTAGGAATGGAAATTCTATGTTATGTGTGGTACTTAAGTTAGCCAATTAAAAATTGATTTCATGACTGACGTAAAGGCATGGATTTTTAGGATGACTATTTCTTAACAATGAACAGCTGTCAAAGCTCACTTAATTTTTCTTATACTTCAGTACATATTTCTAGAGCTGTCCCTGCGATACTTCGGGGGTTCAGTCCTGTTTTTGAATGTGCATAATCGATATTCTGTGCTTGCTATTTGTGGCAAAACTAATCGCTCTATATGTAATCCAATCGCATCAGCAAATTGCAGTGATATATTTATTTAAATGAGACAGAAAGTTATGTTTCCTAAAAAAATAACATCCTTCCAGGGATTTGTATATTCTCATGTTAATTAATTTGTACAATCAATTTTCATTTACCCATGCGTCCATAAATTCTAACAGGAATTCCGTGCTCTCCTTTTGAGCATCCGACAATCACCTCCTCCTGAGTTTGTCACATTTATTGTAACTAGATTTTCAAGTCGACGCCACTTTCTGCTCAACAGTTTGCCGAGAGTATGCTGTCCAAATGGAGTAGTAATGGTTGGGCAAGGGGGTTGGGGTGAGCAAGATGTGTGCGGGAGGGAGCGTTCGGTTGGCCGATGGCTGCGGGTTGCGGGTTGCGGGTTACGGTCTATGGCTTCTAGGGCTGCGATGTCAGCATCAGCGTCAGTTGCAAGCAACAAGATTTTTTTGGCGCGCGCGCTTGGGCCCAGCGCACTTAACACATAAAACAAATACAAATGCAGCAACAACAAGAGAACACAGAGCAGTTGCAAGAGCAGCAGCTACGGTGAACACCCCTCACATTCCACACATTCCCCGTTGCACATTTCACACCGTGTCTCAGCTCTACCGGTGCAGCAGCAACCCTCAAAACGAGCGCAAGGAAGTCATTCAAAAGTCAACCAACTTTCTTCTTGTGAAACACGCTTAAGCGCAGAAAAAGGAAATACTTGCACGCATATATTTATATATATTTATATGCATATATATATGTATATATATATATATATATATATATATTTGTACCGTTTGCAAGTACATACATATGTGCGTATGTTTTGCATGAATATTTGCTAACACAGCAACAGCAGCAGCAACAAATACAAATGCAAGTCGCCTGCTGATTTTCCTTTGTTGTTTGCATGAACACGAATGCGCCAAAACGGCCAACCTCCCTGCCACCTACCCCCTACCCGCTTCCCCCCTCCACTCTCCCCCTCCACCATCTGTGCCACCATCTGCTGCAACTCAATGCTGAAAATATAAAAGGCAAAAGAGAAGAGCATACGGCCAGATCCCAAACAGAAACGGCTGCTGCACTTCTGCCCCTTCGTTCCTCCCTCGTCCTCTCTTCCTTTCTCTGTCTCTCCAAGGTGTCATCAAAATGTGCGCCACGTTAACTTCAACGTTGACGTTGACGCTGACGCTGATGCTGACGTCGCTGTTGTTGTTATTATTGTTATTGTTGTTGATGTTGCTGTTGCAGTTGCTGTTGTGCATTGAGCCTGCAAGTTTATCACCTCATTGTTTTTGCATGCCGGAGCTAGATCTCATTGTCATCGCCTCTTATACATGTGTGTGTGTGTGTGTGTGTGTGTGTGTGTGTGTGTAAGTGTGTGTTTGTTTGTTGTGTTGTGCTGCCTGGTGGTGGTGTTGCCGCCACTCAAATGTGGCAATGTCGACATCAAGCTGAAGTTAGTGCCGTGCAATGCATAAGCAAATTCGGATGCCATTTATGGTTAAGTCAGTCACAGATAGGGTTGCTAAGGCAGCCAAAAGATGTCGCATCGTGTATTCCACACACACACACATTATATATATATATATATAAATATATATATAGTGTTCAAGTGAATAGACCCGTTACCTAACTGATAGCTAACAGGGTATTTATTAGTGCTTACCGTTAACCGTTACCGAGAGCAGGTGTATCAATAACCTTTAACTGCTTTGGGGTTAAACAACTCAAATCGCTGTGAAAAGCTCAACTGGCCAATAAACCAATATTGAACTGAGCAGGCGAACAGAAATAGAAACGCAAACGGGAATAGAAACAGAAACAGAAAAGGCTATAAAAAGCCAAAAGCATAATGCTGGGGCAACTCATACTGGGTGGGGTGGTGGTGGTGATGGTGGTGGTGATGGTGGTGCTGCATGGCTGGGCACATCATGCATTTAACTTTGGCAAACACAAAACCTTTTGGCCAAAGCGTTCCTCTGTCATACACATTGAGAGAGAGTGAGAGAGTGAGAGAGAGAGAGAGAGGGGGAGAGAGGGTGAGAGGAGAATGGGGAAGCAGCAGATATAATCTCATAAAGATAAAACAGTTTAATGTCGCTGCGAACAAAGCGAGGCCCAAGCACAGACTAAAATATGAAATTTGAGATGGAAACTGAGCCACAGATAGAAATGGAGCAACCGAGGAAGACACAGAGAGAGAGAGAGAGATGGAGGTACACGAGGAGAGACGATTGTATGAAGGCTGTTTGAAGGACCCATTGACCCCCCGCCGATACAGCTGACAAGATGGCGGCTGGCGAAAAAAAACACGAAAAAATAAACACATAAACACTGTGAGCCGGCGGCATTCAGCGAAATGCGAAAATCTGTCAATTATTTAAATCGCCTGGGAAAAATCTGAGCGCCCAGCCAGGTCGCTTAGTCGCCCGCAGGCAAACTGAAAGTGGAGCGCCATCTTCTCGACAGCGGGCGGTCGACGTCGTGGTCCGTCCGTTTGCCACGCCGGCTAGCCGAAAACTATGTGGCCTGTTGAAGAGCTGCCTTGTCTGTTGGTAATTAACATGAAAATAAGCGCATTAGCATCTTGGATGCCAGCGGTTTACGTTGCTGATGAATGACATTGGGGTTGGCAAGGGGTGTCGTGGCAGGTGGGGGGAGGGGGAAGGAGTTTGATGGGTGAATGCGTGGGCTTCTCTGGTTTCATGAGCTTGTCTTTGGCCCCAGTGGCAACCTAGCTATGGCTCCAACTTGGGCCCCTAATTATGAAATCGAAATCGAAACCGAGAAAATTCGACCAGCGAATTTACCAACGAAAAACGTAAAGCGCGCAAATTAAAATAATAAATTCGCTATATTAAAGGAGGAAGTCATTAAAGACGGGGCCAAATAGGCAGACAGACTAACTGTCAGACAGACTGACAGACAGATAGACAGACAGTCGTTCTGTAATGACGATGAGACATTCCACGCGGCATATTGACTACTGAGCGATGAGCACTGAGCGTTGAGCCTTTTGTCTCCTGACGACGACGATGCGGACAGGGACTTGAACTGGGAAGGGAAAGGGGAAGAGGACGAGAACGAGGACGAGGACGAGGACGAGGACGAGGACGAGGACGAGAATGACGACGACGTCATTAGCAGCATTTACACGTAGCACGTTGAAGCCAAAGGATAATAAGTAACGACGTCGCCTTGTCGGCGAAAGTGTGAAAAGAAAAGCGACTCGTAGACAAAAACTGACACAAATTAAACTGAAATTAGTTGCAACTCACTTCGTCCACGAGACGATGCCTCTTCCACCTCTTCATAGTAGATGTCAACATAAACGTCTCCATTTCCATTTCCATCTTCCATCTTCCATCTTCGTCTTGGTGTCTCTCGTTGTATTTTTGTGCTGGTGCCTGCAAATGTGTCAAGCCCAAAGTGGCTGCTAATGAGCGGCACATGGTCAGGGTAAAAGGCGTTGTCACATCAATACACATTCCAGCTATGACTCCACACCCCCATCCCCCATCCGTCAACCATCGAAACAACAAATACCAGCTTAATTGAAACTTTAGATAGATTATCTTTGGGCTGCATTCAAAACATTTAACAATATACATTCTGGACACAAGAAACAATCTACTGTCAAAATTAAACTTGCCTTAATTATTGGTAACAACCGTTGCAATATTGCCTAACTTTATTTATTTAACAATAAAAACATTATTTTTATAAAAAAGAAGAAAAGAAGGCATTCGATTGTTTTGATTGTGTCCAAATTGAAACGCAATTTGTACCATATTTAATTGGTAAAGTTGTATGAAATACTTTTCCGAGTATTTTATAAGCATTGTTGTAATACAATTTGGCATGATGTACACTTTCGAATCCAAACTAATCAATAATGAATCGCAGTCAGACTGGTCCATGCACAATTCCCAAGCTAGCTCCCCTCCGCCCCCACTCCCGACAGTTATTTGGCCATGTCCTCTGTTGAATATTGACCCACATCTAGGACTCGGGCTTTGATTGTGATTGACTGGCCCGCCCTGGCCTGCACAGGCCTGGCACCTCATGTATCCCAGCTCCGTTCTGATACATCCTCTACGAGTACGGTTATACTTATACTTAAATCTATATTTGGCACAACCAAATCTTCTTATAGCCTCAGCCAGGAGCCAGGAGCCAGGAGCCAGGAGCCAGGAACCAGGAACCAGTAGGTAGCAGCCAAAGCCTGGGTGACATAGATAGCCCAGCGTAGCCAGCACAGGCTCAAGCCAGAAGGAAATCAAATAAAAATACAAATAAAATACAAGTATATCAAATATTTTGTGCTAATTTTGTCACGCCCCCGCCTTCGAGTCGTGCCACTTGCTTACCAGCAGCAGTTTTCTTGCTGAGAGACCCAGCCGAATCAACTTTGTTTCAACTTGCCCGGGGACAAAACGCTATCGTGGGTGGGCGGGTGGTGCGGGGGCTTTTGGATAGATGGATGGGTGGCTGGGTATTTTGTAGGTGTAGGGTAGAAGATACTTTGTGTTATCAGCAGTCAGTTAGTAGCGGAAACTTTTTAAACGTTTTCGAAACAAGTTGAAATTTAAATAAACCTTCCAATTTTTTGACGACTTTGCCACATCCCCCACCACCCCCTCACCGTTCACCCCTCCTGCATCGCTCGTATATGAATGCCAAGTTGAGACAACAAAATCGCCAGAGAAATGAAACTTTTTGCCTGAGAATTGTAATTTCTGCCTTCAGTTTGCATTCGAGAGTTGATGCCACGATTCAGGACTCCAGACACAGAACTCAGGACTCAGGGCACGGGACTCCCGGACAGCAGGACTCCAGGATTCGCAACTCAAGACTGCCGACGAAGACTTCTTTGGCTCTTCACTTGCTTTTCGTGCCCATAAAATCGACTTAAATTTTTATTGCGACAAAAAACTGTTTGAGAAGTGAAAAGAATCCCAAGCGCAAAGTGCAATGTAGTTGAGAAAGCAGATTTCGTGAGTGTGGGTGTGGGGGTGTTGGGGGGATAGAGAGAGAGAGGGCGGGCAACGGTTTGTAAGTGCAGTCGACACCGTTGGTAAAATCGCATTATGGCATGGTATTCTTTTTGTTTTGGTAGGAAGAGAGTACTCTCCAACCTCTCCTATAAAACATATTTATGGTGCACCCCATCTCCTTCCACTCGCCATACGCCATACGTATCTGAGGAGCACAAAGAGAAAAGTTATCTATTTTATACGATTGCATTCCATTAAGTTGGCAAATGTTTTAGATTGCTGATCTAAAATAGTTGAGCTCAAGCACAATTGAAATTCAACTATTCTCTACTAAATTATTAATTGAAAATAATAGATTAATTTGACTAAATAGCATCAACCTATTGTAGTCTGTCATAACTGAGGATGTGTGCTAGTCGTGCATGCTCCATCATCTTATTTTTTTTAGTTTGGTTCACTCGTTGCCCAATTTCAGTGAACACTGTTTTCCTACTATTTTCCCCGGCGCCGGAAAGTATGCTTTGCTATAATATTTTCGAAGAGGAAAGGGGAAAAGGAAGCACCGCCAAGCGGCAACTGGTAAGTTCAAAAAGTGCCAACGACGCCGACGATGAAGGCAGCGAAATAATAAAAAGCAAACTTTTTACCAAAATGACTTTGACACATTGGGCCAAGACAAACAGAGAGCCAGACAGAGACAGAAAGCGCGAGAGGGAGAGAGAGATTAGGAGATGAAGAGAGAGAGTGTAAGAGATGAATAACCACACGCCCGTCCCCCGTCCACCATCCCCCGTCCCCCGTCCTCCGTCCACCAATCAGTTAGCTCTTGCATGAAAATGGCATAACAAAATTCTCGAATGGACTCGAAAGGAATATAGTTAGCCGGGTGGTTTACAAGATGGACAGGGGCTGGGCAGTTGGGGGACTGCAAGTCGGTGCAGCCGGCTCAACGGGCAGTGCAGCAAAATATTTATTTGTCTCTTGCCAAAAACTAAAAAAGAAAAGAGAAACGCAGCAAAGCAAAAAACAGCAAAAGAAAAAAGAATCACTTGCGATTTAGGCCATATTGACAAACAGATGCTGCAAAACCTACAGCAGAAGGCTTTCAAGCTTGAAAAGGTTAAGCCAGATCCGTACAATTGAAAATGACATATGAAAACTGTATGAATAGTGCATTAATGGAAAATACAATCTAAGTGGCATACCCTAGCAGAAATTATTCAACAAACTTCCAAAGTGTGAATGACGCTTAAATAATGCACATTGAGCGACACAATTGCAATACCAATAAGTTAGTTAGGAAATTGCCTGGTCGGTCCTGGCGCAGGTCGGCTTGTAGGAGTGGAGGGGTGGAGGGGTGTACCGTAATTAGCGTCGCAGCTCTCTAATAAAACAGCTTAAGATCGCACAAAAGTTGCGCAGCAGACAGCAAGCGAAATTAATGAGTTCGTTCGCTGGCAATCGCGATGAAAGCCACAGTTTGGCAAAAAACAGCCGTAGAAAAAAGCCAAATGAAGAAAAACCGATAAGCAGGCGAGATAACCGACGGATAAATGAGCGCTCATTAGCTGTAGTTGAAGCTGGAGCACACCAGTCGGCTATATAAACTCGCCATGAAACCTGGATGTGACACACAGCTTACAAGCGGCAGTTGAGCAGTTGAGCAGCAAGCAGTAAGCATAAGCCAAATGATGCAAGTGCAAGCGAGACACTCTTTGATGCTGACACTGATCAGCGGCCTCCTCCTAAGTCTGCACGGCAGCTGGGCGGCCAGTATGGGTCGACAGCGACGCGTCCAGACGAGTGCCACCACAACGGGCCACGCTCCGCCCACGATGTTTGGACCCCACCTATGGTACGCCACGTTCAACACGAAAGATGAGTATGTGGAGACGCCCTTCACACGCCGTGCTGCACGCCGACAGCAGCCCAAGCACCTTGCCTCCAAAATCAATGCAGAGGAGCTGGGGTCCGGGTCAGAGTCTGCACGCAGCTCGAGTCCCTCCAATGTAGCTTTTGGGGATGTGGATCCGACATCTGAACTAACACCTGCTCAAGTGCAGCAGCTGTTGCTGTTCAATACGCCGCGATTCTTTAGTCCGAGGGCGAGCAGCAGTGTGGGCATGCATCCTGCATTGGAGCCACGCTTCTTTCATCTGAATCCCTATCGCGGTTCATCGTATGGCGAAAGGAATCACACCAATGTCAATATTAATCATAACAATGTCACTGTGTTCACGCCGACGACGCCGGCACCAGTTGAGCGAATCTTCAATGCGCATTTGATGCGTTCGCCACAACTGATGACGAGCTACCAGATGCGTCAGGGTCCGAATGCTGGTCAGGATGCGGCGGAACAGCGTCTGCCTTACGAACTGTACGATCTCTATGGTGGTGGTCTGAGATTCGCGAACAATGCTGGCAGTCTTGCTGGTGCATCTAGTGGCGTCTCTAGTCTTGGTGGTCTTGGTGCTTTTGGTGGTCTAGGCGGTGCTGGTGTGCCCCTGGTTCCCGTCACACTGGGCAACAATGCTGTCGGCTATGTGCCACTGAATCTGCGCATATTCAGACAACTACAGAAAGCAGCACTGCCAATCCGCGAGGGCGAAGATGATCCAACTGCTGTGTCAGGATCTGCCGATGAGAGTCTCCAGCCGCAGCTGCAGAAGCAGCCAGAGTCAGTGTCAAATGATGTTGACGAGGAAAGCCTAAAAAGCTCACGTTTCCCGATGTTTGGTCAGCGATGGAGCCAACGTCCCGTCAACGATGGCCTCAGCATGATCCCCTTCACAAATAATCCGCTGATGGCATTTGCCAATAATATTCGCCGAACGCAGTATCTGTGAGCCGCTGACGACGATCTACACACATGCGAACAATGCGCCCTCCTGGATTTCGATTAACCTATCTATCTAACTGTAGATCTTCATTTATTTTAATATCCAAATTGTTTTTTTTTTTATATTTTTCTTGTATTGTGACATGTAACTTATTTTTCCAGCAAATAAAACAGTGCAAAATCTGTATGCAGATCGAGTATTGCTTAGAGCTCTGCATATACGATTTAAACCAAGAATGAAACCAAATCTGAGTTATTATTTGTAATTTACAAGAAAGATAAATCCTGTAAAAATGACGAAAATCGAGCACAGGACAATGGGTTTGGGTCATTTCGAAGGGGTTTTTCTTTTTGGCAATCCAGATACAAGTTAAACACGAATGTAATCGTTTCATGGAAATGTATTATTTGCCATTTATTATTCTTGTCTTATGCATTTGTGTATTTCAGCTATATCCGAGAACGGCAAATTGAAATAGTCGAAATTACCAGTTTAACAATAACAATAACCACAATCTGGCCGACAACAACAACAATAACATCAAAGCAGTACAAATAAAGTGATTATTAGCTAAGCAGTTAAATATAAACTTGGGGGCTTCATTAAGGAATGCTTTCCACAATGTGGGCAAGCAGGCAGGCAGCATTAAAATCGTTATTATTAAGCATACGCCCCGTCATGTATTCCAGGAATCTGTGCACCAACAACCTAATGCAATAATTCATTTTGCTCAACATTTTAAGAGGTCGATTCAATTAGCTTGCATATTTATTCAATCAGACAAGCATGCAAGCAGCAGCCACAACAGCAACAATAATTTCAAGTTGAGCTAAATTGCATGTGGCGATTACTTGCGGATGAGGGGGGCGATCGTTGGGAACTGAATATTGAAATATGCTTTGTGATTGGGATGAATGTTCAGATAAATGCAATGTTGCAGACAATCAGAACGTTAGCCAAACAGACATTGAGTCAAATAGTCAGTTGGTTAGTTAGTCATCTGACAACTATTTCCAAAATGAGAGTAAATCAATTTAGACAGCTGCCACGACAACAATTGAGCTATAGCTGGAGCTGAATGGTTCGCAAGGAACTGTTAATAAATATGAGTGTATACAACACACATGAGTGTGTGTGTGTGTGTGTGTGTGTGTGTGTGCTGGCAAGTCGATAAAAAAGCTTGCTAGAATCGAATTTACACAAGCCCATCAACGAGCCAAACCACAATAACAAATTAAATAAATATAAGATGCTTTTAAGTTAATAGAAATAATTATAATTGGATTTTACCATAAACACAAAAACAACAAGAACAATTAGCTAAACAAATGACTACATTCTCGATGGCAACTTCAAATGGCTCCCAGTCATAGGCAAATAATATCAAATTCATTCATAACAATGTATGAAATAAACGCATTCAAAATAAAGGCTTTAAGCTTAATATATTTATGATACGAAATAATGGTTCTTAACGACTCAATTTATAATTTCAAATAACATTTTTCTTTTTTTCTTAATGTTATATGAAATTTGATATGCTAAACATAGCAGTTATTTCACTGCTGAGTAATATAATTAACAAATTCAAAATCAAATTTATCAAATACATTTCATTTCAAGCGGATCCAAGAATATTTAGTTTATTATGTGATTTATGATTATCACATAATCATATTAATGATAGTTTTTGTATATATTTAGTACTTGTTCCAATGACTTTTTGCTAAAGATGTGGCTGATATTGGCATTTGTGAAGTGCAGTTGGGATTCTTCTACTTACTTTCTGTAATCCTCTTGCTTCGCTGTGTTTTTAGGGGCTCGGGGCATTCGGGGGCAATACAAGGTCCTGCCGACTATTGACACAACACTTTGGGAAATTACAAGAAAACATTTTGACTTGGGCGCCAAAAGTGTAAGTTGCACAAGCAGATACATATTTTCAGAAACAAAAACCAAAACAGAAACAGATTCATAAACAGTTATACAGGCCAGCTCTCATGTGTGTGTGAGTGTGTGTGTGTGTGTGTGTGTGTGTGTAATATTCGTAGTACAATGTACTTGACTGCTGAAACTTGCAGCTCGCTGTCTGTCTGTCTGTCTGTCTGTCTGTCTGTCTGTCAGTCAGTCAGTCAGTCAGTCAGACCGTGTGTGAGAGGGAAACGCTTAGTGTTTGGGCGAAGAAACACTTTTCAAGATTAAACCAAAAAGATTTAAGTGAATTATGTTAAAGTTATTTGCCTGTGCGGTCGACTCACGCACTGACACTATCTCTGGCCCATATGCGATACGATGCGAAGTGATGCGAAGTGCAAAGGATATGGCCGCAAGAGTGGTCATGTAATATATAAATATGTGCATAAAAAAATATGCCACACATACAAACTGAAGATGGAGAGGCTGGCTGTGAAAACATAAATTCGTTTATTTATTTATACAACACGCTTGGGCTGTTGCCTTAGCTAGCCATAAGTATTGTATCTCTCAGATACACCAGTCTGTGTGTGCGTGTGTGTGTGTGTGTGTGTGTGTCTGTGTGTGTGCATAGTTGTTTGGCCTGCAACTTGATTTGCCAGTTTTTCGTTCGTGCCGCCTACCGAGATTTATGTGTGCATGTTTATTGTCGAGTTTATTAGATTTGATTTACTGTGCCTACAACTTTCACTAGTGGCTAAGATACTCCCTGCTTGTGTGTGTGCGTGTGTGTGCTGGTGTGTGTGTGTGTGTGTGCAGAACTCATAGCTTGATTTACGTGCCCGACAGCCATGCCTGCAGCCCAGTCCAAAAGCTCGTCTAATGATACCATGTCAAGGCAGTCATTCATTCATTCATCGTCATGCACGCAAGCCCGCAATTAGATTTCGGGTGAAACTTTTTAATTGCATTCCGCGCCACATCTATAAAAGAACCGTTCCACAGCCCAACATTCGCACAGAACAATCATGATGACAACAAACGCTCGAGCTAGAGCCGGAGCTAGAGCCGGAGCTAGAGCTGGAGCTAGAGCTGGAGCTGGAACTGGTGCAGCCATCATCCTGGTGCTCTTTCTGCTGCAAGTGGCTGACATAGAGGCCTTAAGAACGGGTGTGCAAGAAACATAGCTGCTCCTCATTATGAACGTACTATTACTATTAATTCAACCCCGTCGTGTTTCTGTTATGCGCAGGGTTTCGTCTGCCAAAAAGCATGGGCCGTAGTGCTGCTGCTGCTGCTGCTGAGCACGGCAATGGGCGAGATCTGTTCAAGAAATTTATGTTGTGGCGTAACCTGTTCCCCACTGAGCCGGCACGTGACAATATCATTGTAGTGTCACCACCCACGTACACCACCCTCACGCCCACCAGCACACCGACTACAACAACAACAACAACGACCGCCGACAATGACGCCAACTTGCGAAGCTGGCGCAACCTGGAGGATGAAGACGTCCAGAAGCGCATTACCCAACGCACCACGCACCGCAACCGGCCAAACACCAAGACTCGATCGTTTGGTCAGCGACGCAAGCCACAGCTGAAGAAGAAGAAGAAGAAGACACGGCATCGCCACATACACAAGCGAACGCAACAGCACCGATATAAGCACCGTTAACAGCGAAAAGCTGCTCAGCTAAAAAAGCGACCAGAACGCAACTGAAACGGGCCAAAAGCAGTCGTCAAAACGCTCAACAAAAACAATTTTTTTTTTTTTTTTGCTACTTTTATATTCATTTGTTTTTTTCTTTTTGTTTTGAGTGAGTTGCCTAACTAACTATGAAATGCAAGTGTCTGAATTGAAAATAAAAAATTAAAAATAATAAAACTATTAAAAACTTCTAATGAGTTAAAATCTAATAGACAAGCAAACAGAATAGTAATTTGTGGCCAGCACAAGTAAGCAGCAAAGCGAGACAGGGAAGAGCTCCAGCGAAATGTGAAATTCAATATTTTTCTTGTATTCATAAAAAATAAATAATTACAATATTTTTGCCATATGTATAAAATTATACATTTATTTTGATTCATTCAATTTAGTTGAATTTATTTATTTATTTTTTTTGTAAAAAGGAAGTGCATGACTTAAATATGAATGGAAATTGAATACATAAGTTGGAAAAATTATTCATCAAATCAAATTCAAAAATTTACATAAATAAGTTTATCAATACTCAAATATTTAAATATTTAAATTACATGAAAATTTAGTTGATTTGTTTTCTCCTCCAGTCTACAGCTGCTAAAAAGCGTATAAATAACATAAATATTTAGCTGGCGGTCAATGAGTGAAGAGCAAGAGAATAAAAGTAAAACTTATTGCATGTAACCTTTTTTATCATAATTTTTATTCAAAAATTATCTTAAAGTTGTGTCCTGACTGCAAATGGAAAGCTTTTTGAACGCTGATAGTATATTTATACGTGAAATTAATTACAAATTCAGTATTTTCAAAATGGATAAAAAGTATCATTTGCATGTATAATAAATAGGCTATACGTAATTCGACTGAAACCAAATGGATATATACATAAATATCATATGAATATATAGTAATTAATAGTGAAGTGATCAAAATTATTTTCAATGTAAGCTAAAAATGTTCCACAAATCGGAAAACTGTAGTAAAGTTAATTGGCACAACTGATTTAATGAGTTGAGAAAATAATTATGCCACGATAAATGGCTTGCAATGTTTGTGTAGCCATACAAAATGTAGTCAATTTCTCCGGTTTTCATTAGTTCGGTTTTTACGCGAAAAGTGCGTGTTGTGTTCAAGGCATAAGAGAAGCGATTTTAAAATCTGATTGCCATCTCAGCCGCGACATTCTCAAGGCGGTCTTAAATTTGATTTTAATTCGTGGGCATAACTCATGGCTAACTTCGTGCTCACCGTTAAGATGGCAGTGAACCCAACGACTGCCATGTTGCACGTACTCACACGTATACACACACACACACATGTAACAAAATAGCAGCCGCCAAATCCTTTCCACTTGAAAACAACTGATAACCTATTCCGGACAAGGCTGGTCGGGCGTCCTTGCCGCAGCCATAGCCGTGGCCTTAGACACAGCCGGTGTCCAGGTAGAAGTCAACGACTTGGTTTACAGTTTATATAAATAAAATGCAGACAAAATATGCGAGCGTAACATCGTGGCTGTGGCAAGTTCAAGGATGTCTGGCACTCGTGAACCCGTAACTGTAACCGTAACCGTAAACGCTAACGCAAACGTAAGCACACAACACACAACATACAACACACAACATACAACACACAACTTACAACACACAACACACAAACGCAAACGGAACGCCTTGAGAAACTGGCCCAGGCACGCAAAAGGCTGCGTTTTTGCCTCTTATTCAATAAGGCCAAAACAGAATTTGTGTAAATTGGCAAATTACGCATAAATGGCGAGACGCCAACAACAGTCGCTAGAGAATTCAAGCCGACTTCTGTGTGCTATTCATCTTTTTGCTGCTGTTGTTGTCTCATACTCTCTTTGGTTTTTGCGATTTTTTCTTTGTTTTATTTTGGGCCTGTCATGGGCAAAAAATTAATGTTGCCCAGAACAGATCAGAGTCGCGACGGAGCAATAAAGCGTTGCCCAATGTCAAACTGGTTTCATTCGATTGCCCCAATCGCAAAGCGCAAAGCACAAAACGCAATACGCAAAACTGCCGCGCCATTGAGGTCAAGAACAACAAAGGTCATGAAATCACAGCTGGCGATTTGGCCATGCAAAAAATAAGCAGTTAAGATAACAAAGAAGAAGAACTCTTGGGCGTAGATCCACAATCCACCGATCGCTTATGGCTCCGGTTCAGCGCAGAGATCGCGAACTATGATCGCAAAAAATGCTCGGTTTTAAGTAAAACAGATCGATCCCAACCATCGCGAAAACACAAAACCCACTTAAGATCATCACTTATGAAGACAAATGCTCAAAGATCAGCGATCTACAGGTGAATAATGGGCAAATGATTTACTACTTATGTTCTCAAAATCAACAATGTTTACCCGACTCAACTAGCATTTTTTGCGGCTATAATTTGTTCATGAATTTCAAGGTGAAATCATAATCATACCAGACCAATCTCAGAGACTATAAATACTACATACTTTAAATATGGGCTATAAGTTTTCGTACCTTATATCGTATCGTGACTAATATATTATATACTTATCGATAACTGCCCCCGTTTTGTGAATATCAACTCAAATCGAACAAAAGCAATTAAAGACACAATTGTATACGTATAGTCTTCTGGTTTATATATACCTTGGCATAGTATGGAGCAACTGATATATTTAAAATCGAGTGAAAAACGCAGATTTTCATATTGAACAAACTACTATCGGCAGGCTTACTATGTACTGAAATTCAGGATTCAGCGTAGCTCCTAGTCGAGCTCTATCGAATGAAATTTAAGTGAGAATCGTGTCGCTACACTTAAGTGTAATAATATTCCAGGGGGCAAACGAAGACCCAAAGGGAATTGCTTGTGAAAATCGTTAGAGCTATGATAAACTTATGACAGTTTAGAGTGCATTTCTGGGGCAATATGTTTGAAGTAACACAGCTCAAAATTCTATTAAAAGGAGGAGATTCCACAAATTTGTTTCCACATATTTTATGATATTAATTTTATGAATACTTGCAGAGTTGATCTGAAACCCTATCACCTACACAGTTTGCAACATTTTTGAAACTTTACCCTTTGTGTTGGCATCAAGTGCTTGTTGCTCCTCCACTTCTAGTTAAGCTGATAACCCCAACTACCCCCCCCCCCCTCACACACACACACACACACAATCAAGCCAATGGCCCACACAACTTAATCTTCGAAGAGGGCGCCATTGATTCGCAGATTCACCTTGACTTAACTTGACTGGCAGGCATCGCCATCGCCATCGCCATCGCCATCGGCATTGTCATGGCCAGCTTAAATGTTATTGTCCTGCTATTGTTATGCACACACTCACACCTTCAGGCACACACAGACACACATACACACGCGGCGAAATCAATATGTCGAGGCATCGTTTCGAGCTGGCTTCCTGCAATATTTTGTGCTATTTTTGGACGCTTGCCGGTTTCTGCGGTAAAACTGGAAAAAGGATATTGAAAAAGGCGCCTCTTGCAACACGACGGCATAGGAAACTTTTTTCATTTTTAGTTTGTCAAGTTGCACAAAGGCGATGACGACGACGATGGAGACGCGCAAAAACCTGCTGGTTCTAAGTTTTTTTTAAAAGTTGTTTATTTTTTTTTTTATTTGGCCACAGCAAGAGTTGCAGACTGAAGGCTCCTGGGAAATTGGGGGGTGGTGTGGGGTGGAGCGGGGGTTGAACATAGCGGTAAAGTGTGTGCTCAGAGCTGCCAGCAAAAGGACAACTCAACATTTATAGGCTGGCAGCGAACTAGTGCCAGGCCAAAGTTCCTGCCGCACACTGAAGTTGGCCCCTGTGCAAGCACAACTTTAGTTTTCGGTGCTTTTGCTTAAGCGTGTTATGCCTGCTTTTGGGGGCTGGCATGTTAATCGGTTCAGCAGCGACAGCGACAGCGCCACCTAGCGCCCAATGGCGTCAACAGAATCGGCGACTTTCCGACACGAAACTCAATTTAAATTACACCCGCACCCACACCCACACCCACACTCAACAACCACAACAACAGGTCGTATGCGTAATAAATTGTAAATGCCACATTGAACGCATCGATGCATCAAGCTGTGGGCGTTTCAGCATTTAGTCGAAATGGTATATAAAATACTCTCATGCATATATCATCCATATGTTTGTTTATGTGTGTCGCATTATAAATTATGCATAACCTGAAATGGGCTGGGAGGCGAATTTGTTATCCTTACAATATAAAAGCAATTGCATAATTGCATTCTAATATGATGACTACAGCACTTTCTCAGTTAAAGCAACAGCCCCAGCCGATGTGTTAATGCCCTCTCAAAAGTTGAGCGTAGCTTAAAAATAGATAACAAGAAAATATAATCGACAGTTTCCGAAGTACACTCAAATCGTATTGCGAGTGTTGGAAACATTTAAAACAAATGTTGGAGAAAGTAGTCACGCAATAAATATTAAATTGTGAATTTTACTTCTGTTCTATACATAAAATATATATATAATTATATATGCACTTAGACTTTATCAGTTATAAGGGTACTTATCTAATTAATACCATTTAAGACCCAAATGCATAGCTCGTAATCAATGTGATGAGCAACACTGCCGGCTAAAAGTGTATGGCCTCCAATAGTTTTGCATAAATTGCATGCGTTTTAATTAAATGCCAACGAAGAGAGACAAATGCTGTTGCTGCAACTAACAGACTTACTCTCTATCTGTCTGTCTGTCTGTCTGTCTGTCTGTCTGTCTGTCTGTCTGTTCCAGTGCCTTTGTGTGCCTGCGTCTGGCTGTGTTAAGCTGGAAGCTTTATAAATGTATAGAGCAATTATTTATTATGCCCAGGCACTTTTGATTACGCATTCGTACACAGACACGCACACACACACACACACACACACACACACACACACACATGAATACGTATAGCCAAATTGCTTGCAGGTGTAAGTATGACAAAAGGCAACAAAAACAATTGCAACAGCAACTGCAACAATAACAAGAGAAACAACGACAAGTGCAGGAATATCTTGCGATTCAGCCATGTCTAAGTTAATGCCTGCAATTAAAATGCTTAACACTCGTTGGTTTACAGCAACGATCAAGTTAAGCAAAGTTGCAATTGCCGCAGCCCACCTCCTGACACCCCCTGACACCGCAGGCACCCCCCGCTTGTGTCAGTCAGCAGCTGGTTTTGCAGTTTGGCCAACTGTTGTCAACAGCTTGCGGCCATTCTAAGTAGCTGTGGCTGCCACTCTCGCCCACAAAATCATCTTCGTTGCTGATGCCTGCTGACTGCTGCCTGCTGCCTGCTGCCTGGCACCGTTCTCCTCCTCCTCCCTGCAGACTTCATTGTCTCGACGTTGTGCCCATATATCCCACACAGTGCACAGTGGGTTGTCCTCGGCCTTCAGATGTTTCGGGTCCCTATCATTGCATTTGCATTGAAGCATTGAAGCGGAATTTGCAAAGCATAATTTTGATTAATTCAATTGTTATCGCATACAATGCATACGCTTAGCAATCTCTCCCTGTCTCCCTATCTCTCTGGGCTAGAATTCAGCTTATGCTTATTTAATTCCCTTGCAGTTTATTCCACAGTATTTCGAATTCGAATGATGCCACAATTCGAATACTGCCACTGTGAAATTAATGATGATAATTATGATGCTGATGATGCATTCAAATTATGCACCAGTCTGCTAGCTTAGGCAATTGAGCTAAATGATTTGGCAGCCGGACAAGCAATGTAACCAACAACAGTCCGGACGAGCGCAAATAGAGAGCCAAAGGGTTGGGCAATGTGTTCAGTGTCCATTAGTGCAAATCTCAAGTGCAATTCCCCAAGATAAACACCACATATTTCGTCCACTTTTACATACAGTTACCAAATGTACACGTACATATACACTTGCATATCTATGGGAAGTGGGAGCGTAAAGGGATGAGCCTGCTTTCATCTGTATTCTGGGAATTGACGCCAAAGCAAATGCACTCAACAGCAATCGTTATTCTCGTTATGAAGAAATTAACAAAGGCGTCACGCATTCTCTCTCTCTCTCTCTCTCTCTCTCTCTCTCTCTCTGTCTCTCTCTCTCTCTCTCTCTGTTCTGCTCTCCCTCTGTCTTGCCCAACTTGTTGTTTTCGTGTTAAATTGTTCCCTACGAATGCGATTCACATTGTCAAACATTTTTGCCTGGCCCTCGACTCATCCAGACACAATGAGCCAGTTGGCGAGCAATAAGGAACGTTGCCTACTTTTAGGCAAACGCGCGATTCATGCGCAACGCCAACAGCAGCAGCAACAAATGGCAGTTGCAATTTAATTACCGTCACAAAGAAGCAGATGCATTTACGTAGATACACGTAAAATGACCATGCAACAAACAGCCAGAATCAACATCGCGAACACAACCCAGCCCAATCTCCACTCCTGTTTTCACTGTAGAAGCGTCCTGTTCCATCGCAGCCGCCAGTCCCATGGATTGAATGAAACATAACCGTGGCAGGCAGCGTGGCTGGGCAATCGAGTCCTGCATACCGTTATATAGTACCCTGGTACCTTCATACGCATAGGGTATCTCATTATAGCAACAAATCTGAGCAATTTCAGATATCAATATCAATTATTCGCAGGCAGATACTGTCATGCATTTTCAGAGCATTTCTGTTAATATTAATCGTTAACTCAACTATTTTTCTTTTGGGCAAACATTTATTCATATGTCAATAAATGTGCACTTCCCTTTACACATTGAACCATTTTTCATTTGGAATGTTCAATCTGCAAATAAACTTAATTGTTTTATTTTCCTGACAGAATGTAGTTCTCAGAGAGAATTCAATGCTTAACATCAGTCCAACTACAGGTTAACTCAATGTCGATCAATTGCAATTGGACATATCTGTTGTAGTTGGTGGGCCTGTTGTTGTTGTTGTTGTTGTTTGGGGTGCTGCTGTTGTCATGATTATTGTGCAAATAAAAGGAAATCTCATAAAAAAATTTTAACAGCCCTGGCGATGTTGTCCCGGCAACACTCTGAGTCCTGCTATGGTTCTAACAAAAGATGCAACCGCTGCCACAAACACTCGCATACAAACACACACACATACAAACAGACAGATAGAACCACAGAGCAAGTGCCCACGCTTCGCTTAACTAATTAGAGCGTGTGGGTAAATGACGGGCAAGTTGAAGCCGCTGCTGCTGCTGGTGTTGCAGCTGCAACTGATGGTGAGTTTGCTGTTCTGGTGGTGCAAATTCAATGTGGCTTGCCATCTCGTTGGGTGGCTCATTCAGCTGGGCGCCTGCAACGGCGCAGATTTACCGTTTCGAACTGTGTTTGAATTATGTATAATTAAATTTCAACATTGATTATTCACGTTACCAGGCAAAGCTATCAACCGGATTGCAACGGTTCAAATTGATATTAGCTCTGTGTAGCCTACAGATGTAAAGCACTTAACTGGATGACACGCTGGACTCAGTAAAAAACAATGAGTAACCAAAAGTCTACGAAATTATTTATGAATTCATATAAATACTTTATCATAATATAATTATATTATCAGAAACTCTTGCCATTCATTTCGAAAAACCAATTATTTCACATTTCTGTGGTAATCATAATAATATCGATTTCCTTGACTTGGAGCGGATGCCACACTTGGACAGGACTCGTGGTATAGAGGGCTACTACTAATATAGTCACAAAGAGTGCCTGGTGAGACACTCCACTCCCGCTAAGTAACACTTTACGATGATCCCGTGGGGATTGGGGGGGGTGTGTGTGGGGGGGGGGGGGTGAGTTTAGTAGTTTAGTGAACCGTGCATGCAGTTGGCCCGGACCATCTGCATCTTTAGAACACTCTCAACCCAATGGCGTAACCAAAAGAAATAAAAAAAACACACACACTATATATATACAGCACCTGCAATATGGGCATATGTTGAAATAAGATTACAGTATCAACGCCATTAATTGCTCCCATAAGGCAAATATTAATTACATCCCTCTCTACTATTCCTCTTACTCGACTCTCTCTCACTTTCTCTCTCTCATTTATACCCAATTTTTATTGTCTTGTCTTTTTCTGTGTCAATGCAACGCGCTGCTGTCCAAGCATTTAATGCAATTCGAAGCAAAGAAGCCAATTATTATAAACTTTAAGGATACTTTTCCAAATTCAAAAACTAATTTATGTACACTATAAGAATATTGATTTCGGTTTTTGTATGTATTAACATAATTGGCTATAAATATGTCTACTATTATTCGGATACTCACATTTTTGCACTTTAATATTTTAAGTAAAGTTTGAAATTAATGAATTTTAAATACATAAAATATGTGTACAAAAATATTTACATATATTTAAAGTATACATAGGATAATATAAAACATACATAAATAATAAAATATTTGGGCTAAAATTAAAATAACATAATATATTTATATTTAATATTTTGGTTTTCAAATATATATATATATATTTTTAGTTTAATAGTATGTAAATTTGGTGAAAAAGAAAAATGTGAAAATCGTTCTTACATTGAAAAAAAAGTTTAAGTCGCCAAATTGTTGAACTTACTATTTGTTTGGAAAGTGCAGGTGAATTTTTGCACGGTGCAGCACAAATGAAGCATTCGTATTTTGGATTTGACGCTTTTTGCTCGTTATTTGCTGAATTAATTAAAATTCAATAATAAAATTATTTAATGCAAAGCCGAATTAATGCTGCTGGCGGAGATGGCCAGCAAATGCAAGTGAAATGCTTAATAGCATAAATAAATAGAGGCGAACAAATGGTGCGCTTGCTTATAAATATAATTAATAAACAGTTACTATGAGTGAATATATATGTCTCCCATATCACGCCCCACACCCGACCAATAAGCAATATTTTATCGAAATCCTTGTTAATAAATCCGAGGATCGAGTGCATAAATGTGTCGCTGAATCTCTCATTAAATGCATATCAAATAAAAGAGATAAGCTTGTTAGCCAGCTTTTCTTCCATTCATGTATTGTTTTTATAGATTTCTACTAATTAAAAGTGGCAAAAAATATATCTGTATAATTTGTATTAACAAATTGCATTTATTATATTGTTATTATGAAAAACATAAATAAAAAAAACATAAGTAACTATAAGCCACTGAAAGCTTCTCTATTTATACGAACTTACTGATATTTTCCATCAAATCTTTTATAAATTGGCACAATCAACCAAAACCTGAGTTCAACTTAGCCCAATCCTTAGCATTCTGCAGCTCTCTCCAACATTTCCTTCGAATTTAAATGCGACAATGGCTCAATGGAGTACCAAATTGTCGTTTTCAGTTCGGTCAATCTCCATTTTCTCATCTGTGGTGTCAATGGATATATTGTCACGGTATATAGTTTAAATAATTTGACACACACACACACACACATATAAGACTCTATTTTGTAGAGACATGGAGAAAAAAACAAAAAGGAACGGCTATCTTAGGCGTGCCGAAAATGACATACCTTTGCAGACAGCAATGGGAACCAGGTGACATCAACACATCACTGTAAACTTGAAAAGTCGGCTGCATTTTTATTTAAGGGCCTTATCAGATATTGATGATTTTGTTGTGAGGAGCAGATATGCAAGTATAACTCATGAGTTTGGTTAAAGAAGCAAAAATGCTTTGCATACAAAAACTAATCTCTCGACCGATCGTTCTTATAGGGAATTATGAATTATGTATTTTGCACTTTTCGTGACTTCTTCTCCTGCTTAACATAACATACATTTTCACGTCTATTATACTCGGATACGTAGGTGCATCATGACTATCATAAGGGCTCGTGTGGAAGGCGTAACTCTAGCTTTACAACGGATTCTGCTTGAACTCAAAACCTATGTTCACCTCACGTTGCTCTCAAAAAAGATATATGTATATGCAATAAATCTAAACGAAATCGATTAAATTTCGTTGGCCCAAAGGTCATTCGATGTTTGATATGAGCACTGTTGCAGTGGTGAGCAATGCTCAATTGTTAGGAAAGAAATGCACGCTTAACCCAGTGCCTCAGTTGAAAAGCAAATAAAATGGTATTCAGCTATTTAGTGAATGAAACACGCATACATATTTAATGTATGTATAAATATGTGTGTTGCTTGTGTTTTTGTTTGATTACTTGCTGGTGCGCTCACTGGCAAATAAACTGTAATTGTAAATAAACAGCAGTTTTAAAATTAATTTCCATACGGCTCGCTTTATTTGCAACATATTTATGGTTTTTTTTCGTGGATTCCAGCATGCGATATAAATATTATTACTCCAGGATGATTTATTTTTTAAATTCACTTCTAACTTAGAATGCTGCCGAGAGCAGAAATTTAGATCAGACACCAGTTGGTAGAATAAATACAGAGATATCAGCTCAAATACACATCGTTGGTAGACACTGAATCGATAAGCTGAGCTTCAAAATCGATATGGAGATTTTATAAAATTACTTTGGGTATAATTTAGGAAGTCTGCGTAACCAGTAAGTCCAGTATGATGAGTACAGAACTGTCTAACTGCAGCTCAGCTGTGTTTTTTTGTTGTTTTTTTTTTGTCATTTGCCATTCTCGTTGCAGCGCATTTTTGGGGATTGCATTGTTCCTTTTTTTGTTAGAGTCACGCCCACACCGTTCGCCCCTGCTGTGCCCGGAGTCCGACCCGTTTTTTCTCTGTTGACTGTTTTTTGCTACTTTTACTGTTTGCGTGTATTGCGATTGCGTTCGTGTTTTTTGCCACTTTAACGAATATCATAAATTGGTTCGGCGAACAGCACATTTCTCATGTGGAAGATTGAAATGTGTGTGTGGGTTTTTTTTAAAGAATTTTAGAATGCCACAGCATCACTAACGCTAAATCAAATGATCTTACCCGACGCAAAGGCTTATATCCATCTTGAGCTGTTATCTGCTTGTTGCGGGCTTTAGAGGAGGCAGTTCATGTAGGAGCCACATATAATATACACAATCTGAATAGATCCAATTTAAAACATACACACAATCGATGAGGGGCAGTTCGAGGCAAGGATTGTAATTAATATTGTCTTTAAGCGCCATAGCCTCTAAATTGGAACTTGACCTTCGAAATACGCAAACGAAAATACACATATTGCTGATTTGGCAGCTGGATGCCTGAATGCCTGAATGCCTGAATGCCTGGAAGCAGGAGTGGAGTGAGTACGCCAACTGTTGTCAATGTCGCGCAAATTTGTTAACGGAAGCGGAAGTTGCCATTGGCCAATAGCCAAACGTTGACCGAGGGTTTGGCAATGGTTTCAATAAGTGTATACCTGTGTGTGTGTGTCTGCTAGCTGGAAAAATGATCGATTTAAAGAGCTTATTGCGTGCCGTATTCACATGTGATAAGTTTAAACAGCAATTGAAAATGCAATGTGTATGTGTACTTGTGCATTAATCTTTAATGACACAAACAGCAGAAGGAGCAGCAGCAGCAGCAGCAGCAGCAGCAACTAACAAATTGCAATTTTAATTAATTTTACAATGCAGCAATGCTGCTAGCATTCACAATTCTTTGATTAGGTCACTTTACACACACTCCCTGGCTCTGTGTCTCTCCCCTCTCTCTCCATCTCTCTCTCTCTCTCTTTTTGTCTATCTCTCTCTCTCTCTCTCTCTCTTTGTAGCACCCACTAAATTGACATAATGACCAAAAAATTTTCCAGTTTGCTGCGCACTTATTCGGCCCTGAGCGATAAGGGCAGGAGTGCGGACAAGGAGGGCAGATTGTCTGACAGAAGGACAAATTTCAATTTTGCTTACATACTCATTCACTTTTGATGATTTGACAGGCTCGTCGCTATTGAGTCGAATTAAATGCAAGTGTTCGTTTTCAATTTGTAAATTTATTACAAATGTCAACAATAATTTTGCGCAAAAATGTATACAAGAGCACAAAACATTCGGTGGGTAGGTAGGCAGGTGTGGGATAGGTGGTTGGTTGGGCGGTGTTGCAAGCAGTGAGTTGTGACATTAGCATTAGTCTGACACATGACACGTGACCAGGCGCCATCGGCTGAGCAATTAATCAAGAGAACGACGCAACAGCCAGTCGCAACAACAATAACAACAAGTCCAAAAGAGCTCACAACGCGTTTCCTGGTCACTAAGGTAATTTGGCACTTAAAAAGGGTAAACGAGCCTCGAACCGAACCCAAATTCAAATCCGAACCTTTCTCAAAGCACATGGAAGGGCAACGCCTAATGTGACGAGTCTTTGTCCCCGATTGTCCCTTTCGATTGCACCTCCCCACCCACTCCAGCCCACCCCGTCTGATGGAGTTTGTTTCGGGTCAATTGCGTAGCAGGTCCATTTATCAAGTGATTGACTAGATAATTGACTGCTTCCATAGTTTCTAAGACTCATTTTTGTTAAAGAGCCAGCGATTTCAC
Organism: Drosophila macrothrix; assembly: GCA_035042055.1. Classification (NCBI taxonomy): domain Eukaryota; kingdom Metazoa; phylum Arthropoda; class Insecta; order Diptera; family Drosophilidae; genus Drosophila; species Drosophila macrothrix. The sequence continues at coordinate 23,945,769 of JAWNLX010000587.1, forward strand.
ACATCATCATTCATGTGATAATAAGTGACTATGTGCGTATCCTTGAACTAAATACAAACACACATGTTCCACATATGATGATGTTTATATGTATAACATTTTCAATATTTATATGTTCGTATAGTTAATTAAAATAATTTAATTATGTTGTGCACATTTGTGCAACAGGACATGTCATATGTACGAGTATATATAAATCGGACATGCTTCCTTTATATATATATACATATACATGAATTATATATATAAATGTGCTCTTGATCGGCATCGATGGCCGTGTCTGTCTGACAATCTATTTAGAGACACACTTCAACTTCATAAACCGTCGCCTTTTATTTATTTTGTGTAACCAGTTTCCCAGTATTCAACAATGGGGCGTGGGTGTGTGTAACATTGAGTGCATGGTTGAATGAATATGAATTCTGAAGAAAGCTGCGAGCGATCCATTAATCAAGATAAGAATCGTCGAAGTCCTCTTCAATGGGCGCAAGGCTATGTTGTGAAGCGAGGTTAGGAAGAGGCTGCCATCGATCGAAATCGCTGAGGGAGTTGCCTCCTTCTCCTCGCGACGAACCCGGATCGTATTCGCTTGGACTAAAGTACTCCGTCTCCAATGGAATGCTTGCATCAAACTCGAGGCTGCTGTCAGAAGAAGCAACATTCAGAAGGCCATTGGCATGCTTTATTAAGACGTGACAAGCCAAATTGTTGACAGGTGGTATGCGCTCCAGGGAGACGGCGACGCAGAGGGGACAGATGACCGGCGTGAGGTCCTTGAGATGCTTGGTCTGCACATGATCCACCAGCTCCTTGTCGGTGTGCCCCATCTTGCCGCAGAAGGGGCAAGTGAAGCTGTCGGCGAACAGCTCCATTATCTCTTCGCCGGCAAAGAATAGCTCGCGTGCAGCACGATCCAGCAGGCACTGAAACGGATGAGTGCTGCTATGAGTACCCGTTTCCACCTTATTCTCATAGCATCCGGCGCACAGATCGTAGTCGTTGCACCGCAAGCACTTGTAACGGTGGTGCACCATTTTGGGTGCCTCGCATCCATCGCAAATCACATTCCAATGCATTTCCATTCTGTTTTCTGTGTGGGCTTAAGTAAGCCAATTAACTATCGCCTATATTCACCATGCCTTAAATAGTCCTGTTTTAATATGCTACTTACGCTCCGTTTTTGATATTTTGCAAAACTAAGAATTGATTTTGTGACTGACTCCCAGACTATTCTCGGAATGACTGTCACTGTACAAAAAACAGCTGTCAAAGCTTTCTTGATTCTTCTGCTGCCCATTTGAGCAATTGAGTAGGTATTGATAGAGCTTTCATCCTCATTGCACGACTTGCCGATATTTCACGTTACCTTTAATGGTGAGCTATTTTCCAATAGTAACTGTGACATATATCAGTGATTATGACTGTGAATGATATGGTAATTTATTGGCGCAACTAATCGATGATAATAATTAAGCTAGATTAAATGAAGAGGCTTTCTTTCAAATGCAATTATATACTTAATCATATCAATCAAAAGGCTGAAAGCCTTAATTTGTCGTTGCTGGCTCTTTCTCTCTCCTCAATTTCCAACATACATTATTTAATGTTACTGGAATTTGATAAGAAGAGATAAAACCGTCCGATAATATGCGAATATATTCGATATATGGCAATTTAATTATATTGCTCTCTCTGTCTCTGTTTCTTTTATCTTCCTATCTTACCCTTATCTATCGCTGTTTCTGCTTCTCTACATGTGGGTCAACTGCACACATAATCACAAATATGTACGCAATAATCCCTCAAGCTCAAAATAATAAATTGTAATCGAATGAAGATACGTTTTTTGTATGTATTCAAAATGCTTTGCCTAAAGTAATTGAACTTAAAATCATGGTAAGAGAGAGAACAAATTCAGATATCTATTGAAGTTGATATGTCAACTTGTTTATTTAAATCCGATTATTATTATAAATAAGTTCCCCTTTTAACATTCATATGTTTGTATGTGACTATTGAATAAAATGCTATGTAAGCGATAGTTTTCTAAATAAACTTAGACCATTTTCCATTGGTGCCGGAAGCTCAACTAAAATAAATTATATTTGCTGGCAGGCATCCGCATTTTTAAAGAATTTGCCTTTACTTTAATGCAGCGCCATTTGGCAGGGAGTGCGATTTTATTTTGAAACAAATTAAGTTAATGGCATTTGAACAACAGTCCAGTCAATCAATAGCAGCCGCTAAATAAAATGACGGATGACCCAAAATTGTGGTGCTATCATATTTTATACGTCATGTGTCAGTAGTGGATATAGTGCACCAGTAGTGCATGCTGAATACACATTGTATGAATATATATTGAATTTGGGATATATAAATAAATGGCTATGACATTCAAACACAAGTGACACTCATTTAGTGGGAGGCAATTGGTTGAATCGAATCAAATCGAATCAAATCGAATCGAGTCCAGCTTGCTGCAGGGCGATGTGAACAATATTTTTATGAGCGTCCACCGCGAGTATTATTAATGCTTGCCAATGTTTTCCCATTGACTGTCATGTTCTATACCAATTATCTAATCCCCGACATTTTATATTTAAAGTACTTGTCTAAGGCAGCTTAAGTCTAATGCACTACGTTATAACTGCTTATATGACAACACTGCAGCTTGTCGCATGGAAACAGGAATTTATCTTTAATCTGGTTCCAAAATCGATATGGAAATACTTTCTTAAAATGTTCACGTTTTATCAATATTATGTCAGATATATGCATAAATGCCAATTTGAAGGCTAGATCTTTGCGGTTGTTGGTTTTATTGCTATCGATAATCGATGTTTATCGATACTTGATCTGCTTATGGTATACGAGAACCCATATATTTCAATTCCGAACTCCCTTTCATGTATAGTCCCAGGTCTCATTGTTTAGTCGACTCGGCTGTGGATGTTGATTTGCTAATTGGTTCGGGGCATAGAAATCATCATCAACACATCGTGTGGAATCCAGATCATCCAAATACTGTTCCTAGCACACGTGCATCCTTCACACTAATTAAATAGACACCCAAACAATAATATAGCTACTATATTTTGATATGCCACTCTCTATATGAACATTAAATATTTAAACATTAAGTGCACAGTTGAAGCTTCTAAGTTTTTCATTTTCAACTAGTCTCTGTAAATAAATAAATAAAAATATTTGTATTACCTCTAGTAACGGACGAACAAAAACTTTAATTTCATTTTATTTTTTATTTACTTTTCATGTGTGCTAATTTAATTAAAATGCTTGAGTATATTTATTCATGCATTCAGTGCAGCTGACTTGTATCTCCTTGTCGCATTTAGTTAACTAGTTTCACACACCAAATCACACATGCTTTGACTTTGTCTTTCCGTTTTCTTTTTGCCTTCAAATTTTAGCAGCTTGCTTGTAAACATTGCGCCATACAAGTTAATTTCCATTTGGTGAAAAATTAAGGGCGCCACAAAAAACAATGTGTGATAGAAGGCGCAGGGCATGAGGCGCCGCGTGCTTAGTTAGTTAGTTGCCCCATCTAGATCACCCCCACATTTTTACTGGTAATGTAGCTGGACTTGGCAGCTGGAGCTGTTGGTTGTCCTTTCATTTCTGGCCTGGTCTGGTTGTCATGGTCAGCTTCGTTGCTTTTGTACAATATTTAAAAATTCTTTTGTGCTGCGTTTATTTCTTGTTCATTGCCATATTCGCTTGGTGCGCTCTTGTTTTTGTGCTCGCTGGCGCATTTTCATTTAGTTTGCATTATGTTTTAAATTGCGGCACTTGGGGCAGGACTTGCACACACACACAGAGCGAGAGAGAGAGAGAGATAGAGAAAGGGGGGAAAACTTAATGAGCTTCAGCGAAACGTGTTGCGCTTTGTCCCTCTGCATCTTTTCGCATCATTCTCAGAGCACAGCATATTTGTGTGCGTTCTGTGTGCGGTTTTTCGGATTTTTGGCTACACCATCACTAAGCAGTCAGACCTCCAGCACCATCAGCACCATCAGCACCATCAGCACAGCCAGCACCACCAACACCACCAGCAACGCTCTGTCGTCGACTGGCTGACATCAGAAAGCATCTTCATTTGCTCATGCTGCGGATTTTAAAGTGCTTGTCGGCGACACAAAGACGAGTCCTTGCCCACGTCGCGACGTCTACACTTAAGTCGCTGGAGCCCTTTTAGCGACGTTCAGAGCAGGCAGCTTATGTCAACATGCGTGTAAACGTACTTTAAGCATATCATCAAATAAATAACAAACAATAACTTGAACGCGAAATCCAACAGTGGATTTAGCGAGCGATATAAATTTCTATTCAAGGGTCAAAACATGTATAAGCAGAACACACAAACGCAAACAGGCTAACAGTGCCACAGATGGAGAGAGCGATAGGGAGAGAGAGAGAGAGAGAGAGAGAGAGGAGTGAAGGGGAGAGAGAGTGAACTAGGCTCAAAGTATCGTTGCAAAATCGTAATAATAACACTCATAACTGGTGAGTTTCATGCGTATATTTTGTTAAGCAAAACTGGTTTCATACAACTACTATTCTTTCGACCGATCGTTCAAATGGCAGATATAAGTAGTAGAGGTAGTAACTGATGAGCCTAGTTAAAATAACTCGTTAATCAAAAGATTTGTTCATACAAGTACTCATTCCTCGACCGGTAGAGAGCAACTACTAATCCTGATGATTCTGTGTCCACATGTAAGGAGCATGACAGCAAGCATACCTGTTGGATTTTGTCCGAATATCTTGTTAAATACACAAGAACTTTTATTTCGTTCATATGGCAGAGATATTGCCAATAGCATACGAAAATGGCCATATCGAAGCAGCTGGTGATACTAATCAAGAATACAAACTTCACATCAAAATTAGATATCCCTTGCAAGGGTATTAAAAGTATTGTTTGTGGAAATCGGTTTAGTTTTGCCAAAGTTATGCAGAATTAAAACGTTTCAATCCGTGAGAAAATAAAATCAATTGAAAACTCGTACAAAATCATATGGCAATGATTATCTCCAAATCAATGAAATAGAATTATTGAGATTTGAACATGCAAACAGCTTTTGTCACAGTGATTTTAGACGTCGAATGATGATCCAAATGATCCCAAAACAAGCATGAAAACAGTCCTTGCTCAGATGTGCTTATAAAGATGCATACGTATGTACATACATATACACACACATATATATATATATATATATATATTTATGTATGTATTATACGCATATACAGTTAACGTAGCGGAAGTCATAAACAATTTTTATGTTTTCACATTTCAAGTGAAATTCATTTCGCGTTTTTGTTATGGCTGCTGCGCTTTATGGATTTCTTCTTCAGCTGCTGCTGTTGTATCTGCTTCTGCTTCTGCTTCTGCTTCTGTTTCTGCTGCCTTTTCTTACATGACCACAATATATAGCCATCCATGGGCCATATAACTGCTCGTAAGTGTGTGTGTGTGTGTGTGTGTGGGTGTATGTGTGTATTAGAGTGTAGCTGTGTGTGTAGACTATATCTGCTACAAAGTGCGCGTATGCTGCTGAGAGCATTTTTAGCCGACTTCAAATTTGAATTCAATTGGGAGTGGAGTTTAGTTGGGGTAAGTTTAGTTTAGCTCAGCTCGCAGTTTTTGTCAGGTGAATTATAAACTAAAATCGCGTTTACTCTATTGAACTCACACCCCTGACACCTGCCACTTGGCGCCTGCCATCTGACACCTGCAGCCAAAAAAAAAAGTGTAAATTGCATTTTATGCCAAATGAAAATAAAAGTGCCGCGCAACAACAACTTTTGCCACGCAGCAATTCAACGGCTCGCAAGTAGCTTAAAATTAACAATTTTACCACTTTTTTTTTGCGCTCACAAGCAAATTTGTTTTATCCCTACGGAAAAATGTACACTCAGAAAACAATATACTCTGATATTTGTCAAAAGCAAGTCTGCGTTTTCAGTGAGTGAGCACCCTTTAACAAATTTTTTTTAATATATTTTTTCTGGATGAAATGTGTTATGAAATAACATAAATAAAATTCCTACATGTTTTTTTTTATATTTGCTATATTATTTTGCATTTTATGTAATAGTATTCTATGAAATCCAGAGACAAAAAAATGAAATAAAATGTATAAATATATGTATATTTGCATCTCAAAAATAAAAATAAATGTTCAAAGTAGTTTTGAAGCTGCTGTGAAGTAAATTTTTTTCCAAGTGCACCCACCAACACACACACACACATAGCAACACTCTCGCCTCAATACGCGCTGCAAGTGGCAACCACTTAAGGTTAGAGCATAATTTTTGCGTCCCAAATTGATGCCCGTAATGAGCTTAAATGGCTCATGACACATATTCGCCTGTGGCAGCGGCAAACTGCACGGCACCAAACCCAGCAAGCGAAGCAGCACCTCAGTATTATGAATTTGCCTACAGTTTTTGGCAAATGGCTCGACTCGGCGTGGCTTTTTATTGTTGTTGCTTCTGCTGCTGTTGCTATTTCTGTTTCCCCTGTCGCCTGTCCGTTTAATATGTGGCATTCTGCTTGCCGTATCTGCTGCTCTTCCTGTACAGTGTACAAGTCTAAGGTGCACACCTTTAGTAGCTGTTGCCATTTTAAAGCTCACTTTTTTATCGGCCGCTTTTTGCTAGCTCAGCATTTGAGCGGTATTCATTTGGCCTATCGCCCTATCGCTGGCTAGGCTAACTAACTATTTGGCCACGTTACCGTAACACAAACTTTGGGATGAAGAAAGAATATATACACATATATAAAATCAGTCAGTCATGATTAGCTGTTTGTATTTAGCGAGAAATACTACGTTTCATTACTTTTCCACCAGCCATTGTGATTTAATTATTGTATCAGCTAGTTATGCTATTTTTTCTCTATTACTCAGCATAACACAGAGCCATACTACTTAACTTTGTGTAGCCGAATTCTGACTAACGAATTCTTGATCGAACTATGTCCAATACAATATCTTATCTTCGACTTATGTACATCTATAGACGAAGGATGCTTTTCTTTTCTTATAATCAGCACATGTAATAAGCAACCAAGCCAACTTAGCATAGTGCTTGGCAAATAAATATTTCACTATTGTAGTGTAAAACGGCATTACACCAAAATCTTGCTTTGGTTCGGACTCATATCAAACTTGACTGCTTCCAAGCAGTTAAATTTTTATATCAGCATTCTGTAAGTCTAACTAATTTTGTTATATATTTTAATTCGATTTTAATACAATAAATAATACACATAAAATAAAGAAATTAAGTATATCAGAGATACAATTGATAAAATATATTTTTTGGCTTGATTTGGAAATTGTGTTTTAAGGAGTAAGACTTTGTGTATCTGAAGTGTATGGCATATTCGGCATCTCGATCAATATTTGCTGCTGCCATTCATTTTTGGTGCTCTGCCCTGAGCTGGCTGCGATAAGACGCGCTCGTATTATCTGCCTGATAACATACACACACACGCACGCATTTCGGTCTAATTGGTTTGGTTGCGTTCGATTTGAAATTCGATTAAAAGCCGCCGCGACACGATTACCAATTCCTGCACCTATTCCCCGAGCCAATTACATTGGCTCCCTGCGATAGATGACGCAACGCAGAGAGCAGCATCAGCATCAGCAGCATCAGCAGCATCAGCATCAGCAGCAGCAGCAGGAGCAGCCGCAGACAATGCGTCTTATGTAGCACCCGGGATGAAAGCCAACCAAGCCAGCTCTGGACCAGAAATTGGTGAGCAACAGGATGAAGCAGGGGAGGCAGACGGCGGCAATGGATGCTGCATTTTAGGCTTAATCATTGTCCTGGCTGACAAGGATACAATTCCGATTTTCTGCTCTTTTAGGTTGAGCATTTGAGGAGAATTGCCGACGGGTCTGCTGGCCGGCTGGTCGGCTGGATTGGATGGTCTCTGCTCTTGCCTTAAAGCGCCAGCCAAAATACCTGGGCACATTTTGTTTATTTCGATTTCATTCCATGGACAGTGGACAGTGGACAGTGGCCACTTGCGGTCAGCCACGCGGCCGCATCGACGCGTCGTTGCTGTAATCAATTGCATGCGGCTATTTTCGAGGCGACACGGCCAGCCAGTCAAAAACAACAACAACACCACCAACAACAACACACCGAAGCAAACGAACGGTGGACAATGTATTGACAATGACAACGCTCGGCATTACCTGCCGCCTCCCATCGTCCACCACAAAAGTTACCCGATGCTGTGACCTCATAATGAAACATTCACCGATGCAAATTGCAACAAGCAGGCAGGAAAAAAGAAAGCGATGAAGAAAGCTTCGAACGAGTTTGCCCAAATAGGCGGTACCCTAACAGCAGCTGTGAAATTCACAAACACAAGCATTTATAGAGCCTAAATATCAAGCTCAGACAACCCTCAAGAGATGCTCATAAATTGAGATTCCAGGTGACATATTGATCTCGTTGGATCTGTTCCACTTATTGCCAGGTGAACATTTAAAAGTTAATCATCAATTGATGCTGATCGAGAATATATTTGCATAGTTTACGGGAACTTTGAAAAAAACATACAGGGTAGTTTGGGGCAGAGCAGAGCAGAGGATGTTAAGCGAATCGGATAATACGAACCACGACCAAAGGCAAGTCGTAAAGTAATTAAAGAAAATACATGAGAGTAAAGCTGGCTTGTTGCTGTCGTATACTCAATGCTCAATGTTCAATACTAAATGAATGCCAGCGAAATTGCAAGTGAATGCCTCGAAAACTGCGATACGAATGAAATCCAAAAGGTCGTCGTTGAGGCAATCAGATGCGTGTGGGAAGGCCATAAGGGCAATGAGAGCGCAGGGCTCATATTGTGAATATAAATGCACATTTTACACAATGTGCTATAATATTTATAGGTGCCCATGAAGTGCAGATGCAATTGAAACGAAGCTTTCGAATCTGGCAATTAGTAAAGCGATGCAGCTCAGGATTATTGTGTGTGCAGATAAACAAGGCAATTGATTTTGCATCTATTCATATTGCTCGTGAGTTAAACACGTTTAACTAGAGCTCAAATTAGTCGAGGTGATGAGCCAAGGGACTCGCAAGCCAACCAATTTAATTCAATAATATGCAGACATGCATATTCCCATATTCAAAGCTTCAATCTACGCTTCAGAGCATTACATTATTTTTGTTTTGATTTGTTTTTTTGTATGATGACAATAAGTTGAATGTTTTTTATTTACAGTCGCCCAGATTGCCTATACTTTGGGGGTGGCACTTAATAATACAATTATCAAAGGATATTTGCACATGCTATGAATGCATTTAGTGTGCACTCACGAATTAATCAGGGAAGTCAAGTTTTCAATTAGGCTCATTACCAAACAGCAGTCACAGTCACAGTCACAGTCACACACAAATCACAAGTTGAATGTGAATGTCTGGTAATGGGTAGTCATGTAATTTTCTAAGTGGCGTCGTCATCCTTGGCAACCATATTATTTAAATTTTGAAGAAAAAAACAAACAAAATAAAAATCCACAATATGTGAGTGTGTGTTAGTGTGTGTGTTTGTGTGTGTGTTTGTGTGTGTGTTTGTGTGTGTGTTTGTGTGTGTGTTTGTGTTTGTGTCCGTTTTCAGACACCGCCTGATGACAGTGCAACGAGGTGACGGCGATTAAGCGAACATAAATCAAGCAACGACAAGCGATTGGCGGCAGGAGGTGCGGTGCCATGGGTAGTTGTGGTAGTGGGGCTATCGGTGGTTATCAGGGGGGGGGCGAGTAGAAAGGGAAACGATGTTTGCCAATGGCGATGGCAAAAGTTGCAGTCGCATAAATTAATCAGCAATGTTGCTCGTAATCGTAACAAATTGTTATTAATTTTCTCGCCATTTTGCCAGCTCATAATTAAAGTAGCGCACATGTGTGTGTGAGTGTCTTTGTGTGTGTGCGCTGTGTGTGCGATGTGTGTGCGATGTGTATGTGTGCAAATAAGTGTCGTGTAAACGATTGCAATCCAAAGCAATCAGTGCGTAAGCAATACTATCAATTGCGCAATGGAAAGCCACAGTGCTGTCGATGAAAATGTACTCGTTAAATCAACAGAAGGAAATATCACTCACTCACACACACACACACACACACACACAATGATAGGGACTGGGATGCGTAATTAAGATCGATTATAATGCTGCCGTTGGCTGCAGTTCAACTTAAATCATTTTGAGTTTGCACTCTAAAAACAATCAAGCAATAGCAAAAAAAATTAAATCAATTGATCATTGATAGTAACAGTGCTGAAAGCAGCCTAAATAGCATATATATATACATATATGTATGTATGTATGTGTCTAGACATGTAGCTGCATTAATATATTTAACAATTTGAATGAGTTGACGTGGGCATGGGAAAAGTTTTGTGGCATTGAGGGAGGGCGAGGTGCGAATGTAGGTTGCCAACTGCTGGTGTACACAAACCAAAAGAAGACTAAATAAATTACAAGCAATAAGGAACTTTTTCATTCATAAGCGATGCGCTTAAAATGCTTTACAGCATACAAAACAAACTACAAACTTAATAGCAAAACAATGAGCTCCTTTGCCAGAGTATAAACAATTGCTAGTTCTATGCGTCTGCCACATGAGACTTTCAATGTGTGTGTGTGTGTGTGTGTGTGTGTGTGTGTGTGTTTGGGAGTGTGAGTGTGCATGTGTATGGCGGTTGCGAACGTAACGACCATCATTTGTTGCAAAATGATGTATAATTTAATACCCGCAAAGCTAACTCCCAAATGGCAGTTGCTTCTCTCGCTCTTTGTATGTGTGTTTGTCTGTGTATGTGTATGTGTATGTTGTGTGTGTGTGTGTGTGTGTGTTGTGTGACCTCCAAAACAAGCCAAAGCCAAGCAAAGTCAACGCGCACTTGTACACAGTGCAAACACACTCACACACAGAGGCGACCCCTCTCTTTCTCTCTCTCTCTCTCTCTCTCTCTCGAATACAATTCTCATACAGTCGTCAGCCCGCATCCGGCGTCTGGGTTTTGTGACTCCGTCTCCAACCTCGCCTCCGCCTCCGCCACGGACCACTAACGCGTCCCCAATGGCCAGCCAACAAAAACCGGTCATGTGAGTGTATAAAAAAAAGCATTGTAACCAGCAACAACAGCAAAAGCTACAACAACAAACAAAAAAAAAAAAACCGAGCAGTCCGTGCATTTAGTAGGAAGCCGTCGACGACACGTCGTCGCTCTTTGTTTGCCTGTCGTTGCCGCCGCCGCTGCTGTTGCTGCTGCTACTGCTGTTGCTGCTGCTGCTGCTGCTGCTGCTGCTACGAACTGAACTGGAAGCTAAAAGCTAAAACCGAGAGCTGAGTGCCAGGAGAAACGCGGGAGTTTGGCTAACGCGCCCGGCGGTTGTTTAACTCGAGTGCTGCACATAATTCATGTGTCCACTTGCTATTTTTCGTTGGTGCTGATGTTTTGTTGTTCTTGTTGCTGCTGTTGTTGTCGGGCGACATTGTTATGCTGGCCGTGTAAAAACGCCAAAAACAAAAGCGAAGCCCAAAAACAAACGCAAACGCAAACGCAAAACTCGCCCCACACTCGAAAAAAAATATGTATATGCTTTAGCATCGGGAAAAGAATTTCTAATTTTTCTTTTTTTTCTTTTTGTTATTTGTTAAGAGTATAACACTTTTATAGGATATATATAAGACATTTTAAAATAGTTTCTTAAAAAAATAACATAAAGATTCGAAAAATATTTTCGATTTCCAGGGGGATTACATAAATTAATATTTTGTAATTATGGTTCATTGTTTTTCCGAGTGCAAGACCAGACGATTTGAGCACAATGCCAAAAACGTGGCTCAAAACGTGGCAGCTTATATGCCACTATTAGTGAGTGCTCTCTGCGTGTGTGTGTGTGTTGGTGTGTGTGTGTTTGTCACACACCCGGACACAAAATAGATTACTCAGTGTCGCGGCACTCTATCACATCAGGTCCGAGCCGACACCCACGCGTACCACAGCCAACTCGCAACTTGAACTGGCTTGCAAGGTGCCGGCCAAATTGACTGCACAAATGGAGCTTGAGAAGACCGCGGAGGTGGGGTGGGATGAGAGGGGGAGTAAGTGGTCAGAAAGTAGTACAGCGAATAACACGTTTAACGATATGATAACCATCATAAGTAGTTTGATATGAAATCTATTCCAAACGTAGAACTCTCCCATTCGCAATCCGCTAAAAAAAATATATGAAGTGAAAAATATTTAACGAATTGCCGTCAACAATGTTGCCGCTGATTTGATTGATGTATTGCAATAGCCAGTTAAAATTTATTTAACGAATTCTTATTCACCTTCTATTCATAAATATCGATAAATATGATAAAGTCATTTTATTTATTTGCTTATCTTAACGCACCAAGATTAAAACTTATAAGTTATTGCGCTGTTCACATGTGAGTTAAGTAAAATAATAAAAATGATCAAATATTAATAAATAATAATGTTCGAATATAAAATAAATTCATTGAATTCCCTATAAGAAAATATATAAATTAATCGAGTTCTTCTGGTTTTTAATAAAAAAAACCAGTTTGTTTCGTTTGAATGTTTTATTAAGACTGAATTTATAAACTGTAACTTATCATAACTAAACCTCGGACTGCTGCTGCTGATGATTGCGACTTTGTCGCCGACGCTTCGATTGCTGCAACTTTGTCGCTGATGGTGTCAGTTATCCTTTCTGGGTCCCACGATGGTCTTCCGTGGGATCTGCTGACGGGGCACTTGTCCATGCGCCTTAGCTGTGATCGTGGGCTCATTATATTTCTGTCTGAGTCCCGCGTTGTTGAAGATATGCTGACGGGGCGCGCGTGTTTTATGGAATTTGTTCGAGTGCATTGACTTTGGGTATTCGTAGTGTTGGCTTCATTATTTGAATACGTTGGTTTTAGTTATTTGTAATAATGGATGTTAACTTATATATACATAATATAAAATACCCACATAAACATATTTCCTAGACCCTAACAGATAAATATTATACTTGTGAGCAAACGAGTTTATTTATTTATTTTTTCAATTTACTTGCGGATTTAGGAATGTTTGTTTTTAATGCTATGCAATTGTAGAAGATAATATTTTTGCAGATGCGAATATGTTTGCAGACTGTTGACGATTAATTAAGCTTTCGTTGTGCTCTCTCTCTCTCTCTCTCTCTCTCTCTGTCCTCTCAATCACTCTTCCTCTCATCACCATGCAGTTCGATTGGTATCTGCATAATTTAAGCTCTTCCCCGCCAATTTGCGACCCGAGCCCAAAATGGTTCGCACACAGATGGAGAAGCGAGCGGGGCCAGTTGGTTTCGACAAACGCGAGAAATAAATAAACTGCATCGTAAGGTGGGGCATTGTTGGCTCCTGATGTTCAGATATTGCTCCAGCTATCCCTTGCCCCACACTGTCAGCAGCAACAGGGCAACCAACAAAACAGTCAAGTGACAGCAAAGTGCATTTTCACACATGTCACACATGAACCGCCTCGCCTCGCCTCGCCTCGACTCGCTCCGTCCAGCCCCGCCCCAGCGCGTCATCCATCTGCCAAGTGTGGCAAGCATAATTTATGGCTTGGCGTTTATGGCTTTATAGCATGCGTTTGTCCCTCGCCATCGCCATCAGCATCGCCATCGCCCGCCGCTTCCTAATAGGCGTCTCCATTTGCAGTGCTAACGGGGGCAACTGGAGCTCCCTTAAACAGAGCCCCTCTCGCCATTAAGCCGTGCAGCACCACGCATCATGATAATCAATAATATTTTTATATACTAGCAGTGTCGCGCTTTGTCTAATACTCTTGACTGCAATATTTTTGGCTGGCTGCTTTTAAGCTATTGACTTTAACACTTCTTTTTTATCGCTTTCTCTCTCTCTCTCTCTCTCTCTCTCTCTCTCTCTTGCTCTTGTTGGACCAATTTATGGCTCGGACCAACAAACACATCAGGAGAGTTACGTACGCAATTCTCGCATAGTCACAAATGCATACATATATACATGAAAATTCATGTATTTTGGTGAATGTTTTGCATATTTATGACTAATGCACCTAAACAGCTGGGAACGATTGTTTGAGTTCGAGTTCGTCGCATGTATTCATATGAGAGGAGTAAAAGACAGTGTTGAGTCAATAATAGCCTAAAAGAAATTCTCTTATTTTACCTATAGATTACTTGCAGCGATTGGCTAAAGCTAAGATAACAGTCATAGTCACAGCCTCCGATATGTGTATGTCACAGTTATTATTGGAAAATAGCTCACCATTAAAGGTAACGTGAAATATCGGCAAGTCGTGCAATGAGGATGAAAGCTCTATCAATACCTACTCAATTGCTCAAATGGGCAGCAGAAGAATCAAGAAAGCTTTGACAGCTGTTTTTTGTACAGTGACAGTCATTCCGAGAATAGTCTGGGAGTCAGTCACAAAATCAATTCTTAGTTTTGCAAAATATCAAAAACGGAGCGTAAGTAGCATATTAAAACAGGACTATTTAAGGCATGGTGAATATAGGCGATAGTTAATTGGCTTACTTAAGCCCACACAGAAAACAGAATGGAAATGCATTGGAATGTGATTTGCGATGGATGCGAGGCACCCAAAATGGTGCACCACCGTTACAAGTGCTTGCGGTGCAACGACTACGATCTGTGCGCCGGATGCTATGAGAATAAGGTGGAAACGGGTACTCATAGCAGCACTCATCCGTTCCAGTGCCTGCTGGATCGTGCTGCACGCGAGCTATTCTTTGCCGGCGAAGAGATAATGGAGCTGTTCGCCGACAGCTTCACTTGCCCCTTCTGCGGCAAGATGGGGCACACCGACAAGGAGCTGGTGGATCATGTGCAGACCAAGCATCTCAAGGACCTCACGCCGGTCATCTGTCCCCTCTGCGTCGCCGTCTCCCTGGAGCGCATACCACCTGTCAACAATTTGGCTTGTCACGTCTTAATAAAGCATGCCAATGGCCTTCTGTATGTTGCTTCTTCTGACAGCAGCCTCGAGTTTGATGCAAGCATTCCATTGGAGACGGAGTACTTTAGTCCAAGCGAATACGATCCGGGTTCGTCGCGAGGAGAAGGAGGCAACTCCCTCAGCGATTTCGATCGATGGCAGCCTCTTCCTAACCTCGCTTCACAACATAGCCTTGCGCCCATTGAAGAGGACTTCGACGATTCTTATCTTGATTAATGGATCGCTTGCAGCTTTCTTCAGAATTCATATTCATTCAACCATGCACTCAATGTTACACACACCCACGCCCCATTGTTGAATACTGGGAAACTGGTTACACAAAATAAATAAAAGGCGACGGTATATGAAGTTGACGTGTGTCTCTAAATAGATTGTCAGACAGACGATAGCAGTGTCGGTTGCTGATCAATATTATATATAGATTTTGTTTGGATATAAATCTAGACGTAGATATTGTAATAGATATAGATATAGATTTAGCTAGAGATATGCATATATCAAGAGAAATAACAAATAGTGGAACATCTTATGTAGAATATTACTTAGTTGTCAGTTTTGTTGTTGATTCAGACCATTATCCACGGCATAGTGCCATATGCGTATGTTCAAGTACTTTATTGTACCATCCATTATCCGCTTAAGGGGTTTTACACACTTTACAACACATAATTAAAAGAAACCCACAGCAAAGGGCATAAATTTGAATCCCCCAAAACAAGCTGAAGCTCTACGGCGATCAGCCCTCTTCCACCTTCTGCTCCGGCTAATGCTCTACTGCAGTTCATAACACATGCGGGTTACTAAATTTCGCACTGGATTTTCGACATAAGTATACAAATGTATGTATGCGTGGCAGAGCAGGGGGCCGAGGAGGAGAATGACACAACAAAGCGACAAAGGCAACAACTTAAGCCCCATGCAATAAAACTTAATATGTTTTGTATTTAAATTTATGAAAAAGCATCTAAAGGAACAATGGCTGCTTAAGCCGGCAACATGCGCATAATTGTCGCCAGCATTGACAGACACGGCTTACAACACCCACTCCCACTACCACCCGCTGCTTACCTATATTCTCCTCTCTCTTTCTCTCTCTTCCTATCTGTCTCGGTCTCCCTTAATGCGAGTGCTGGTCAGCAGCAGAGGAGAAATAAGTGAGAACGTTGCTGTCGGTCGTAACCGACTGCGGAATACTCTGATTCCAGTATTATACCTATTTGTTGGGGGGCTAGGATGACAATGGATGGACGTGCCTCGACTACTGCATGATCAATGATGTGTCCTTTAAATCTTGAATTCATATACCTTTCCTATTTTTGATGTGACTAGGCGTGGTCAAGAAATTTGCTTACCAATCTGAGGAGAAGGTAACTGGGGCGGCATTGGAAGAGGATTGAAAATATTTGTATACCTTTAAAATGTTATGAATATGGCTTTCAGATTGTCTAAGATATGTGGTCTTATCCAAATACACCATTATGTATATCGGCTATCGAGGCGGGCAGTGTAGTAAGCGGTAAAATACCTTCAAATTTTAGTGTCAGCTCATGATCAAGATATAGACATTTCAGTTTTATAATGAAGGCTGGTGGGCATGGTCGATGCCGATCTTTGGGGACGCAGTCAATTAAAAATGTGGAAGATATCTGATTTTTATCGATTTAAGATAATCGCTGTTATCGATATCCCAGCCCCACCAATAGACGTAGCATCCTAAATTTAACACTTTATTTGGCGGAAGCATAATGGAATATATTCCATGCTTCAAGTCTCTAGCTGAAGGGTGTCGAAACAATTTACGCTCATAAGGACGGACAGCATGGCGGACACTGTAATATGCCAATATACTCTTCTTTTTGTGGTAGCAGAGTATAAAAAGTGAGCGCTACTTGCATAAATAATGCCCATTGTGCAGCGAGACAACGAATGCGTCAAACGGGGCGTATACGTAATAATAATTAAACGTTGCTTCGCCAAGCAGCAATATTTATGAGGGTGCTTTAAATTGCTGCGGCTGCGGCGGTGGCTGCTTCTATCTTGTATAAATAAATACACTTAGAGCCGAGTCGAGGATCTACGCCAGTCCCGCAAATCTGTGAGTATACTATAATTAGCAGGCTGTACTCGCTGAATTTGAATGTGGATGAGATCAGTCTGCCAGATCAAAGTAAATATCAATGTCAAATGCGTATAATAATTCAGATTCGGATAAGATATTTAACTTTCATATAAGATGTTTCTAAGTAGGGTGCAAAATAATCTACTTACCTCGATTCTCTTTGCTTCTCTCCACAATGAAATCGCTACACATGCGATATATGTAGTTTGAATGAAAACTTTCAGCTAGTCTAGCTTGTGGTTAAGGTCTAGGTTTTAAGGAACTGACTACTCCGTTGTTATTTTATTTTATTTTTATTTTTTTTAAATATAAAGCGAATTCGGTTTATTACCTTGATAGAATAACTGTTAATGCTCTCACAAGCGACGCTGATTCATACGTACACACACAGACACACACACACATTTGTCATAATGGTTTATTGTTGGCTACAAACCAGAGACAGGGGCGGATGCAGGGGTTCCTGGGGGACTAAGTACAGCAGCAATGGCAATAAAAATATGGCCTCAACAGGATTAATACATTATTTCCGCATGTGCATTGCAGCTAAAGAAAGCTCGAACAGCAGCAGACAGGAGCAGGTGAACCCACAAAAAGGAGCAAATATGTGTGTGTTTATATATATGTGTATGTGTGTGTGTGTGTGTGTGTGCGACAACTCCAAATCCTCTGCCCAGGCATTTGTTGTCATTTGTTGTTTCAGTGCCAGTGCTATGTTGTTGTTGTTGTTGTTGTTGTTGTTGTTGTTGTCGTCGTCGTTGTTCCTTTGCGCTTTTATGATTATTGTAGTGGCACACTTGGCATCGTCCTCTCATTCGCAGTCCTTGCTGCTCTTCCCGCTCGTGTTCCCCGTGCCTGCAGCTGATGTTGTTGTTGTTGTTGTTGTTAACGTTGTTGTCGTCCTACGAGAAGCACTTATGCTTATGTTTTCGGCTCTTATATGGCTCTTGCCCGATGTTGCCACTGCCTTTGAAGTGCACTTTGCTGTTTCATTTCACTATATTTGTTAGGCATATTTTTATTTACTAGTATACATCTGCATAAGTACACACACACACACACACGCACACACATCGCATTTATCGGTGCATATTTGATACCCTAAAATTGTCGGTATATTAATTAATGCACTAGTCAATTTAATTTATTTGAACATCATTGTTGCTATTGTTTCCAATTGTTGCTGGAATTCCTTTTCAGCTACATTTAGCCCAAATCTAGAAGCAGACCCATAATAATATCCAGCTGATTAATGTCTAATGATATGTGTGAAAAAACTGAACTTAACTGCCATAAGTCTTTTCTTTTAGGGCATTCAAACGTCATGCTAATGACATCCAAAATGTCTTTTTATTTGTCTTTTTTTATTACGCATTTCGTATACCCTGTTGCCTACGTCACATGAGAATAAGCCCGAGTTTATGTGTGTGCGCTGCATGCTAATGAAAAACGTCTAATGAGATACTTATCTGCCGTGTAATTCTGTAGTGCGTATAGGTATAGGTATTCGTACATATGTTTGTGCAACTTCGAATTCAGTCTGTCAGGGTATCCTTTAGTCGGACACCCTCAACTAGAGAACCATAATATAAAATTCGTATTGTGAATTGTCCATTGGCTAAACATGTTACTAGTTGCTACTAACAAGACACTACACACACAGCTGGACAAGTGTATAATAATATATTGTTGGCATTTGTAACGCAAATTTCAAGTGCCATTTTGGAAGAGGAAAGAACCAGGTCCACTTATAAGGCCTTCGTCGAACTATTGGTCATACTCAAACTCATACTCATAATCATAGTCATACTCAAACTCGCTCTAATACTCACACTTATACTCATACTCATGTATAAATAAAAATAATTATTTATGCACGACAAATATATTCATTTAAATAGCAACTGTCGCAGCTGGCATGCCGCCAACTAGAATTAAATGCAATAATTCTTTGCTTATTTATATTAAGCAAAAACTTGGTAAGGCAAAAGAAAACACAACGAAATTTGTAGCATGCATTTTTTCTCAATTTTGCTGGGTCTCACAATCTCTTTCTCTCATTCTCTCTCTCTCTCTCTCTTTCTCTCTCCCTCTCTCTCTCTCTCGTTGTCCCTTTATCTGTCTGCTTGTCTCTGTCACTGGTTGCTGGCCATTCATTCATTCACTTGGCCTCCATAATAAAACAATAAACTGTAACAATAGCAATTAAAAATCGCTGAAAGCGGATGTCCTGATAAAATTGCCAGACCCTGGCAACGAGCGAACACCCTATTCTGCGACAACATCGTCCCACCCACTCACCCTGACCACCTTGGCAGCTAGTCACCCGGCTGGGCACGCTTCATTTCGTTGGCTCGTCCTTGGCTTCGTCCTGCCATTGTTGTAATTATGCATTATGCTTTCGCCTTTGCGACCACTTTGCCTCAAATCCTTCGTTTGTAGACTGCATTTGCCAAAATGAAATACCATTTGCCGCTGAGCAGCAGTGAGGAGGGCGGTAGGCGGTGGGAGTGGCGTGACTACAGACGGTCGAGATAGGAGACGGCAAAAAAATTATTTAAAAAAACACAAAAATATATATCTGTACACAATCGAAAAAAGGATATTGCCCTATTCCTTCACATTTCATGTTCTGTATATTATATGTATATATATATTTGGAAAATTTATTTTATAAAAAATCTCCTTAGCAGAAATAATATTACCCTATTTTAATGGTCCCACTAAAAATGTTTTATAAAAGAAACAAATAGAAAATGTATTCGAAAGTTAAGAAATACGTTTTTGTTATTTTGTCTGAGTGTATCCAGCTTTGTATCTCTGGTCCGTACTGGAATGTCTGCAGTTTGGCCAGATTGCTTGCCAAATGTTACACTGTCACCTTTTGGGGCAGCAGACGGACAGACATTGATTAACGACAATCTTTCGTATGGGGTGTATGATGTCAGCATCTACATAGCTGACCAATGATTCGTAGGTGCTTTCAATTTCGGCTACAAGTTGGATTGAAACCTGCAAGTTCATTTATGGAAACTAAAAGTCGCAATGAGTTGAAGAAGAAATTATGTGGATAATCTGTGAAAGTTTGCAGGGGGCACTTTTAAGAAGTTGGCCTGAGACATGTATGTTTATTGTTCTATTGTCTAGCCAAGGCTCATGATATTAGCATAAGCGATTTGTTGATCTCAGATCAAACAGAAAAAGATACATTTGAATTTTCCATGCAGCATTTTGATAGATTCAAAGCCAACCTAACTTTGGTAACTTGCTTTTGAAGTTACGTACTCAAGTACATCTGTACATCTGTGGATATTTGTTTACTTGACTTTAACTTTACACCTGCATCGGATTTCAGCTGTGAGCTGTCTCACTGAGGTTGCACTTGTGGCGATTCAAATATATCGGAATTCATATTTGTGCTATCAGATTTCATAGTTTAGATTCTAAACGCTCCATCGGCCTACGGTTCAATGCATTACTGCGTCTTAGCCCAAAACTCATTCACTCCGCCGAATAATTTTTTTGTTTTCGAAATAATCTCTCATTTTACAGACTAGACACATGAGCCAATGGTCTATAAATCACAACCACATCCCCAATGAGGAGCAGATGTCTGCCTATCCCATACGTATGCAAATTCACAACTTGCTTGCCCCACACACACACATCCGCACATGCACACATCCCTTTTAGCAAATTGTAATGCAGTCAATAAAACCGGGCCAATCATGTTGCATGTCTAGCTGTCTGAATGTTTGATTGTGTGTACTTGATGGCATTTGTTTATAATAATGCACAGCAGTGTGTTAAACAATTACATCAGACCGAATTGAGTGCAGTCGCCGCATGCGACTTGGCATTGCAAATGCCAATTTAATTGACAGTTATGAAGATTGTCAAACATGCAATTATAATATACCCCACCCCTCCCCCTTAGGTGCATCTACACATTGATCTGTGTGCGTGTGGGTGGTGTGGGTGACCATTAAATGACTGCAGACAGCGAGAGAGAGAGAGGGAGAGAGAGAAAGCATACGCACACAGGCATCAAGACGCGTGGGCTCAATCACGTCCAGCCACATTATGAACATATTAATCCAAATGCAATAAGCACAAAGATAACTCATTTCGATGCCTTGTTTACGCTCAGAGACAGATGTGAAATTTAGAAAATCGCCATATTCTTGCCGCCAAGGGCAGCTCCATATTATTCAGAATTATTCTGAAATGACACTGATCTTCCATTTTAATTTCAGGATTGATTTTACTAACATTTAAAAAAAAATATATATATATTAAATGTATACACAGAATTCGTACATTGGTTTTTGGTTGATTATATTTGTAATATTAAACATATGTATTTTAATATTGATTCAATATGGTATATAAAATGTGAAATCTTCAATATTTTACTTATTAAACTTTAATTTAACAGCGATTTGAGTTCAGGACTTCAAAGGCAGACATGATTTAAACTGTTATATGGCATTTGAGTGAACAAATTTAATTAACTCTTTCAAAAAATGTATAAATTGTTTTTTCAAAAGAAGGTATTCGATTTAATCTTAATAGAATATTTATTTTAATAGAATAATTTGTTTTCCTAAAAACCAGAACATATATTTTGAGATTTTCATTTTAAGGTGATTTTCGGTGCAATTTTTATTCTGAGTGTATTCATATTTAGATGCATGCTGTGATAGGTTAGGTTAAGTTAGACGGTTAGGTTTGACGAACATAAATATACTGGGATAATAATAAGAATAATAATAATAATAATACATACATACATACATACATATATGATATGTATACATATATCCATTGAAATATTTGGTATGCTTTTCAACTATGCATTCAATGTTTGATCAGGTTTTTCAGAATTCTATTCAAAGTGTTTTATTTGTCAAATAGCGGAACTATTTGATTTATCTAAATTATATAATTTGAGCGTGTACACACAATTTTAATATTTGTTAACGTTTCATTGGTTATGACTTACTTGTTAATGGTTTTGTTTTTGTTTTCTTTAATTGTCAGCATTGTATACAGCCTTCATTATAGAACATAGCATTGTACTGAATCATATTACGCAAAGCTCACAAAGGCAAATTGATTTAATCTATCATCAAGAGCACTTCGAACACAAAAATGCATAAATACAAACATACGCAAATTAAGTATTTATCTGATGCACTCACAATTCATTTCAGGTTCAGTTGTCACCAAGGATTTAAGAGAAGCTATTGTGGTGTTCTTTAATAGCTGCACAAGCCACCAATATGGGTGCTCTTATTATTATTATTATTGTTTGTGAATAGGTGTAGAGTATTTGGTACTGCATCAAGTGGACATACATATTTTCCAGTCTATCAACATTTCATAGAAATTCGTCTGGCATCAAAACTGTCGCCCTGTTCTTATCAAATTGAATTAATGCGGCAAATATCACAAAATCAAACACATACACAAGATTGTCTTATCTCTCGCTTGCGGCGTCGTTATGCAAATTTGCATGTACACTTGGAAAAATGGAGATAGCTTGAAACAAAATGTATTTTTTACATCTACTTTTTAAGCCTACGCAATATTTTTCTTAAATATATTCAAACGGCTATCACAGAATCGACCATCTCAATTAACTTATTTACTGTAGTTTCAACAACACTTTATGTTCAAAGAGAAGTGAAAACTACATTTTTTTTTTTGCAAATCATTATAAAAAAAATATATATATATATTAAATGCTGCACATTTGCATTGTACTTCAAGCATAAGGCTAGTGAAAATCAATGCTTGTTTAGAAATACACAACTCCGGATAAGTCGAACGTCTGGAATTGTCTAAGTGTTGGCTGTCTTCACATGCCTGGTTTCATCCATATATGATATTTTAGGCATACATCCATACCCATGCACTACCACAGCATTTGGCTGCTTCTGTTTTCGGTGCTGTTGTTCACACATCAAATTAATTCTATTTGCGGCTCGTCTGCCAGCTTTTAATGTGCGGTGTTTGTGTGGGTGTGCGATGTGCGATGTGTGTGCGTGTAGTGTGTGTGTGTGTGTGTGTGTGTGTGTTTGTTGGTCATATTTTACCGGACATACACAGAGAGAATACAGCAAAGCAATGCAAACATAATGAACTTGTCAACACACAAAACAACTCCAAATAATTTTCATTTGATTTGATTTTGATTGCTTTTTATATTAGCACACACAGACGCACACACAACCTTTTTCTGCTATCAGAGATTTGCCTCAGTCTGCGCCGTCCCTCAGATCGTTTTGAATTTGGATTTAGCATTTGTCAGCTGATTGACATCTCAATTCAACATTTTACCGAGCAACAGCCCACCCATCCCATCAGCAAGCCACTCACCCACCCGGCCGTGATAAGCTCTTGACCTGCTTATGCTGGATATCAATACAAAAAAAAAGACAAACAACGAGAACAACAGCAGCAGCAGCAGCAGCAGCAGCAGCAGCAGCAGCAGTAGCAAGACCGACCGTTTGCATTTTGTAATCATTTTCATGCGGCGCGCATTTTGAAATGCTGTCAGAAAAACAAAAATTAAAAAAATAAAAAAAGTGAGAGCGTTGCAGTCGACTGCGGAATACTCTAATAGTTTATAACAGCGAGCCAAAAGCCTTCTTGGTGGGCTGCGTACCTTCAGTGGATGGGAGTTCCTACACCCTTGAATAAACATTTATGCACCTTTTAAATTTGGTTACTGTCTAAAACACCTGCATTTGGATCATGGCTTGTACCTAAAGTTGGCGACATTTTTCTGGCTCGAAATTCATTAAAAAAATCATACACTCAAATAGTGCATGTAGAGAAAATCGATACTGATCAGATTAAAACTATATCATAAGTTGGAATCATGATTTTGGCTCTAAATTCATGTTAAAAAATCGGCTCTGAAAACTTGATTTTTGGGATGGATCGAACATTTCCACAGCCACAACATTGACAAATGCCATCAGATTTTAAAAACCACTGCAGATATTTGTATGCAAATTTTTGAATGACGTCCGCAGCACAATCAACACTTCATATTTTTAAACTCCAATTTAAATTCACTAGTTTTTAAATTGTGGGAGATATGTGGTTATATTGATGTGCATTTATCGATGTTTTCAGTTTTCCAACCTCTCAGTAGCACACAAATCTTATCACTTTGACGCAGGCATAGACGAATATGCATTACAAGTTTCAAGTCTCTAGCTCGAAGGGTATCGAAAAAAGTACAGAACACTCTGTCTTATACCTTATCTTATACTCTTATAGCTTCGAAATTAGAATAAAATCAAAACAAAACTTAATGACGAAAATCATCAAGCGACTCCAGGATTATCTAAATTCACATAAGTAATTTTAAATCAGGCAATTTTTTACAAAGACTTGCAATATATCAAGAGAAAATATAACGTTTACGAATGCGGTGCAAAGAAGAGCTGACAAAACAAAAGGTCTAAAGATAGATATATAGATAGATATATGGATAGATAGATGGATAGAGAGAGAGAGAGAGAGAAAGAGAGAGAGAGAAGGCTGTGAGTTAAGGAGATCAACTAAAATTTATGTCGAAAACAAGGCACATTAAATACTTAGTATGGTTTGAACTTCTCCGTTGACCTGAATTAGTTTCTCACATATCGATCTTCTGCTTTGCAGCGTCTACAGGGTATCCAAATTCTGATGAAAATTTGAAAGTGAATCGCAATTTCGAAGCGTTAACGAAATGCGGGTACTGACAAAATGCTCAATGTGCAATCGGTCACGCCCCCTCGATGCCTGTCACATACCACACACATACACACACACACACACACACAAACAGAAACCACATTATCATACACAAATACACTCAAAGGCGACCCGCATGTGTCAATATATTTTGTGTTATTTACTCATATTTCATGCAACAGCAACAGCAACAAGGACACCAGAATCTAAGCCAATGAACTAAATTAGAATTTGAGTGTCATGTGGCAAATGTGGCAAGTGGGGAGAAGCATGGCTGAGTGGACGGTACAGAAATGTCAGTGAGCTGGAAAAAATATAAAATAAATCGAGACCAGATTGCAAAAATCAAAGTCAACAATAATCAACATCAAACCAAGACAAATGTTGTGAACAAGAAGTGAGAAATCCTGCAATACTGCAACGTAAAAAGTCTGTGTAAAAACCCTATCTCTTAAATAGGACTAATATACTCTTTTAACAGAGAAGAGTGAAAACAACAACAAGTTCAAGCGGAGAGCAGACTCAACACAGCAATGGTCACAAATATATATATGCAAGTATAAATAAATATATATATACATGTATATACATGCATATAAATATATACTTAAAATGCATGCTTGCATCTTAGAGACATGAGCATTGTTGGCCATCATCATGGCTGACGGAGGCAGTTAAGCAGATAGATAGATAAATTGATAGACGTTTAGTTATGTATGGATAGAAGGACAGATGCGTGTGCGTGCCTAAAGAGAAGACAAGGAGGAGCTGGAGAAGAAGGCAGCCTGATGAGATTGTGTGATAAACACGTCTTCAGCTCAGCGCTGTAATCTTTTGCATAAGTTTTGTGTGATGCTTTTGTGTGATGTTATATAATTTGAGTGACGCGACGCAATGCAATTTACCCCATTGCCTCCAAGTTGACTACCATCCTCGCCCCTCACCACTCATCACTCACCACTCACCCCCGCCCCTTGCTATCTGTTTGGGCCTTTTGATTAACATTACTCAACATCTCCTTCACATGCACAGTTGGCAGTTGGCGTATTACTTGCCACAAGCTGAATACCAACTAAATGAATAACACAGCGACAACAACAAGCTAAATAGTGGCTACATGTGGCAACGCTATATTGCTGACGTTGTCAAACTTAAATTTCATATAGAAAAAGGCAATTAATTCAGATTGTAACGCAAACGAAACTCACAGCGAGAGAGAGAGTGAGTCAGGCGGAGAGAGCAGAGAGCGAGAGAGAGAGAGAGAGAGAGAGGGATGCATGTGTGTGTTTGTATACTGAAAAAAAATGTAATAAGCCTGCACAGTTCAGAGATCGGTAAACTTCAAGGCCGGAAGTCCTAATTTAAGCGTCTTTGAAAAAGAAGTCGTTTTGGATTAAGCTTAAAATAACTTTGCTGCGCTTTCATCTCTTTTTTCTTTGCTCAGGATTTGAACATTTCAACTTGAATCAAGATCTTTTTATTTCGATATTATGAACCTAATTCCTTCAAGAAATATGTCTAGTCTGAATCATAATTAAAGTTGGAAGACAAAAATCTTTTGCACTTTTTTCTTTTGTGTAGTTTGAGTCGAGTGGTACAATTTGCGGAGTGTTGTGGTGTCCTCAGCTTTTGCCTCTTATTTATGCTGTTGTTGTTATTGCTGTTGTTATTATTGTTGTAGTTGTTGTTGTCACTTAACTTATTTAATTAGCTATTAAATGTTTGCAATTTGACATTTTTAATTTAACTTTCTCTCTTGCATCAACCCACTGGCCGTCTGTTCATCTATCTCTCTCTCTCTCTCTCTCTCTCTCTTTCTCACTCTCCCCCTCTCTCATTGGATGCCCCCCTCTGTATAAATGCAGGAGCAAGGCGAGGTCACAACCATCTTGTCACCACATTTAGCCTGCTTACGTTAAGTTGGCTTACGGCTCTCACTGAGTGCTCCATTTGAGATGGGCTCATCAGTGTGGTAGTTGCCAGATGTGACAAGTCCACGAAAATGAAGACAACCTGTTTTACAATACAGGGTGTTCCACACGTGTGTTTTCTGAAGCGCCGGAAAACTTAAAATATTGTTAAATGAAGCAAATTGTACTTTTAAGTATGCTTTTCTCGAGAATTGCGATATTTAAATTTTTCTTTCTAAAACATAATTGGATTGATAAAGTTCCAATAACAGGACTATATTTTCCCTTCAATTTCAATAGAAGTATTTTGAGAAATGATGTAAGAGTCAAGCATCCTTCCCTGAGCATAATAAGGATAATGCATGTTACCAAATTCAGCAATCGTATCTTGATTAAAGCAACATTTCCAAAATGTATATTTTTATACAAAAAATCAAACATCTCGCTATCTCCATATCAATTTCGCAACCCGAGTTTCAGCTTACGTGGTATTTTAACACACACGACTCACACACACTTGGCTCATTTCAAGTAGATGAAGAGCAACATAAAAGCAGAAAAAGCGAAAATGAAAATTGTATTATTAAATGACTGGCTGCAAGGGCATGCGAGTTTCATCAGCTTGGATTATCATTTGCTGGCTGCAGTTTTATTTACCTTTCAGCATAATCTTTTCGACTTGCCCCGCCACATCCCTACCAACACCATCCTCACCACTAGCTCCACATACTAGTTGTATATAACTCAAGTGTACGTGCAGGCAACATTATATATACACTTGCAAAGCGCAATTTTGATTTTCTGATGAAACTCGTAACGCATTTTGTGCGCGACACGTAAAGTATGCCGTCGACACGTTGACACGATGTTTAGTCTTGAACTTGCTGCTCCGCCGAGCAGCCCTTAACGTTATTCAATATTCTTAAACCAAAAGACATATTTTTCTTATCTAATGCAGCTGCCTGTAAGGCGACCGCAGTGTATGTTTTCTGCTCTCTTCCAAAAATACCATGACCCATGCAGGCCAGCCTCAAGTGCCCAGGCTTAAGAATGCCGCATGAGTCCGCTATTTGCTTCACAGAGCGTCACATGTTCATATTTGAACACATTTAAATAGTATAAGTAAATATAAAGTACAATTTTGTGATTACCATTTCTTGTTCTTGTTTTTGTATGGAACACTTTTCTGATTTCCCAAATACTCAAACCAAGCCCAACAGTTGTGACCGCTAAATGGTATATATCCCGGTAAAGGCAGTCAATCGAATCGATATCTGAATTAAAATTAGGTGCAAGCAAGGGCATACAATATTCGGAGTGAATACTATAGCTACGAGGACTCATTCTTCTGGAGATTATTGTTGTTGTTGTTAGCTGCTGTTGCTGGCTGCTGGCTGCTGGCTGCTGATGAGTTTGCGGCGTTGCGTGCCTGTCGCCTAGCTCCCAGAAGCATGCCATATAATTTCTTCATTTTTATAGTGCACCTCTGGCTCAGCACACGTTGCACACGTGTCGATGAAGTTTTCTGCTGACAATGCGCTCGTTGTTTTGTCTCAAGCAACATGCCAGCAGACAACAAACAGCAAGCGGCACACACTAAGAACAACTAACTACATGATCCCAAGATCTTGAAATACCGCCATATAAAACGTCAAAGCAAAAATGTTCAACAAGTCAAGTTTTTCTTTAGCCGTATGCTACTATTTGTTAACTACAACACAAATTTTTGTCAATAAATTATAAATAATATTTTTGACTTTTCACTGAATGTAGAAATCATAGTTTATTTTCAAGCATTTGTAGGTTAAGCATCTGGATCATGTTACTGCTTAGAATTGACTTTCTAAAAAACCGAA
The DNA here is from genome assembly GCA_035042055.1 of Drosophila macrothrix. Classification (NCBI taxonomy): domain Eukaryota; kingdom Metazoa; phylum Arthropoda; class Insecta; order Diptera; family Drosophilidae; genus Drosophila; species Drosophila macrothrix. The sequence goes on from JAWNLX010000587.1 coordinate 23,974,472, forward strand.
ATATTATTTAGTATTCTCAATGAAATATATTCTGCACAAAATTGGGGTTTTATTTTTTCGAGTGTAGGCAGCAGTCAGCAGGCAGCAGGCAGCAAGCAGTCGGCAGCAAGGCGTTTGCCACTTGAGCCGTTCTGCTCGAGTGTTGTTGCCTAATCTTAACTCTTAACTCAGCTCTTGGCTGACATGTTGGCAGTCGCATCGGAACGCGCAAATTTCGCAACAGTTAGACGCAGAAGGCGCTTGATTTCATTTTGCTTGGCGCTGCACTTCAATTTGCATATCCATGGGTTGCAAGTGCTATAGAGAGACAGGGCGAGAGGCACAGAACAGATTCATTTTGCTCATGCTATTCATTTTGATGTTGTGCTACGGCAATTTCTAGGCAATTTCTTTACTTCACACACACACACACACACAAACATTCAAACACATATGCATACATCTACTACACACATATGTGCACTGAATTTTCAATACCATTACCAATTGCATTTAAGCTCCTGCATTTGATTGACGTTCACGGCGAAGCCCAGGACGAGAATGACGACAACGCCTGGGAAAACGCTGCTTATGTTGCTGATTTTGGGTTTGCCAGCTGACGTTGATGTGGCATGTGCATGTGTGTGTGTGTGTGTGTGTGTGTGTGTGTGTGTGTGTGTGTGTGTGTGTGTGTGTGTGTGTGAGTGTGTTCGCTCTAGGAATATGCCGTTTAAATAGCTTGAAGACTGGGCCTTTTAATGCTGACGCATTGTAATGTTGGCAACGTGAATCACAGCATCAATTTGTGTAGCTTTGGAAGCAAGCAAGATGAGCACGACTAGCAAATACCCTATACAAACACTTTGACGGCGCCTCAACAACTAAAACAATTTATATTACACTTATTTGCCATATTTCTGAATGTGCCAACTTCTCTTCCGATCCTAGATACACGCTTGGTGCAATCTTCTTACACAGACAGAGACATAAATGATGAAACTGATTGTTCCTAATAATTTCGTAAATTATTTAGCCGATTTTCGACCAGGTGTCCTAGGAATTCGCGGCCAATGTGAAGTGGCAATATTTTCAGAACCAATTGCAAGCGTTGTAAAGTTGTTAAGTTTTGTGCATGTCGAGGCAATTTATTCCTTCGATTCGAACTTTAAAATATTAGACTTTAGATAGTCCCAGTGACGTATTTATTTTCAATGTTAGAGCTGATATTATAGCTATTCAAGAGCAACTACACTTGTAGCTGGCACATATTTCTAGTCAAATGTGTTGAAGATATATTTTCAATACCTTCAGTCAGATTTTAAATTGAGTACTCGCACTGATTTTTATAATTCTTGTTCGTTGAATTCGATTGTAATTCTGATTTACTCTACTCTACTATGTATGTAGCTATCTGAATACTTGTCGCTTGCCGCAATTCACAAACATCATTATTTGTTTGAATATATTTAACCACATACGTATATATATATTTAAGGCGAATAAATTGAGTTATAGTTAAAATAAATGTGAGTTGCCTGTCAAATAAAAGGTGCCGACTTAAGATGTAATCGCCTTAATATTCTTTCTTGTTGTTTGGCTGTCTGACAAATTGGGTCGATGGTAAATGTTGGACAAGCTGAGCCTTAACTGAGTCATATTGTGCGTTTGTGGATTGTTAATAATTAAAGTAAAATAAGCTGCATTGACCCTTAAGCACTATCACACGATGCGTGTAGGTGAAAAGAGATCTGTGCAACAATATAAATGTATATAATTACTTTTCGGGAGCTGGTTAGCCTTATTTGGTTTGTTCTAACTTTTACCGCTTTGAACCTTTGAGCTGTACTTTTTAAAGTTCGTTAGCTCATTAAAGTTGACAAGAAAAAGAGTCGTTAGAGTGAGATTTAAAATCAAATTAAATGCCTGTTGACATCCCACACGGATAGACAAACACCCAAACGGAGCCCTTCTGAATCCGGGCGATGAATGCCCTTGATGGGGATGCTTTGGAATATCTTTGCTGCTGCCGCTGCTGCTGCTGCTGCTGCTGCTGCTGCTTCTGCTTCTGCTTCTGGTGTTGCACCATGAAGTGTCTTGTAATAAATATCTCTCAAAACTTTGCTCAGACGTTCCAGCTGTGCGTCTAAGCTTGTGAGTATCTGTGTGTGTGTGTGTGTGTGTGTGTGTGTGGGCACCTCATGTGTAGCGATAAAATGTATCTAATTTAAGATGTTTTTGCCGCTCGAGCGACTGCCAGTCTCATTTCCACACACACACACACACACACACTCGCACACACACAGCAGCAGCAGCAGAAACTAACGACAAAGTACGAAGCAGTAAACATTTTCAATTTGACAAAACTTTTTACCTTTGACCACAGAGCAAAATGAGGCAAAGGAGGCAAACAACGCCAGCCGCTTGCCGCCTGCTAAGCTGAGTGGGCGTGGCACCCACAAGAGCTGTGACAATGTGAGGTCAATGCGGCAACTGACTGACAGACAGTCTATGCGAAAGTTACACACACATCCACATACACACACACACACACACACACTCAAGAGCAGACAAAGTACACTTTCAAATTGCAGCAGCAGTTTTTGGGCATTGCGCATACGCCGCATGAGCCCTGACCGTTGGCCTCCATTTTGCGGGTGTGTGTGCGGGTGTGTGCGGGTGTGTACGTGTAGAAAGTGTTTGTGTGGGTGTGTCTTCAAGTATGAAATTGTTGTGTTCACACTAAACTTAAGTAACTGAATTAAAATGCGGCTAATAGAGTAGCTGCAAACAAATGACAATGTGACAAAAGGGAACCAAGTAGCTGGTTTTTGGGTGCGGGATGAAAGCCGGAACGGAGGCTGAAGAAGCAGGGCCGAAACTTGACAGCTTAGTTAACAATTTTAAGCCTTCGTGTGGGTGTGGGTGTGTGAGTGAGTGTGTGTTTTGAGTGAGTGTTCTGTAGAGGCCCCTTAATGTGTAATGAAATGACTGAATGAAGAGTTTTCTGCATCGCCCAATGCCCTTAAACACAAAGCAATGGAATCTGACTTTGGCAAAAGTAAAACGGAACTGAAAACCGTCAACTGATGTACTATGGCTGTGTGTGTGATACTTGTTGTTACCCTTTTGGTATTATTATATTGCAAATCGATGCGAATAGGTGAAAAGCTGACTGCACTTGACGTTTCTCGCAGTCAACTTTGATTGCAATTTGTCATTAATTAAATGCACTGCTGTTAAATGCTCTTCTCACTTCCCACTTGTTCTGGTTGCTGCAAAGTTGCTTTTATCAAAAAACAAATAAAAAAAATAAAAAAATAAAAAACATGAACAGCTGCTGTTCTGAGGAACAACATCAACAGGAAGCGGAACTTTTGTCGCCATTGCTGAAAAGTTTTGCAATCGCCAGTGCCTCATAAACTTTATGCACATGCACACTCACACATAAAAACACACATTCGGTGTATGTGAATGAGAGAAAGAGAGAAGGATGGAATTCATCGCATAATATGCGAGCTGGGGCCCCGACGCATAAATGAAAGTTACGCTTTGGCCAGAATATGAACGCCTTGAGAGTTCGAGCAGCCACGCAAATATAAATGGCTCTCCAGATGAGTATTTGAAAGTGGAATTGCGATTGGGATTGTGATTTGGATAAGGATTGGACTTGATAGCCTGTCCTTTCTAATTATGCGCATGCAGACAACCACATGTAGCCAACAGCCAACAGTCAACAGCCAACAGCCAAGAGCCAAGAACCAACAGTCAACAACCAGCGACAAGAATAACAACAACAATGACAAGCATAATCCGCTTAGGCCGCAAGCTGGCAAATCAAATTGAAGGGTCGCAGCAAATATTTTAAGCTAATTTTCTTATTTTCACTTAATTTGCAGATGTTGCTGGCTTAAATTCGCTCGATACAGATACACGCACACACTCACGCACACACACACACACACACACACACACACGCTCGCTTGTTAACTGAAGTGCGTTGACGTCCTCATGCTCGTGCTCGTCCTTGTGGAGGGTTCGCCTTCGCCAGTTAGACTAATAATAAAAACTTAATACGATTATCCACTTATGCCGCAAAACACCCCACGCACACTGGCACAACGCTAATGACTCCAACTAAAATAAAATAGAGCGACTATCTGTGGCACACCATAAACTAAATTCGTGTATGTTTAAGTGTTCCAAGTATGATGGCTCGTAGATTAGGTAAGTTTAGTTCAGACACTTTGTTAAGCAGAAAAGTTTCGATTGTGTTTCGATTAGGCAGCTATATGATATAGTCCGTTGATCTGGCCGTAGCTGGAGATCAGATCAACGCCAATAATCGTCAAGATATCTTTCCAACTGAGAGACTGATAAGCATTGAAACAGACACCATGGCCATTATGGGGTCGGGGACATCTACTCTATTGCGTTATACACACCTCCACAAAATAGTTGTGTGGCAGTTTAATTTTTCAGCAACTCAGTTTGCGGGCATTATTTGGAAATGATGTGCAAATTTGGACTGTGCTGAACCACTGTGTGCCTTAGCCACCCATTGCCCTCCTGCTACTCCGCCCTATTATACAACTGCGTATGGGATTTTACTTCATTATTTTTATGTTTGCTTCTTTCTTCCCATTTTTGTGGTCTGCGGGCAAAATGGTAGAGTGGAAAGTGGAAAGTGGAAAGTGGAAAACCAAAGTCTTGCGGCGCGCACATTTTTCGTGTTGCCAACTTAACACTTTTCAGCTCAGCACACATACGCAAATAAATTATGATGTGTGTATGTGTGTGTGTGTGTGTGTGTGTGTGTGTGTGTGTGCAAAGAGAGTCAACGAGCGAGAAAAGCAAACACTTGGCCGCAAAGAAAGCGCAAAAAAAGAAAGTAAAATAAAGAACTATAAAGTGTTTGAAAGCTGAGACCGTTGACTTTGGCGTCGAGCTGCAATTCAATTTCGTCTGAGCTAACTGAGTGTATTACTGTAAAAGAGCGATACTTAAAATGAGTGAGTGCCGTGGGAGGAGGGGGTGGTTGAAAGGGATCCACTTGGAGCAGTTAAAGTGTTGTGTGGTCTAAGAGCCCCCTAAAAGCACGCAGACAACTCTTAAAGTGCAACTCAAAAAAAAACACACTCACACAAAGTAATCAAAGAAGTTTTTCCTGAACTTCTTGGAGGAAAACGCCTTCTTCAGACTGGACTCGATTTTGAAAATCGAATCGACTTTGGGCGTGATTGGGCGAGCTTTGGAGATAAGAAAGCATAACGCTCAGAGGAAAAGGTTTTTTAAACTAAATTTACAAGATTTTTACAAGTTATTCAAACTAACAAGGAGAACCCTTAACAAGATATTATTGAGCATGACAATCGCTTTACTCTTCACAGAAAGCTGTGGAACTTTCAAGTTTGAAGAAAGGCACTTTCAGAAGAGGACTTGAACACTTTACATGAGAAACCATTTCATTGATCAGTTTATAATCGAACTGCAATAAAGAATCTGTCTTTATACGAATCAAAAACTGAGTAAAGGGTATATTAAAGTAGCGCAAAAGTATGTCACAGGCCAGTGTATATAAGTGTATATATTCTCGATCAGCATCAGCAACCTATTCGATTTAGCCATATCCGTCTGTCCGTCTCTATGAACAAGTCAACTGTTCTGTTTCGATACAAATCAATATCGCATGACAGTAAAATATATTATTATTAGGATTTATTTATTTATATAACCGACTTATAAAGATCAGATAAGAAACGCGGAGCATTTCAACTTGTTTTTTTTTTTGTTTTTTTTTTTGTTTTTTTGTTAATAATATTTGCTGCATAACGGTTCATTTTTCAATGGCAGGGAATTATGAGCATTTTGGGTTTAGCTAAGCTCGTCTGCTTAACAATTGTCGCTGATTTTGGCTAATTGTTGTTGTGGCTGTTGTTGTTTGCCATTTGTGAAAGTGTTTGCTTTTCATTTTGTTGCTTTGCTGTTTGTCGCCTTCCTCTTTGCCATTTGTCCGGCAAAAGTCAGCGCATTGGCTTTGAATGCAAATCGGCCACGAGCTCCAATTTGCATGGCTTCTTTCAGTGCCGTTCCTTGCTGCTGTTGTTGTTGTTGTTGTTGTTGTTGTTACTGATGTTGTTGTTGGGTCTGCTATGGCAGTGATAAGGATAAGCCCGCATTTAGCCAGGCAGCAGCGGGTGGAGCAGAAACCGCTAACCATTTTGGGACTGCTTGGCGCCTATCGTCTTTAAATTAGTTTAATAACATTGCAATTCTTTTATCTGTCCCAGGACCTATCCAGCTGGCCGCTAAGCCTCTCCATCGCCCCGTTTTCTTTCATTCTCTTTTTATATCTGGTGGAGAGTACAAATTTATAAATTAATTCCGCATAAAAATTCGGACCGATTTTCACAATCTTTGCATGAAATTTGCATACTTTCAGCAGACCCCTTTTTTTTAAAGTTTCAGTTCAATTTTGGCCTGAAGTTTAATTACTTAAATTCTGAAATCTTCTAAACATTTCAACAACACGTCAACTAACTCCAAATGAATTTTCAGCCTCAACTTTTCCGAATTAGCTTTGCATTGGCATTAATAGCTTGTTAGAGTGCTTGGTATTCGAGGATAATTACCCTTAAGTACGATAAATATAATTCATGCCTTTGCCTTGGGATCCGGCTCTTAAACTATTTGGAACGTATATCATTGCATACTTTCTCCCTGGCTGCAGGTGCAGCTGCAGTTGATTCTCAAAGTTGCCGCAAACAATGTTTGCTTGGCACACACCTGGCGCATCTTTACCCTTTTGCAGTCACCTTTGCAAAGTTGCTGGCCTTCTTCTGATTCCACTCCTTCCTCTTCTCCGCCTCCCCTTGTCTTCTTTTTAAACAACGAACGTTTTTCGCATTCGGCACGCGCCGTTGGCTTGCTGCTCATTTGGAGCACCGCCAAATACCGTTTGCCAGCGCTTCAAAGATATTTCAGCGCACCAACCCCCAAAAAACATTAAAAAAAAATTTAAAAAACAAAAAACAGTTCAAAACAACGATCTTGGAGACGCCGAAGATTGCATACCCTGGTAGACCGGAGTTAATTTTAGTTGGCCGTTCAAAATATATTATTATGTGTGGACTATATTGCCATGTTATAAGCTTCTTTTTTGAAAGGAAACCGACGGAGTTCAACTTATTCAAAATATGGATGAGCAAAATGAGGAGCGGTACCCAGATGGACGGACGAACAGATGCTATATGACAACGAATATATATATATACCTGATGAGCTCAGAGACATCTCTTGGAGTGCGCTACAAGCTTCACGACAACATCATACTACCCTCTACGAGGGTATAACAGCCCACTACTTCTCACCTTTACACATACACACACACATGCACACCCCGTCCCCTTGACCATGTTTCACATGAAAGGAAAAACAGGAATGCCCCAAGTGCAACCAAATGACCTTTTTAATTCGCGGCCATGCACTTTTCATACTCACACCTAACTACATTTTACTCGCTCTCCCCTATCGCTTTCTCCCTATGTACTTGCTCTCTCTCTCTCTCTCTCTCTCTCTGGCCGACGCTTTTTCTTTATTTTTCTGGCATGTCTGAAGCTTTGGATGTTAAATGAAATTTGCTGCTTTTGGCGCAAAAGAAAGTTGCAAAGATTTTTTGTGTTAATGCGCTTGCTGTGCTGCATTACGTGACACTCGCCCAATTCCACTTGCCCTTACTGCTCTTGCCTGCCCCTACTGCCTTTTCCCACATTCAGCCATGGTTCTCTCCCTCTCTCTCTCTCTCTCTCTCTCTCTCTCTTTCTTTATCTCTCTCTAGCTTTCAATGAAGTCTGCTTAGTGTGTGTGTGTGTGTGTGTGTCTCTGTTGAAATCAGCTTAAGCATTAGTGTAGCTGAGCTGCTGATTGTTTTGCTCCAGACCAGCCAACCCCCCACTTCGCCACGATTCTCCTAATCCTCCCACCTTCTGCTTGCATCAGCTCTACTCGAATATTCCCGTCTCTTTCCGCCTTTGTGGCTAAGGTCAAACTTATTTGACTCACTAGCAAATTGCCGCACTATATACTCCAGCGATGTCGCTACACCTGACCGACCGACCGACACACACACACACACACACACATACACGCACACAAAAGCATGTGAGAAGCGTGAAGAAATTAGTGCAAAAAGTGCAAATTTTAATGGATTCGGATAGAGCTATCATTCCCGTCTTCAACTGCGATCCAGAAAGAGCCCGTCCACATTTGAACAGAACATTGTTTATGTATGAGTATTATTATTTTTGTATTATTTATTTTATTATTATATTTATTAGACACAATTGCGCTGCAAGGTTGTTCATATAATGTCGTATACTGAAAACTCAAATTAATATCGAAAATCGAAGCATGAAATGTGTCCATCGAATCGAGAAATAAAAGATGAGAACGTATATATACACATAGGTTGATAAACTTACTATCAGAAAGATTGTAAGCCACATTCTCATTTATTTATAATTATAGGTTCTTTAATAAGCATTTATATATATTAAGTTTAAGATTTCATCGATTCGCGACAATCGCAATTCGCAAATAAGCTGAATGTGTCTGTTGATGCCTCTCAAGTCTGTTGGACTGTTGGAACTCAGGCGACTTTCTAACTGTAATCTAGCTAACTATGTATATGGCTGCAGACTGCTAGAGACTGCTAGAGAGCCAGAGTTAGGGTTCCTTATCCGCGCATAACTTTGACGACAACTCATTAAGCTAAAGGTCGGCGAAAAATGATCGTAAAAGAGCTTGGAATGGAATTTATTGCGTTGGCAAAACTAAACGCAGCTTCGAGGTGCCGCTGAGTTTGTCAGTTGCATCAAGGAATCTCAATGGGGTACTAAACGGGGAATAGCAACACACACACAAATACATACACAAGTACACACAATACAAACACCTGCGCGTAATTGAGGCTCTCACGATTCACGTTTCGTTTTTATTATCCCAAAAAAAAGCTAAATGAAAATTCCACGGTGACGTTTTTTATGCTGTGGGCGGCTGAGGGGCGCTAATAAACAAATAAGTGGGCGTGGCAGGCGCAAAAACAGACGCTCAATTAAGGCTATTAACGTTACAGGGACACACATACACACACGTACACCCTGATGGACAGAGAAATTGAGAAAAAGAGAGTGAGAGAGCGAGAGAGTCAACCATTGGCAGCCATTTGGTTTTATGGCTCTCTCTATAAAAATTCCTTAGTTGAAATTTATTTGCGCCATTAGACGCGCATTAGAGGCAGCAAACCCACCCACCCAGCTACCCAACCACCCAACCACCACACCACCACACCACCCAAGCGCAATCAGCCACTCCAAGCTGTGGGCGCAATGATTATGCAGCCTAGTAAGTAAGTGTGTTTTAATACCCTGTACTATCACAGAACTACACAAATGGGTATCATCAAATTACACAATTGAATATGGCAAATGAATCCAAAGCTTCAATCCTATATAGGATATATTAAGTATACGCTCGATACGCTCGCGATAAAGTTTTGCTTAGTGTTCAATCAAGTTTTTTTTAACTATGGCTGACTCTCTAGATTCAACCTATATTCGATGTTAAAATTGATAAGCGAAAAAACAAATGACTAAGAGTGAAGTTAACAGGGCAATGAAAACCAAACTGTGTGATAAGCAGAGGGTATTCGGTAGTCCATCATTCGCGACAGGCATCGCCTCGCAGTCGCTCAGCTCCAGTGTCAAAGGGGCAACAGGAAGAGGAACAACAACTGGAACAGCACCCTCGACGCAATTGAAGAAGTCTCTTGCCTTGCAAATTCAATAAGTCAAGTTCAAGTTTCTGTCGCTCGCCCAATTTTGGTTTATTTATGAGCGATACAAACGAATAAATTAGGCACAGGCCGGCTGGCAGGCTGGCAGGCTGGCGCGCTCCGCAGGACGCTTATCGGCCGTCTAATACACACTCACACTCACTCACACACACACACACACACACACACTCAGTTGAAACGTGCGTTAGGTTATTCGGTTGTTTAGTTGGCCGCCTCGGGCTTATTCCCGCTTAACCCATTTAAGGGGGTCATTCGTCAAATTGGCCATAAAAACGCTTAAGCCCACAATAAAAACGAAGCACACAAACAGAAAACAAAATGAACGATAGGCAAAAACAGAACAAAAAATACAAAAGCAACCAAAAATAAAACCGTAAGCGATAACAAATCAAGTTTCGATACACCGCGATTTAAATGCTCTATCGCAATTGATTGCCAGATTTAATCCAGGCAGATCAATAGACCAAGGGCATACTCATCTACATATGCATATTAAATTCAAATTATATAACTATGTTTGCTGTCGACTGATGTGAGCAGAGCGATGTTCAAGGAGCTTAAGGTACTTATTAAATGATGAGTTTTTAAAATAGGAGATACCTAAGCAAAAATCGATGTCAATTTCTGTTTACTTTTATTTATTTTTGTTGGCTATGCGTCAACTTTTAAATTTAGATGCTCATACTGACATTCTAAATCGTTTAGACCAATGTATGAATGTTTTTATGGGTGTCTGTCTATGACAATGGCATAGGGCATACAAGTAAACGGTGACAAAACAAGTTGGTAACTGGACGGGGATTTGATTGGGCTTACACGAAAGGTGCTTGATCGACAGACAACAACAATAACAGCAAGAACACTAACAACAAAATAGCACTAACAACAACAACAACAGCAACAACAACAAAACCAGCCGCACTCAATGCAATCGATTATGTCAAATCCTAAGAGCACATCATTTGCTGTCCAGGCCCAGATTGAGCTGCCACTGTTGCTGCTGCGGGTGAAATAGGGAGTGGTTATCGGACACAAGGGGTTAGAGTGTGTGCCTAATGTCAGCATATAATGAATATGGCCAGGGCCGGGAAATCTGTCTCGAAAACTGTTTGTCCAAATCGTCTTACTGACTGAATGAACCGGACTCTCAACTGTTCTTGGCAGCTGTCTACACCGGTCAACAGAAAGTGGACATGAACAGTGAGGTATTTTCCGGCGTTCCCTGCCCGCTTTATTCGATTCATTTTTCAACCATTAATTATATAAACTGTATAAACTGTATAAACTGTATGGGGTCGGAGAGGTCGCCTTATTAACCTCTCGCCAAAGTAAATACCCTCTACACAAATATGCACATGAAAGTAGAGTTGAAAACGATAATATTTGATGCTATGAAAGTAAAGACAGCATTTGCTTAGGCTGGACAGTGTTCAAAGTCTGCAATATATTTGAGGAATTGACATGGCTTATATTTGTATTATTTGCGTCCAGCATTCGAGAGAAATTTTCTGCATTATTCTTGATATAGAATTATTTTCTGGCTGGAGGACCTCTCCGATTGATGCTTGATAGAAGCTGCATTCCATTAGGAACAGTTAAGCTGAGTGGCGAATTGTGAAACATTCAACCATTGAACCCCTCTACCCCACCACCGCCCAACACCTCCTTCCCCTTCCATACACACACACACACACTCAGGCAACGTTCCTTTGCGTTGACCCACATGAGCTTTGAATTTGTTGCTGTAGACGGTAAAGCAAATATTGCAATATCTGCATGCGAGTGTATGTGCGTGTGTGTGTGTGTGTGTGTTTGTGTGTGTGTGTGCGTGTGTGTGTTTGTCTTACTTGTTTATTGTGGGTTGCACTTTGTGGTTAGCATTAGTCGGAGCCACGCGCATGCGATCAGTGCGGAAGACAAGAAGAAACATGTTGGACGCGTTATGTTTTTTGTTTTAATACCCTGTTGCTATCATCTTGAGAAGGGCATATGACCTTACAAAACAGACGTTTCTAGTTTTAGGATAAAGAGTAAAACTTATTTATGATATTCAATTGCATTTTCAAAAGTAAATCAAACAAAAAATTAAAAATGTTGTTGTGTAACGCGGCATATCAATGCCTTTCACAGAGCAGGGATGTGTTTGACTGGTTGAGCTGTATGCAGCAAATGCGCTTGCCAAGTCATTGCCACAACAAACACTCAATGGCTGAAAGGCTTTTCGCTTACAAGTGGCAACCGGAAGTGTTGTGCGGCTCAAGAGCCCACTCAGCACACACACACGCACATGCACACACACATACACACACACACACGCACACACACACACACATACATACATACAATTGCACGCACGCACGCACTCAAGGAACCGGGTAACGGGTAACGGTTATGAGGCTACTAAGGATGGGGCAAGCAAGCGGCAGCAGAAGGCAAACATGTTGATAGGTGGAAATTGAGTCGATTGCTTTTGAAAATAGACTTCATAGCTCGTCGCAACTCTTATGCATTTTGGCCTTAACTAACACACACACACTCACACACACACACACACACACACACACACACACTTGCACCCAATTGTCCCGCAACTGGTTGAGAGGCCTTTGCTTGACAAGGTCCAAACGATTGACGATTGAAACAATTGACCGACTGAAGACCAAAATGTTAAGTGAAATTGCCCAGCTGATTTGTGGAGATAAACACCTCGATTGGGCATTACGCATTACAAAATATTCGTACCTTTGTGCAGCCAGACGAGCAGATAATTTATGAAATTTAACAACAACGAAAAGGTCTGCAGACTGAATCCCAAGGCGAACTAAAGGGTTCCGTCGTTATTTGATACTTGCCCAAAAGCAAACCAGCATACACATAGAATATTTAATTTGATGGCAGACAGCAGCCAGAGAAACGTTTGCGAAAGCAAATTATAGAGAGGGAGTGAGAGAGAGAGACGGAAAGAGAAGGTTTCATATTTATTACTTACCCAAGGCAGCTAGTTCATATAAAGCGGAAATATGAAATGATCTAGAATATTTAAGTTGATGACAGACAACAACAAGCAAGTGGAACGCTTACGAAAATGAATCAAAAAGACAAACACAAATGAAATAAAAAGAAAGAGAGAGGGAGAGAGAGAGAGTAAGACTAAATAAACTTTCGTTTATAGAGCTAACAAAAATTGTGGGTTGTTTCTTGGGAAACCAATAAAAACAAAGTGTATTGCCCTGTCGGTTTGACATTTGCTTTTCAACAAATTTCTCTTAATTAAGCGACGTCTGTTTTATGAGCTCCAATTTTCTCAAAACAAAACAGCCAAAAAACTTATGCCAAAATTTATGAAAACGACTTTGCCGAAGTCCTTGCCCAAATAAATAAAATAGCTAAAGCGGAATTCGGTAAACGAGTGAGATGGAGTGGGGTGACAGCGAGGCAGAAGCAGAAGCACAGAAGGAGAAAAACAGTTACAACCAAAAAATATGGTGTTCAGGCAGAAAAAAAAGAAGTCGAACAGGATGTGGAAGCGGAATCCGTAGCAGGAGAGGAGGCGGTGACCTTTTGGGCGTTGACCAACAAACTAATCACAATAATCACACTGAAATAAAATTAATAAAAATGCGTGGCCCGTTGGCACGACAGCGAACATTTAAGAACATAAATAAAAATTAGCAAAACCAACAACAACAAGCAACATGGCAGCGACAAGGAGAGCCACACAACAACAAACCGCGAGAGGGCGACAGAGAGAGAGAGAGAGAGAGAGAAAGACAAGAGCTGGAGTTAAAGTTGAACTTGGACTTGGCTTGTGGCTGTGTGTAATAAAAGCCACAAATATAAGGGAATTACACAACATATTGTGGGAAGGGGCAAGGGGTAAGAGGCAAGGGGCAGAAAGAATGGAACGGAAAAGCGGCGGCCACACACCGGAAAAGTTAAAGCAGCTGGCGAATAAGCGAAAAACTAATAAAAATCCTTTGGCCAACAAGCAACAAGCGCAGGAACAGCAAGCAACAACAATTACGTGCAAAATTAAATCAACATGGCAAAAACAAATATGGAGGTTGCTCGTAATGACCCAGTTCCAGATCCAGACCCAGACTCAGACCCAGACCCATTCGCTGCCGCAGTCAGTCTGGAGTTATCTCACCTGACTGGCAACCCGCCCACAAAATCGGCTTCTCCGTTAACTTTAATGTTTACGTTTACTTCTATGTCTTCGGCCACTTGTTCTAATTGAAGTCAACGAAACTTTCCATCATCAAAATAATTAACTTTTGGTGTAAAATGGCAGCAAATCGTTGAGCGAAAGCAACGAACACAACACTTGAGAGGAAATGAAGAAAGATTTCATATTTGCCAGTCAGTCTGGAACTGTTGTTTCGGTTTCGGCCAACTTTCTGGCATCATCCTGAATAAGTCGACCGATTATTCCTATGTGCAGTGATCTGATGTTGCTCTGAGGAGCAACCGAACGACCATTTTATATATGGGAGCTATATGAAACACAAGCACGGATATACTCGACTCGACTGGTGATGCTGATAAAGGACAAATATACGAATATATATATAAAATTTATTAATACATATACACAGATATCGCATTCAATGCGTTACAAACTTTACCAAAAATACTATATGACCCTCTTCAAGGGTATGAAATGTAAATATGGCCACACTTGATTGTGTATGCGTAATAAAATGAGTTTTAAATGTACTCAGCAATCATGCGAATGAAATTATTCATATTCAGTCTCTCTCTCTCTCTCTCTCTCTCTCTCTCTCTCTCTCTATCTCTATCTTACAGATGTGTAGAAGCTGACCCTCGAAGCTCTGTCTCGGTTTGTAAGGGGCAAGGCACAATCGACTACACTTATCAAGATTATCCGTGTGGATACAAAAAGTTGAGTTTCTCTTTTGTTTGCCACAAGTGGAATTAGCTTCGGACTTAAAGTATAACAAACTGCTAATTTTAAGCTCACAATGAGTTGAGTACTTGTTTAAATTGTTTGAGCTTCAGTTGCTTAAAGTGATTTGGCAAAGCGGAAGCCACACACACGCACAGAGTCAAATTTGGAAGCTATGCTCGGCCTTAAATTTGTTGACTGCATTGAACTTTTGGCATAAATTGCATGTAATTTATGCACAATTGATATGGCTGCCGCAATAACACACGCTAGTTGCAAATTATGTTGCACGCAGCTAGTCAGCAGCTAGAATTACAGCAACAACATAATAACAGTTGTTAATTCAAATGACAAACATTGTTAAACTCAAATCTGCAGCCCAGTAACTCAGATATGCAAATAAATTTACAGCAAAATTCGCTGCTAAATTATGCAAAATAAAAACAAAATAAAATAAATTATGCATTAGGAAAAAGCTACAGCCATGAGAAAAAAATGACATGAAAACTATTTTTGGTTTCTAAAAATAATTTCTAAATATACAAAAAAAATGAGTGAAAATTGGGTTCTTTATTGCAATTAGATCAAATGGTTTCAAAAGTAAAGTTCTCAACTTCCCACTAAAAAGCTTTCTCTCAAACTTCCAATTATATGTGTGGAAAGTGAAATTTTCTTATCAATATTAGAAGAAGGTTTCTTGTAATTTTAAAATTTACTATTGGCCAATAAAATTAAACAAATTGGCCAGCAATCTAGCACTCCAGTTTTGTAGCTCTCGCTTTCAAATTGAGGAAAATATATTATCTTATCGATTTACACTTATTTTTTTCAACTTTAACACTTTGTCTGACATGGCCAGAGTATGGGAATTTTCTAAAATAATAGGCAGATATTTTTATCAGAGTGTATAGAGTAGGTGAGCAAGGTTAGTAAGATTAGCGAAAGGCAAATGTCAAAATGAACGCTGTTGAAAGCCGTCGCACGTATTCTCTTGTAGGACCAATTAATCTTGAAATGCACGACAAATTTAATAAACATTTTCAAAAATTTGTTCCATGCATGGACATGTCTGGCGTAACTTTGCAACGCACACACAGAAGAAACACCTACATATAATTTGTTCAACTGTCGCTTAGGGCTTTAGCCAGCACCAACTCAAATTATGACTCTCTTACCAGCTTCCCAAGCTGACTCAAACTTGCCACACAACACACATGCCCATTTCCACGCCCACTCTCACGTCCATTCACTGCTTTTTATCCCCACCTATCGCCTCCATGCTGTGCAAATTCAATGGAAACTAGTTTTTATGAGACATAAACTGTTACATGGCAACAATTCTGCCAATCTGGCTGACGTTGAGGCGCGGCTACGCCCACACACACTCACACACACACACAAGCGACCATGGCTATGTGCCCTAATACGCCCCAAAGGTTTAAGACCATGTTTGCCTGTCGGCGGTTGCTAAGAGTGAAAAGTTCAAATGCAAAATGAAAATTAAATACAAATGCAGAGTACACGACTGTTAAAAACTGCTCCCCACCCAGTCAGACTCTACCATCCACAATCTCTCCTAGTGTGTGGGTGTATCTGTGTGTGTGTGTGTGTGTGTGTGTGTGTGGCAGGCACCTGACTTTTTGCCAAACAAATTGTTATAATTCGAAAAACATTTGTGTGGCTCCAATTCTGTAGAAAACATGAAAATGTATGTTTGTCTTGCTTTCCGAACCCAGCCCTCGTAAATGCCACACGACCACGCCCATTTAGAGCCGCAGCATTATCTTCATTACCATTATCATCATCATCATCTGAATCATTCTCTAATCCTTGCTGTATTTAGTTTATTAATTGGTTGATTTCGAAGCTCTGAAATTTACTCAAATACAATTGTCATCAAATTGAACTGCATGCCACACATACATGCTCGACGACAAGCTACTCTGCAATATCATAACAAAACTAAAGCTAATAAATTAAAAATTAAGATGGGTTCCGTATCTTACACTTAGAAAAAAAACGTTCCCGAGTTTAGAAAATCGCCATATATTTGGCGACAATTATTCACAAAGTATATTTTTAAAATGAAATTTGTGTTTTTCTAAAAGCCAGGATGCATCCTATACTAAATTCAGGGTAGATTTTTCTAAAACAAAGTAAAAGAATGAGTAATATCCATATTTTATTTTCGTTTTGGAATTTACTTAGAATATCCACCGGTCTCTTGACTAAGAAGCTAAACTAGTTATAGATAGTAGCAAGTCCTTAAAGCATCCCAGATAAATATATTTTCAGCTTAAAGAACATAAAATGCATTATTAGGTATAGGCTGAGATGGGGAACAATAGATGTAATATGTCACAGTGTATGAAGCTTCCCAATATTCCCAATATAATAACACATGTTTAATTATTAAGGATATTAACTTATGTATGCATATGTGAGCGAAGGATTCCTTAATCGTAGACAGTGCTTGGTTCGCTGGTATTTCGGAAACTTTGACTGACTTCACTTTCGATTTCTTGAATAGCCTGCAACCAACCTTGACTGCTAAGCACAGATTGAAAGCGCATTACAAAGTTCCACGTTGTTTCTTTTTTCCTCTCTTATTTATTGTTGCCCATAGTTGCCCCCGCCACCAAGTCGAACATTTATCTGATCCACAAGATCCGATGCTTAGTCCGTTAGCAGTTATTACGTTCTCTAACGTGAAGTTGATGTTTTCTAAATCGCTTGCCAAACAAGCTCAGATTTGGTCGAGAGGCGCAGCGAAGTTGTGCACACACTTTATGATTGTCCAGTGTGTGTGTGTGTGTGTGTGTGTGTGCTGAGATCCAAACACACACACAACGTCACACAGACACATTATTTGTTTCGCCCAGGACGCAGATAAAATTAAAATCTCACAAAAACTAAGCAAACAACCAAAAATAAGAAGAAAAAACTTTCACCTTTGCGAAAACTTTTCGTTGTCTGACAGAGAGTTGCGTGTATGCGTGTGTTTGTGTGTGTGTGTGTGTGTGTGTGTCTGTGTGTTTGTCTTTGCAATACCTTCGAATGTGATTTTGTTAATATTTAAACAAAGGTCGCCGCCAGCATTTTTGTTGCTGTTGCTGTTGCTGTTATTGTCCCTTAGGCCCCACAATTTTTCATCTGGCATTGTCTGCTCAAAAATGTTCGCGCTTGCCTGCTTTTGCCGGGTAGGGGGTTTGGTGGAGGATTGGAGGGGGTGGAGGGGAGTGTCTCCTTTTTGTGTAGAGAGCATTTGACGCGGAATGTGTTTTGTTTTAGTTGTTAGTCGCTTTACCTGCTGTTGCTGCCCGATAATGTCCTTTGCTTGTTGTCCTTGTGTGCTGCTGTCGCGCGTCTTTTATAGTTGTTGCCTGATTTGCTGGCACCATTTTCGATGGCATTTTCAGTTTCAGTTCAAAATTGTGCAATGCGTGTTCCGCAAAACGCTTTCATTTCATCCAAATTGTTACAGTTTTGCATCGGAAATAACCCGACCTAAATTCTTTGCCTATCCTAAGTTGCACATGACATAGATACATACGAAAATGAGATGGGTTTGTCAAAAAGACAAACAAACTCGACTTTTGATACTAATCAAGTGTATATATATATATATATATATATATATATAATTGGAGTTGTTCCGATTGGAATAGGTTCTATTTACCATTTCAGGTTTCATTGGCGACTCAGTTTGGTGGAATGTGAGTGGGAATCGTGTGATATTCGTGTTTGTTTGTCCAACTGCCTTTGCCTTCACATCTTTATTCTCTGTCTCTCTCTCTCTCTCTCTCTCTCCCAGCCTCTCTTGCCCTCTCTCTCTCTCTCTCTCTCTCTCTCTCTCTCTCTCTCTCTCTCTCTCTCTCGTCTCCTACTCTGTCCTTGTGGTGCGTCATTTGGCTTGGCTTTTATTATTATTATTTTTACGAGCGCGCGTTTTCTCTTCTTTCATTCTGTCGTTTTCCTTTTGCTTATTTTTGTCACAATATAATGGAATTTATTTTATGGCCAACAGGTAGAAAATTTGTTGTCCTCCTGCGTTTGGCTAATTTTGCTTTTACTATTGCTACCCAGCCAAAGGCCAAGGGCCAAGGGGTCAAGGGCCCAAAAAACACCGTATATAAGTATAAGTACGACCATAATGTCGGCCATATGGTTTTTTTTGTTCGTTTTCCTTTTTCTTTGTCTTGGTGGAGGTGGATAGTGGCGGGGAGAGAAGAGGGTGTCGCTGGCCCTTATGCTGCAATATTTTTTAATGCCCCAGTCGGGGCAGCAACATCCACATAAACATCAACAGCAACAACATCGACGACAACAACAATAATAATTACATTGAAAACATTGCGACATCCGAAGACAATTAAAATTTATTCAACGCCCTTAAGAGCGTGACTGGAGAGAAAATATCAACATAAATATGTAATAAGCAACATTGAGACGAGACCCCAAAAGACCTTTTCCCTCAACGACCCAACTTCCCACCTCCCCACGCCCCCTCTGTGCAGCGGTGAGCATTATGCGATTTACATTAGCCTGTTAATACAATTAAAAAGTCAGCTAAGACATCGCTGACCAGTCCTTAGCCGGCACAATGAATCTTAGACCCACCTGTCAGCGACGACAACAACAACGGAAATATGAAAAAAATAATATAAAATTAAAAATGCTTTTATTTTGGGCTCCTATGGGTCTATTCTATTTATGGGGGTCCTTTCAAGGCGATGAGCCAGCAAACAATTAGTTAAAGCCGCAGCTTAAATATAATATAGCCTGGCAGAGATTTACTTTGAATTTATATTTTCAATTCGCGTTCTGTTTGCATTTGAAGGACGGAATTAAATAAAATTGCGTTTCCTAACCGATAGTCATGGAATGCCCACAAATAATCAATATTGTGTATTTTCGTGCTCAAAAGGACGGATGGACAGCTGAACATGGCTAGATTGACTCGGTTGTTGATTCTGCATAAGAATATATATAATATATATTTGATTGAAGTAGCAGTGCAAGGATCACAACAGCTGGACCCATATTACTAGATGCGAATCCGTTTAAGACGCCATTTGGTTTTCATATTTTGTCTACGTTTTGGTTTTTTGTGACTTGTCATAATTTAACTTTTATGCTCGACTCATCTGTGTCTCAAGTTCGTCAACTTTGTGTCACCTTTGTGAACTGTTTACCCATCCGCCCGCACACACTTTCGCTCTCTATCTCTCTCCGTCTCTCTCTCTCTCTCTTTATCTTACTCTCCACACACACGCCGTCGCTGAAAATCTCAGCCTTGCCTGTGGCCCCAAAATAAACAACAAGTTGAAAATACTTTGCATTTATGCAACAAATGCGAGACGGTCTGGCCAAAACAGCTAGCTGAAATACACACAACACAAAAACCACACCTCCCGCCCCTCCCACTGCCTCGGAGAGGTGACATGTACGCGAACTCAACCGATCCCGGCCAGGCACAAAGCTTTCCCATAAATCATTTTGGTGCCGCGTTGCCGCAGAATGACACACGTTTGGACAGGATGCCCATCCCAATCGCCGGTCTCCGGTCCCCTGTCCCCATGCCCCTTGCCCCACAGACCATGCCCCCATGCCACATGCCCCTTGTTTAGCAACCAGTTTACCAGTTACCGCTGCTCATTCGGCCAGCAGGTGGCACAGCAAGCTGTCACATCAGGCTTATACACCCATCCCACCTCACCCCACCCCACCCCACCCACTTCTTGTCACCCTCTCTCTCTCTGTTGTTTACAGTTTTTGGGGGTCACAAATTGTTTTGGCTAGCGAGGATTCAACAAATTGGAAAGTGTTCACAAGTAACCGCGCACGTGCCACTAAATTCCAACCCAGGACGCTGCCGCACCGCCCACTCATCGCTCATGGTGTTGGTCATGGCCATGTCCGCAGCCATTTAATAATAAAAATTTTGAACAAAAGTTTTCGGCGGCTTTTCGGTGAGCTCTCCATTATTTATATAAAAATTCAAATTAAATAAGATTAATTTGGGCACCCCAGCTCTAACTCTGACTGTGACTCTGGCTGTAGCTGCTGCTCAACAGCTCTCCAAAAATCCAGAACACTCCTTACCACTCACTCCCCAGTCCACTCCAATCCATTCCAGTCCGGTGCCAACTTTACGGCAACAAAGTGTACTGCACCAGCAGCAGCAGCAGCAGCAGCAGCAGCAGCAGCAGCAGCAGCAGCAGCAGCAGCAGCAGCAGTCACAGTTATGGCATTGACTTTGACATCAAGTGGCATGCCAGTTATTGTTGCTGTTGTGCGCGTGATTTTGGTCACTTTGAGGCAACTTTTGCATAATTCCACTCAGCGCTCACTTGAAGATGACTAATGATGCTGCCTGGCAGCCTGCGTGGCCTGCCTGCCTGCGTGCAAGCGAGATAGCCATATGCCGCAAATATGTCACATTTGTCTAGTGACAGGCAGCCGCAGTTGATGACTACTTCAAAGTTTTACACATAGAGAAAGAGAGAGAGAGAGAGAAGCAGAGAGAGAGAGAGAGAGAGAGAGAGAGAGAGAGAGATAGTGGCGATGATTTTTCTAACCTGTCATCTGCACTACACAAAAAGACAATAAGCAATCCACGGCGCTAATTGACTGACAAATCTATGCCCATTGCCTGCAGCTATTTCCACTATATAGTTTCCACGGTATTTCGCCAAAAAGCCAACAAAAAAAAAAATAATAATAATAATAATAATTCCAATTGTAGGCTGCAAGCTAATGAATCAATATGAATCAACTTTACTTTCCGCAACAAATTCTTCAATATGTGGGAATAAAATACAAAAGGTTTCAGAAATTAGTCTTTTTCCCTTACTTTTCCATAAAATGTTTCAATTGATTGACTGATGTAAATGTATTATTGAAATTAACTTTAGTAAGTAACAGAATCGAATATATATTTTGAAATTGGCGTATCGAAAGTGGTTTGCATTTTGGAAATGTAGCTAAATCGAGTTAGGTCTAAAAATGGTCTGCAACATTTGTGATTGATGGCCAAAATGCGAAAAATATTGCGACAAATCAAATTTTGAAACCGGGCTGGTTGGTTGGCGGTGCGGTCGAGGGAAGGATGGATTGCGGGAAAATGCAGCTAAAATTCAGAAATATGCATAGAGGAAGGTAACAAGAGGGTTTGGGGCAATGTTGGAATGAATAACGGCAAGCTCTCGGCTGCAATTAGTAACAGCCTGCTGAATGCTAGGCCAGGTGGCACCAGCTCCATTTTGGTGTCAAGTTTGTTCGCTAATGAACAACAAACTTGAACAACTTGAACAACTTTAAGAACTGTGGGGATGTAGCCAAAGAAGATAAGGGAGAAAAGTAGAAGAACAAGCCGTAACGAAAAATATCCACAATAAGGCTGCGAATGAAATTAAAGGAAATGCAATTAAAAACAATCAAATGCAAGTTGGCCAAGTGATTTTTATTTTCTTTCTTGTTTTCAGCGCAACACGAAAATTAGCAGCAGCAAGTAAAACGAGCACAATTTGAACTTTAATGAATATTTGTAGCTGAATTGCAGCGGTATCAAAATCAGAATCCGATTCAAAACCATCACCGTAAACTTGGACATGCAAATGCTGCTGGATGCATTTATGCAGTGGGTGGGGGGGAGGGAGCCCACCTTACCACGTTACCACGTTAGAGAGGATGCCTCAGGTAACACATAAAAATTCAGCACAACGATTGGATTCGCATCAGCGAAACGGATTACTGAAGCCACCTGAAGGCTAACGGTCCAAGTCCGTGGGCGTTGACGATGGGCGTGGCAGGCGACGGCTGCAATTTTCGATAAATTCGTTGCGGAAGAGATGTCACAGCCGGCAGCGGGGTTGATGGTGGGAGCAGCCGCAGCAGTGGATAAGTATTTCATTCATTTCCATAATTTTAATAAAATTGAAGAAAAATATTCAAGGCGCTCTCTTGCCAAGCCAAAAATAAATGAAAAATACAAAAAAAAAAACCCCAAATGGAAAACCAGAAAAAATAAGCACTCGCTGGGCCCAGCACAGTGGTTCCAAGTGCAGATTTTGGGTTACTAGCCAAAAGGGATTGTTGCCAATCGATTGTCGACTGTCGAGAGATGGAACTATTTACAAATTTATTATTATTTAGAAATTTACGGAAGCTGCTTAGTTTATATATTTATGCATGTGAATAAATTTATATATTATCTAGCATATTGAAGCAAAAAAGACTCGTGAAATAAGAGCAAGCAGCTCGGTAACAGTTGTCTCTATCGATGATGACTGCCCAGCTATATTGATATTGAGCACACAGTGCTCTTTGCGTGTGTCGCTGTAGCTTTTGCTTTAGCTTCTCTGCGTCGCTTTTTTATTTTTATTTGCCCGAACTCCCCCCCCCCCTCCCCCCCCCACCATCTACCTGTCCTGTCCTGCTTCTTGCCTTCAGCGGGCATGTTGGTATGCATGTGGCGCCACATTTACCTACAAATCCAGATCCATTGCTTTCACCAAACCGAGCAACTGGTTACCATCAACTAGCTACCCCCTCCTCCTCTCCTTCCACATCCTTTCTTACCACATCGCTCCTAGCCCCGACGTATATGGAATTGTGCGCGCGCCCTGACAACCAAATGACATAATTCAGTTGCTGGCAAAGTTTTGACTGATGCTGATGCTGCCAAACGATGTCCTTGTTCTGCTGCTGCAGCTCCTGCTCCTACTTTTGCTCCTGCTTCTGCTGCTGTTGTTGTTGTCGTATGGCAGAGTTGAATGTTGAATTTTGATGTTCGTTGATTGCCATCACCCATCTGCACACTTGTTTTCGAAGATATGTCACCAGGTGTAGCTGCGCATTTAATCCGACCCAAAGTCGCAGCATCAACAGCCAAACAAATGTCAGGCGTCAGTGTTTCATATGGACCACGGCCGGGCCATGGATTGCCCGCCAGAGGCACTTGTAAAAGTCAAAAGTCGAATGGAAGCGAAAACAACAAATGAAGCTTGTGTAACATGTGCTGACTGCCTGCCTGTCTGCCTGTCTGCCTGCCTGCCTGCCTGCCTGCCTGCCTGCCTTGCTGCCTGGCTGCCTGCCTGGTGCTGCGGTTTGCCTCTGTCCACAATGGAAATGACTTTCACTTGAACTTACTCGTGTGTCATGTGTCATGTAACTCATACGCCGCGTGGGCCAATAAAAATAGCAAACACCAGAGCTGAAATTAAAATGCAAAGTTCAGTTGCTTTTTCTTAATGGCCACAGAGCATCACAACCGTTGAATATCTTTGTTGTTGTGGCCTGAAATTTACCGAGAATAAAATATATATGAAATACATATACTAATGTCTAGGATGTCTTCTTCTACATTGCTACTCAATGTTACACTCATGGGTAATATTTAGATAACCAACTCTATGAATCGATATTAAGAACTATATACTCTGTTGTTACTGAACAATAAAAAAGAATATCAGTTCAACGAGACTAATTGGCTGTCTTTTCTTTCTGTCTGTCTGTCTGGCTTTTATTATGATTTCATAATTCAGTTACCAAAATGTAGCTCTAAAAACGATAACAGCTGCTTCTTGGTATGTAAGCCTAGTTTAAATGCACCCATTCTTAGAGACGAAATCAGCAAAATATTTAAGAGATACCAAAAGCCTAAAAAAAAAAACAAATTAGTTAAGTGACAATCCAAATTTCCTGTATATTGGTTGACTGACTGCAGTAGTAAATCACGGCCATAGAAATCTCTGATAGATAGCAAATGAAAAGCAGAAAAAATAAAAATAAATGAATATATGAATATATAAATATTCGATTATTCGCATATTTCTCTTACAAAGTGCATTAAATACAAACAACCATCTTGTAAATACACAGAACAAAAGCATCAACTACAATTTTAACAAAAGCCAAAAAATATCGCCAAGGATTATACTTTAATCCAGAATGATAAATAATATTATGTGTTTGTAAGTTTTAAATAAATAGTGTTTACATGTTTTCTTTTGCACGACTGGCTTTCAACTGAATATGCAACATTTTTGTATTGAAAATGAAGTTTTTCATACTTTGATACCGAAGGTATCATAGTATATTGGTTTTTTGCAATGTCCGTAATGCTGTCCGTCTGAATAAACGCAACTTTATTCGACACCCTTAGAGATAGAGCCTTGAAACTTGTACAAATTGGAGGGGAGGCTAGAAAATATCGATAATTGCAATCGATAACTGCAATCCATAAAGCCTCATACCTCCCACAATTTTTGGGCTACAGTCACAAAATCCGATTGGTCGGTTGTTGGCGATGTCACACAATTTTAAAGCTAGAGTCGCAAATTCAAAAGTTATATTGCTAGTAACACGCCTCAAAATTCCAGAAAAAAAGTGTATGACCACGTCCACTCCCGCCCCCAAAAACGATAAAAGCCGTTATCTCCCGCAATTTAAGGGCTACAGTTACCAAACTTGGAAGGAAGATTACTAGGAACCTTCTCAATATTATTTTTTTTTAGCAATATTTACATTCTAGTTATTAAAAATCGATTAAAACCGTAAAAAGAATATATAATGATACAAGCCAAATTTTTAATAAATGTGTTATTCATAATTTGTAATATAATTTTTAGATTTAAAATAACGCTGGACTTCATTTCATTGAAATGAGATCTTACAAGTTTCAGCAGTCAGAATTTGTCTGCAACACTTTTGTGTAGCAACAGAGTAGTAAAGCAGTCGGCTGCTCCGCGTTCCCATTGTTGCCGCCTAAATGCGATGGGCACTGAATATGGCAAATCGTGAGACATCAGAATAGGGCAACCAGCCTTACCCTGGCCACATTACACGCATTCGAGCCCGTCTCCCGTATGCTCGGCCAGTACACATTTAAAGTTAACACACACACGCGCGTAACCCTAACTCGGGTCAAGGTTAGCTCAGCATTGGCCCCTCTTTTATTTGCTCTTGTGGGCGTGGCAGAGTTTTATATTTATGACCACTACGTGTTCTAATGGGTGTGTTGCTTTCTGGTTTTCCATCTTTTTTTTTGTTTTTTTGTTCAAGGTTTGTTTTTGGTTGTGTTTTGCATTTTAAGGGCCAAAGCGACAACATAAAACAGTCGTCAAATTTATTAAGTGACATTGCTGCCAAAACAAAAAAAAAAACAGCAGCATAAAAAAAGACATTTATTGGACAAACACACACATACACTCGCACACACACACACTACCACTCCAAAATTAAAGGGAAATAGTAGGCGAGAGGGAGGGCGGGTGTGTAAAAACGAACGAAAAACTCATTTCAAGTTAATTAGACAGCTCGGGAAAGCGGCACACGGCAAAATAAATATATATATTTACATTTATATACATAATATATATATATGAATGTATATGATAAACTCGGCAGCGACCATATTTATGTTAGCCTGGCCAACAAAAATTTTTTAAACAAAGTGACAGAAAATACGACTGAAAGGCATACAAAAAACAAAGGATATCTTAAGTACAACGAAGATGACATACCCTAAAAAACTGCTCACATCTAAATATCGCTATATATACGAAGACCGACCGATTGTTCCCATGGCAGATCTATGATATACTAATCCCATGCTGATGATGCCTATATCAAATGTGAGTAAGCAAAAGAGTTGTTGCGGCATTAAATCGTCTTCGACCAATAGGATATAGTTACCCGATCTGGCTATATATATGCACTGCGTGCAGAAGAAATTAAGCATAAAAATGTACGCAAGTGGCCAAATCGAATCGGCTGAGGACTTGATGCTGATCATGGATATATACTTTTATCATATACACTTTGTGGGGTCGCAGAGGTCTCCAGCAATGCGTTACAAACCTGACGGCATAATTAGAATACCCTCTGCGAAGGCGTAACAAAAAATAGAAACAAGAGCCTAATGAAATTGTTGGCTAAATTACTCTGGCTATAAATTAAATATTAATTAATAGGCCCGTCTCTCTGCTTGTCTGCCTGTCCGCCTATCTGCTGTTTGCTGTCTGGAGAGACTCGCTTCGAGGATGCTGTCGCAGAGCGCGTCGCAGCGTTAAATTTGCATTTTCTAATTGGCCATCAGGTCGTATGATTGTTATAATGCTTGTCACGCCTAGCACCCCCCTTCAGCCGCTGCTAGTTGCTAAATTGCATTTTGTTTCTTTTACTCGCCTTATTGACCATATTTTGCTGGCATTTCATTTCGGTACAACTTTGTGCTTGCCAAGTTTCAATCACATTAGCCAAAGTCACAAAACTCGCTGTAAGCAAAAGCAAAACAGAATCCAACAATCTCTCTCTTTCTGTCTCTCTCTCTCTCTCTCTCTCTCTCTCTCTCTTGCTCGCTCTCTCTCACACTTTCCTTATGTTATTTGCTCAGTTTGCTCACTAATTGCTTTGAAACTGTTTTCATTTTTAGTTAGCCCACCCAACCCTCCATTTGCTCCGCTGGACAATTCGATTTGACGCAATGGTTTTCCTCGGATTTCCCCCACTCCCGCTCCCCAGTGACCCCATCAATCAGTCCCCCAAACATCGCTTAAGTGCACATTGTTTCATTGGCTATTAGCCACCTGACAGTTATATGAAATTAACAGCAGTCCACTTAAATAGTAAAAAGCTCAATGACATTTCACTTTGATCGATTGCGCAGTAAACACTGTAGCCAGAATCTCGAATGAAACAGTTTGTTAAAGTGTGTGTGTCCATATATATAGGAGAGTATACTACAAATAAGGAAGGAGAATAGGTTGATCACGAATGAATACGCATCATATCATCTCCTGCAATATACGACTTAAAGATACTCTGTACTCTCTGGGGTGTTTGCCCAATAAGGAAACCATCTAAATACTGTTTAGTGAATTAGCTCGGAATCGGAATTAACTCTCTAGTGGAGCACAGCAAAAATCACAATTTATCTGGGTATTATTCTTGCTCACACAATTCAAAAAAGCCCAACGTAAAATTAACTCAAATATTATGCTAGGCGCATTATACCACAAATATCACATATTCAGAAAGAAATGATGACTTCTCTTAGAGGGCAACAAGAAATGACGACAAATTAACTAAGCACTTTCATTCTTTAAAAAAAATTATAAATTTCAGTTGTAATTCGATATTGAATATGCTTAAATAAGTGCAAATCATTCTTAGAGGGAGAACATCTGGAGCTTACTTAATTTCAGAAGAAAAAGTCGACATTCTTGGCAACATGATCGAACTGAAAGACGGCTTTATAAATATAGCAAATCTCACAAGATTTATTAACATATTTGCTAATTTATTTATCTTGTAGCAGCAGCAAACTAATGGATTTGGTTAACCGAAACAATAGCAATATGTTTTCGAAATTAATGTTTGTGTCTTTGATTATTTGTGTTTTTTTGAGTTTATCATTGCATCAATGCCTGCGGCTTCAGCTCATGGGTGTTGGCCCTGCTCGAGCTTGTCAGTTTGGGATCCAGCAGCAACAGCAGCAGCAGCCTCGTCTCCTTCTTTTGCCGGGCGTTGCAATTTCCAGGGATAGACCCCACCACCCAGACGCTGGAGCAGTTCACCCTTGGGCACGGGTCGCATCGGCATCGAGAATCCCAGAAGCGCCTTTTGCCTAAGCACGCTGCCGATTTTGAGTTCGCTGTTGAAGGCATTGTACAGCTCGATCTTCTTGCGGGCAACAAGCTCCATGGTCGGCCATTCGATGGCCTGGCAAATGCAATTGTCGTGCCAGAAATCAAACTCCTCGCGTGTGAATGCCATGTTCGAGACGTCGTTGAGCTCGTGACTGACGCACAGATTCTCGTAGCGCAGATGGAGCACAATGTTGGTGGCTGTTTTCCCCACATAGTAGCCCAAAGGCAGCTCGGCCACGTTGCAGATCTGGGCCATGCGATGCTCGGGCGGCACATTAGCCCCATTGATGTTGACGCGCACAAAGCAGCTCTGCACCGCCTGGTCGAAGCTGCTGCTGCTGTGCAACAGCTGCTCTATGCGATGTCGTGTCAGACGCAATGCATCAAGTTGATCCAATGTCTGCACCGGCTGATCCGACGTCGTCAGTGTACCCAATATCCCCAATGTCGTCATCTTATCATCGGCATCGCTATCATCACTGGAGACCTGGGCTCTCAAACGCCGCAGCTCGCGCACAATCTCCCATTTGGGACGACGACGCAGCTGCGACTCATTTGGCGGAACTTTGCGCGATAGCGGTTGCATAAACTGCGGCAAGTCCAAATCCATTCTGTCTGAGCGCGGCAAGCTGCTCTCCAACTTGGAGCTGTGCCCCTGCCTGCGATTGGCTTTTGACATTTCAGACATCACTTGCAGCTGGCCCCGATGCTCCAACTCTCTCTATATGGATATCTAGATCTTTATATATATATGCATATATATTTTGTGTTTGTTCTACGAAGTGTATACTACCGACTATTCCCCCCGTCACCTGACACGCCTACTCCGAGCACTCAGCCTTCAGTAGCAGTTATTAGTTTGGAATTTCAATTACTTTTGACTGGCGGCCAAGTGGAGAGCGTCAACTAAATAGTTTTGCCCAAATGAGGCATATTCGTTTTTAGAGCGCCAATAATATTTTCAATAATTCAATAATTTCAGCAACGTTGAAAATTGTTTATTTATATTTACTTTAAATTAAAGGAGTTAAAACAATCGAATCTCGACTATCATCTAAAAACTTCTAACACAATAACACGGAATGAAACATCTCTGGCTATATATATATTCTTGATCAGCACCCAGAGTCGAGTCGAAATAGCCAAATCCGTCTGTCTCTCAGTCTATGTGAAAGTGTCGGTCTCAGAGAAGCGGAATTTAAATTCTTGCTTGCGCATACAAAGTTCATTTAATTTGATCGATAACTTCAACCGTTCCCCCAATATCGATAGGAATCGATTACCAATGACAGCTGACCTCAGAGTATCTGCTTGTCGAGCTCTCACAATTTGCTTGTCGCCTTTTTGGTGTTTGTGAATGCATTTAATGACAACTCCCACCCAGTCCAAACTTTCTCTTTATCTCCCTCTCTCTCTCTCTCCCTCTTTCTCTCTGTCTCTCTCTCTTTCTCCCTCTTTCATTCTTTCGTGGTAAGTGTAAATGCCAGCCAACTATTACATTTATATTAATTTGGTTTATTTTATTTTTCTTTCTTATTTTTTTGGCAACAATTACTTGGCATATGCGCCTCTCTGCCAGCCCAGTGAGAGAGACAAGGAGAAAAAGAGAGAGAAGGAGAGGGAAATAGAGATACAGAGGGAAGTGTTTGTGAGAGTGGTATGCCCATTTGGAGCATTTGCCATTAAATTGGCAAAAGATTTATGGCACAATTGCTTTAATTACAGTTGCAGCTAATTGTATGCAGCCCAGGACGCAGATGCTCTAGACGCAACATCCTTACGCCTCCAAAAGTCTGCCCCCTACCACCCTACTCTGCCCCACTTCGGTGCTTCTGGTCTGCTGGCAGTGCGCCTAGGCAAAGTCGGGAATCTTTGCATGCTTTGTCAGTGAGTCTGCATAAATAACACGTGAATGTGAATTTTGGAGATGCTTGGGAGCTAAGAATGGTTGTTCAAACGCATTAAAAATGCTGCTCACGCATTGATTCGAACCTGCCTTAGACAAAAACCTTAGACAAGCAACTCCAGGTCGCCCACACACTTAAGGGCAAACACGCTTATGCAAGCGCAGTCCTCATCATCATCATCATCATCATCATCATCATCATTATTATCCATCCACATATCATCCATAGTGGTACGCCGTCGATGAGTTGGCCAAAACTCAAATTGCTTCGATGACTTCGATTCATTCTGTTCGTCTGTGTGTGCTTGTGTGTATCGATGATAAATTTATATATTAATTTTATTGAAGAAACTTACCTATGTGAAAGGCTTCCAACGGAGACTCGCTGCGAATACTGTCTCGGTCCCATTGAATCACGTACCACACGAATGCTCATTCACATTTTTTTCTTACATGATAGAGCATCAGAGTGTACGCATAAGTGAGTCTAGTCTGGCTGAAATTTTCGCATATTTATGCGACTCAATGGTTTAAAGGCACTAGATAGAGTTCCATTATACAAACGAAACAAGAAATCGAATTTTGGAAAGAAATTTGCGATGCAAAGTTGATGATTTTCGATTGCAAAATTGAGAATAAGATAAACAACACCTGTTCAGATATTACACTCAACAGACATAAGGATCTCAGCTAAATAGAAAGTGATGTTCAATGAGAGATGAAAAGTTAAGTGGGGCTTACAAAAATCAAGAGCTTTCTGAAACTGCTGAAGAAAGAAGACTAACAAAGAGAGAGAGAGAGAGAGAATTGTGCACAACTCATAGGGCTGACATATTCCTGAATTGAGACCAGAGTTGCTGAATTGTTTTAAGATAACTTTATAGGACGTCAAATTGAATTTGCAGAATTTTCTAGTTCATTTACTTTCCCCTTGCACAATGCACTTCACAAATACACAGAAAGGAAAGTATACAAAATAGGAGAATGTCCCAATGAGCCTCTCTTTCTCTCTCTCTCTCACTCGGTTCATTCTCTCTATAGCTTCTACCGCGTACCTTGCTCTTTTAAAACAATTCCCTATCGATATTATAATAACAACATTGCGCGTAGATTTGGTGTAACTAATTAATACAGTTTGAGTCATTTCATAACGTGTCTCAGTTTTAATTAATACTTCCAACGCAAAGAAGATGCGGGCAGCAACTTATTTGAAGATCCACTCCGAATAATTACTCACGTTCTCCCTAATAATTGCTCCCAGCAGTTGGTTCTCTTGTATGGACACCGAGTAAAGAATACATCGAAATTTGACACTGCACTCACAGTAAAAACGCAACAACGACGTACAGCTGCGGACAAAATAATAGTGCACACATGTGTTTTGGAAAATGTTAGAAAAAGAAGTGCTTAAAATATAGTTAAAAAATTATGAAAATTTTAACTTCAACACAAGCAATCAATACTGAAGATAAGTAAATATTAAAAGTTGGCATATCTATCAAATTAATTAACCAAACAAAGAATATTCATTAAATTTATCAATTATTATATTTATTTTACATTTATTTTTGTTAAATAATTATTTTTTAATTATAATAGAGGTGGAAGTGAAGTTTTCTAAGCTTTCCTTTCCGCATATTTCTAATAAATAGATCTGATGTGTGGTTATATATTTCTACGATTAGTATTTGGAAAATTATGGAATTTCAAAACCATCCCAGTCGAGAAACCAAACATATTTTGTTTTGCATAACTTCTTTGTTCATATTGAAAATTTTGAAGAGGGGTCGCTTTAATCGCCTTAAAATGAGTCATATTTTTGTGAAATGCTACTATTATTTTGACCTCAACAGTAGACACATGCACACGCAGCATGATTTCATTGTTTTCACTTTGCTCTGCTCAGTTGAGCTTGTCTTGCTGGCGCACCTGTTACATATTTACATATGTATCTACATATGTATCTACGTATCTTTTTATCTACCTATCTATGTACGTTGTGTGTTTCCGTTTCCTTTGCTTTACATGCTGACACACCAAAACCAAATTACACTTTTACATGGGTGATGGGATCACGTGATGCAGTTTTTTCCAGAGGTTCATTTTAAACAGGCGATTTACACGGCGGTTCATTTGAGCTTAATCTTTTAAATTGCCAACACGACGTGGATAAAATTGGTACTAACGGATGAAGCATTACTCCCAATGAAGCATCGCCCGAGCGGCGATCCTTGACAAAAAAGACACCCACGTAGAAACATGATATTCAGCTATAGTCGTGCTTCTTTCGCACAATCGCCATCTCTCTCTCTCTCTCTCTCTCTGTCTCTCTCTCTCTTTTTCTCCACAATGTAGGCATTCGCATTTGATTGACAAAGTTAGGTGCTGGAGGCACTGGAGCTTGCTCTCTTGCCCTCTCTAACTCCTTTATATTAGTTGTGCCATTTTGATAAGACTTCAAAACTTGAACGCATTTTATGAACGCATATAAATATTGTGAAATATTTTCGATAAAGGGAAACTTAATTTCAATAGAACTTAATTTTAAGTCTACGTGCAGTTCCTTGGAATGTAAATCGTGTATTCATTTCAAATGTTGTATTTTTTTTAGGGGTCAAACCGCGAGATATTGAAAATCGGTTCAGTTTTCTCAACTGATAGAATTTGTACACATTATGGAGATGCTTTCCCCTTGCCCAACAACAGGATACATTTTGTACGCAGGATATAAATAGATGATCCATTTGTTGCCCTGTGTGGCAGTTGGGTTTTGTTGTGGCATTCACCTTTAAATGTGGCAAGTAAGGCCCGCGGGCTGGCAACAGTGGGCAAGAGTGATCCACGCCTTGACGTTGACAGCCGCACACGGAGAATCAGTACACACATATATGTATGTATGGAAAAGTTTTCTGGCCAACATGCAAGCGGCACCCTCATCCAGTTGCCTACCACCCTTCCAGCCTGTCAGGCTGCCAGCCTGACTGGCTGACATGCCAACCGCTCAAGTTTTAATGTACGTGCAAGTATTGGGGGCTTCTTTGAGGAACAAGCAAATAAACGGGGCGCCTACTGCTGCTGCGAACAGGCGAAGCTACAGCTAAATGAATCTAGGATATGGATACCCATGTCAAAAAAATGAAATAAAATAAAAATAAATAAAAAGTCCTGCATAAGCCACAGCCCGAACACCCGAACCCCGATCTCCGATCTCGGGCAACTTATACGTATTTCGAGGTGAGCGGGTTGGCGGGTTGGCGGGTTGGCGGCAAACAGTACCAGACCAGGAGCAGAAGCAGGGGCAGGGGCGACGTCGTCGACTGGCTGGGCGCAAGGAAACTTGTTTGTTGCACAGAAACAAAAGCGCTTCCGCTTTTCATGTAAAATGACAGAAACAAGTGTTAATGGTTTTGGGTTTAGGCTCAAGCCGAGATGCAGCGCTACTGATAAGAGAAGAGGTACAGATTGGTTGAGACGGGGAGCGGGGTGGGGGTGGTGACAGTCAGTCAAACCAAAAGATTGGGTTGCGGGGAAGTGTGGAGTTCAAGGCCATTACTCGGCAAAGGCAACGTTTGAAATGATCTACAACACAAGGCTTACTCAAATCGATCGGTTATATAGACTATATATAGAATCAGAAAATATAACAATTGCTTAATTTACTACCAGGCGATCACTATTCTTTCATAGCAATTAGCAATCAAACGTCACATGACACTCCACTAGCAATGAGCTCGACTGATTCGACTAATATCAATGGATTTCAGGACAATTAGCTTTTAAGCATGGCGATCAAGCTTATGGCCAAATAGTTTTACATCAATCAGCTGCAATGGAATCCTTATGCTTATCCAAAATTTCAATATTTGTAGCTTTCCTTTAGCTATTGATAAGGTGCTTTCTATACTGACTTTTTATTTTTCGCTTAATATCAAATGACAGTGTTTTTGACATTTGTGTTATTAAAATTTTGTTTTTTATTTACTTATTTGATTCAATAAATTTTCAATTAGATATGTAGAGCCCCCAGTGTGCGTTGAAGCGAATTAGCTTTTATCCGTTGGGTGAAACTTGAGCTCAGCTTCGCTCCAAATGTGCTTCATGAAATGGAAAATTTCCTTTTGTTGATTTTTTAGACAAATTACAATTTTAGGTTAGGTGTTTTTTTTTTTTGTCTTCAGAGCAGTCACTAATTTTAAATGCTCAACCATTAGACACATGTTCCTCTCTCTCCACCTTCTCACTCTCTCGCAAGTATTCTGGTTTTTTTATTTTTTTTTTTTGTATTTTTGCCACTTTTGCATTTTTGCTCCTGGCTTTTCGTATGCTTATATGCAAATGATTCGGCCTACATGTGTCGGAATACCACTACCCCACCCCTCCCCTCTCCTTACTCTACTGCAACCCTGCTGCAGGATGGGCGTATACAAAAAAGTTTTGCCTGCACATTGCCTACTTTTTTGCGCTCGTTTCTTGGCCCATCGTCTGTTTTCTGCATACCACTTTAGAGGGTATTATAATTTTTAGTGAAGTTTGCAACGCATTTGGCGAAAGTGAAGTTATTACATGGAGAGCTTTTTTGATTAACAAGATATGCCAAGCAAACTTACCCAATATATCGGACTACCATATCGCACTACTTTAATATATACTAATATATATAGCTACCATAGGACAATCACTGGAAAGATGAGTTTTGCAAGAAATACTTTTTTGTTTAACAAGATATTCGAACTAATCGTAACTTATATGCATATTATGTATACTCCTTGTATTTGGATCAAAGGACGTCAAGATTAGACTACGATATAATATAGCGAGCAATAATCGATCATCAGCTTACTTCGTGTATGAATAACCTTAAAAAATCTTTAACATCCTAATACGTCATATGGCTTTCATAGGAACAATCTGTCGACTTTCTAAAAGGGTATGTAATCTTCGGCGAGCTTACGAAACCCGTTCTTTCGCTTTTTTTTCTTTCTTCATC
Source organism: Drosophila macrothrix (assembly GCA_035042055.1). Classification (NCBI taxonomy): domain Eukaryota; kingdom Metazoa; phylum Arthropoda; class Insecta; order Diptera; family Drosophilidae; genus Drosophila; species Drosophila macrothrix. Next base: position 24,009,758 of record JAWNLX010000587.1, read on the forward strand.
TGTATATTTTTTATTTCGCCATCTACACTGTAGTTTAAAATTACAATAATGAAAATGTATTTGCGAAACTCACCTAATTAGTGGAATATGAGCCATGTTCCTATTCAAATATGCAACATGCTTGGGTGCGGGGCGTGACACTGTCTACTCGACTCGCCTCGACTCGACTCGACTCGACTATTTCCTCTCTGCCACTGCCACAGCAGCAACAACTCGGCGCATAAATTACAGTTTTCGATGCACTACTCTTTCAACTTGACAGCCAGTTGGCTAATTGTGTAAACCTAAACTCTGCTGACCTAGATAAGAAAAAATAAGAATCTCAATTACCTAGAAGCGCTATAAATTTGTGCGCAACGGCGCTTTCAAAAGAGACTTATTTAAGAGGGGGAGTGTTGAACAATGGGGGATGGGGTGGGGGAGCTGGTGGGGGGGTGGCTGTCTAAAGCAAGTGTTAAAGTTGTCGCGCATCGAACGCACCTGCTGCGCACTCAACTGAAGGCTCCTTTGATATTTGCCGAAAAACTTTCAAAACACAAAAGCCCCACAAATACACCCAGGAAAAATTAGAGCAAGAATTCAGATAGTCGGAAAATCAGAAAATACACGAGAACATATAACATATAAAGGTATTTTACAATTTGGAAAACAATATGTTCAACATTTTTGTTGTATTTTCTATGTATATTTCTTACAACAATAAAAAAGATAAAGCTAAAAAAATGAACAAGTAAATACTTAATGATTGTCAATTAATAGTTTTTCTTATTTAGAGAAATTCATTTTGTAACTCTTAAGAATAACATCTAAAAATAAATTAAAAACTAATTTTTTCGAGTGCACTCGCAAACTGCTGTTGTTGCAACTGTAGCAGCAGGTGAGAACATAAATTTCTCACATTAAAGCAAGTTATTGTAAAAAAATATATACAAAAAAGTCTGAGTAACAAAAAAAAAATTAAAACATGGCTGCTGGCATCAAATGTTTGTCACACATGAGCAAACATAATCTGACGCCGTATTTGACAAGCGCATTTACACAAATTACCGCATCAAAGTGGGCATGGTCATACACACACACACACACACACACACGCATATGTATGTTAATCACTACGCATCAAGTGACAATTGAAACCGTAAACAGACAAACGACATGACAGAGCAGCCACCGCCAGCCTCCGTCTCGCCATCTGTCTGTCTGACTGCCTGTCTGTCTGTCTGCCTGTCTGCCTGTCTGTAACTGATATGCCTCCAAGGAGCAAGCGGCAAGCAGCAATGGAACAACACTCTGCCACTTCCTTACTCTCGCTCTCTCTCTCTCTCTGCCTCTCTCTGTCTCTGTGTGTGATTGCCGCATTGTGCATGGGTAACATGCGATTAACTGCGACTCAGCCGCAATTAACTGTGAACAGGCGGAAATTCGCAGCTGGAGCAGGTGGCAGGTGGCAGATCGTAGGTGGCAGCAAACTGCAAATGGAGACTGCTCCAAAAGCCCAGGCACCGAAATCAACATCGATATTAGCATCATCGCATCCACCTGTTGGCTGCTTCTTGCATAATTGATTTGCCAGCTGAATAATGAATGACGATTGGTGCATAATATGCACACATACATGCATCCACAATTAATATGACTATATTTCCATCATAAGCCATCACTCAAATCACACACACACACACACTCAAATGAACTTCCTTAAGAAAGTGTAACATTCTGTTGAGCAACGAAATTTTCCAAAATGTATATAAAATGATTATTACCCAATTTGTTTATAGTAAACTTAGCTTGGATATAACATAATTGAAATTAATTGATATGTATTACAGATAGATATCGATGATAATTATGCTCTATCCACTTCCAGCATGTTATTACACTAAATGGTAATAAGGCATAATATTGTTATGCATAGGTCATCATACTTCTGCGCTCCTGTTCGAATGCAGCACCATTGCCCCAACAATCTACCAATCATAATTCTCTTGTCTTAATGCTAGACAACACAGCAAGGCAATCCCGAAAATCCAACGGGTTCCACTTGTTATGGAAGTCCACATCAAAACTGCTTTTAACATTGGAAGTCATGTTCAAGGCTATTGCTACATTGTTGACATTGGTGCAGACATGCATTTTAAATCTTAATAATATCTGTGGTGCGAAATTCCATAATCAGAATAACTCTCAAAAATCCCACGGTATAATATAACTTTCTACTCGGATTCGGGCAGTGGAGTAGTTCTTAGTAACGAGCCACCTCTGCATAAGTATATGACAGAAGACAAGACAGAAGGTAGCATCTCCATACGGTATATATATATACTTGATCAGCTTCAACAGCCAAATCGGCATATGTTCCTCCTTTTGCGCAAGCGGATCTTGTAATTTAAGTATATCTCATCTACGAGTACATTAATAAATAATATAATTGATATAGTATCAGTTACTTATTTTATTATTATTAAGTCAAGTAATTGCGTATCTGCAACTACAAAAACTGCAAGAAGCACATACGGATTCTATGAAAATATCAGGTAAGTCGAGTTCGCACTCAGTTAATTGAATGATTCATGCCACATTTTAGGCTCGTGTAGGTTTTTGTGTCACATCGAGTGCGAGGCCACTTAATAATAACGGAAAGCCAAATTAGACAAAGATCAGATGCCACATACACCTATGTGTGTGTGTGTGTGTGTGTGTGTCTCTCTCTATGTCTCTATGTCTGTGTGGGTGTGTGTCATTGAGTGTCTTTGAGTGGCTCGACAAGCAGAAAGGTAGAGAAAAAAAATAAAATAATAAAAATGTACAAGTAAATGACGCACATGACAAACGCACAGGCACACTTACACACACACACACACACACACACACACACACTGGGGCAAGGGACACGGTTTATAAAGATGCCCACCTTGAGCAACGCGCACTTGGCACATTTATCTCATCTTCTTCTTGTTGGGAGATGGAAGGTGGGGGTAGTAAATATAGGCAGCTAAAAGCCAACGGCGTATGACAATTGCAGCGCATATCCGCTTCCGGTTTACCCCCGCACAGGCAGACAAAAGAAGGCCACATCAATTTGGACGCGTGCACATTTATCCTAATCATACACACACACACACACACACACACACACACACACAGGGGGTGGAGGGAGTTTATTTATGTGCCTGCCTTCTTTTGACGTTCTTTTATTATTTTAGTCGCCGGCATCTAAAACACACACACAGCCACACGCACACTCAGTCGCACAGTGGTGCCTCAGGCAGAGAAGCGTTGCGAAAATCAAAATTGTTATGAAAGCATTTTGTAAAATTAATAAGTAAAACAAATTCAAAGTTGGCCATTTTTTGCCTGAAAATTTTGAGAAAAAAAATACCATCGAGCTGGAATTTTGAGGGTCAAACAAATTTGTTTCCAAATTTGAAGCTGCATTTTTCTGAAAGCCTTAAATTCTTAAAAGCAACAAAAAAAATATATATATATATTTATATGTACATATTTACATATATGTACATATGCTCGGATAACTCTTATAGAATTTATAAAATGTTCATTTGGCAAGGTATGCATATTGCAGGATGCTTCAAGCTCAACAATCTGCTTAAGCATTCGTTTTAGGGCCGAGGAAATTCGGTATTAAATGGACAATGATTTTTTTCCACATAAATAATCAAATGGTCCCATTGTACGACGTTCCCGCACGCATCCGCTCACTTTTGTCGCAATTTAGCTAAAAGCGTCGTCTAAGAGGAAGTCCTTTTTATATTCCTTACTGCCAATGGGTGCGGGGGGGATGGAGGTGGAGGTGTGCTGCTGTTACTTCTACAGCTTCTTGTGCGTGCGTGCGTAGTATGTGTGTGTGTGTGTGTGTGTGTTTGGCTGTGTGTGCGACATTCTCTTATAAAAATGAGATGCACAACAGAGCAAGGTCCATTCCACACTCCACTGACAAGACCATGTCCTTGGTAACACCCCTAAACCAACCAACCCAACCGCCCCCCACCCGCAACCGCCTCCCTTGGCTTTTAGCTTCTTTGAGCGGTTTTCTAGCGCTTCGTTTTAGTGGATATGATCGAAATTTTGCCCAGGCAGCTGCTGTAAGGCATCTGTGTACCTTCAACTTAATAATCACCTAATCAGCATTGCCCCGATGCCAAAGCAAACCTGATTTCGATAGCTGAATGTTCAACAATGGAACGTTGCGCTTATGATTTTCAGTTAATATTAATCATTGTAAATATTTAATATACGAACGAACGTGCTAACCTTGACATAAAAAAGAAATCTAGAAACACACAAATACTTTAAGCAGTCAACTAAAACTGAAGACGCAAATGCTAAGGAATGAATTTTACTGTGTGTACGAGTGTGTCTGTGTGTGTGTCTGTGTGTGTGTGTGTGTGTGTGTGTGTGTGTGTGCCGACGCGCATTTGACACATGTCGCCACGATGTTGGCAAGGACAAAGGACAACTGTTGCTGGTAGCTGCTAGCTGCTGGCTGCTGGCTGCTGGCATTTGCTGGTGTTCGTGTCTCGGTTGTGGCGGCCGGAAATGGCCTCAATGTCAACGTCGACGCCAAAATTGTTGGCAGACACATGTCTGCATGCGTATGTGTGTGTATCTACATGTGACTTTATCTGTGCATGTGTGTGTGTGTGTGTGTGTGTGTGTGTGTGCGTGATTCGACATGTGCGTATGTGGTTGCCAGCAGCACGTTTATGTCTATGGCCGCTGACTGTTGCTTCACGTGCTCGTTTACAGTCATTTATCATAAAAATATTTTGTACTCGCATTTTTATAAACTGTTTTGTTTCACACCCACATCCACACTCACACTCACACGCACACACACACAAACACACACAGCCACACACACACGACGAAGCGACATTTTTATGAAGCTAATTTGATGTTGTCATTCTTCATTTCTCATTTTTGTTACGCCATTTTCATTTTTACAGCTCTCTGCTCCACAGCACCCCCTACTCACCCATCCCATCCCATCCCATCCGATCCCATCCCATCCCATCCCATTCCATCCCAACCGAAACGAAAATGAAATTCCGGAGTCAAGCCAAAGTCGAAACTTGTACCACGATGCGTAGATATGTATGTATAAAACAGGCAGGAACTCAACGAGTGCCGCTTCTTGGTTCTTCGCAACTCTCAATGCTAGCCAAGTTTTTAAGCAGACATTCCTCTAAAAGATATGTCAGATAGCACACAACATCACTGGGGGGCAGCACTGGGGGTGCGTGCAACAGTGCGATGGCCAAATTGCATTTACTTGTCGCACTCCGGGTGAGCAAAGCACTGCTTTTGATGAGCAGCTTTATTTGTGAGCGTAAAAGGAGAGAATGACGCAAATTCTTTTGCACAGCTCCTTCTTTGGTGTCCGTCGCCATGATCGGCAAGGAGCAAAGATCAAGCAAGGGTTTATGATCAGCTATTTCTTTACTCATTCCGCACACATCGTTAAGCACTCTCTATTACACCTTCATATAAATATTATATATTATGTTAGATTCAGTTGTTATCGATCAGTGATCGATTTCTTCCATGTTAGAAAACAATCTCTATAAAATTATGATTTTATTACTATCGCTTGTTTATGAATATCTATGTATATAAACGCTACAAATGTCTATCGATATATTAAAAACGAGGGCAGTTTTCAAACGAATGAACTCATATTGCTTATATTCCATTTTAATATATAGGCTTTGAGTTCAACGTATTCTAATAGGCTTGATCTGATTGAGAATATATGTATATAGCTTTTGAGGTGGGAGACGCTTTCACATACTTTTTTAACACTCATTATTATTCCCCACTGACCCAGTCTTCAGGTCAGGGCTTTTGTCGAATAAAGTGACTTGGTCAGTTCCAATTTAGCATTAGTTTCTGCTCAAAATATAGAATTTTCGAGAAAATGCGTTTGCCACAGTTTATTTTCCTACGCATGTAGGTCAGCAGAAAAGCCGCACAGCATTATCGTTTGGCTATTGAGGCCATAACTTTCTATGGGTTAGCCAAGCAGTTGAGTCTTGAGTTTGGTTATCCTTTTTGTTTTTGGTATAAAACTTTGAGGGGAAACTTATTAATAGTCTTATGATAAGCTGTTGTCAAAAAAATGCGCCTAGCGAGAGCAATGCCACGCCCCCAGCTGCAGTTTACCCCATCCAAATCATACTCTGCCTTCCTGGCATCCTCCTCACCACTTTGTAGTTCATCTCGTGTTCGGTTGACTTTCGACATTGGCTTCGGCTTTGGCTTTTGGTTATGGCTTTGGCTCAGGCTAATGCTGAGGCTAAAACTGACAAGGTCTACGGGTGGGGGATTGCGAGGGGGAGGTGAAGAGGTATTGGGCGCACATTGTCCTGGCTGCTTCCTGATGTCTGCTGCTGCCTTTGTTATTCGTTTAATTAGATTTCTCAAGTAAACCACAAACCAACCGCACATTTTCTCAAGCAGCCCTGTACTGTCGGCCTCTGAGGTACGAGGGCTTGGGCAGCGGGTGGGGGTAGCAAGTAAATGGGGCAAGTCAGGCAGCGGCTTTTCAAGAATGTTTTCGCTTAACTTCAATGCAGGCTGCAATTTCTGAACTGTTGCTCCACACAAACCGCACGGAGAGCCCTGGCCATTTTCTTATGCGCAACTTACCGCTGAAAGGCTATTTTTCAAAAGACGGGATAACGCAAAGCACCGGACAGGGCATTCCCAACTCTACACACACACACACACACACACACACACACACAAACAAACACATACACGTACCTTTGTATGTTTTATTGTAACTTTCCATTTGTGCACTTTAATTTGCGGTGGGGCAACTCTCAGCTTTGCCACCCAACCGCATCAAAGCTGCGTAGCGTTCTCCGGACTGCTCAGCCAGGCACTAGCTAACCAGCACAACACGCAAGCCACTCCACTGCAACGCTGCACCCCATACCCTTCAGACACCACACCATCAAAAAGTTAGGCTGCATCTTGTTGATTTTTCATTCACTACACGCTGAAATTGTCACGCTAATAAGCCCAAACAAAACTCAATTAACAATTCCCTAAACGAAAGATAATGACTGCAAGTAATACCCCTACTATTACTACGACCACTCTACTATTACACGTCTTGCTGCCACGCCCACTTTGCCAACACAAGCCGGTTTTAAGGCCACAGGCAAAAACAGCATATTATGCAAATTGCATAAAACTAAGATGCATGAATACGAGCACATACACGTACAAGGATACACACACACACACACACACACACATACACACTCTCACACACACACACATGTGAGTGTGTGTGTGCACCAACTAGAAAATGGGCCAAAATAGAATGCAGTCTTAGATGCACATCGAAAATGTAAATACTTTCTACACATTCCCCATGCTTACAATAGCTAACAATTATTGTTACTAAAATTAATATGCTAATATTCACAATTAAATATATGTATGGCTTTGTGTCCCTGATCTATATATATACAAATTGATATTTTATGCTAACTCCAGCAGGGACTGCTTTAACTGGTTAAGCCCAGTTAAGTCCAAATAAAAGGGTATACAGAAATATAATTGCTTGGTGCAGAAAATTACATTTGCTCTGAAAAAAGTTTCCAATTTCCTGCAATTTTTTATGAATATCTATGATCAAATTTGTATATCCTTGCAGAAGGACGTATTAAACGAGACATATTTATTGCAGGTAGGAACTATTCTGTCATATAGCTGCTATGGGAACAATTTATACAGAAATTTCGATTTCAGCCGATGGACTCAGGTCTTCTAGAGTACGCAACCATCGTTGTACCTAAGATAGGCGATTTTTCTTGTTAAATTTTATGAATGAATTTAAGCTAACAGATAAATGACTGAAAACTAAAATGTATTTTAAATTTTACAAATCATCAATTTTTTCTTTATTTTTCTTTTAGAATTTTAAAAAAAAATTCAAATTTCCTCTCCCAAAGTTACCATCCGAGTCGAAGTAAACATCAGCTCCAAATACTCTTTCTCTCACGCAAGAGCGGCAAATAAGGGCTTTCTTGTCACCGGCTCGTGACTTTATCGTCTTTGTTCAGTTGCGTTTTTTTAGCCTGGCCAAAACCACCTTGAATTGGGTCTTGGGTTTTTGGGACGTTATTGAATTGTCCCTTGGCCTGTGTCAGCCCCTTATTTTGCGTGTGTGTGTGTGTAAGTGTGTGCTTGTGTGTGTGTGTGTGTGTGTGTGTTCCACCAGCCATTTTCTTTTACATCTTCCGTTTTCTTTTTATTATTTTGCTGTTGTTGTAATTTTTCGGCGTCTGCTTTAGTTTGCTTTAGTCATTAATCTTCTTTGACGCGCTTAAATCACATGAATAACAAATTAGCTGGCATATTAGTACCAATCCCAAGCCCCCCCTCCCCCCCTCCCACACACACCATCCTGAAAGTGTCCCAAAACAGTCAACTAACCCTCAACTGGCACCTTTGGACCATCCGTGAACACATTTCGTTCAAGGGAAGTGGCAACGATGTCAAATGTTAAAAAAAAATTTAATAACAAAAGCAGCGCTCAGTATCACAGGCGGCCCTTTGGTACACACACACACACACACACTCATACACACACACACACACACACACACTGAGAGAGACAGCTATAGCCACTGCTCCCCTTCGCACCCACCCAGCGTCGCAGAAAGCCACCTCATTTAGCTCATTGTCGTTTGCTATTTTGCATAATTCATTGGCTTGTCTAACGGCGCGTATGCTTTATTTTCCACACCCACCCACTTCTGCTCCTTTGGTCTCCGCTTCTCCCCTCGTCTCTACTTTGTGCGTATCTCTCTTTCTGTGTGCGCTGTCAGTTTGCTAATTAGCAGCCTCGCGGCTCACACAGTTAAACTCGCCTTTCATGTGCATGTTTATTATGCTTTTTTTCTTCGTAATGCAATTTAATTACTTTATATCCAACCTCAATTAGAGCGAGCGAAGAGATATGACAGCTCTGTGTTACTTTTCGCTTTATTTCTTGTGACATGTCGTAGTCCTTTCTGATAAATTGAATGCATTTTTAATCATATGCGTTTTCATATTCAATTGCAGCAGCCATCAGCCCCGCCGCCACCCTCTCCCTACTCTTCCCTCTGCCCAACCCTCTGAATGCTTTTGACCAGCTTCTACTCGACTTATAGCCTTATAAAGCGTTTCAGCATTTGCACATTAATACATTACAAACAAGTAAGAATGCTGCAGTCAAGTGAGCTCGACTACGATATACCCAGAACACAGCTGTTAAATATATTCTAGTTTTGTTGACTAACTTTCCTTTGAAAACTTTGCACACTCAAATGAAAGCAGTACTGAAATTGTTCTCATTCTCACTTATGGCAAGCGCAGGCAAGGAACGAAGGCACGGCATATTTCCTTATTCCCAATCCCGAACTGACCCGAACTGGCTTGTGGCAAACTGCATATACAAACATATATATGTGCACGCAGTCGTAGATAACGGGACTCTCTTCCTCACACATACACGCGCATATATATGCATACCATGAGAGATATGAGATCAATACGAGAATATATTTCCCACTATAAATTGGGTGTTTCCTATCCGCACTGGAAAATTCATCGGAGATTTGCAGAGATTTGTGTTGATTGGACGCCTCCGCCTTTAAAATTTGTGGCTTTTATTGCTGTCGGAAATCGAAATGTATCGATATTGGCGAAACTGTGGCAGTTATCGACCAAATGAAGCAGTTGACAAATCAATTAGAAAATCTATTATCAATTTTGAAGTCACCAGCTCTTATAGTCTTTGAGATCAGCATGTTCGGACGGACAGACGGACATGGCTAGATTAACTTAGCAGTTGATGCTGAACGAGAATATATATGTATATTAAATGGGGTCAGAGATGCGTTCTTCTGCACAAAACCACTATACCCATTTTACGCATTTTGCATGGGATCAGAGTATTAAAAAAAACAAGAAATTTTAATGCATTTAAGTCCCATTCCATTTTCACTTAAGCGGCTTGGCCTAATTACAATAATCTCCATTATATCCATTAATATAGCAAATTGTAGCTGCATTTCATATGCATGATTCAGGCATAGTTTTTAGTTTGATGTGAAAAGTATTTGCAACAAGCATGTTTGTGGTAAATTAGTAAAATCCATAATGAAGCTTTGATTCTTATTTTTACTCCCAATTAGTCCAATTATCTCTACCAATCGCAAAAACAAAAATAATTAGCAATATGATTTATATAAACATATGCATATATATGCATAATAAATGTTGTAGTATTGTACAAATAATGTAATTAAGACCATGACGTGTGATATGCAGAATCAACTACCTATAATCCGAGGATATCCACTCAAACACTTGATCAGTGGATCAGCAATATGTCAATGTATATTAATTGTCAATTAGAATCCTCTGCCGTTAAAATTGCAAACCTAATTCCTATCGGAAATCGACGGAAATATACAAAATGTTATGCATCTAGCTTTTGTAGCCTCTGAGAGACGGACGGACAGACGGCCATGGGTATATCGAATCGACTTTTGAACCTGATCAAGAAAATATATACCTCATGGGGTCGGAGATGCTTCACAAAAACATTTCTATCAATTTAAAGAAAAACAAGAGAGAACCTTGCAGTGGGGCGTAACCGACTGCGAAATACCTACCTGTGGTAGGTTAAACCAGCTGATAACTGGCAGCAAAGAAGAGGGCGGGTGTAGCGAAGAAGTATCGATCTTAGGAGGAGACTTTTAGTAAACTACCTTCCAAATTTGATAAGTATAGCTCTTAAATTGCTGAGGATATAGGCTTTTATCGTTTCGAGAGTGGGAAAGGGAGTAATCATAGAACTTCTTTTCAGGATCTTTGAAGGATCTTTTGAAATTTGGTACTCTAGCCTTGTTTGAGATAGGGCCGAAGTTCCTGTGGACGACGGATGTGGACGTGGTCTGCAGATGTATATGTCGGTTACCGAGGTTACCAGTAAGTAACCTGCCAAGTTTGATGGCTCTATCTTTAAAATTGTGGGAGACATGCGGATTTATCGATTTACACCTTCGGAAATATCGGTTATCGTATACCTTCGGTATCAAAATATATAAACACAAATATTTACCGATTCCAATTTTATAAAGTATAAAATACTAAAAAAAAAAGCGCTTATAGTTAAAAAAAAATTATTTCGCTAGGCTTATGAATAATTTCTAGAAGCCAACAAAATTTGGTTTTCAGGCCAATTTGAATTTTCAAAATTGTAAGAAGCCAACAAAATGTGGTTTTCAGGCCAATTTGAATTTTCAAAATTGTAAGTTACATTTTTTCCTGAGTGTATCGAGAGCTGAATTGTTTAGAAGGAACTGTCTTACTTAAGTTTTCGCAAGTTCTGCTTGCACACTAGATAAAAGTTATATCTGCAATCTGCCGCAGGTCTGGAACATATGTTTGAATCTTGCTACCTTTATGGCTTCCACAAACGAGGAACGAGAGTAGGATACGCCTCCGGACTCATACGATATGACGCAACATACATAAGTTGCAGTTAGCTTGGCCAGGGAAGGTGAGGTGGGGCATGATATGGTTACCACAATGCGGCCAACAGGGCAGCCATAAAGCAGCGCAACTGTTGCACGGCTCCAGAAGCTCTCCGACAGCCACTTGGAAGCTGGCAGTAGTTGCGGCCAACTAGGCTACTGGCCATGCCCCGGCATATCTGGCAGCCGAGCCTGTTGCCACATAAACAGCACATTTTATTAGATTACACATACGCCGGCAACGCCGCCACGTCTGTCGCGCCTGTAAGACAAAAGTTGCTCCGACTTTGACTCCAGTTACAGATTCAGCCTCAACTCAGTGCTTGCAGCTGCTGCGGGCAAAGTGCAAAATTTTTATGACTCCCAGTGGATCTTTTGATACGTTTTTTATGAGACGCGCGCGTGCTGTAAGCGGCAAATTCGTTGGCGATTCTCCATCTTGCTGCCTCACCCTCCCCATTGCCCATTCCACCCTGCCTCCACCCATCTGCACCATGTTTTGTTCTAGGCTCGTCTGCCTTATCGCACAGTTGAGCATTCGCTTGATGCGCTTTAATAGAAAAATATGCCACTGTCGTTTGCTTTTATTGCAGCCAGTGTGGCACGCAGCAGAAACGGCATCTACTCAACTCTCCTAAACTCGACTCAGTGGCAACCCTTTGTTGAAGCCACCCTTGTGACAATCAAATAAAAGAAAATAAGAATAATAATAATACTAAAAAAATATAATAATCCGTTTCTAAAAAAAAAAAAAACTTAAGCTTTGAATATATTTTATCTGCGAATTGATGATAGTCATTTTTGAATAGATCGAAAGAAAAGAAAATTAATGAGATATTGATGTTTTTTGTGTGGATTGCCAGACCGTAGGATTTGTCTTAGATTTAACGATGGAAAGGGTAAGCCTATCTATAAGTATATATTTATCTATGAGATCTATAGTTGGATGTGTTCTTATGCAGTTATCTCCCCATCCTCTTATCATACCTAATATAAACAGAGAGAATATACTTTTAGGTCATCCTTAGCTCTTAAAGCTAATTAAGATAGTGTCAACTGCATCTTAGGTAGATTCCTTGTATCAAATATGTATTATAATTCAAAGACATGCGAAAGCTTCAACGTTGCTAGAATTTTGAAATTGTGACAGCAAATTTGTTAATCCACAATAAACTACTGAATATTTTTTTGCGTTTTAAACATGACTTTTCCATTAACTTCTCTACTAAAATCGCTTAAATCCTTGAAGTCCTAATGATAACTAGCCTTGTGTTGTTTGACGTTAAAATTACCCCCATTTATACATACAAAATTACAAATTAATTGACTTCAAATGGTACATTCAAACAAATATCGGACTGAAGTTTAGAAAATCGTCTAAAAGTGAAAGCCGAGTTCGAAACCAGACAACTTCTTGGATCTACAGAGATAATTTATGAAGGCAATTGTTTATATACATATATATATATATTAATTATGGATTTGAGAAATTCACATTCAAACTTGAACTGCAATATATTCGCCACAAATTATCAGATTTCCGAATTATTTATTATTAATTCTGCATTAACTCTCGACTGTCTGGAAAAATTCCAAATAAATTGAAATTTTGTACTCGCAAATTAATTTGCCATATTCAGTGTATTTGTACCTATTCTTTATGGCCTTTGCAAACAGATTTCTTCACTTCTGGCTCCACAGCAGACAGGCGACATTCATTCCCATCCCGTTTGTATAAACTTTTGGAACAGACGACCACCTCGAACAGCCCCGCTCGCTTAACCAAGTTGTGGATCCTGAGCAACTAGCTAACGAACTAACTAACTAACTAGCTATGAATCTAGCACATGAAGCATTCCTCTTTAAAACTTCTCAAAGTTTAGCACAAGCCAAGTGCCACATACCCATACACATACACATACACGCACATACACACACACACACACACGCGCGAACCTTCCTTTGCCCCTAAACCCCTTAGCTCCAAGCGCCTTTTCCCTTTTTTTTCTGCCATCCGCAATCCTCGACAGAACATACTTTTCGGGCATGGCAAGTGGCAGCGCTGATTTACTTGGCAATTACAGCCAGTTGAGTGGCTGCTTGACGGACGGTTTAGACTGGCGGGGCGGTGGAGCGATGGTGCGGCGGTGCCCTGGTGCTGCGGTGCTGCGGGTGCGTGCCTACGCTTCCAGATGGAGAGATTCAGCCATGTGGGCGTGTCGCTCGTTCAATGCAATGAACTAGAAAGCTGTCTGATTAGCGTGGCGCTTGGCATAAAGTTAGCACAAACAGGCAGCAGGCACAGCAAAAGTTACCACACACACCCCCACACTCGGATTTATTGAAGCCACTGTCCGCGTCAATAATTTGCATGGGTGGTGCTGGTGCCAATGGGGGATGCCTCCAAAGTGTGCGAGTATTGGGCACAGAGGGGTTAAGTCAGAGTCATTGTCAACGGCGGGAATAAACTCAGCTCCGAACAACTCACCCAACCTGAGTCCAAGTGTCAATGGCCGCTCTACCTGTATATGTATGTTTGTGTGTGTGTGTGTGTGTGTCTGTGTGTGTGTGTTTGTGTGTCTGTGTCTGTGTTTGTGTTTGTAAGGGAGAGTGTTAAAGCGTGTTAGCGAAACTTTCCACTACATTTTTGCTCGAATTTTTTATTTTTTTTATTTTTGTTGCCTTTGCGCTGCAAGTTTCATGACACAAACACAACGACGCCGGCGTCGACAGCGACTGCGACTGCGACAGCGGCAACAACAACGACATCGCTAACGCAAGCAGAGTGACAATAAATTGTTAAGTGTAAAAAGTTTATAGCATTTGAGTGAGTAAATGATGGCATCCGACTGGAGCAACTGGCAACTGAGCTTGTCAGAAGTTCAAACGAGATTTCGTGTGCTGTTTTTGCTGTTGCAGCTTATAAAGCGACGGCAGCAACGCATGCCCCGCAACATATTTTGTGGCACTACTTTAAAGCGGCAACAACGACCATACTGCAACAACTACTTATGAGCTTTGAGTTGGATTTTTTTTCATTTTCTTTTTTTTAACATGAAAGTCGTTTCAAGTTTGAGTTCAGCTCAAAGCGCTGCGCACAGCCGATCAAAGAAAGAAGCCCTAAAGGTGCAGCAGCAACAACAGCAATATATGTATACACTTAGAAAAAAAAGTCGACTTAAGATTAAGAAAAACGTGAAGGCATTTCTAAATAGGAAAGGTGCGTCGTTCAAAAATCGAAGGCTTTAATTTACTTACTTCAAGTTACACTTTATATGAACCATAAATTAGACACATTCTATTTCCCACCCTATTTTTCTAAAATATTAGGTCTGACTTTCCTCATTCCACGGTCGATTCTTTTATTATTATATTGATGTTACAACCAAGGTTTTAATTTTCTTACTCCAAGCTAATAAATATGCTTGAAATAAAGAATTAAATCCTAAATAAAATATGTTTAACAGCTGGGCTCAGGGTAAGTTTTGTAAAATATTTTATAAAAGGAGAATATATTTGTGAAAAAATAGAAGGAAAAAACCACACATGTAGTGTAAGTATTTCTAGTTATAAGAAATATTTGTCGCATATGTTGAAATGATTGCTAGAGACCAGAAAATCATTTTAGTTTTAAGGTCGATTTTCATTTTAAGGCGATTTTATATATTCAATTAATAGGGTTTCTTCTGAGTATGATAAAGATTAAAGCCACACAGACATTCTGTGTGAAGCGAACAACTTTATAATTTAAGTTTGACTTTAAAATTATATTACCCAAACAACAAAACATGCTCTTGTCGCGAGTGCTCGACTAGCTGATACTCTGTGCTCATCTCATAATTTTCCTGGATTTGAGATTTTAAAAGCCAACGTATTGTGATAATATACCAACGTGGGTCCCTATATTTCGAATCATATTATACGAGTATATAAGAAACAAAACATTAGCTTGAGATTTGACATACCAAAAATGAGATCTCCAGCTGCTCCGAAATAAATTGAAGGGAATCTGATGTTATAACTCTGTGTAAAACTATTTTTAGTAGGTTTAATCTAATACCATTCACAGCCTAATGTTATTTCTAAGTATTTTATCCAAAATAGAAACAAATCTTAAATTCGCTGTCTAAAATGCTTACCACATGAACTGTTTTGGTTTTGGTTCAGTCGTCAGTCGAGCATATTTTCAAGATGATTTTTAATGAAATCATCAAACACAATCTAAAGAAATAACAGATTCTGGCTTTTTGCCTATCGATAATGTTATCGATCGCTAGCAGCAGAAAGCAGCACAACGCGGACAAAAGAGGTAAAAGCAAAGCAAATGCACTGATAACAGTGCACAGTGCGTAATGAGAAGAAGACAAAGATACTGTTTATGGCAGCAGACGGACGACTCGTCCCCCCCCTAATCAGCATGCAAATAGACGAAGCATTTGCTGTCGTGTTTGTTGTTGTCGCTGAGCTTTTATCTGTTTGCACTCATCAAATTTCACTCATTGCCACCGCAAAAGGCAGCTCTGTGGCCGTTGCAGCAGCACCGACGGCGGCGGCGGCGGCGGCGGCGGCGTCAACGTCAGCGTCAATGGCCGCCACAGTTAGCGACAGTTGCCGTTAGGTGCCGTCAGTCGCACAGTCTTTCAGCGTCAGTTGTGTTTTGTCAGCGCGTTCGTCACGAAGCCAAAGCGACGCCGCAGCGCCAGAAAGGAAAATAAAAACAAAACGGAAACAACAACAACAACAACGACAACAACAACAACAGGCAAATTCAAATTACGAAAAGTGCCTGACTCAAAGTGAATACTCGATTTGGTTTCGTTTTCTATTTTTTGTATTTTTTATTTGTGTTAGCGTCTAGTGTCTAGTGTGTGTGTGTGTGTGTGTGTGTGTGTGTGTGTGTGTGTGTGTGTTGGTGTGTGTGCCTATTGCATGAGCCAACTGACAAGATGGGCCAAGAGGATCAGGAGCTATTGATACACGGCAGCAGCAAGCATCCCTCTACCGAGCAGTTGCACAATGTAAGTAATCAAAGGCAATAGCAGCACAAAGAAAATGTTGCATGCTTCTAGGCGACAGCAGCGTGTGAACTAACAGCTACTTTAGACCGTTCCACATACGCGCCACAAACACCCCCCACACACACACCCCGCACACACAGTATAAACCGCAAGCCGACGCATTGCATCAGCCATAAACAAGAATCTATAGAATCTATAGAAACTATGACACAGACTAACTAAGAGCGATAGAGAGAGAGAGAGATGAGTGGAACGCATTATGTTAAACAAATGTTGCAACACATGTAATTGGAGGCACGAATAATAAGTGTGTGTAGAAATGCATTCACATAACAACATCAATTGAACAATCAACAATCTGTACTCGTCTATTGTGCCAATGACCTTGATTTTCATTTGTGCTAGCACCCCCCACACACCCAAAACAGTTGTGGCCATTGTTCGAATACATATGAACATATTTACGTATATATATATATATATATATATACTAGTAAACAATCATTGCGACTAATCTATTTATCAATATCTGAATGCTAACCAAATGTGCAGAATATCATGCTTATTTGCCAATTGAAATGTAAGCTACGGGTCTAAAGAATAATGGCTACATTAAAGAAAAAAGATCAAGATAGAACGTATGAGAATATATCCTGAACACGCCGAAGATTGAATACTCTTGCAGAGCGGAGCTCATCTCCTGCCATCTAAATTTCACTATTAATTTAAAATTCCGACCGATGCCAATTTGCACCAAAATATGCAAAATAAAATAATACGCAGAATTAGTCACAGAGCTATATCGATCAAGAATACTGATATATATACTGATCAAGAATACATATAATTAGTTATAGAGTCGAAGACACTTCTTTCTTTCTATATTCTATAATCTTCACGACCAAATTTTAATACCTTCGCACTTTATAATTACTCCTTTGTTGTCCTTTCAATATACTTTATGAGAAATGTATTTTTCATCAGTTTTGCTATTGTCGAATTCTCTCTCAGGAAATACCAAAGTGCTATTTAAATAAATAAAACAAATACCAAAACTATCTAAAAAGGCTTTTTGCTTTTTAGATAAAAAGAGATAAGCAAGTAAATCTCATAGAATACTTAAATGAGTATAAATATTCTTAAACAAATACTCGAGCAGCAAACAAATAAAAAGTTTGCATTGATAACCTTTAATTACACCACGTTCTTTCAACTAGTTCAGGTTTGAATCCCTGACACCTTGCATAGCTAAGCACTGTTGTACTGCTTTCAGATAATGTTGCAACTACTATTTGATACACCTATGCTTTTGGCATATCAAGCAATGGATACAAATTGGTGCAGCGATGCATGCGAGTAGAGAAGACAAACAACAAGTGCATATATATATAAATATATATATATATATATATATATATATATATATATATATATATATCATTTGGGTGTCAGATAACACATCTTTATAGTTATTGCCCTATCTCACAGCGTATTTGTATCTAACTACCTGAGTATCTGCAGCTGTATCTTTCGACGCGTATCTGGCAAGTGTTTGACACATGTTCTCTCTTGTTGTCATCGTCTTGGCTTGGCTTCTTTCTGTTCGCATTCTTTGTGTGTTTTTGTTTTTGTCTTTTATTGATATTGCTTAATCCACTCTTATCTGGGTCATTATTTGACTGGCCACTCAACGTATCTATATCAGCACCAGCATCTGTACTCGTATCTGTATCTGTCTCTGAATCTTCGCCTTGGCAGCTCACGGCGCTGTCTGTCGAGTATCTCAATATCTTAGGCCCGTCTGTGTTGATTCTAGCCTTATAGGCTTTGGGTCCAGTCATGCAATCAGAATGAAGAAGAAGAAGAAGGGCGTACATCGCTTTTCGTGTTCTTATTTTCAGAGAGAACGGCTCGGATATAGTTTTATTTGTATCCATATTATATCCAACCGCATTGCATTTACATAATAAAGTTTAAATTGATTTTGGTTTTCTTTAACTTTTTCTTGGTAAAGTGCAGTAGAAAATTAGTTCGATTAAATTAATTTTTTCACAGCTTATTTCTTTTGTAGATGTTTTCTTTTATCGCTGATAGTTCAAATTCCAATAAAACTCAAATTTTTGGTTAATGTTGAGCAAAGTGGCTTTCCCCAAGTTCTTGCCAAACTTTAGCTTATTTTCCTCTCCAACAGAAAGTCCATCTCCTTGAAAACGGATTTAAAAATGAACAAGAAAGTTTTTGGACCACGGCCTGCAAGACTAGGTAATCTTCGGTATGCTTTATATAGTTGTACCTTCTCCTTAAATAAATATTAAAATTCACATTTAAGGTCTCGGCTGAAATTAAACGAAATCTTTGGCGATAAGCAGTTTCTCGTATTTCTTGGAATTACGTCTTAAAATAAGCCCTCGAGCACTTCCTGATCTTGGTTGTTTCGAGAAGTCCGCAAGTTTCCAATCAATATTTAATTCACATTTGTCCACCTCAAGCTTTGCTCCTCGCATTTCCAGGAAAACAAATTTCGTCATCTTTATCTACCTATATATATATATATGTATATATGTGTATGTACATAACGGTTGAGCCCATGGGTAGGGCTTCCAGAGACTGAAACCAGAGCTCACCGCCCACATTGTCCGTTGCGGTTGTTGTCTCCACTACAAACCGCCATCCCACCCACTCCAGCCCACGCTCAGCTCAGGCGGTCCAGCGCTGGCTTGCAGGGTTTCCATGCCTGGCGGCCCCGTCCCCGTGGGCAGAGTCGGAGGTGGGCGCTAATTGACGGCGTCGCGGCAGACTGATGGCCGCAATATGAAAAGCTTTCTGCGTTTCACCTAACGCAATCATAATAATTTGTATAAATAATCATCAAAATTAAGCAAAAGCTGCTGGCGATGCAAACAACATTGAGCGAGAGATATTGTGTGTGTGTGTGTGTGTGTGTGTGAGGGTGTGTACCCACTCTCTCCCTCTCCCCCTCTCTCTCCGTCTCTGTGTCTGTCCCTGCTTTCCTCTGTCCCAACAATCGGTCATTCATTCAATCCAGAAAATGTCGCCCTGGCTATTAATAATGCGACTCGTTCAAGTCCTGTTTGCTGCTCTCTGCTGTTGCTGCCACTCCGTCTTTTACTTCTTCATCTTCTCGGTCGCTTCTTCTTCTTCTTCAGGCTCCTCATCTTCTTCTTCTTCTTGTTCTTCTTCTTCTTCTTCTTGCTGTTGTTGTTGTCCGTTGCATTTCAATTTGGCTCGAGAAATTGAAGGCGGCCACGTCGAGGTAAACGCGAAAAATTTAATATCCGTTACATGTGGCAGAAACTGTGGGTGGTGGATGGGTGGTATTTGGATGGTGCTTTTGGTTTGGTATGTGGTGCGATGTTGTGCGCCACGGCACGGAATGCTGCACGGCCCCAGCAAAATTGTTTTCACAACAAATGAGGCCGAAAAATGTTATTAAAAAGTTTTTCCTGTATTTATTTGCTTATGTTGTGTTCACATTTTTGTTATTGTTGCTGCTGCTGCTGCTGCTGCTGCTGCTGCTCTTGTTGTTGTTGTTGTTGTTGTTATTTTCATTTTCTTTGGCGTTGCTTAAGTGTGTGTTGCTATAATATCTTGTTATCTGCACTCCTCTTGGACGCTCCTTGGAGCTTGAGTTCAGTTTGACCCGCGGTCTGTATTTTACATTTCATATTTATTTAATTTTTCGTACTTTCTACTTTGGGCTTTGTTGAATCACTTCTTTAGCTGCTGTGGCAACGCCTTTGGCCGCAGCCAGCAGGTATATCTGTTCTGACCGCCAGATGTCGCTAGTCGCAACATTGTTTGTAATTACCTGAAGTGAGCACAGTTTGAGCTTGGAAACTAAGTATTTGAATGCTGTTAATGATTATTAATGTAATGCAGCAGCGGATGTAAATATAAATTCGTCAACTCACAGAACTTAAGTCTTAAGTCTTAAGTCTTCAATAAAGTTTCTTGCCAACTTACTTTTCATTCTAAAGAACTTCTGCTGGCCATGCGATTGTAGATGTTATTAATTAAGCTTAAATGCCTATAGCTATGCACATATAAGCTACTTATTAATGGCATTCTGCAGGGAGGAGTCATAATTTAATAATTAACAGTTTCAAGGCAACATTCTAGCTAAATTGAGTAAAATACTATGGAACTTGGACTATAACTAAACGATTTCTTTTGTGACCAATAACAAGAAATCGAGCAAACAAGATCAACGTTAGAAAAACAAATGCGTAATGTATGCTAAGTAAATTACGCAATGCTCAATTGGTCAATCAATTGACGCTGCTGGGACACTCAGACACTCGGAGGACACTCAGCGAAGCATTCAAAACTGATTCAGTGCACTCGAATAGAACATTTCGAAGGCAAACTTTAGCACTCATTCACTCACTTGCCACTCGGGGCAAGTCACCTTCAAATGGCAATAATGTCGCTAACAATGTCCCAAGCTCAAACCCTCGCCGACCCGTATAGCTCAATAATAAAAAAAGAAACAAAAAACAGAAAACAAAAAACAAAAAACAAAAAAAAGAAGCAAAAAACGCAATTCAAGCCCTCAATCTGAATCCGGGTGCGATTTGCATTTACGCCGGGCAATTGTCTTACGAAGTGGCAACATGGCCAGCCTTTCTATCTCTATCTCCATCTCTATCCCTACCACTACCACTAGCTCTTGCCCTCTCATTCTATCACTCTCTCAACTGCGAACAGCTTCGACACCGTCTGCGGCTTATGGCCGCCCTAATTTGCACATTTTAAATGGTCGAGTCTCGGGTCTTTCAACTTGCCGGAGTTCGCCTCGTCCCTCGAAAAACTTGGCAATTTTTGTATTTTGATGAAACTCAGGCAAAAGCATCGCCATCCCCCCGCCACGCCCCGTTTTTATTTAGGAATTGGTCGTAAGTAGGCCTTGGGATTAGCACGCCGAAAAGATTTACGCGTCGTCGCCCTTTTTTATGGGCACAAGTTTTTAGCTATTCGCGTTAAATTGAAAAGTTTTCAAACCTTTTTACCCCGAACAACAACCCTGCCAAGCACAACACCCACATTCACACATTGGCAACTCTACATCTACATCTATCTCTATCCAACTGACAACAGGGGGAGCCCGCAACGGCGACATCAACGTCGATGGCGCCCACTTCGCAGAGCTGCATTAGCCAAAGCTTTGGCCAGGCCAAGAACTATGGCTCGTTCAGCAGATCCGATGACTCACAGGTGCCGGAGACGCTCACCTATGCCTGGCACAATGTCGACATCTTTGGTGCAGTCCATCAGCCGGGCTCCAATTGGCGCCAGCTTGTGAATCGCACCCGTGGACTCTTCTGCAACGAGCGCCATATTCCTGCACCCCGCAAGCATCTCCTTAAAAATGGTAAAAAAAAAAAAACATTATTCTACTTCTCACTAAACACCGCAAAAAAAAATAAATAAAAAATACTAATAAACGAAAGAAGCGAGAAAAAATCATGGTTTATTCCAAATTAAATTCGATTTGCTATATACTATTTTTCATAATATTTGTTTAAAATTTATATTCACGTTTTCAATCAAAATCTTTTTTGCGAAATTAATACAAAAATAAAATGAAAATGCTTTATTTTCACACACAATTTTTGTTCATTATTGAAACAAATTGAATTGCTTTGTTGCTTTGTTTTTATATCTGAATTTGATGTTTTCAATTTTTAAGCGACCAGCCAAAAATACATTTCGTGCTCAACATTTAGCTATATCTAAGTCTGTAAGCAAATACTATTTTAGCCATTTTGGCTTACACACAATTTGTGTCTAGCTATATTTTTAACTACATCATAATACCATCGTATTATCTACTGTTTTCCTTGGAATTGAAAGCAATCTATTCCTATATCTGTATACCCATTTCCTGGTCTTCTCATCCACAGTTTGCGGCGTGGCCTATCCGGGTGAGCTGTTGGCTGTAATGGGCAGCTCCGGTGCCGGCAAGACGACCCTATTGAACGCATTAGCCTTCAGGTCGCCGCAGGGAGTTCAGGTGTCGCCGTCGAGCGTGCGATTGCTCAATGGCCAGTCGGTGGATGCCAAGGAGATGCAGGCACGGTGCGCCTATGTGCAGCAGGATGATCTATTCATTGGCTCGCTGACGGCACGGGAGCATCTCATCTTCCAGGCGATGGTGCGCATGCCACGGCATTTGACCTTTCGCCAGCGGGTGGCCCGTGTCGATCAGGTCATCCAGGAGCTGTCGCTGAGCAAGTGCCAGCATACGATTATTGGAGTGCCTGGACGTGTCAAGGGGCTGTCTGGCGGTGAGCGGAAGCGTTTGGCCTTTGCCTCGGAGGCACTCACCGATCCGCCGCTGTTGATTTGCGATGAGCCCACCTCGGGCCTTGACTCGTTTACCGCTCACAGCGTCGTCCAGGTGCTCAAAAAGCTGTCGGAGAAGGGCAAAACCGTTATACTGACCATACATCAGCCATCGTCGGAGCTGTTTGAGCTGTTCGACAAGATACTCCTCATCGCCGAGGGTCGCGTCGCATTCCTTGGCACACCAAGCGAGGCTGTCGATTTCTTCTCCTAGTAAGTACTTGCAACCAATCACATTACGCATTGTAATGTATGTAAACAGACAAGTTGCTGGAATCCTACGAATTAAAACCGGTTCAGTTTCATACAGCTTAAAAGGTAGAAAGCGTATTTCTATACGTGTGAAAATTGCTGTCACGATATGTCACGCAAAATCCGATAAATGAAGGTGAACACTTTCTGGACAGAGAATTCATTTGGAGGTCAAATCATGACCAAGCATGAAAATTGGGTCAGTTTCGACAAACTTATCGCAGCTTTAAGTTCGGGTATTTCTAGGCTTATACTTAACTTACAATTAAACAAGTTTCCCGTGATTTGTTCTATCCCCAAAGAACGGAGTACCTTATTATTTTAGATAGTTCTAAGATCACAACAACCAAAGAGTTCTATTGAAATGCAGACAGCATTGTCTCTAAGGGGGAAAATACTTTCTACTTTCTTCACTTGCGATCTTTTTATTATTTTCGATGATAGAAAAAGTATCGTTGAATCATTTTCAAAGAAGAAAAAAAAACGAATAATGCCGCGATCCCTTCCTCTCTGTTCCATCCATTGATTGAACTCATTTCGTTCCCCACAGTGTTGGCGCCCAGTGTCCGACCAACTACAATCCGGCCGACTTCTATGTGCAGGTGCTGGCCATTGTGCCAGGCCGGGAGCTGGAGTCGCGAGAGCGAATTGCCAAGATTTGCGATAACTTCGCCATTAGCAAGGTGGCGCGGGATATGGAGCAGCTGTTGGCTGCCAAGGCCCAAACGCAGCCGTTGGAACAGCCCGAGAATGGATATACATACAAGGCGACATGGTTTATGCAATTCCGTGCCGTACTCTGGCGCTCCTGGCTCTCCGTGCTGAAGGAGCCACTGCTCGTGAAAGTGCGACTCATACAAACAACGGTGAGATGCACACAAGTCCCCACCTCACCATGCTACCACTTTCTCTCTCTGTCTCTCTCTCTCTCTCTCTCTCTCTCTCTCTGTCTCCTTGTTCTTTGGCTAATGTGTCGCACCCTTTTTTTAGATGGTAGCTGTGCTAATTGGGCTGATCTTTCTGGGCCAGCAGCTAACGCAGGTGGGCGTGATGAACATCAACGGAGCCATCTTTCTCTTCCTGACAAACATGACTTTTCAGAATGTGTTTGCCACCATCAATGTAAGCATTCCCTTTTGTATGTACTTTGTACTTTTCTATAATTTAGTTACAGCATTAATATTCATAATTAAATACATATTTATTGATTAAAAGAGAAAGAAAAGTTTTTATCTGATGAGGACGTGAGAGAAACATCCCAAAATATATGTATTGATGTTATATTGATCTTAAAGTTTTAGTTAAAATATTAAATCCATTATTTTCATTAATTATGTGTGTATATCGAACTTTGAGTATCTGTTTATCGGTTTAATTTTGGCTTTTACTGTCTCTTTCAGGTGTTTACGTCGGAGCTGCCCGTGTTTATGAGGGAGTCGCGCAGTCGCCTTTATCGATGCGACACCTACTTTCTGGGCAAGACTATAGCTGAGTTGCCGTTGTTTTTAACCGTGCCGCTCGTGTTCACGGCGATTGCGTATCCGATGATTGGTCTGCGGGCGGGTGCGCTGCACTTTTTCAACTGCCTGGCGCTGGTCACACTAGTGGCCAATGTGTCCACCTCGTTTGGCTACTTGATATCCTGTGCCAGTTCCTCGACATCGATGGCGCTCTCGGTGGGTCCGCCTGTTATCATTCCATTTCTGCTTTTCGGTGGGTTCTTCCTCAACTCAGGTTCGGTGCCCATCTATCTGAAATGGTTGTCTTATTTGTCCTGGTTCCGTTACGCCAACGAAGGCCTGTTAATCAATCAATGGGCCGATGTGGAGGCCGGCGAGATTAGCTGCACCTCCTCAAACACAACGTGTCCCAGCTCCGGCAAGGTTATACTGGAAACGCTAAACTTCTCGGCCGCAGATCTGCCGCTCGACTATGTCGGATTGGCCCTGCTCATTGTTTGCTTTCGTGGATTCGCCTACTTGGCGCTGCGATTGCGCGCCAGGCGCAAGGAGTGACACCGCCAACTAACGTTTACTTATGCACATGTATACATTATATATGAATGGTTTTTTTTTAAAATTTTTATTACTTTTGTGTCAAACATAGACGAAAAAACTATGCTATGAAAACTACATTTAATGTTAGTAGGCGATTAAACATGCTTTATACACACAACGGAAGAAAACAAAAAATCAATCTCACTTCAAACCACATTCAGCGCAAGCATTAACAAAATTTCAAAACGAGCGCCACTGCAAATTCACCATATAGCAGAAACTCACCACCGAAGCGAAAACCACCATAGTAGAAGCATACAACGTCCGTAAGTAAGCAGACGACAGAAATAGTTAGCAAAATGTATTCCATTGATAAGAGCGACACAGCCATAGTGTGCGACGCAACAAGCAAGCGGTGGCTGCTGCGCGACTCTTTGCGCACATTATTTTTTGTTGTTTTCAGCCAAAGCAGAATAAAATTGTTGTTTGGTGCGAGTGTGCTCTGGCTGCGGCGGTTGGTTGTGTTTGTTTAATCTAATCAGAAGGCCTGTCTCGAAAACTAAGTCTTAAATATTTAAAATTAAGTGTCGCCAACGCACTGCATGCAGTTATCCGTCGCTGCCGCTACCGCTGCCTCAGCTTCAGCATCAGGCTCAGCTCGCCGCACTGCCAATTGGATCGGCGCTAAAATATTATTGCTTTTGTCGCCGCCGTAGTGTTTAGTTCAGATTTTGTTACCGCACGGCGTAAGCGTCGCTGCTCCGCTCAAATTGTATTTTAAATACAAAAAACGAAAACCAACAAGCAGCAGAAGCAGAAGCGCGTTGTAATTTAATCAATAATTCAGTGGGAGTTTTGATAAGTGGCCGAATCGAATCGAAACGGTGTGCAGCGAAATAGAAATCGAGGCGAATTGCCTGCGTTGCGGCCAATTGATTTTTCACCAAATACCAAATATTTTTGGTAGACGGCGCATTCGCCCCACGACGTGAGCCGGCAATTTACCCTCCCTACTCCCCACACCCACCCTCCCCTTTGCCAGCAGGGAGGCCCTAACCTCAAAACAGCTGTTGCATACCAGCGGCCAGCAAAACGTGTAAAGCAAATCTTGGAGCAATAACAACAACAACCATATTCATAATCATCACAATATGGACATCGAGACGCTTCGCAGTGAATGGGATGAGCTCAATCGCGAGTACACCGAACTTGAGGTGAGTTTTTATTGTGGTTTTTGTTGTTGTTGTTCTTCATCTTCTTGTCTGCACCTTGAAACGGTTGCTAGTAAAAATACATAAATACATATTTTGCCTGTTGTAGACGTGCAACAGACGCTACATTGAGCTGCTGGAGCAGCTGTATCAACACCAGCAGAAGTGCTTCAACGAGATCAAACATCAGCGATATCGCATGAATCAAATAACGGCTTCGATGCGACAGTGAGTATGAGAATGACAAAGCAATCCCTGAGTACAAAAAACCAACCCTTCTACAATAGTTTCATGTACTTTGTACACTTTAAAGTAAATACACTCACATATATATTATAGGGTTGGGTTATGTGAGTTCGCACATATATATATTTATATACAGGAACGGGCATATTAACTTGCTAGAAGTGGTCGCGTGGCACGAGTTGATGACTTAAAACATTATTATTCGTTTGTAGTTGCATAAAATGGTAAATGAACTCGCACGAAATTTAAAGAAAAAAAGTCAGGAAAAATATACTTAAATTTGTAGTATTTTATTTATTCAATGTCGACGCAGAAAATGTTTGAAAAGTTATAAATAATTAAAAAATAGATGTAGAAAAATATATATATTTAAATAGAAAATAGATATATTCATATAGAAATAGTGCCATTAAATGCCTTTTACACAATGTTTCGGCTATTAAGAAAACTCGTTAAGCTTTGCATCGCTATGCATTTGAAATGGGCTCGCTGACACTCGAATTCGTTACATTGCCATGGCTTTTATAGCCATAATGAGCAACACCATTTTGAAGTTTTCCGATTGGAATTGGAATTTGATATCAATCAGTTATTGCTGGCAGCAAGTTTCCTACCCATGCTTTCTAATCGGACTCGCTCACACACACACACTTATTTTGTTTTCTTGTGGCTTATCAATCAGAACTGTAAAACACATGTATAGTGGCAATTAGTCAGAAAGGTGGGTCTTATCAGGTCTTATTTAGGCTAACGGCTGGCAGCAGCTGTGGGTCTCGTATCTATATTTGTATGTGTGTTTCTTCGATAGCTAGTTGCTTCTAGCCTGGCTCCAATTAGTTTTTACAACTGTGTTTCTTTCGATAAAAACAAAGCTGTGATAAAAGCACGCGTAGACTTTGCTCCACAAACTGATACTTTTGGGCATTTTTATTGCCATGGCCAGTGGCATAACATTTTTATTATTGTTTATTTTTTTTTTTGTAATTGAACCTTTGACCAGTTAGCCGCTCTTCCCTCTCCCCTCCACCTCTCTTCGCCGCCCTTGACCCTATGCTGGCGCATGAAGCGTAAACTAAAACAGCATCGGTCTCAACTCGCAAGCAAAACAAATATTAAAAACCAAACATGAAAATATGGTTGACCGAAAATAATAAAAATAAACAAAACTAAACTCGATGACCAGCTGTTTGACAGTGTGGCAAATATGCTGAGCATAAGGAAAATTAATTATCGCATTTAATCCAAATTTGAGACTTTCATATAATTTTATAATATTAATTTTCTCTTCAGACAAATTACATCTCATGAAATTATAACTATTGGTCGCCCCATATGTTCTTATTCTCTAATTTATAATGAAATAATTATAATCGAAAAAAATTTATTATGTTGTGTAGTGAATTTTGAAACGATTGAACATTTTGCAATATTGATCACAAGTTCAGCAACTGCGACCCACTGTGCTTGGAAGGCCAAGTTGTATTTGTGTTTGTTGTTGTCATAACAGTTGCGAAGTTTTCGTGTTATGTGTGTCACTGATCGCCTGATGAGAGAGAGACCGAGAGAGAGAGAGAGTGAGTGGAGCACATGCACGAATGAGTGCAGTGAGAGCACAAAATAAAGCTTTGCCTCTTTCCACCTCGCTCTTACGCGCAACTTGGCAAAGCGGAGCGAGCAGCACCGCGTATGTTTGCGTGCGTGCGTGTGTGTGCGTGTGTATGTGTGCGTGTGTAGCTGATTGCGTGCTTTGCACTGTCCCCACTCTGCCGACACTGTTTTTCTTTAGCTTGCTCTTGCCACAATGACCTTGCGCTCAGCTGTCTCTGTTTGCTAGATGTACGCTACGCACACGTAAAAGTCAAATATATAGAACACAAATGATTTTGAAATGTCCAAAATAAATGAATGTACATAAATAAAAAAAAAAATAAGCTATTAAAAACTAGCGCTACAAATGTGCCAGAAAAAGCTGGCCGTGCGTTTTCGCCAAATTCATCTTATTAGACATATGGAAATGGTTGGCGCAGCTGCTGCTGGCTTCTAGCACGTTACAATTACTGCCGGTGGTTGTTGTACGCTATTATTGCAGTTCATTATTTTAGCGAAACGGTTCGTTTGCTTATGTACGAAGGTGCATACAGGCACATACACACACACACACACACACATACACACATGCATGCATGCTTGCTTGTGTGTTTGTTCTGGTCAGCTGAAGGTGTGCAATGTGCGCAAACAATCAACAGCAAAATCAGCAACAACAACAACAACAGCAACAGCAACAGCAATTGCAACATTTGCTTTTCAAAACCGGCGTCAAGTGCGCCCGTTAATGACAGCAACGCCTTTCAGAGGCGACTTTGGCGCGTGTGCAAATGGAAAACAATAAAAATAAAATAAATTAATTAATTAAAGGAAAATACCAAACAAAAACAAAGCCAAATAGGCCAATTTTTAGTCATTCATAATGTTGTTAGTATGAGTGACAAATCGATCAAATTTTTCGATCGCTGGCGAACTTCCGCACTTACATAATCATAAACTGATATACATATTTATAAAATATTTATATATATAAGAAATTCTAGATTATTCCCCGTACATATATAATTCGAGTACACATACATACATATGTCACTTTTGGGTCGCTTATCAGCGTTGCCATTTTATACTAGTTATTAGGTGTTTAAAAATAAAAACATGAATTATGCAAGCTATTGATAAAATTGCCAGCAAGTCGAATAAATAACAAAATAGCAAGCACATGTGTACATCATATTTTCATTTGTCCATACATATATATATTTATATATATAGGTGACTATCAATAATGCCTAAATTGAACTTTGACGTGCTGCAAATTAAAATTGGCGTTTACCGAGCGCGCTGCTTATAATTGATATCGACGCGCAGTCTCCATTCCCCTCTTTGAAATCAAGTATATATATTTATGCAAATGGCGAGGCATCTGATGCAACATTGAACCCATTGACCATTGACCCAACTAACGCCAAGCACCTGCATTTTTCGAGTGAACGAGTCATCGTAGCAACATTATTGCAACTGACACCTGCAACAGACCGATACAATTGTTGTAAATGCTGTTGCTATGTGCAAGTTGTCAGCTATAAAATAGGTATTCACCCCATGCAATCACACATTCTCAATTGAAAATAATATTTACAAATCAATTTTTAAGAATATACAAATATGCGAAGAAGCGAGAGCCCGCTATGAGGTACCTCGAACCCAGAATATAGTTGCTAATTGCTAATTGTCTTTAAATTATGTCTTCTTAATATGCCGCCGGATATTATATAAATATAATATTAGAATTATGTCCCATGCACAATGTGGCAATTGCCGATAAACTTACTCTGTTTATGGAATCCGAGAACTTATAGTCTTTAGCTCTTATTGTCTCAGAGATTGGCTTGATGCACTTATAGATGTACTCTATGGAATCGGCTTCTATATACTCAATGGGGTATGAGATGCTTCCTTCCGCCTGTGACACACTTTTGCACAACTTCATTAAGTCCTTTTCCAATATTGAATGGGTTTTCGATGTTTGACAAATCGTACATATATCCGAGATGAGATCATCTAAAAGGAATTGCATTTTAATTATGACACTTACTTAACTGTTTGAAATGAGGATGGACATCGTCGGCTTCGTCAAAGTGATTTAGGACACAACTATTTGAATGCGCTAAGAAAAGGGCATTTATAATTTGAAAAGCTTTCAGCTTTCTTAAATAATTAGCAAAAAATCGATTTTGATTTGCTTAATTGCAGATTTAAAGGGCCAGCTGGTGGCGAGGAGAAGGAGAAGATCGATGATCTGCAGAAGATGTCGCTGAAGCGGAAGGCTCAGCTGCATGAAATTGAGCAATCGCTGCCAGCAAAATCTGGTCGCTACCTGCAGGTGAGTTGAGAGTTCAAAGTTCAGAGCTGAGAGCTGAGAGTTCGCAGTTGAAAGTTGAAAGCGAATTGGATTTACACAAAGTTTGCGTAAGCGACAATTTGCGTCGCTTGTTGAATGTCGTCGTCTTCGCTTAAGTTTGTGTCAATTTGTGTTCATGTTAATGTTTTTCTTGTTGTTGTTTTTATTTTTATTTTTATTTTTATTTCTTTGCCATAGATTATCCTGGGCGATGTGAACGTCTCAATTCTGAACAGAAACGACAAAGTTCGCTACAAAGATGACTATGAAAAGTTTAAATTAATACTCAACGTAATTGGACTGATAATGGCGTTTTTCAATTTGATATTCAACTACAGGTAAGACCGGTGATAATCTCTCATTTAAGAAACCACCGCCGTCCCCGTCCAATATCATCATAACAATATACTTGTGCGCCCACAGAGCCCTGGAGCTGGCCTTCATATTTCTGCTGGTGTGGTACTATTGCACTCTGACCATACGCGAGTCCATACTGAAGGTGAATGGCTCTCGGATAAAGGGCTGGTGGCGTGCCCATCATTTCATCTCAACGGTCGCTGCTGGAGTGCTCCTCGTTTGGCCCCAGGGCGAGCACTGGCAGCTCTTCCGCCTGCAGTTCATGTACTTTAATGTGTACATCAGTAAGTAAACCGAACCAAACCAAACCAAGCCAAACCAAACAGAACCGAATCGAACCAAACGAAACGAAACGAAACGAAAACCGAAAACCAAAGAAAACCATTTCGATTTGCTTAATGAATTCACGTTCGAATGCTTCCGTTTCTTGCACTCGTCCTTTGCAGGCATTGTGCAGTATTTGCAGTTTGGCTACCAGAAGGGACTCCTCTATCGACTCAAGGCGCTGGGCGAGCGCCACAATATGGACATTACCATTGAGGGCTTTCATTCGTGGATGTGGCGCGGTTTGAGCTTCCTTTTGCCGTTCCTCTTCATTGGGTACGCCTTTCAGGCCTACAACGCCTGGACGCTGTTCAAACTGGCATATTATCCGCCAGATGCCCCGTGGCACGTGTCTGTCATGTGCGGGCTCTTTCTGCTGCTTTTCTGCGGCAACATTGCCACCACCATGTGGGTGGTGCCCGAGAAAATACGCGAGCGTGCCAAGGAGCGTTATCGATTGCAGAGCATGGGCAAGTCCATGAAGCTCAGCAAGGAGATGAAGGTAAGCTATTCTTCTTTATAAACGAAAAAAAACAAAATGATCGAAGATCATGCCCAAAATAATAAAAATCTTTTGTAGGCATTAACATTGACGTCTGCATTAATATCTGTAAACCAAGCGAGCTGCAAAGCTCTCTTTAATACCAAACTCTCGTATCATTCCTTAATATTTGCAGAACAGCGCCAGCGACTTGGACATATCGGGCAGCTCGCAGGCTGCGACTGTGATGGCGGCGGAAACGTCAACGGCAACCGAGAAAAAGGCGAACTAAAGCATTTCTGAGCATTTGTAGCGCTCAGTCTAATTGTCTATTTCATATAGTTGTTTTTTTTTTGTTTTTATTTTCTGCTACTTAGTTTGCACACCTATTTATTCACCTTGCTTTAAGCTGAAGTTTCGGCAACTTATCTTTATTATTCCCTTTCGGCTTATCGCACTCATTGATTTTTCCTCCAAATTCTAGTTTGAGCAGCAACTTAGCCAAGGCATTCATTTAATGTGGGAGGGGAACAAGTAGGAAAACAAATGCTGTAAATTTATACTATGTACATTATTTTTTTTTTTTTCAATTCCTAGGTATACGTATATATGTAAACATATATATTATAATTTTTTTTTTTTTTGGACTTGCTTGTAGAGATAATGCAAAGAAGAAACGTGAAATGAAATTGTAAAGTTTTGTGCGCAAGAGAAGCAAATTGATACTGAATGAAAAGAAATTGCACCACACAACAAAATAAACAGAGGCAAAAGAAAAAAATTGATTGCAAGAGAAGTAACAAACAAACGTGATGTTTTTTCTTGTTTGTCTACTGGGCTGGTGGTGGCGGGGTAGTGGGGTAGTGTGGCGGGGGTGCAATTGTTGCACAAATGTGTTTTCGGCAACGAGTGTGTCTGTGTGTGTGTGTGTGTGTGTGTGTGTGTGTGTGTGTGTGTGTGTGATAAACGCCACTGCAATTACATTGGTGACATTGACCACAAATCATTGAATTGCGTGTTCAGCAGCGGCATTTAAAGTTGACCATCATGGTTTTAGCCTCGACTAAAACTCCCCAAATTGCAGCGCGCTTTCAATGTATGTATAAATCATATATCAAATGCTGTGCTCATTTTATAGCTGAAGCGCATGACTGGAGTACTAGAGAGATACTATATTCAATACCAAAGTGATAACGTCTTAATTGCGCCTTGTTTGCTTTGCTACTTTTAGCTGACATTTAAATTGTTAGCATTACTGACCACGACCCTACCAAATGACTTTCCGAGTGCTTCAATTAAATTCGGTGTCTCCACAGTTTTTATTATACTCTGTACCCATTAAATATTTACCAAGCAGGGTATCTTGAAGTCGTGAAAGCATGTGAAACTTGCCGACGATGCATACATGTATGCTCGATCAGCAGCAAGAGTTCAAGATAATTTCCGGTTATCGATTACTTTAGCCGATTAATAATCGATTGCCGATTACAATAAAAATCACAAATTCGTGGTCTTCAGCATAATATTTTTGAAACCAAATTTCATCAAGAGGCATAAAAATTGTCCACGAAATTTCGATATTATTTGGTACAGGGTGTTGCCAAGTCGAGCACTTTGTCAGTCACTTTAGTAGAGCACTCTTTCTTTGTCTTAGGCTCCAATTTAATTGTGTTTTCTGCGATTTGAGCTCTGCCGCCTGAAAGTGGACCTGGACCCAGACCTGGACCAGGACCAGGACCAGGACCAAGACCAGCACCGTCTGATTGCCCGCGTGATTCAATTTGCTTAGGCGGTGGATGCGTCTACAAAGGCAAACGGGCAGCGACAAAGATGGAGGTGGAGGTGGAGGTGGAGATGGAAGGGTGCTTGGCATCTCTTGTTTTACTGGCGGCCATTAATGCGGCTGTCGTCTGGCTGTTTTTGCAACAAAAGCCCTGCAATGCGGCAAAAGCGGCGGTTTTTGTGCACCAACGTTTCCTCGCCATTTGGCCAACGCCCCCGCCTCACCCCTAGCCCATTTGTGTGGGCTGTGTGGGCTGTAACCGCAACCGCAGCACAGGCGGTCATTGAGGGTACATCCTGTCCCGTTGGCCCGTTCGCCCGTTCGCCCGTTCGCCTGTCCTCGTTCTCGTCGTCGTCCTCGTCCTCGTCCTGGCCATTTGCTTGTCGCGCTGCCGCAGCCTAATTTGGCGAGAGTTCATTAATTGCGTAAACGGCGCGCGCTTTTAATTATGTCGAACGGCGGCTCTGACGCACCCTGGCTCCAAGCTCTTTGAGCGGCGGAATAAGTCTGTGGGGAGAAGGACAGGGTGGGGTGGGGGTGTGGTGTGGGTATGCAGGAGTAATAGTCGTTGCCGTAGTAGTCATAGTCGCAGTTGTAGTAGGAGCCGGCAATTCTGGTCACGGTCCGGGCGTATTTTGTGCATTTGTGGCATTGTTTGCATCGTTGTGCAGTCCAGCCAGTTGCTCTTTGCCGCGTTGGTTGCCTGTTTTTCTGCGGCACCGACGGAATTGACGACTTTTGGTCGATTCAGCCGCAAAGCACATCATGTCATGTGTGTGTGTGTGTGTGTGTGTGTGTGTGTGTGTGTGTGTGTGTGTGTGTGTGTGTGTGTGTGGCTCTTGTGCGATTATCATTTATTGCAACCGCATACGGGAAATTACATTGGCATTCTGAAGTGCGTAATTCGTTAATTTGATAAGCATACGCCATGTTAAACAGTCGATTGAATAGTCCAATGGCAACAAAAATTGGCATTAAGGCCCACAGCTAAAAGCAAAATTAATGCCAATGGCTTTGTTTTCAGCCAGTCCAAAGTGCCGCGGGTCAATCGACAAATTGTGTCAAAAACAAGTGCTTGTCCTCTACTCTGCCCCACTCTATCCACTATTGAGTGCAAATCATTGAGGGCATATCAGTTGTATACCCTTGTAATTTGACCGTGAAGTCAAATGAAAGCGTATCTGACCCCATAAAATATATAAATATTCTTGATCCAGTCCATATAGCCATGTTCTTCGAGTCAAAGGTGTCCTGCTGGCGCCTGGAATACATCCGTATTTTTACAGGCCCGACCCTATAACTACAGCCATATAGCCATCGGAACGGAAGCATTCAAAATGCGTGCTTATATGAAAAACTTTATTGTTTGTCAAGATATTTGGACGAAACCAGCTACGAGTTTTATTAGGCTTTTAGTACTTTTAGTAATTGGACATATTGGCCATATTATATAGCTTCTAAAGGAAAGATCGCTCGGTTTATTGAAGTTGGTTTAGAGCAAGTTGGGAGAGTACATAATCTTAAGACAAATTATCCAAAATTGCTTACTTCTATGCGAACAAATCTGCCAGTTTGGGGCTTCTCTCAATGAAACTAGCGTGAAACTTACCATAAATATATAAATTTCATGATTTTGCCGCTGCTTTCAAATTACTCACGAGTCTGATATCCCTAATTTTTGATTTGTAGGCGAAGCACTCAATGAAAAAAAGCTGCTGAACGAGCAAAAAGTCAACATAATTAAAAACAATTAGTGTAAATTAATAACAATTCGCAAACAAATCGTAGCAGAAAAAGTAAAATAGAATTTGTATTTACCAATACAGCAGCAATGTATAAAACTGCATAATCATTTTTGAATTGCATCAGATGCACAGGAACAATTATTAAAACTGACAGCAATCGAAACAAAAATTAAGCTGACCAAAATTGGATGCGAATGCAAAAGGGACAAAGTTTATAATGAAAATTAATTTGGGGTCAGCTGTTGTTGTTGTTGCTGTTGCTGTTGCTGTTGCTGTTGGCCTTATTATTATATAAATGCAATACTAAAGGGGGGTGGGGGTTGAGGGCAACAGGACAATGTACAGGCCAAAAAGTCATCAAAGAAATTCAATTTGGAAAAGAATCAATGGGGGAAATAATAAGTTTTCTCCCATCCGTTACTTAAAGTTCTCGCTTCTCTTTTCTCCGGCGCCAGACAAAGAGAAATGCGAAATGTAACAAAATAAAAATAAATACAAAAAAAAAAAAAAAAATCGACGATAGCAAATTAAATCGAGCAATCAAATGATCATAATAGGTTAATCAAGAACAGCAGCAGGCGGACAGGCTGGAGCAAGAGAAGGAGCTGAAGCTGGAACTGGAGCTGGAGCTGGAGCAGAAGCGGGTGAGGGCGTCCCTTTTGCCTGTGGCCTTTTGGTGCTGCTGTCCCGGTCTGGTTGGTTGGGTCTGGTTGGGTCTCGTTGCGCCCTTCTTGCCTCAGCAATTTGTCTCCTTTTCCTGCTGTACAATAGACAAATTGAAATCGCAAAATAGAAAAATGGCAGTCACACACACACACACACACACACACACGGACACACGGACACACAGACACACACGTATGCAGGTTGACATACAAGCAAATAAATAAGTGCACTCAAGTATGTAATATGGGCAACAACAACAAAGACTGGCTGTCCCTGGTCAGACAATGTCTAGCTGGCGTTTGCTGCTCCACTTTCCACTTCCACTTCCACATCGGCATCCGCATCCGTGCTCCTTTCCCCGTTTGCCGCCACATCCAAACAGCGACAATCGTGCGGCAAATGTAGCGTAAAATCGGCAACATCGTCATAGTTAGCCCACAAAATTGTTAGTTTCGTTACTGTCTGGACTCGGCTTTCCGTAATCAGTTGCCAAACTTGGCTGCTTGGCTGCTTGGCCAGCAGCGCAGCTCCAACTCCAACTCCAGGTCCAGCTTCAGCTCCAGCTCCAGCTCCAGCTCCACTTTCAGCTCCAGCTACAGCAGCTGATTTATGGCTGGCACACGCGTTTCGCCAAAGCTCTTACATTTATTCACTTGCAGCACTTATGATCCACACACACACACACACACACACACACAACAAAAATACAGGAAGAAAAAAATCAGCGTGAGACCAAAGCAAATGGCTTCAGCTTGTTGGCAACTTTGACAGATCAACAGGAAGCGATAGCGTTTCATGTTATAGGATAATTCCGGCAGAAATAAGTCAAGTACATATTTGCTAATATTTTGAGCTCTGCTCTTATAAATAATGTGCTTCAACTATCAGTATCAGCCTCTCAAAACCTAGAAATAATGCCGTAATCCTTGAATGCAATTACTCTTTGAGTTTCTACACAGAGAGGTTTTTTCCTTAAACCTTAAACCTTTTAGATACAACAGTATTTCTATTTATTTTTCATTTTTTAGTAGATTGAACGATTTAAGCAGGCCAAGCTTAACTCAAATGCATTATCCTGATAAGGATGATAGTTAGTTAGTTGGACGAGTTAGTGTTTCTAAATCACGAGGCAACAGATTCGGCACCGAAACAGTGACCGAATTGCACTTATTAAGTAGCTAACAACATGGTGCAAGTATCTAATATCATTGCACAATAACCCACCCAATCGCGCTCTCGACGAGGTGGACCCATTGATGTAAGCTTATTTGGGCTGCAAGCAGCACGATTCGGGATTTGGGCAGCATCCATAGGAATTTGCGTTTGAATTATGTGACGCATTACGAGGGCCGTCGGCGACGGAGCGAGTGCCACGCACTCACAAAACTTTAGCACAAATTGAATTATGCAGTCGAAGTAGAAGAGTGAGAGGGAGAGAGTGTGTCACGGGGGATGGGGCACGGGGCACGAGGCAAAGAGCTGACAGCGGAGCCATTAAGCGAACAAAACGACCCGGAGACGACGCAGCGCGATGCCCTGACTTTGGGAAATGTAACTGTAATTTATTGAAATTTGTTAGCGCCGCCACGAGCACAGACACAAACCTGCCACAAAAGCGGAGGCGACTCCCAAAAAAAAGAAAGAAAAAACAAATAGAAAAAAAACCAGCAATGTCCCAAAAACCATCCAAGCCCGACAAAAAGTTTCAGTCACGTTTTTTGTCACGCCGCCGCTGGTCACCAAAAATTGCACCGGCGGTCAAAAGTCAGACGCTTTCATAGTTTTACTTATTTCTTCTTCTTTTTCCTTTCTCTTGTGTGTATGTGTGTGTGTGTGTGTGTGAGTGTGTGTGTGAGTGTGTTTTTTTTTTTTTTGGGGCCACCGCACGCGCCACTCACAGTGCGGTGCCGGCAGGGCTCGACTGTCATTGTTTAATGCATATATACATATATATATATATATATATATATATATATATATATGTATTATGTGTATTAATATATTTATCTATATTCGCATACACGTACTTAGAAGCATTATGAATATTAAGGACAGAGCCACTGAACACACACAAACTTGCAAAACACACACAGTTAACTACTAAGCCAAATAGACTAAGAGGTTTATTCCCATAGAATATTGATTTCGAAATATAGCTCTATATATTTGTAGGAGAACGATATATTTAAACTTAAGGTTATAATCTGAATTGCACACGACACTTAATTAATAAGTACTATTTAATTTTGAGTCGAGTCGTAAATTAGGGAAAATTGACTACTCGTTGTCTTCTTTGACTTATCTTATCTTTTGCACTGACTCACAATTTAAGCAGAATGAATGAGAAGAAGAATAATTCGAAATGGAAAATATTAAATGATCTAATAAAAGATAGTGTCACACGTACATAAATAAAAAATAAAAACAATTTATTGCATGCAGTAGTGCAATTTGTTCGACCAACAGTCGATTCTGATAGAGGCTGATGGACAGAATCGTAATGGATTTAATGGACGTATAGATCGACAAGTTTGTGTGTGGTACTTGCTTCCACGTCATTGCCCATGCCTTGTGACCAGACAATGTTAGAGTAATTTTTGTCTCCAACAGTTTGTTGCAAAAAGGACACAAAAACATTGTCCATATCACAGATGGTTCTTCCTGCTTGTTGCTTGTTGCTTTTGCTTTTGCTTTTGCTGTTCATATAATTGCTGGCCAAAGCTATTTTATATCGCAGCCACGTTGGGTTACAAAGTCCCGCCCCCTACCACCCCCCGCCCCCCAAAAAAAGGGCTGTAACTGCATCGTCCGCGGTTGCATGCGAAAAAGTTTTTAAGTGCCACACTCGGGGGGGGGGGGGTGAGCGTGGGGGATATCCGAACTGTGTTGCAGCTCCCACTGAGGATGGGTAAATTGTGCTACTTGCTAAGCTGTCCATCTCATCCCCACTTAACTTGCATACGCTGCGCTTTTCTATTAAGCACCCTCGACTCGTCTCATTTGTTGCCTATTTGTCCGGGGCCTAGACTGTCCTGTCCCTGGGCACACCGACATCGTAAAAATGCCAATGAGCCGACCTGAACGCTCGGCATTAAAACTTTTCTCATTTATCAGACGCCAAAGAACGTCCCTGTCCCCTGTCCCCTGTCCCCTGTCCCCCACCCGTCGCCTTCTTCCGTTGGCCGGCAGGTAAATTGATTGTCGCCGCCAACGAACTTCGATGGCTGTTGGTCACCTTGTCGCGCTCCCAGACCGCCCGGTGTTTAATTGCTGTCGTCCCAGGCACATCCCAGAGCCAGGCACTTCCCGGTACCCAGCACCCAGGAACTAAAGCTTATCTGGGCAAGGCGTTGATTAAAAAAAAAAAGAAAAAAAAAAGCGACAATGCCCAGCAAAAGTTTTGAGCCAGACACGAGGAAAGCGAAAGGGGTGCAGGGAGTGGACTATCAGTGGAGGAGCTGGAAACGTGCGGCACTGCAACAAAAGTTCAAGCTGGTTAATGGCCAGACAAACGAGCAGCCGGACAAGTGGCTAATGAGCAACCAGCGGCTTGAATACACGCAAAAAAATTATAATAATACAACTCTGCTCAAAGTTACAAGCAGTTCAACAATCCAGTTGGCATCGATAGATTTTCAATTGATATTGCAACATTTATATGTACATATATCGAAAAGTGATGTTCTGGAAATTATACAAATTGTTTGAGTTGATGGAATGCGTATTCGATAGTCATAAGAAAATAATACAATATATACAAATAAGCAAAGTTATACAAGCCTTAAAATAAATAAAGACTCATAAAATGAATTCACGGTATTATCATCTCAGTTCAGTGGTATAAACTCAAAGTAAGCGTATACCACTTATACTTTTAACTAGTAGACCTGTTAGAGTATTAGACCTATTATTATCTCAAGTGGCAACAATCATCTTATAATTTATACAAAATACCAGAAAACTTGTAACCTTTTAGTTCGATTCTCAGTAATATCGAACTTTAAGTATTTTGTATTAGTATATTTTCATCAAGCATGAGCTGACGAATTGTTCCTTTTTTTTGTACTTCAGGCTAAAAGTGCACGTTAATGAAGCCATTCGGCTTATTTGGCTTACTGGCTGACAACAGAAACATATTGTGTCCAATTAAGAGCATGTGAATAAACATAAAATGTGCATATTTATTTATACTTATACTGTACAGTTTCAATTACTTATCTGTGAAAGAGCTGCCAGCTCAGTTCGCTTTAATCAAGTGCAACAATTTTTGTAATACGGATAATGAAGAACGTTTTCTGGTTTGTTTATTTTATTTTATTTTATTTTTTTAAATTTCATTAATTCAACCTGCTTAAATTGCCATGTTCGCTTGGCATTTGTTTACAATTAACAAAAAGGGCCCTGCCCACAATTCGCTTAATGAATTCGCGCATTAACAATGTTTGCAGCTTTTGCGTCAACTGCCTCAAGCTCCATTCCCATTCCCATTCCCATTCCCCTTTCCATTTTCATTTCCATTTTCAGCGCCAGCTTCGGCTTCAGCTTCAGCTTCAGCTTCATCTCTGTCGCTGTCTTCGCCTCCTGTTTGGACTCCTTGTTCGACGCATTTGCCGCGCTAATGGCAAAAACAATAAATTTTCAGTCAACGCATATATATTAACACACACACACACACACACACACACACACACGCTTCGCAGCTGATGCATCCTTGCCAACGCTGTTGATATACTTTTGATCCCTTTTTTGTAAATGACTTTCAGCATTTAAAATGCGGCAAAATGAATTGACGGCAATTCCATGAGCAACGACAAGCCCGAAACTGTGTCTGAAACTGTGGCTGCGACTGAGGCTGAGGCTGCGACTGAGGCTGAGGCTGAGGCTGAGGCTGAGGTCGTCGCCGCTTTAGTTTAATTATTTGCGCAGCCCAAAAACTCGCCAACACCGGGAAAAAAGGCCAGCAGCAGCAGGAGAGAAGAAAAACAAAAGAAAGCTAGTGAAAATAATAAATAATAATAACAGTTAATGCAATGAGCCAAGTGTTGATGGTCATTGCCCGTTGCTCGTGGCTCGCCGCTGCAGGCGGCAAGGGCGTTCAGAGGTGCGAAAGGCGTGGCACCCGACACACGTGTC
The DNA here is from genome assembly GCA_035042055.1 of Drosophila macrothrix. Taxonomy (NCBI): domain Eukaryota; kingdom Metazoa; phylum Arthropoda; class Insecta; order Diptera; family Drosophilidae; genus Drosophila; species Drosophila macrothrix. The sequence goes on from JAWNLX010000587.1 coordinate 24,050,847, forward strand.
AATTAATTATTAAAAAAATAGAGAAGCGAGAAGCGACTGCTCGACATCAAGATACCCCGTTAAAAGTAGCAATCAAATAGCAGCTGACAACTGACTGACAAATCATATTTATTTTCTATCAACAGAGTTCCACAAGACATGTTGGAACGCTCTATTCAACACAGCTCGACTAGGAGCACCCTAAACACAGCTGATACTAGTTTTTTCAATATGAAAATAAGTTGTTGTTAGCTAAATCGACATTCGCCAATCGTGTATATGTATATATATCACCAGCTGAATGTATTTCAAATTTAGCTGAATTAATTCAAAAATTGTTGCTTCGATTTTACAAATATTGCAGTCTGCTGCAGATGAATCAACGGCGAGTCTGGTTAAAGTCTCAGGCAACAGTGGACGTGGCTATTTTAAATTGATAATATTAATATCGATAATAATAAGAATGTACAATTTAGGTATCAGCATCAGTCATACAGTTGAAGTCATAAAGTTTTCAATTTCGGCCTTCCTTGAAGCAAACTGAGGATGCATTCGCCATTTATGCAGGGTATTGCCTCTACTCGCATTTATTTAAAAGCGCACACAAAGAGAGGACACAGCGACAGGGCGCCAGTGGAGGCTTATAAACTACACAGAAAGTAAGACACACACACGGCCTACACGAATACACCCACACACACACACACACACACACACACACACACACACACACATTTTGAAAATATAACGTTAATCATGTTGATGCGCTTCAGTCGCAGCTGCCCCGCTTAAATGTAAACAACAACAGCCATATCAGTGGCATCAACAACGACAGGAAAAACAACAACAGCTACAAAAATTTGCAGGCAACAAAGGCAAAGTTCGTCGAGGCCGCCTTGAGATATTCCCACAATTAATTTAATGCTCTGCGTGTTTCTGGGGCGCCCCCATCCTGCCTGCATGTGTGTGTGAGAAAGAAGCCTGCGTATCTGCGTACATGAAAGTGTCTGTCTCCGTGTGTGTGTGTGTGTGTGTGTGTGTGCTTTCATTATTGGTATTTCTCTCAGGCCAAACAGCATCAGACCCAGAGCCTAAGTTTATTAAATTCTATAATACTTATTTAAAATAAAGTGAAAACTGTTTTCGTTGGTGTCGAAGACTCACTGAGAATTCCTCTCGGCGATGGTCCTCTACAAGGACTTCCCTTGAAATGTCTATAGTTGGTTCTTACGCAAGTGTCTTTTGGGATAGTCCGAGAAGTTGGATGGTTTTGAAAAAGATGTCTTTAGTCCCGAAAGATGTTTTCCTGTTAGTTCTCAACTATTAGAATATATATGTGAATGAAAAGTGATTTCCTTAACACTTCACTAAATAGCCTAAATAGCTATTGGGGCTTTCAATTCGAGTAAACGATTCGTGCTCGGACTATAATCAAGTTTGTCTGATGTATTTTATGAATGCTCAGGGAGAAATGGTAATGCAATCCTTTTCATAGCCGACTCGGGCTTCATATAAATCTCATATTTTAATCTGCGAACAATTTGCTGAAAGGCAAACAATTCTGGTATTTGCCGACAAATTTTGTACAAAGTTCTTTTGACGCTACAATTTTTTTATGAACGTGCCTGTCACTACACATACATGCAAATATGCTTGTGAATAAAGTTGGTATCTTTGCGGGACGCCACAGTGGAGCACTGGCTGCCTTCCAAGTATGCAATGCATTGCGACATGTACATAAATAAGGCGGCCAGAAGCCAGACAGGAAGAACAACTGCAACAACAGCATCAAATTTTGTGGCAGTAGCTGAAGAAGGGGGCGGGATCGGGAACAGTAGATAGGCCATCGTCAGCCAACATGACCAGCTATCTTGCTTGCTGGGAAAAAAAGAAAGAACACTTAACAAATACTAGCAACAAATGGCAACAACAAACTGAATTGCAAGAACAAGGACTAGACACGATGCGAAGGGGTGCAGTGGGGTATGACTACAACCCCCCTCACCCAAACACAAACAATAGAAACAAAAGCAAAATAAAAACCAATGCAACGCTGTCCGATGTCATTTGACAGACAGACAAGCAACGATCCGCCTTTAAGTCCAACGCAAATCACCTGAACAGGCAGCAAACCAAGCGTCATTCAAGCCAAACAAGAGGGACCTGTTCTAGGGGAGGCAGGGGGCGAGGAGGTTTCTTAAAAGAGATACGTAGTTGCCCCGCACACCGACAATAATAATGGGGCAGCTATGTGAAACGAAACAACAAGTCGGGAAAACATGTACAATCAGTTGAATGCCATCTCGGAAAATATTCATAGTTCTAGCAATGAGTGTCTGTTCGTGTGAGTGTGCTTATGTGCTTAAAACATATTGAAATGGAAAGTTACAGTTCTTACATGTAAGTAAGATGGCCACTTGCAGTGTAGGCAACTGGCTACCATTGGCATGGTAATAACACTTTAAAGTAACATCTGATATATGTAGACAACGATATCGATATCGATCGACTGCTGCAGTTAGTTGAACATAAAACGAATTATGCTCGTACTTTACATATAATAATGTCTACTTCATACTTCATAATTGGAGTTATTCTGGTTTCAGACTACATAGAATACACCTACAATGTTTTACAATAAGTTCTTGATTTGTGACTACTTTGTTTCTGTGCTTCATAAGAATTCACCTTGTGAACTAGTATTCGCTGGAGCTACTACAATTTGCGTATTTTACTTCCAACTGTGCCTGGGACTTGCAAGTAATGCATAGTTTGCAGTTTAGTTTGAAATCCAATGTTCTAAAACAGATGACTTCCCAAATGCGCCCATTTCGAATTTAGCCTACAATTTGTAGTCATTTTTCTGTAGTTTGAAAATGTTATTAAGAGTGTTTTTAAGGTTATCAGGCGGTTTTTGAAAACATACAGGAAAAGGCCAATTGATTTAATAGCTGCGGACACAACAATATTTATTTATATTCATATAAATATTTTAAATAAATTTAATATATAAATATGTTTTATATATGAAATATAAATAGATCTATTTTTGTGTTATCCCTTCAGGTTACTGGGCTGACTCGACTCTGTTGCCTCACGTCCGACTTTATACCTCTTTGTGTCTTGTACTGATTTTCTCTATCGCTCGCTCTCTCTCTCGCTCTCTCTCTCTCTCTCTCGCTCTCTCTATCTCTCTATTACTCTAAACATTGCTGCACCTTTATGTTGTTGTCATTTGAAGCTTTTGCTGTTGTTTTTGTTGGTGTTTTCATTGTGGCGCCGTAACCTCACTGCATGCCTGCATAACACAGCTTCACCATTTTTTTATCATCTTCTTTACATATGAGTGTTCGGCTTGGTGGCATGTTTATACACTCGCCGGTTACCACAGCGCCCCATTCGGGCGCCAGTTCCCCAACCCCCCGGCACACGTCTTGCCCCATTCAGTGCTCGCCTGGGCAGCGAGTTGTCTTCTTTTTTTGGTTTTGTCGCGTCGTGTGTTTTTCTATATGTTTGTGCTATGCAGTTGACGTGTGCTTATTTTCTATCGTGCTCCATATGTCACGCCAGCTCTAAGTTCTTCTTGCCACACACACACACACACACACACACATGCGTATGTACGGAGGCAGCAAGCGGCGCCGTTCGCTTTCATTCTTTGCAGCTTGTATACCCTTTTAAATTGGGCATACAAAATGTATAAAGCACTTTAAGTCATTTGCCATTTATTTTCTGCATGAATACCAAAAATAATTGCTAACAAATAATATGAAAAACTTTCTTAAAAGCCATTTAAGGAAATATATAATAAAGGATGTCATCATTCAAAGCTGAATTATTATTTTTTAATTGGGCAGAAATATGTTGTGTCAAACGTTTGACAATATTGATTTGGGAAATGAATCAAAGTACGACATGGGCCTTATTGATTTTATAAAAATAAGGATAATATTGCAACGAGAGGCTAAAGTTGCGACCACATTTTGGCCACTAAAACAACGATAAGCGAAAGGATTTCCAACCAGAGCAGAGTAACGAGCACAAGCAACGAATAGCCTAAAGTAAGGGATGATAAAAGGAAAGAGAGAGTGAGTGCGACAGGACTTGAAAATGTATGCATTGTAGAGTATTTCTTCTTTTGGATTTTCGTCATTGTTGCCTTCCTTTTTTATTTTCTTAGTTTGTGAATTTGCAGCATTGTTAGCGGATGTATGTGTGTGTTTGTGAAGTTTTGTTGTATAAATTGCGTTGGGAATAAGAATTGAGTTCTAAAGAGATTTAATGGTGTACGGCGTCGTCTCGCTTCCTTCTGCACCAGCAGCTAGTAGCTAGCAGCAAGAGCTCAGCTCCATTGTTGGCCAAAAAATAGAAGAAATCCAATAGCAAAGGCAACAACAGCAACAACAGCAACAACAGCAACAACAGCAACAACAGCAACAGCAACAGCAACAGCTGCCTTTTAAGCTGGCACTGTTCGTATTTTTAGTTCGTATTCAGCCTTGCTGCATTGCAAAAATTTACTTTAAGGCATTTTGGCTTTGTCAATTTTGCATTTCCGCTCCTGCAACCAAGCGGTGGGGGCAGCCCCTCGAGCACCGTTTCGTGTTATTAATGCAGACAGCCTTCCATATATGAGACATCTCAGTGTGGCTAGGTGTGTATCTGTATATATGTGTGTGTGTGTGGGTGTGTGTTCGACGGAAGTGGTAGCTAGACAAAGCTTAATTTGATTATTCCAAATGGACAATAACAAATGATTTGCAGGTTCAGGGAATTCGACGAAACAAATTTGAAGTCGCATAAGAAAGACAAAAGTCCTGAAATCAAGAATCAAGGCAAAATGGCACAATCATAAAATATAAAACAATCAAAAATCAATGCAAATTCTATATTTGTAAATATGTTATTCTTGAGTCTCAATTATAATGGCTAAATCATTCAATACAAATCAATCATCACAAACCGACCGAGTCGATATTTGTCCGTCTATCCAATTGTCTATATGCGAACTGCTGCAACTTTTCAGGCAGTACAATCCCTGCAAACTTCTTTATTTATAAGATATCCATCTCATATTATATATAGATATCCATTATATATATTATATATGTAGCCTTCATATGAACAATCGTTCGGTTATTTTATTGTAGTACAGTGCGATTTAGATTTCGGCAAATCATCTCCGGTCTGTAATCTTCGGCATGCCCGGGAGAGCCGTTCTTAAATGTTTATAATACATTTTATGTTAGATGGCTAAATTTCCTAAAATTTTCTGCTGTCAATATTTTTTTTTATAAAATCGTTGATTAATTTGCACATCAATCGATAGTTTGACAATATATAAAAGACTAAAATCAAATCAAAATAAAATTGGATTTAGACTGCCATCAAACAAAAAAACAACATGGCAACTGTGAGTGCTAATGTGCATTAAAAAAAAGGAAAAGATTAAATTCAAATTCAAATTCAAATTAGTGTTGAGTATTAGGTTGCACTCATGTAGCTGCTCATGCTGCACTGCAACAATTACCCATATAGATTTACATACATATGCTCGTGCATATGTGTGTATTGATATATGTTTGCCTATGCATTTTTGTGTATGTGCTCGTCATAGAAATGTTGCTCCTGGCAGCTGTGTGTGTGTGTGTGTGTGTGTGTGTGTGTATGGGTAACACCAGCTGCAATCCGTTCAACGAACTCCTCGCCACGAGGTCGCATCTTTACCGCCCGCACACGTTGCAAGTAGGAGCATTGGCCGGGTACACTAGATAGCTGGAGCTGGGAGTGGGTGGTCTTACAGAGATAGGGTGTGCAGCTACACTTTGCTTGCTGCTGGGTAATATGAAAATTGCACTGGCTGTTAACCCTATTTGCAGTTGCTTTTGTGCCATAAACCCAGTCAGAGAGCTACAGCTGCATGGCAACCGCCCCCTAAGCCCATAGCTGTTGTTATTCTTATAGTTGATGCTGATGCTGCTGCTGCTGCTGCTGCTGCTGCTGCTGCTGCTGTTGTTGTTGTTGTTGTGATTGTTGTTTGTTGTTGTTGTTTATGCTGATTTCGTATCATCAGAGATTTTCACGTGATGGTAGGCAGGCGGCTGGCAAGCAAGCATAGGCCATAACGGCACTCTGGCAAAGCAAAAGCGTAGCATACTTTGCAGCGCTGCTGCGTTGCTGATTATGTGGCGCCGAGAGGAAGCCCCAAAAGCAAGAGCAAATGCAAGCAAAGCACAAAACCAGACGAAAGTCTTTACACGTGGCCAGATAACCGGGTGAGTGCGGGGATGGGGAAGATGGGCGATTCGTTGACAACCTGTGCAACAACAACGCACAACAGCGACTGCATCCATGCGTACGCCATTTGCTTCTTTGTACCGGCCGAATCGGATCGGATGACTATAACATATGGCCACCATTGGAGAAATCGATCGAAAGGCGCGTAACAACAAAATTTATGGATTTTATTATGCTTCTAACATTATGGGGCAAGATCAGCAACCTCGGGCAACTAAATCATATATCATTCTCATAGGAAACAGTCAGTCGGTTTTCTCCATTTATGTGGGCAAGGGTATTTAATCTTCGGCGTGCCCAGCCCAGCCTATCGCTGCTGGCGTGTAGACTCTCGCAGTTTTCAGCGTGCTGGGGTATTCTTTTTGGCCAGCGGCGTGTAAATCATTTTGTATTCATTAAATCGTCTTCCACGGAACAGCGACGAACTCAAAACCTAAACAGTACGCCAGATTCAGAGCCAAATGCCACACACACACACACACACACACACAGACATATATATACACATCACACCCCACTCGAACCCTGTCCTCCACTGTAATTTCCAGTTGCTTGCTGCCCGCTTTGCATTCACCTTGTTTTTGTCCTTGTTGTTATTTCTTAAATATTTTTGCAGCTAAGCTTTGAGATGCTGAGCGCTGAATACATGACTGGCCAAGCCAACACAATTCCCACCGCCGCTTTACATTTAGCTGCATATGCATTTACATGTATGAGAGTGTCTGTGTGCGTGTGTGTGTGTGTGTGTATGTGGACTATATGTCTAAGTGTTGGTATAGGTTGCGTTCAGAGAGAGCAAGCCTGAACCCACGAAGCTTGCCGCTTGGCGACTTGGTCGCTAAAGTAATCAAATTCCTTTTCTCCAACTGAAATTAGACACGCATGTGTGGAGCCAAAAAAAAGAAGAAGGATATGAATAACAATAACAACAACAGCAACAACAACAACAAAGGAATCAACAGCTAGGCAATGGCAGCGGACAACAGCAACAACCAAAAAAAGAAGAGAGTGCAAAATGCAAAATGTCACATGGAAATTTAATTAACTGAAAGAACAAAGCATTACCTGAAGTAACATTAAGCATTTACTTACCACACCACACTCACTCCCTCTCTCTCACTCCCTCTCCCCCTCTCTCTCTCTCTCTCTCTCTCTCCCTTTCTCGCTCTCTTTGTTTTCGCTATTAAGGCTTAAGGGCATAGCATAATCAGGGCAGTGCACAGCAAATAAAAAGCAAACGGTGCCTGTGAAGTGGATGTGTGCGGGGTGTTGCCAGGTTAGGGTTGAGTGAAGTGGGGGGGAGGGGGTGGCATGTAGGTGTATGGTGCACTGCTGCTGCTAAGTGCTTGTGGCAGTGAACACTCAGTTGGCTGAGCGCTACTTTTGGTTACGTTGCTCCCATCTTGAATAGCCTTAAAAAGAAAAGAAGAACAAACATCAAATTGGCTCGAATGCACTTCAACTAATAAGAAACTCTCGTGAGCTGTTAGAGATAACAGCACTTGTAAAAAAAACGGAGGTAAAAGCAAATATGGGTAATTGGTTAATGTGCACAAATTACCTATAATGTGCTCATGCAACATTTGATATTCAAATCGGGCCATTACACTTGTCGATTGTTACTGTGCACTGTGCACTGTGGATGTGGATGTGGATGTGGCACAGCACTAATTTCATAATATCGATTATAAAAAACACTGCAAAAGTTAGTAGGTGTATGCCCATGAATATTCGTGGATAGCACTTATTTTTCACCCTGCTCTCTTTCATTATCACAGACATCATAACGACAGCTTGCAGCTTACGGTCCATCGGCATTTATGGAAAACACTTTAATAAAGGCAAATACAAAAATGTTTCCAGAGACGACATTTGACTTGCTCGCCCCGGGCCACTTTATTAATGTTTGCCCAAAAAATAAAATATTAAAAAGAAACACATTAAAAAACAACGAGAGCAAAAATGTTGAGAAAAACAAGTAAGAATGCTGTAGTCGAGTGAGCTCGACTACGATATATCCTTAACCCAGCTGTTAAATAAATAATACCCTTATTTGCAAATTTCTCATTCAAAAGTTTTGCACCCAACTGTGAGCAGGTGTGCAAGAACATTTCTTTCTTATAGCGTATTATTATTCACAAGCCCGAACTGATCCTAACTGGATTGCGACAATCGCAGGCACATACTTACATACATACACACATACGTATATACATACATAGTAACGGGACTCTGCAGAATGCACACAAGACATATTGAGGGCTGCGTCAACTATCATGCCATCCCATTCTCACACATGTGCTCACAGATTGATGTGCACAGAAATTGCTTGCGGATGCTGATAGCAATGAGATCAATATGAGAATATATTTTTCGACTATAACTTGGGTGTTTCTTATCCTATCTTGGTCAAATTTGTCCAGTTGGTCAATAATATGCAGATGCACACTATATATATTAGTTAGAAGATTCTGCCTTTAAAATAGTGGATTTTATTGCTATCGGAAATCGAAGCGTATCAACATTCAGAGTCAGTTATCGATAAAATGAATCAAACTTGTTATGCCTTTGGAATAAGAGAACTTTATTTCACATTTGAAATCTCTAGCTCTAATTGTCTCTGAGATGGAGGATGGACTCGACTCGTCTTTTGATCCTCATTAAGAATAAATGTACTTCGTTGGGTTGGAGATGCTTCCTTCTGGCTGTTACATACACTTGCACAAAACCATTACACCCTTTTTACACATTTTCAATGGGTTCAGGGTATAAAAAGAAAACTCAAACATTTGCGGCTACTTGTTTTTTGTGTCAACTGTTGGCTAATTTGTCTCCAAGGAAATCAGCTGTGGGCTGCTGGACCGAAAAAATAGAAAAGAAAAAAATTATTATGTTTGTTTTGAATATGTTTTCATGTACCAATGAGAGAACTGTGCAGTAAGGGGAAGGCGGTGTGTAAGCAATGGCACTGACAATTAAAATGGCCACCAAGCGGCCAATGCGACAAACATTAAAAATTCAAGTGAAATATTTGTGAAAAGGGATCCACTCAAAAGATAGGACGGTCTGAAGTCACAAAGCTGTCGCTTTTTTACTGGTGGCCTCTTCGGATAATTGAATGGCTCTTGAACAAGCTACCAATTAACTATGTATAGAAAGTGCTGGGACTAAGTCACCACAAGTAGATAGAAAAGGGAATCTTAATAAAAAAAAAAACTAAAAAAATAAATATAAAAACAAAGGCCAATATGAATAAATTCCATTCAAAAGGTCTATCTAGTTGGTGAAAATAACTAAAACCGCAAAACTCAATTAAACGATTTGGAAAGGGCAACAGAAGTTTTTGTTAATTTCGAAATAGATATATTATTTAAAGCTTCCTTTTTTAAAATCCAGGAAATGGAATTATGGAATATTCTCAACCTACTCACTTGCATATCAACTCAACTGTCTGAAACTTTAGCCAACAGCGTAGTTTTGACATGAATCAGATTTTCTATGTAATTTAATTCAATGTAATTTAATGTAATTCGCCAAGGATATACATCCATTTTAATAAATATTTAGCTGTCATGTTAGGTCGTTTTACCTGTCGGAAACAGCATGTATTATTCTGTTGTTGTTAAAGATTAAAGATTATTATACTAACACTTTCAGTTAATAATTTTGAGCCAGAGCAAAATTTGAAAGGTAAGCCTAAATATTAAAATGTTAATAATAGTAAGTCATTTTTCACACACAGCGCTGATAAGCACATCCACACACACACACACATTCAGACATTCAGACACACACAGATCCTTTTCAGCTGTCTGTCTGTGGCGTGTTGAGTGCCTAATAAAATAAAAAAAATAGCAGGTGTTTAGCGCGCTAAGAAACATTCAAAAGGACACAAGCAGATATACAAACGAACGCACACTATTAAGTCTGGGGGCGCCTCGTAATGTCCGCCCGGCGTCAAATTTGATAATATTAATAACCCTTTTCTAAATGAAATTTTGTGGCAAACATTTCGCTTGTCATTTTGCCAGGAAACGAATGACACAAGTACATCACATGCCGCCGTCCTAGGCTCTCCTCATTGTTATTAGTTAGTTACCAAGCTAACCTAACAAACCAAACTACACCTATGTTACCCACCACAACCACTGCAGCCACCACAACCACCCGAACCATTGGGCACCATTCGCCGCTCCTCTTTGACAGCGCCATTTTGGCTGCTTTGATTCGCCGCTCTAAAAATGGATGCCTATGAAAAATGTGATGTGTGTGTGTGTGTGTGTGTGTGAACTCATTCTTTGTGGCGAGTAGCTGTATGGTTGTGACTGTAGGTGTGGGCGGATGTGTGTGTCTGTGTCTGTGTCTGTGGCATGTCATACATTTTTCGTTCGTTTGTTAATTGAAAAATGTTGGCTACATGAGGAGTTGCCGTCGAAGTCGCCGTTGCACATTAAAACCGCTGCTAAAAAAATATACATATATAAATATATATATATTTATACCTAAGCTATTGTGCTTTTATAATTGAAACTAAACAACATTATTGTTTTAAACTAATCTCTATATTTCATCAAATTTGATTTGAACCATAGTGAATAAATACAGAAATCGTTTTCAACCTGAACAAGCAATGGTTCTTAAAATATGCCTCGAAAGTATGCACAGAATAGTCCAATACTCTCGAAATAGATAGATTAACTAATAATTAAATGTTGAAACAGTGATTATGTCAAATATTTTTTTGTTTCAGTGCAGAGTTCATCAAAGTGGTCCGTTGTGATGTTAGATGAAAAGTTAGTTGGAACCACTGTGCGGCGCTTCTGCTGCTTGGTGAGCGCACACCATCAAAAACTTGTCAAAGTCATAGACACACACACAGACAGACAGAGGCAGAGACAGACAGAGGCAGAGACAGACAGAGGCAGAGAGAGACAGAGACAGAGGCAGAGGCAGAGAGAGAGGCAGTGGCTCAACGACTGCCATTTGTTTGGCAGTCATGTCTTGTAAATTATAATTTATAGCTTGTCGCCGCTCGCTGTCGGTGCTTTCGTTGAGGTTTTGTGCTGGTCTTTAGTAGCTTTAACTCGGCTTGTTAGGAATACAGGTGAATTCATCAAGTGTAGCCGATTTACCCATCAGCGAACAGCTAACAACTTTCTTAAAAAGGTCCTTGAAATAATCAACTTTTAGCTTATGAATTTATATATATATATATATATATGTAGACTTTTTGAAGCCGACAGAGACTTACAACGAGGAACCAATTAATTGTAAATATTATATCACATCCAACAATAAATAAAATAGATCATGCTAGAATGAAGACCTATTCCAGCTCCCCAGCTGGCAATATTTGGAATATATTTAACAGCCTGATAAATCAATTTAAATTTGTATTGAAAGAAACACAAGTCAAATTAACAATAAATTTGAGTTTACTTGCACAGCTGTTGGCCAAGAAATTTCATTATCAAAATAAATATGGTTCTGCAAGTAATTGCGTAAATATCTATGAAAGCCCATAATTAGCTCAGTGGGGAAATATAAAGACCTTCGGTGCAGTATCTAAAGCTTTTGCACTTCTTTCATGCTGTGTTTGCTTTTAATTCGCTTTTATGAGCCGGAAATTGAAAATGTATAAAATAATTGTAGTCAAGGGGTAAGGGTGAGAGGGTGAGAGGGTGAGCGGTGAGCGGTGAGAGCTGTATAGGTATACACATACACATACACACACACACACACACACACACACACACACACACATACACATACACTCAGCCGTGTGGTGAGGCGGGGATGGGAACACCACCATAGCGTGTCATAGCTTGTTGTATGAGGCGACTAACATGACACGGGGATGACGCTACTCGGATAAGTGCCTCCAGCAGGCGAAAAGTTCTTGATCGTCATTAACATGGCAATGGCCAAGTCGATGCTTCTCCTGTGTAGTGTAAGCTGCTCGTGGCCTCCGGCAGTAAGCCAGGTATCCTCCGGATAATCGTTATGCATCCGCGTAGCTGTCATTCAAATACGAGAAGGCGACTAAGGCGAAGACCAGTACGTCTTAGGATACGGTTACTGGAACCCCATTACGCAACTGGCGAATCCTGGGCTGACGGTGACAGCACTCCAACACCTCAATACGGAGAGGGAAGTCCTGCCGAAATGGCAGTTGGACCAATGCTAAAGCCGCCACCATCCCGTTTAATCCTGGCAAATCTCCTAGTACACTTCATGGTGCGTCGCTATTAAGTTACCAGTATAGGTTCAGTTGAAAATTTCCTGATTAACCCGAGTCCGGCTCTGAACTTCCGCCCCCACAAGGGCGGGTGTCAACCCGCGCATGGCCTCCCTGCTTGCATAGATAACCATGGGATTTTGACGCGACAATACAACGACCAGGAATAACGGCTGGGAGTTGGGACCCATTTAAATGAGTATTATAAATAACTACAAGAAGAGCAACAATAACGAAGAGATTGGCGAAGCGTTCGCAAGAAGCAGCAAGCTGGCCAGATCACCAGAAGGAGTAACGAACCCAAACGGAAACGAGTAAGGGCAGATAAGAATCTGTGCTACCTTGGCAAGTCGGTATAGAAGATTTGGAGAACGCAAAAGGAACAGCTGCTCCAGCAGCTCGACAAGTCTGCCACAGACACCGCTGCGCTTAGTAGCCTGGTCGGCGAGGCACTAGGCAAACAGGCGGGGCTCCGCTCATTGGCGCACAGAGTCACTATAGAGGCCAGGGACCTCGATGAGACCACAACAAAGGAGGACATTTGTGATGCATTGAGGGAACAATTGAAAGTTACAGATATAGGATTGTAACATATAACCCTGAGAAGAGCGTACGGGCAAACGCAAATAGCAATAATAAAGCTGCCGACCGTCAGCGCTGAAAAAGCCCTGAAGATGGGATTCCTAAAAGTTGGATGCCTTAGCTCCAGACTCCGAGAACAAGTAGCACTCACTGAGTGCTTTAAATGCCTGGAACTTGGCCACCTGCCAAGACAATGTAAGAGCGACCTAGACAGGTCGAATCTAAGCAGAAGATGAAAGAGGAAAGGATCACCAGGCCAGGGACTGCCTGCGGAAGCCGCAGTGTATCTCCGCAAAGGAAGCAAACACCGATATAAAACATATAGCCGGAAGCGGTAGATGCCCGACGAAGTATCTGAAATTGAATCACAGCCACTGCGAGGCAGCTCAGGCCCTGCTAAGACAGTCGGTGCAAGAAAAGCAGGCAGAAGTAGCCCTAATCTGCGAGCCACTTAAGCCGATCGATGGTCTCTCAAAACGACTACCAAGGAGCTCAGCCCAGCCCACGACGGCTTTGCACGGGCTCAAATCAATGGGATAACCCTGTATAGTTGCTACGCGCCTCAGAGCTGAGACCTAGGAAAGGTCTCTCTGCAGAGAGACCAATGTCAGAGGACCCGGTCTGCTGGAAGAATTCGCCAACACAGATGCGATTCTGGCCAACGATGGGAGAAGACTGACATATCTGATGGAAACATCTCGTGGAGAGTAAGCGAGGAGATTACATTTATTGACCATCAAACGATCCTATTCGAGGTCCATGGCAGCAAGCAGGTCTGTACATACACATACACATACACATACACATACACATACACATACACATACACATACACATACACATACACATACACATACACATACACATACACATACACATACACATACACATACACATACACATACACATACACATACACATACACATACACATACACATACACATACACATACACATACACATACACATACACATACACATACACATACACATACACATACACATACACATACACATACACATACACATACACATACACATACACATACACATACACATACACATACACATACACATCAGACGTGCACTGCAGCAAGCAGCTTAATTAATTAGAAATATGCAGCACAGCAAATTGGCTTGGATAATCCGCAGACCCGACCAGGCAGGCAGGCAGTTGAGTGGCAGCCAGATAGGTGAAGGGGGCGGAGGCTAGTGCGGGATCGGGATCGGGGTCGGGTTGTGGCAGTCAGGCACAAACCGCAGGAAGAGCCAACAATTTTGCCATAGCTGAGAGATACACAGAAAATATCCGGCTTTTTTAAAATTGCAGCTTCATGTCACTTATATCTCACCACACGTAGGCAGTGAAGGGGATTGGAAAGGGGCATGCTAGAGATGAGTAGATTGTGTGTGTGTGTGTTGTGTGTGTGTGTGTGTGGGGCCTAGCAATTAATTAGCAACGGAAATTGCGCTAATAAACTAACAAATTTACGAGCTACATTCACGCCAGTCAGCCAGCCCACTCTCCAACCCCACCCAGCTCTGCCCAGCCCAGCCCAGCCCAGCCACACTACAGTCAGGCAACCACGCCAAACGCCCAACGTGCTGTCGACAAGCGGAAACGCTGAAGTGGCCATCATTAAAAGCTAAAGCAAATGGCTGCAACAGAATAAAAACGCAGCAGCAGCAGCAGCTCCAGCAGCAAAATGTCCCTTGCACTCCATGCTGAAAACAGCAGCTAGGAAATGAGATAGCAACCGAGAGAGAAAGAGGAAGCCACAGAGAGAGAGAGAGAGAGAGAGAGAGGGGTTCGCAAAAGCGACAGAGCATTGTTGCGGCATGCTTTGCAGAAGCGGAAATCACATAATTTAAATCGCATTTCCAAAAGCTGATAAAACTAAAACGAATGCACTTGTGTGTGTGTGTGTGTGTGTGTGTGTGTGTGTGTGTGCGTGAGAGTCACTCTCTCTCTCTATCTCTCTCGCTCTCTCTCTCTCTGTCTTTGTCCTTGTCTCTATTTGTATGTGTGCGTGTTTGCCAGTTAATAGTATGAGCAAAAAGTGAAACTGTGCGCGCATTTCCTATGAACAAAACTCGCAAACAGCACATCCGCTAGTCAAAAAGGTGCATTGCAGCGTATGCGTGTGTGTGTGTGTGTGTGTGTGTGTGTGTGTGTGTAGTTGTGTGTGTGGTTCTCAGCTGTCACTCTGGTTACCGTCGTGTGCAGTTACCGCCTCGAGCTGACTGACTGCGCTGACAGCTTGCAGGTCCCTCTGAAAGGACATAGCGACTTTAACGGCATAGCAAAGGAATGCCAAAAGTGAAAACCACACACAAACACACACAGGCGCACACACACACACAGATATAGAAAATGCAATACAGTTGAAATATGCTATGAGAACTCTTCACATTTAGACAAAATACGAAACCAATTTGACTTTATAGCACTTGTTAACATCGTGCCACTTACAAGTACAGTGCAGGCCAAAAAAATACCACTGTTTTCAAATAAGTGCTTAAAAATCAGTGAGTTGAACTTTGATTTGTGCGATGGAAACGGCTCTTGTGCTTATTTAAGGCGATCAGCAAATACAGAAAATTACCCCCACAATTTCTTATTTTGATGATGTTATTTTGTAACGGAGCTATTAATGTATCACCACATGTATATCCGACTCCAGTGATGTGGAGCATTCGCATATTGCGATTGTTTTGCTAACCGCCAACTAAAACTTTTCGGATGGCTGCGTCGACTCGGCAATATACGCCTGTATGGGCGTCGTCCTGTTGACAGGACACTGTCCGACATCCAGATCCACCCATAGGATTACACGCTGACCTGAAAAACAAAAAATAATTAAATGCAAAAAAAATTGTATAAAGAATTCTTTTCATAGTGGAGCCTTAATAAATTCTTTTTTGTATATGTAAAAATGTTCCGCAATGAGTACACCTTTTAATAATATTTAATTTAAACGAATAATTTGTATTATAACTTGGGGTTTATATTTATTCAAAGTATATGTCCGCTTCATGCGACTTATACCACGCGATTCAAGCGACCAAAAGCGACTGACTCCTATTTCATGAACATAGCTTAAACATAGCATCGACGAAGGTCTTGATCATAAGGAACTTACAATTACCGTTGCTCGCAGGCAACAACAGATTAAAACTACAAAACGGGAATGCAAGACAAGCTGCGGTGTACATAGGCAAATACAGTTATTTCCAACAATTTTAATCGGCATTGTATACATTATTCACTTCATTTTGAGTAATGCATCAATGCAAAATGCTGGAAGGCATCTGGACTAGTTTTCATATTCTTAGTTTTTCTTTTAGGATTCACAGAAATTGATTATTATTATTTTTTAACTTTACATTTTTTTTTGTATATTATTTGATTTTACTTTTTTTTAATTGAATATAAGTTTGCATAAAAAAATATTTTAATTCTTAACTTATGTATTACTTGTATTATGAATAGGAATATTTTTAAGATAAGAGCAAAATATATCGGATATCAATAATTTCATTTAATAAGAATAAACAGAATAATGAAGTTTGTGCAAAATGATGTAACAGACAGAAGACGAAAAAGAAGCATTTTCCACCTGGATCTTCTTATCGTTTTTGCTGAACTACATTCTAAATTCGGGATCTGTAGTTCTTATAATACTGAGCTCGGTTTGGATCAAGCGGATGGACAGACAGACTGCAATAGTGTAGATAACAGACCACTGCTGACGTAGTCAGAAGCCTGTAGCTTATAACTATAAGAATATATGTATATACTTTATGAGGTCAAGCATGCTTCTCTCTGTCTGTTACATACCCAAGCACAAATGTCAATATTTTCTTTTTACCCATATTCAATGGGTGAGGGGTGGAAAAATAATAAAAAGCTTGAGTTTAATTTGCAATTTAAAAGAACCGTTATCCGTTATCCGTTAACCGTCATCCGTTATCCGTTACCCGGTACTACGAGGTTGCACTTCCACTTCGGCTCCAGTGGCCTTTGCCATCCCCCAGCTCTAAACTAGCACCCATGTGTAAGCCATGGCTAACTGATATTGGCTGCATGATGAAACGCAACTATATTTTTTATGCAATCATTGAGCCAGTCACAATGTTAAGCCAAAGACCTCCCACCCTCCACAGCCACCCGCCCATCAATCGAGTACACCCAACTCTGATGTTCATCTGCATGCAATTTCACATGTCTACATGGTTACACAGTTGCACATTTATGTCGCTATGTGCGTGTGCGTGTGTGTGTGTGTGTGTGTGTGTTAAAACACTCGGAGAAAAGATCGATATGAGAATTGATTTAAGAACCATAAAGCTTCTCTCTATTTCATACACATAGTTTTCAAATTATGCGAAGGAAAATTGCTTAAAATTAGAAACGATTGTTTCGAAATCTCCAATGGGAAAATGTGGATGATATTTTTCTGAGTGTTGCTGTTGTTGTCTGTGAGGCGATGCTGCTCTTATTTTACAGTGGAATTCTCTCATTTATTCGTTTTCGGGCTTTTTGCTGGCCCCTGTAGGCTGTGTTTTCCTTTCGTTTGATTTTTGCTGCCACGACCTGAGCTGCCACCTGCCAGCTGCCTGTTGTCTGCTGCCTGCTGCCTGCTGCCTGCAGCCCCCTCCCATGTTGCTGTCCCTATCGGCATCAGTAACAGGAACGGCAACAACAGCAACACAGCAGCGGGTACAAGCCACATGCTTCGCGTATTGTCAAGTAAACATTTGAATCGTTTATACAACTGTTGCCAATCTAGCCAGGTCGCGAGGTCGCGTCGCTGCCAGCGTCATCGCTTGCCGCGTTGGATTGCCTATGACATTTCCGCTCGGAGCTCAGCGGTGCACGGTGGTCGGCCATGTTCCACACCCCTCCTTCTCTTTATGGCGACACTGAAATGTGCCGGCGGCTGCTTCAATCACGGTGGCAAAGCAATTTTATATGCTTCGCCGCCGTGCATTTGATTTGCTTTCGTTTTTGTTTTTATTTTTATTTTCATTTTCATTTTCGTGGATGTTTCGTGTCTTTCTGCTCTTTTTCCGTATCCAATTCTTATTTTTGTATTTTTTTGCTCCGAGCGGCACTAAAAAACGATCAACAACAACATGGAAGAAAAAAATTACATAAATTATCCCCATCGACTTCTCCCAATTGTATTAAATTACTGCAATTAGATTTCAAATTTAAATATGCAAACTCAAACTTAATAAAAACTATACTTAAGGAATTATGTCTGAGACTTTAAAAATGAGTATTTAAGTTTGTAAATATTTTGTAGCTGTGTCTCAATGGAAAATAAAATATGAATAAGTAAATATACTTGAGTTGAGATTTTTTGATGTGTAAGAATGTTGCAGTGGCTCGAGATGGTTCTAAATTAAGCAATTTCTATAAAATGGAGCACTTCAGCAGCTCCTCTACTTCTGGCATTGATTCATTTACCTTCACAAAGCTTAAAGATTCATTATTGCTGCTTAGCCCAAGGTCAGCTTCAACTTCACTCGCTACGCCTTCCGGTCTCTTACGTTCAATAATATTCAATTGTTATCGGACATTTAACAATATAAATTTGTAGAACAGTTGTCTAATTTATGCTGTGCTACTACACGACAAATTTGCGCAATATGTTTGCTTCTTGAGTATCCAACATATAACACTATGCTGTCAGTTTTGCACACACACTGCTGCAGGCGACCGCAAGCCAAGTGTCAACATAAGCAGACACTTGGCATAAGCTCTTGCACTTTCTCCCCCCCCCCCCCGCCAACCGCCCAACCACCAACCATCCCCCTCTGGCTTACTTTCGCCAGCGCAACTTCCATATTGCCTTCGTGGTATGTCCTTTGGTTTCATTACTGAGCCAACTTTGTGATTGCGTTCCGCATGCAGTGTCCTGCAGGACGACGTGAAGAAGATGGCCCCAGCTCCATTTAAGGACACTGTCCCTGCATGCCACAAAATTTCTTGTTCGTTGTTTTTGTTGATGCTGATGTTGCTGTGGCTGTTGCCGATGCAGTTAGCCCCATTTACTTGGGGCTTTACCACCCGCTGCCTCCGTGTCCTGTACGTCCGTGCTTATATGTGGATCATTTTCTGGACTGGAATACACAGTTGATATTGCTCAAGCCAAGGAATGTCATACAAACTATCTTGAATAGATGTACATATCATCCAAGTTGTTCGTGTATCATGTCGTCAAACGAGCACCGTATTTTGTGAGATAAACGCATAAGTCTTTGAAAGTGCTGATCCATCAAATGTCAACATTGCAACCTGTTCCTGATGTTGCATAACATATGCTAGCCAGGAATCTTTAGGAAAGGGCTAATTGTTGAGTAAACTTACTGCTCAATATTAACTGAATTAATTTGTAATATTTTTCATATCCAAGTCCAAATCATATTGTTACAGCTTTTATTAAACTGTAGGCGGTAAAAGTACAAGTTTAGAGTCTCATAAAGTTATCACAAGCTGATGGCTGATGGTCCAGAAACTATATTGAAGCATTGTTTAACTTAAGGAGATGCTTTTTGCAACGTGACCCGGCAAATGGTACACAAAGTCAAGCACCCAAATTTGTATTGCATAATGTGCCCCGTACAACATTCAGCACCCAAAAGTTGAGTCTCAGACAGAGACGGAGACGGAGACGGAGACGGAGATGGAGTTGGAGTTGGGGACAGTTAAGCAGTGCATTGTCGAATGGATCGGATGTGTGCAAGGAGGGTGGGCGGGCTGAGTGGCTGAGTGGTTGGAGGGGGTTGAGCTGTTGCTGACTGCTGCACTTCCGTTCTACGCTGTACACTTCAATTATCTTCAATTTTCGGCAAATGTCTCAAGAACAATAGCTGTGCTGATTGGAATCCTTTAACTCGCTGCATGTTGCTGGCTGTCCATGCCACAAAGTGTAACCCTCAAACGGGGGAGCCTCCCCCCCGCTCGCCACCCCTCTCGCAATCTACAGGAGCATAGTAGATTTCCTTGCGTTCCCCTTGCACACTTGTGGCACACTTATCTTAAGGCTTGCTCGTCCTGTTCTTGTTGTTGCCATTTGCTGTTGTTTTCAGTATTGTTTCGAGAAACCTGGTCGACTGCAAGACAGTTACAAATGCGACAACATTGTTGCTAGCTGCTCGTCGAGGGGCGCCCCAAAGCTCAATTGCTACAACAGCTGTCGAGTGCTGCGGTCCAAAACGGTGTGTTGCAGGGGATGTGGCTGGAAATGAAACAAAGTGTAAATCGAACCAGCGCATTTTCTCATCGCGTTCCTTTTATATTGGTTTCTTCTTTTTATTTTTTGCTCATTTTACTGCAATTGTCTGCGAATTTGTTGCAATTTGATTTTCCATTACAAAATAATTTGCACAAATATTTGGTCTTCGAAAAAAGAGCAACAAATTTTCTTTATTTTTTTTTTTTCTTAATAAAAACCACAAAAATTGCTCGCTGCAGCAAGTAATTTACCTATTTACTTTGCTGAATATTTTCATCTACTATTAATATCAAAGCAAACTTGATATGCATATAATACATATATCTAGATAATATTTTATTATTATTTTTGAATACTCCCTCAACTAGAAAAAAAGACTAAGATCCATGTACTTTGAAAGGGAAAAATCGATGTGCATCTTCTTTAAAAATGATTTCATAAACGGAACCCAATTCACCGACTCACCCATTAAAAGAATAAAAATTCAATTGTTTGCTGTCCAAATTATGGTGAAAAGAAATTGGATCCGATACGCAAAAACATAGAGGAAGAGACAGGAAATCTGTTCATTTAGCTTGTTAACATATTAAGGCTCAGCATACTAGCAGCAGCAACAATGCAAATCCTGTTTGTCAGCGTCATTAGAATTCCAAGTCAAATGCGTTATTGCCGCTGCTTCGGGCAGCCAGTAAGGCAGCCAACCAACTAACCAGCCAACCAGCCAACCAGCCAACCAATCCAGCAACCCAGCAACCCAGCCACACCAGCCCGCCAGCCCGCCAGCCGAACGGACAAGCAAACAAGCAAACCAAACAATGAAATCAAACAGGATGGGGAGGACTGGGACTAGCCAGGACTGGGGTAACGGAGCGATGGGCGTTGGAAATTGACAAAAGCGAGAAGCGAATCACCAGCTAGCTAGATAGACAATAGGCAACAGTATTGTCATTGCATATTGATTGCGAACGGGCTGCATTCCGTTAACCTCACGCCTCAACAGCTGCCCGACTTCAAATCAAATCCAAGCCCCTTAGCCCCTTAGCCCCCCACCCCTCGCAACTGTTGCCGGCTAGAACAAAACAGAGACAAAACGGCTTGCCTGCAAATCAAATTGATTTCGAAATCCTTTGCAGCAAATTTGAAAAAGAGCAGCGAGAATAACGTGATGTGAGCAAGCTGCAGTTTATTTTTTATTATTCTGATTTTGGCCATTTCGAAAGCGGCTTAAAGCTGTTCATTCCGAGTGGTTGCCTAGACGACGCCCCCACCTCTGGAAAGCAATTGCAACATTTGAGGTGACACCAAAATGGTTACCAGAGACTGCACAAAAGCTCGCGCAACATTTCAATTTCCATTCCATGCAACATTCAATGTTTGTTGATTTTCAGTTTTTATTTTTTTTTTGCTTTTTTAAATATTTTGGTCATTCATATGTAATGGCTGCATTTAAGTTGCACATGCAATCGAGACTGGTAAAAAAGTGTGCAGCAGTAATAAACAGTATTGCAGTAATAAAAATCTGACAAAGACGAGAATTAATCATATTAAATATTGCCTTTTAACTTTTAACTTTTGAATTGAATAAATGAATTGTGTTCAATATATGCAGCTTTAAGTACGTGTAATGCACAATGTGGGCAAACAACTGTGAGCCAAGCACATTAAAGCTGCGATATGTAAAATTGTAAATATCTCAATATAGAAGAAATCTTTTCAAAATTTCAAAAAATTCTAATAATAATAATAATTAATTAGTTAATATATTTCATATGTTTTACAATTCTATGCATGTTACTTTGTTAAAAATTAGAATTCCCTTTGCAAGTGTCATAACAAAATTGGCTGAATGATTAATGAATGTTTGTTTGATTGAGTGTTGCGTAATTTCATAAAAGTCCTTTGCTCTTTGTGTTATTCTGTCAGAGTATCGCATATTCCACTCCAGAGTTTCCCTTTTTTTGTATTATTTTTTTTTCTTTTTTGTTTTGCACCACCACAAAAATGTATTGAAAATGCGGTAAAAAAAAGTAGCAACAGTTGCGCGATTGTTGCATGCAAACTTTTCGCAGTTGGTCAGCCACACGCCTCATATTAAGGTTGTTGAATTTATGGTCCCCGAGCAGCTGAAGAGCAATCAGAAATATAAGTAAACGCCAGCCAGTGTTCAATTTGAAAACAATGAACAAATTGTGTTGCATAGAAATTCGATTGCCACACATTAATTGTTAGTCCAAACTGAATATCGAATCAAACCATGCGCTATTCTTATATATATATATATATACACCATTATATTCCGTCGATTAATGAGAGACCATTCGTTGCATTTCAATGAAAATATTTGGTCTCTTATTCAAAAATACATCGAGCATGAATATGCAATTTGCATAGAGCAAAGGACAAATATTCATTTGTATTTAATTTCAGGCTCAAAGTTTCTATTGACACGAGTAAAGCAGCTTCGGCGACGGCTAATTGTTTGATGTAAGAAACTTGTGAGAAATTCACTGGGTGTTGCAAATAAACTACATGCCTCGAAAATAATTATGAATCTAACATTCGCTGATACACATTGAAAGTATCTGAAAAACATTGGAACATGTGAAAATAATTTGTGCTTGTTCTGATTGACTAGAAAATATGTGAAAATAGCAAAGCTAGCGAAAACCCCCGAATGCCGAGCACAAAGTAATCAAATGACAATTGCAAATACTTTTTATATTTTATATTATTGAGCAATTGTTGCACATATTTAATGCCAAATGCTCAAGTGTAACTGGGCGCAACTCAAATTGAAATTGCTGAAGACGAAAAAAGCAAAATCAATGCATATAAATAACAATTGGGATAAAGCGCCCCACAATCTCGGCTGGCAAATATAAATTTCTATTTTCTATTCAAAAGTTTGTATATGCATATATACACTTAAACAAACACACGGATCCATTTGATGATTCATTAACAGCAGAAATTGTTTTAAATGTTGACGTTTTTACAAACTTTCAGAAATATTACTGATCAGCAGCACTTTTAGAAGATTGCAAAGATAAGTTCTTATCTGAAAACCCTTTTCGATATCATTCTACTCTTCCATAGGAGCAATTAAGTGTTTTGATTTTAACTATAGTGAAAGCTGGATGACTCGGATCTGCAAGGATATATGTAATCTTCGGCGTCCTTTCTTATTGAAAACCGTAATTCTCAGAAATGAAAACACTCAAAACCTATGAAGTGTGAAAGACCGAATACCTTCAGCAAATTTGAGAGGTTTCCCATTTTCTACTGGCCAGTTCTTAGCAATACAGTATTATTTTGTGACAACTTACAATTTGTATATTTGGTCAGAACTAAATGTGGCTTTAATTTTCTCGCTAGAAATACATCCTTGAATATTTTTTAACGGTGTACATTTACTGTTGCATATTGCCTACGAATTGCCTCGAATAACTTAAGCTTTCGCAATAATTGTGTCAAACATTCAGAAAAGTGCCAGTTTATTGAATGGCCAACTGTAAAACAACAAGGCAACGGCAACCTGTGGACCAATTAGAGACAAAACTACATCTTTATGCTGTTTTTTTTTTAGTTCATTGGAGTAAATCGAGCTCAGATATGAAAATATGAAACATCATTATTTGTGTGCCTCACCAGACATGTAAAACAAGCAATGGCTCCGAGTGCTTGACTCGCTGCCTGGTGCCTAATGGGGCGGCCTGAACGGCGAGTGTGTTGAGTGTGTGATGGGTGTGTGATGGGTGTGTGTTGGGTGTTGGGTGTTTTTAGGGACTGGCTGTCGAAATTGAGTGTAAATGTCGCGGCAACTTATGCCACACACGTAGACGCACTTGCTTAATATTGTGGCAAGATATGCTTACTGGCAAGCCAGAGCCACAAAACCGACAACGACAAAGACATGAAGCGCGAAAGGACGCCAGTGACGGGTGACGGGCGGAGAGGGGTTATGGCGGCGAGGGGAGGGGTGTTAGCAAAAACTCATCCGAGTCAGCAGCAGGCGCAGCAGCACAAGGATATGGTGCGATGTACAACGATGCTGCTGCAGGCGTTTGACTAGTGTGCGGCTGTGTGTACAAGAGTACCACACACACACACACACACACACACACACACACACATTGGCACAATCCCCCCCCCCCTCCCCCGCCACACCGCTTGCAAATGCCACATGTGGCTCGGTTGTGAAGGTGTCGTGTTGAACATGTTAGGTGTCTTGTCGCTTATCATGTTAAGTGGGTACAACCACGTCTACGTGCCTCGCATCTGACTGTCGTCTGTCTGTCGTCCCCACTGTCTAAGGTAATTTCCATAGAAATATGTAAAATTTACAGACAGTCACAGACGGGCTTAGAGGCAGACAGACAAACAGCACGGCAAAGCCAAGCAAAGCAAAGCATGGCAAAGCAAAGTAACTGAAGAAATTAGCAACAAAACTGACAAATGCAAAACGGTAAAAACGTAAAGCGGCAACAGCATTTTGCGGCACTCGTCCTGTTTGGGGTCTTGAGCGTGTCTTGGGCGACTGCCACTTGGCCTACTCCTGCCAGGCTAATTTTCTTTGAAAGTGCTGCGACTCTTCGCGCTCTTGTTGAGCCTGCTGCTGTCAAGACAAGCTCATTTGCACCTCATTAAATGCTGCCACTCGACCTGATGACGACGCAAAATCAGCGCACAACTCACCACTCACCACTCACCCACACTCATGTGCCGCGGAATATTCTTGGATGCAAATGCAAACACACTGCCCCCATCCTGCCCCCATCCTCAACTAGCTGAGCACACCAACCAATCTCTTAGCTGTGAGCGCCAGAAAAAAAGAGAAAAAACTGCGATATCTAAAAAATTGACAGCATCAAACCCGACTCTCAAACTAATCAAATATGTGTTGGCAACAAGACAAACAAAAAAATACATTCACTCTCTCATACGTGAGGCCAGCACTGAAATCCAGCATTGCCAAATAACAGACGGGGGAACAAATGACTGCTCTTGATTAAATATATTATTATTGCAGCTAGTTGCTGAAGACAGAACTTTGGGTAAAATTCCTATGAGTTCTATTTGAGATGTAGATTAGAAAGTGTTCTATGATTTAATTGCATCATTGCAGAGTGTATTGCGATTGTGTCATGAATATTGTGACACATCGAAAGATTTTTTAAAAATGTATACATATATATATATAGTATATATATATGTGATCAGCAGCCCTGCCCAGTCGATATAGCCATAACTTACTAACATGACAAGTTAAAAACTTGTATTCTTTCTGAATTATACAAGTCTAGTTCCAGGAGTAAAAATTATCAATAGGTGAGGCGACATCAGCAATAAACATATAGACAATATATGCAGATAACATTGTAGGGTATAGCTCGACCTGGTTGTTGTTGCTTCTGCAGATGAGATGGCTTATACTTGCCAAAGTCCTTTACCTGTTCAGCTAATGGAAATCATGTCGAAAGGCTTCACTGGCTTTGCATAAAAAAAGGACAACAATAAAAAGACCTGTAAGGAAATTAAAATTGATGGCGCATTTGTATTGGCAGTTAGTTGCTGATTAACTGCTGCTGTTGGCGTTGTTGTTGCTGCTGTGCTCAGCAAATTGCTGTTAATGTGACATGGTTGCTGTTGCTGTTTCTGTTGCTGTTGCTGTTGCTGTTGCAATCTTTGTTATTGTGGTTGTTCTTGTTGCTGCTGCAGTTGCTTATCCGGCGTGGCAATTGCCATAATTCGCCATCTGGATGATTGACTGGTTGCAACCAGGCACTGACGTGGCAAGGGTAAGCTAGCAATGTGCTGTCGTTGCCTTCTACTTCCGCCCCAAACACCACCCCCCCCCCTCCTACCTCCCACTTTCCGCCTGACAATTGACAGTTACAATTCATGTGGGATGCAGTTTTTGCTGTACTTGCCAAAGATGCATTG
This sequence comes from Drosophila macrothrix, assembly GCA_035042055.1. Classification (NCBI taxonomy): domain Eukaryota; kingdom Metazoa; phylum Arthropoda; class Insecta; order Diptera; family Drosophilidae; genus Drosophila; species Drosophila macrothrix. The sequence continues at coordinate 24,077,133 of JAWNLX010000587.1, forward strand.
ATGCCCCAAACCCAACACACTAATTGACATGCATCGATGCATCGATGACGTTTATTAGCAGTACGCAGACATGCACACACTCCAATTCATCTGAATCCGGGATGCAGGATGCGGGATGCGGACAGCGGACAACGAACAAGGGACACGGGACACGGGAGACGGGGCACGGTACACACGGCTCAGTGATGAAATTATTGTGTGCGTGGTGCAGCATATTAAGTTAATTTGATTTAATAGAGTTGCGCAGTTGCGACAATAAGTGTTGCAAGTTCATAAAAATGTCGATGCGACAAGCGCACCCCGAGCCAAATTTGCAAAATACATTTATGTATATTTATAGTCTGCCCTATATCGTTCATGGCTATATCGATTCGGGTAGTGCAGCTGACCAACAGTGTCACAACAAAATGATAAGGGTAAAAACAAGAACTTGAAAAAAACACTAACCGGTTTGAAAAACTTTTGCAAATTGCTAGCTGTCAGTTCACTGATAAGCCAAACGAAGATTTCAAACTTACAATAAGTGCTGCCGAGCATGCTAAGATTAATTGAATATTTAATATTGTTGTATAAAAGAAAAAAAATTCAAAGAGGGGAACAACAGAAGAAGAAGAAGAAGAGTTTAATACCCCAGAGAGCATCCACTCTAGAATCTTTGGAACTGAACTCGAATTAATTTCATTGAGTGTAGCTGCAAAAAAAATAAAATAATAATAATAAATAAATTACCCATCGAGTGTCTATAAGCTGAAACCAAAGATTCATGAATATAGCTTTTTGCCCAAATAAAACTGGGTATTTTATGCGAAATATTTGGGGACACGAAAGCAGCCATAGATTATGGATTGTGTAAGCGCGAACAGGGATCATTCATCACAAAATCATTGACCATCGACGAGTTATTATCCAGCTTGAAACTTGTACCCTTTTTTTAGCGTTTTTTTTTTTTTTTTGGTTGTCTTCTTTGCTTTATGCAATTCACTTTAAGTGTCTTTGGTGTCTTTTGCCGACGCTGAAGTAACCGGGAAAGCCAGTAGCCAAGTTTCAAAAGCAAATTTCCCTGAGGATGCCCCGCGACGAGTACTCAACTGATGCTGTTGGCTGTTTGGCAGCCAGCCCGGCTATAAGCGTCATTGGAATTCCCCAAAGCCATTAAGCGCAAATGTATGCAACACCCAGCTAAAAACGACCAAAATATCTGAAAAATGTCAGAGCCAGGACCGACACCCCAAAGTCCGCCCCAAATTCGAATCCCATCTACGTTTTGGCAACACTTCATTAGCAAGCGTTCGGTTATTGTTGTTGTTGTTGTTGTTATTTTGGTTGATGGTGCCTTTGCCTTGGCTAACAATAATTTAATTTCGCAGCACTATTGGCTGCCTCGAACTAAAAAGTAATTTCATTGATTACAAGGGAGCGCTCGCGCACCAGGATAAAGGATAACAAGCAACGAGCAACGATACCAACCACTTGGGACACTATGGTGTTTAGCAGTGGCACTGCCAATGCCAATACCAGCGGCAGCTGCAACCAACTTGTGGTTTGAATGCTTCAACCACCCAACCACCACCCCCAATAGCTAAAATGCCACTTTCCATTCCCATTCCAGGTCTGCACATTGTACTTCAATAAGTAGTAGTAACAAGAGCAAACATCAGTGCCAGTGCCATTCAAAGACATCGCTTGATTTCCTAAGTTTCCTAAGTGAATCGAATGAACACGAAAATAATCATCATCAATTGATATTTTTAAGTAGTTTTATGCTCGACTGCATGTCTAACTAGTTCAAAAATGCATCGTTGTTTCGTCAATTGATGGATGCAAATGGGTGGAAGGGGCATCTGGAAGGCAGAAGGAAGCATTCGGACCACATAAACTATGAATATTCTTGACTACTATTAACAGCCGAGTCGATCTTGTCCTAACCGTTCATAACTTACTATCAATAACTTATCGGATACCATACGCTTATCAAGTTATTGCATTTTATCGCTAACTTATGGGGATATTGTTATTGAGTTAAATAGACAGCAAAAAAAATTAAGTCTTAAAAAATGAGACACAACATTTTGAATATAACTTCTCGTATAGCATACACAGATCAAAATGATTTAATTTGATCGATAACTATCCCTTTATTCCTTGCATCGATGAAAGTCACTCATCGATAGCAATAAAATCTATATTTTGGATAGAGTATACCTTGTCAACCCATTTTCAAAAATAAGTGTTGACAAACATTGAAATTTATTTCAACTGAAGTTAGCTTAGTTTGTCTTCATGTAAGTAATATAATTTAGTTGACTTGTCATCAATTGCTTATAGATATTTGCTGAATCCTATTGCTGATTTGCGATTAATCATCAAATATCTGTGGGCGTCTTGCAAGAGCTTTACGGGCAATATTTGTTACTTGAAACTACTAATGAATAGTTTTCCCAGTTTAGAAGGCACTTTTGCTTTAGGGTCAACTGGCAGGGCAATCACAAAACACAAAGGGTCGACAATAAATGATTTGATCAATGACTACCGCCAAAAAGCCAATGATGAGCGTTGAAGTTGATGGGGACATGGCATGGCTATGGCTGTCGAAGCATTTTAATGGCTTTGTTGCCCTGGGATCGATTTTTCGCTTAGTGTATGCCAATTTGGGTTGAATGATAAGCTTGTTTCCGTTCCGTTCACCATTCACCACTCACCATTTCAGCCAGCGATGTGTTCGTTGGGTGCTAACAGCTAACAGCGAAAAATTAACTTATCAAACATACATTACAAGCCCAAAGTTCACATTAACAGCATTAACATTAACAAGCGGTTCCGTTTGGTTCCCTTGCCACCTGCCACGTGCCTCCGCCCTCAACGGCTGCTGCTGATAGCGCGTCATGAACCGACATCTCGCTCCCAGACTCCTAGGGGCACAAAATGTTCTAGCGAATTCCCCCAGCAATTGAAAGTTGCGGCAAACTATGCTGCTGCACACACACACACACACACACACACACACACGCACAGACACAGATACTCTCCTCGAACTCTAGGTTGAACTTGTGGCAGGGGGAGCGGTGGATGCCGCTTGGGGCCGCGTCCCTGGCATTGCCGTTGATTGAGTTGCGTTCGATTCCTCCCCAAAAATTTGTTGTTGTCAGCCGGGTGAGGCAAACGCTAGTGCGTCCTGGTGTCGAAATAAATGATTAAATGCCAGACGATGTTGCTGCTGCTGGTGCTGGTGCTGCTCCTACTCCTGCTGATGATGATGACGAACCGAACAATAACACTAAGTGCCTCCCTCACAGCGGCCACAATCCCGATGGCCCATTCGAAATTATTGGAAAACTCATTAATACGCAAAAACCGGATAAGCGGCAAAATGTGAATATGTGCGAACGTGACGCATACACAACACACACACACACACACATGCACACACACACACACATGCACACCCTTAACTGCATTTAGCTGCTTGAATAATTGCAAAACTCGGCGAAAATTCAAATGGCACTCAATCCGTTGGCATTAGCATTAATTTGAATACAACGTGGCATTATCGATTAAATGCCATAAGAATTTTCAGGCAGTTTCATTTAAGGGTTCGTCTACTTTGAGCTTTAATTTTTGATTATTCGAATATCCCAAAAACCTTAAGGCTCGCTTAAAGCTAAGCTGCCCTTGAGTAGGATCTAAATTAAATACGATTCTAGTCCTTAAATCAAGCTTTAACTCTTTGTTTAGATTTATTGTAGTTATTAACCAGCCAAAACGGTTACTCTTCCAAACCGATGTCCACCTGTTGACATCAGAAACTTTAAAAATCTTTTGGCCTTTGATTGTTCTTATGAAAGCAATATGATATAGAAGAAGTATTGAACTCATCTCTTGGCCGATTGCTTGCCATTGGCATATGTACTACCTGCAGCTAAAGGACGGATATATTTCAAGTTTCATCAAGATAGCTTTCCAACTAAGCAACTAGTTGCCTTGGAAATAGATAATTGGAGAGACGAACGTGAGTAAATAGCTCGGCCGGTGATATAGAACAGAAATATACATTCCTTATAAGGTCGGAGGCCTTAAAGTGTTACAAACTTTTAAGAGATGTCGCATGAGAATGGAAGCTTGCTCAAAAAACTATTGGATGCTTTCAAATAGCACTCAAATCAAGCAGCTCAAGCTTGAAATCGAATATGATTATTGAACTGAAAATAAACAAAGGAAAACACAAGCAGAGCAAAACTACTGACAACTATTTAGGGCTTAAGCTGTAAGCTTAAAGTGAAATCAAGTACTCAGCTGCTTGGTTTTTTGTTAGACCACACAAAGTATGTAAGTGTGTTGACTTGAAAATAAGAGAAAGCAGAGACGGAAATGTGAGCAGGACAACAATTTCATCTATTGATTGCCCTGCAAATGACATTCCTAGCATTTATTTAACTGTAAGCTGCACCTAAGCCGGATGCCTCACTAAAAATCAATGTTTGACGACTATTCCGCACATTTTGCACTTAACTTAAAGCGCTTTAAGGCGCCAACATCCACATCCACATCCACATCCACGTCCACATCGACATCGACATCAGCTGGCGGTTGGCTATTGGACTTTAACAAAAGCCGCAGGCGGTTTGTGGCCAGACTGACTGAACAGGCAGAGACTGGGTCAAAGTGGATCCCATCGTCCCTTCCCCTTCCCCCTTCCCCCTCCACAGTGCTGCTGCTTTATTTTATTTTATTTTATTCCTATTCTTATTCTTATTTTTCTTTTTGTTTTTTTTTTGCATTTTGTTCTTATTCTATTTGCTGGTCTATAGTAAATTTGGCTACCTTCACCCTGTGGACGCATTGCATTTTAGTCACGTACAAACACGAAAGTTATCGAAGATTTAAGCGCACGTAGTACATGATGTTGCTTCCTGGCAAGAAAACGCTCACACACACATAGACACATAGACACAGAGACGCGGCCGGGGAAAAGAGACCACAATGATCCGCATAGACTTGAAAAACCAAAAGTCATCATCAAATGCCGTGAGTTATTGTAAAATTCCAGTTACGTTTTCGGAGCCTGTTCGTGTTTTTTTTAGGTGGCACGTCGCACACCCCACACGCACACACACACACACACAGAGAGAGAGAGAGAAACAGACAGGCACACAGACGGGACACAACGGCAAGGACAACGACAACAGTGGCAAGTGCTTGTCAAATTGAAATTAAAAGCCAAATGCTTCAAGTCGAGTTCAAGCGGTTGAGTCTAGCTCCAATAACCGTAAACGCACACAAACACACACACACACACACACACACACACACACACCCCTACACACACAGACATATGTATGTCGCTTTTTTCTTCATAAAATCAATAAAGCCAAATAAAATACATACATTAGTTTTTTTCTGATTGCGACCAGCTACAACAACCAAGCCAACTGTCTACTTACATTTTGTGGTTGTCTTTCCGCCGCAGCCAGCAAAACAGCAAATCGAATGGGGAATACTCAACGGTTGCACTTACGCCTTTAATACCCATAAACCCATTGGAAATTAGTGAGAAGGGATCGAATCACTATATCATTTAGCTGGCATACGAGCAATCGGATCACAAAATGGGTTTTTGTTTCAAAAACTCTTTTGTTATCAATTTGCAATTTTCGACAGTCTTCTCAATTACTGATACTATTTTTCGATGTTGGACGTTTTAAAAATAAAATAGTTTCTTTTTTCTATTTAAGGATATGTACATTTCAATCTCAATTTTCAGTTTTAAGGTTATTTAGCTATTATGGCCCGCCAGGCATTCAGTCTGTCAATCTGTCAGTGCGGACCGGACAAACTGTTCCATTTATATGGGTATTATTTTATTATCTATATTATACTATTTATTTATTTTTGAAATGTGCGTTGCCCACAAAAGCAGGCAACACTTGCCAGCCAAGGAACACTTGAAGTTAAGCCTTAAGCCATATGAGAACCACACAAACACATGTATATATATACATATACATATACATTTATATATATATATATATATGCGCTGGCTAGGCAACACTTAATGCTCAAAACTTAACATCTTTTGTATCCATGTGCATTGAAATCTGGCCATGGCCAGACCATTAAATACGTCTTAGCTGCAGCAGTAAGACCAGAACCATTGTAGATGACTGCAAGCATTCAGATTAAGTCACACACACACACCCCCCCCCCCCTCCCACACCCTCTCTCTCTCCTTCGCTCTCCTTCGCTCTCTCTCCATTTTGTGGTCTGCTTTGGCGCTGCTGTTTGCTACTGTTGCTGACATGTGTGCGTAGAAGTCGCCTGCGGCCAATGACAATGCAATGGCAAATAGGCGACAAAACGAAATGAGAAATGTGCAGGCATATTCATTGAAGGCGATGCGAGTATGCGAGTATAGGTGAGTGAGAGAGAGAGAGAGAGAGAGAGAGGGAAAGAGAGAAGGGGAGGGGGGGTTGAAAGACCCCCAACACCAGTTGAGAATAGAAAAGCATTTGTTGAAATCAAAAAGCCAGAGACAGGCTCGGACAGCAAGCTATATGCGTCATGACAGCAACGAGAGAGCCACAGACAGAGAAAGAGAAAGAGACAGAGAGAGAGAGAGAGAGGGAGAGGTGAAGAGATAGATAGATTCGCACCAAAGACCAGAAAAAAATGTACCAACTACTTATTCTGGCACAGAGGCAACTACAACTTTGAAATCCGTGCTTGTAATGCAGCAATATCAGAACAGCAAGGAAACGATTGGTTCCATAATGCTCGACTAGGTGATACCCTATTCGAAGATAGAGAGATCAGCTTCTAGAGATCACATTTGGCCAGCTCAACTAGAAGTGTATCCTGTTTGAAGACCTTGCCATGTTTTCAGAGTTCACTTTTTAAAAATACGAAAAATACGAAAAATACGAAAAACCCGCATTTGTAGTTTAGCTTGAACTAACTTTTGTTTATGTGCCCAGCATGTTTTACACAATGGATAACGAGAGAAGAAGAAGCAATAAAAAATACAAGGGTCACATGTGTAAGGATGGAATCCCCCACTCTGACCCTTGGCCCATGCCTCAAGCTGGCCGCACAACGCATCGGATGAGAGCTTTATCAAGGGCCTCATCCAAGTTTCAATTAGTGCAGGAAAACTAAATTAAGCAGTAACGGTATTTTTCCAATGCCACTTCTTCTGCTCGTTTTCAACACTTTTGCCAGCCAGGCTAGAGCAACGGCATAAATAACAACAGGCAAATGCCAAAGCAGCCGCCATTGGAATTGCAAATTGTCAAAGAAGAACCAAACTGCAATAAAAAATCGAAGAAAAAAATACAAATCGGAAACTGAATGAATGTTATGGTAATGTGTGACCAATGTATGACCGCATAAAATGAATTCTATATGCCCTATATTTAGTCGGGGCAGTACAATTTAAATTGACTCCCAACTGTTGTTTGCATAAATTTAATGTAAATATATCACAAGAAGAAAAAAATTCGAAAATAAACTAAATAACACACCCTCCAATATATACATTTTTGATATGTGTGAGCCATAAATTCTTAAAATTCTTCTGTGAAAGCTATATAGAACATAAATTGAGTGATTTCATGAATAAACTATTCAAACTTTTTAAAATGATGTTTCCAAAAGTTTTGGAAATGTGAAGAAAAAAAAAACCGTAAAACTAACTAACGAAAAATAATATTTAATCAAATGAATCGAATAGAATAATAAAGCGAATTTAAATGCTGTGAGCTTTAAATCCTGTTCGATGATATTTGTCAGTTCTTTTGTAAGTCCTATTCGTAAACGTTTCACAAGCACTGCGACAATACAACTGTTATTACACAAGCATTCGATCGATTTAATTAAAATACATTTCGAAAACACCAAGACCTTTGTGGTCTCATAGATAGATATGCAAAAAATAAATAATGTTTGCCAGTTATCAATGGATTTTCAGATAGAGACGATGCTTTCTATGGATTTCCATTGTTGGTACCGTCTTAATTATGGCAAAGTCACAATAGCCGTCGCAACAAGGTTCTAACTAGGCACAGAAGAATGGGAATGCGAATTAATGGATGGACAGATGCATGGCTGGCTGAGTGGATGGATTAATGCCCAGGACGAGGCAGTGTCGCCAGCATCGTCGCCTCTATTGTTAAACGCATGAAAAATAGCCAACGCTGTCGCTCATCAGAGGACGAGGACGAGGACGAGGACGACGACGAGGACGACGACGCCGCTAGCAAGTTGCACGGATTTGCGGCAGGTGCGTGTCTCTGATTCTGCTTCTACGTGAGTGTGTACGTGTGTGCGTCAGGTGCATAACTCATGCGCTGCGTTGCGCTTGCGATTTATGGCCAGTGGCTGCAAATGAACAAAGCGACCAACTCTTTTGACAAATTGCATTACCGCCTGTTAATTGAATTATGGGCAAGGAAGCGAACGCTATTTGCACGGGACACATGGACACCAGAACCGGTCGGCGTGGCTAAGACGTTTGTGGCTAAAATGCAAAGCATTTTAATTAGCCAACTAGCCGGGGCGGGCCGGACCGGGCGAGCACTTGACACTAATGAATTAATTAGCTGTAATGCGCCTTTTGCGCAACAGCTGTGGGCAGCTGCTTCGTCCAGCAGCAACAACACATGACAACAAGTACAAGGACAACTGTCGAAATCAATTTGTCCCATAAGTACATGCTGTGTACCGCTGCGATTTTAGTTCAATTAGCATGCCACCTAGTCTCGCCACATTGATAACGGCCCCCAGGTGCAGCAGCGTCAATTTGCATTTAATGCGCAACGTTTGCTCGCCACAAGATGCAAGCAAATACGATGACGATCCCGATGCCGATGACGATGACGATGACGATGGCGATGACGATGGCGACATATTGGATCCCGCATTTGTCAAAAACAAATCATAGTAAGGAGTAGCGGGGTAACTAATCAAATTAAATATCCTTTGACGAGCGAGTGTGTCAAGTTCATCGGCAAGTAGAACAGCAATGATTGGCGTTAATCAAAAGGGGTACCGAGTAACAGCAATCGGTGGCGAGGAACAGTAACGATTAGCGAGAACGAATAGCGGGATTAGTGACAATCAGTTCATTTTTACTTTGACGAGCAAGTATGTGAACGAAAATTCAATAGAGCAACAGGGGCAACGATTAGCGGCACTCCAAACAGTCAGCGAGTAGCAACAGCGAGTAACAGCAGCGAGTAGAAGCAACTGTCGAGTGTAGAAAGAGAGTCGAAAGAGCTTTAACGGGCGAGGTTTCTTTATAACGTTGTCGTCTATGGGACTAGTTCGCTTAGAGTCTGCTTCTTTTTAGAAACCTTTTTGAGTGCCAAGACATCCATAACAATAACGCAAAATATGCGTGTTATCAAGCTGCAAATATAAATAACATCAACATCGAAATAAATATGCCAAATTGCATTCTGATTTTTATATTTGAATTATTTCAAGAATATTTCAAGAAAAGAGCTCAAATTTAAGGAGCACGTTGCTAGTCCGTTTATGGGCCTCATCCTGCAAATGGTTGCATTGTGTGCTGCTGCATTTAAATTAAAGTTCCCTTAAAGGGCAAGCGTAATTGAAATGAAACCACAACCGCAAGTTGCAACCAAAGCGAACATCTCGAAACACGAAACACCCCCAATTGTTTCATGCATCACTTAAGCAACTGCACTATCTGCCACTCGAATCTCGAATTCCAATTGAACAACTGTGGCTGCAGGGCTGTCCCCAAAAACCAGCCCAACCATCCCAACCAGCCCAACCAAGCATCCAGTACCCAGCTACCAAGAAAGGCTTTTACAACTTCAACAGCAACATAATTAGGCTTATCCCGTTGCATTGTTACGCCACGACAACTCAATTGTGGAGTGTGTGTGTGTGTGTGTGTGTGTGTGTGTGTGTGTGTGTGCATTGCGCTTTGTCAGCGCGGCCAATTACTAAAATTAATTGTGTGTCGCTGCCGGCGAGGCAGGCAATGTTGCACTAATTTGCCATGCACACCGAGCAATCAATATTTTCCGCGCTCCTCCACCGACACACCCCCACCCCACCACCACTCCCAAGCTGCTGTCCTCCTCGAAATTCAATCAGGGATTTCCTTGATTTCATTTCTCGAAGGTCGACTACAGTTTTTATCGGCTATGCATGCGAAATATTTCATATATGCCTCAAAAGCAAATGTTCAAAATTTCTCTTGCATTTGTATCAGAAAAACACACGCACACACTCATACACACACACACACACACACACACACACATACTTTAATTTTCCAACAAAAAAAAAACATTACCAACATTTGTGCGGGGTGGGAAGGGCAGATTGAGTGTAAACCTATTATAGAAATTACCAACGAATTGAACCGAAGACCATGAACCTGACCGAAAGGCCAATCCGCAGGTCAATTCAATTACTAACGTTTGCCATTGCCCCATTGCCGCGCGAGGGTTGCTACACGAATTTACATTTCTGTATCAAGCGGGAGCTCAGTTAAAAGACTACATTTCATATTTCCTTATATTACTTAAATTTGTTTGTGCTAGTTTCGATCTAGACAAATTTTAAAAACGCGTAATGGAATATTCTCTTTTTAAACTTCTTCGGCAGGGATTTGTTTTCAAAGTTCAAAGTTTTTCATTGTGGAGGATTTAAGGGGATTTCGGAGAGTTTTTTTACGAGTCGACACAACATTCTACATACATCATTTTAATTCGATTACTGCTCAGGCAAGTCGACACCAAAACCAGAACTTGAACCGAAATAAAAGAATATATATTTTTTAAGTATCAATTACCTGAACCAGTATAATAAATACCAAATAAAGAAAAAATTGGAGCCACCTCACAGCCGTAAATGAAATAAGTGGCAGGTTGACACGTAGCCTTTATTTAAACAGTTATTTATTACTATAGCTTGCAAATACACATCAGCTTACGTATTTATTCTTAAACATTTTCCAACCCTAAACTTTTCTATACTTGTTGCTCGCATCTCGTTGCCTGTGGCTGGACCATGTAATTTAGGGCACATATATTTTGGCTGTAAATATTTAATGCATACGACTAGTCATTTTCAAAAGAAAAAAAACCTTGAGCACTGTACACACATACACACACACACACACACACACAAACATGGCATAGAAATAAAGCAGGCCTTGTTCTAGGCCAGCGATGTTATTATTGTTATTAAATTTTACTGGCCATAACTGTTGCTGGCAAGACAAATTAGTGAGGGGCTAGGCTAGGAGGAGATTCGGTTTCGGATTTGGTTTTGGATGGTGGTTGGAGGTTGGAGGTTGGAGATTGCAGATTGGAAGTGGAAGTGGACGAGGAGTGTGTCCTCCTTCGGCTGGACGACTAGCCCTATTCTGCCATTTTACGCACAGCGTTTTAATGTTGTGTTTGTGTGCTCATCAATATTTATTGGGGTTCGAGTACGTGAGCCGCACACAATAAGCGCTAGGGCTTTCTGTACAAACACTACCACCACATCCACACCACAACCCTCCATAGCCACAGGTTCGAACATTTTGTGCAAATATTTTTATTTCTATTTGTGTTATTGTTAGTACGGTCGCATCTGATATATTACAGGCTGTGGCCCCGGGAGTTGCGCAGTTTGTTATTTACTATTCAAAAACTTCAATTACCGCAAAGTAGCCGCCGGTTGCGTTAATCGCCAGCGCAACCAGCTCAACCTATCCCCCACCCATCCACCCACACACACACACACACACACACACACCCCATACGGCCCATACAGCTGCTTATAATGCTGATTAACGTTTTATTTACACATAAATAAAGGTAAAGTGTATTGGTTATTAAGTCATTTTCCATTTATCGTCCATTGTTTGCGAGTTTATATACATAGAGAAGCAACAGGAATAAGGATAGCAAATAAATACTGGTCATTTAATCCCATTTTTGTTGTAGACTTGTGTGCCTTGCTTGCCACGCCCCCCACCCCTCCCCCTTCCGACAATGGGGCATGGGTAAGTTATTCAAGCGGCTCAAATTTCATAAATAAATTAATGCCGTATAATGAATTCGAAAATTGCACATTGGAAATTAAGGCACTTAAATAATCAACTATAAACCAAGTTTTAATACCAGAAGCGGAACTGCAACTTTACGAATTGAAGTTCAGAATCGCAACCCAGATTGAAAGCTTTTTTTAAATGCTAAGAAATGTGAAATAAAATGAGTCGGAAAATCGCTTAATAAATATCCCCATGTTTAAGGATACTCTGCTAAATTACGAATGTTGTAATCTGCAATTATTATAATCAGTACAGAATGCAGAACCGATTACCGAAAACAAGTTCCAAAAAATGCATCATCTTTAGCGGAACCTGCGCTTTCGTAAACTACCAAACCGGAATACAAATTCCTTTAAATATATTATAATAAATATATAATATTTACTAAAGACAGACTATTATTCAGCAAAGTAAAGCTTGTTACTTTATCCGATACATACTAAAAACAATTAGTTTTTAATGATTTTTATGTATCGTAAAAAAGCTGATGAACTTATTTTTCAGTGTACAGTTTAATATAATAAAAAAACAAGATAGAATCTTGCAGTCGGGCATAACCGACTGCGAAATACTTTGATACCATAAGATAAAAAAAATGCTCTAATCTGGTGGGGGCGTGGCCATAAAAATATGTTATCGGTTCTTAAAGGCGGCTACCAGTAACATACCTACCTCATTTGACATCTCTAACTCGAAAACTGCAGAAGATATATATTTGCAATTTTTAGGGGCGTGGGAGCAGCGGAGGTGGACGTGGACGTGGCATATGCCGATCTTTGAAGGACATCGCCAACAACCTACCAACCAAATTTGCTGACTGTAGCCTTCAAATCGCGGCAGATATGTGGCTTTATCGATTTGCGATTATCGATTTTATCGATTTCCTTGCCTCCTGGTGGAGGCTACACTTTTTAGACTTTTTCATACCAATTTGCGTACTAAGTTGCAAGCCTCTATCTCTGACAGGCGGACAGGCAGCATGATACCTTCGGTATCAAGGTATAAAAACTAATCAAAACACTTCGTTAGTTGTAGGAAATCCTTTCTTGGCCAATTTATTTCGATTAAAGTATTAAATAAATGGATATCTTTTATTAAGTACACCGATTTGATACAACATTTGAGATTTTTCATTATCTCTAACTGGAAAAACAGGTATTTGTTTTTGTAATACAAACGGATACATTTAGTGTTATGCGAGCAACGTTCCTATTATAGTGAATACCGATCCGATTCCAAGCTTCAGCACAATAACTATAAAGCTCTGCAAGAGTATGCAGATCATAAATCCGCATCTTGTAAAACGCTGACCACAAACTTAAGTATAAAGTCCTCAGAAGGCGATTTGCAGTGAAATTTAAGTGGCTTCAGGTGTATGGTTGTGTGTGTGTGTGTGTGTGTGTGTGTATGTGTGTGTGAAGCAGATGCTGTAATGCTGTTTTGCTTTTACAGCTGTCAACACTTGCAGCACACACACATTCAGTTGAAGGCCTTAGCATGGTGACATGCGTGTCCTTGGCTGACTGGCTAGCTGGCTGGCTGACTGACTGACTGACTGACTGACTGACTGACTGAGGGCCGATGGCAGCTTGATTACAAAACTAAGCCGTTTACAGAGACAGACAGTGAGAGACAGAGAGAGAGAGAGAGAGAGAGAGAGGGAGAGAGAGAGAGAGGGAGGGAGAGAGAGCAGAGCGGTTAGCTTTATACAATCAGCTCGATGGCAGTGACAGACAGCTAAAGGACAGCCAGAGGACAGCTGAGGACAGGCGCAGGACACGCCAACGGAAAGAAGGAGAACATCATTGCATACTGATTGCCAGGCGCTCGCACAAAATAATGCAAATTATTATTATGCATGTGTGTGTGTGTGTGTGTGTTTCTTTTTTTTGCATAAATATATAAGCAGCAGATATGGGCAGGCAGGCAGGCAGGCAGGCAGGCAGGTTGTCGTCTGCCGTCGCCTGCCAGCCCTGCAATGCCGCCCGTTTGCCTGCCTCAGTGCCTTCAAAATGAATCGAGGAGCTGATGTGTACCAGCAGCATACATCCGCTAAATAAACGGTTCCGAAGCCATTGCCATTGTTGCGATTGGTTGCGCAAAAAATTCGCTTCGCTTTATTATAAACAAATAGCTGAGATGCGAGATGCGAGATGCCAGATACTCGCAGTCCGTCCAACCAGCCACCTCGATCGCTGTAACAAGGACACGCTCGCTATTCTGCGGAAGCGGGAGACGCGTCTATGGGCGCCAAGCAGACGGATGCGCATACCAGGCACAGCGCAGCACGCAGGATGCCGCTGGATGTGGCTGCTCACATTGCTGGTGCAGCCAGGGAGCGAAATATTGTCGCTTGCAATAAATGCCAAGCATCCGCTGTGCCAGTGACAAGGACGCCAACGACGACGACCACCATTATGGCAGTGGCACCATTTTATGTTTTGCAGCTACCCCACCCAGCGCCGTACCGTACCGCCCCGCCGCCCGGCCACCCGCATTTACGCAAACCAAATAACGCGAATGCGATAAATAATGCAACTTGGCAATTGGCGTTGCCATTGCGGCTGCCTCTGTTTTTTATGCCTTTCGGATGGTTGGCAACGCCAACGTGCTTTAAGCCGTGCCACATAGCATCCGACTGCACTTTAACGATGCACTACCAACCCCAACGCCCTCCCAAAACGGATGCGGCAACTTGATAATCTGTTTCTGCGACGCTGATTTCACGTTAACTTCATCTACGAGTGGATTCTTTCAACACATGTGCCCCGTATAAATTGTTATTTGCGTATGCCACAGCAGAGCGGAGACAATCATTCTGATCAAGGCTACTTTGTACTTTGAATAAAAAAGAAATAGTAAATAAATGTGTACATTCTGCCTTTCAATACGCTCATAATGGCTTGAAGCAATAGTTACGGATTTGAATGTCGTCTCAAAGATATTAAAACTGTTTTATATTTGTCTTAATCTTTCTCTGTCTCTCTCTCTCTCTCTCTCTTTTTAATATCCCTATCTTGCTCTTAAAGTCTCCTAATCTAACCCCCGCCTCTATCTTTTATTCTGTCTTTTTCGAACAATCTCTAATTCTCTGCCTCTTCTTCACTCCCATTTTTTCTAACTGTAATTCTCTCCTTAACTGGATCTCCCACTTACATGCTTTCTTTCATTCTCCCGCTCTTTTACCTTCTCTTTCTCTCTCTCTCTCTCTCTCTCTCTATGTCTCTCTCCATCCCTCCATATTTTCTTAGCTACATGGCTCTCGCTAACCGTTTCGCCCTCTTACTTCCTCTCTTTTAATCTCGTTCTGTCTCTCTCCAATTTAGTCTCTCTTTCTAGCAGCTCCTTAGCTCTGTCTCCATCTACCTCTCACTCTTTTCCCGCTTTCTTAGTCTTCATACACATATATCTGCTTATAACTCGTTATATCCCCGACTTTACATTAGTCTCCATGCGGTTTTCATGACCTCAAGTAGGGCTTATAGATTTGTACGTTTGTTTGTCTGTTAAACAGAATGTTTCTCAAAACATTATATTATAGTGTCTGAATAAATTGGCTTCCTTATGGTGTTTCCATCTTTAGAGTTCGAGTTTCGAAAATTCGATGATTCTTGACAAAGTAAAGTTTTCTTCAATAATACCCTTTTCACCAATTTTCAATGCAGGGTATACAAAGAGGAGGGGAAAGTTGCGGTTGGTCCTTAAATTGTCCACTACCATCAATTTGATATGCATGAGCCTGGTCACTCTAACACCTCAACACTTCAACTGCATAACACCATCCCTCTCGTCTCTCGTCTCTCGTCACTCGTCACTCGTCATCACCGTCAGCATCATCATCAGCTTTATCAACACACTCAGAAGCGCTATTGTCGCCTATTTTGTTGCTGGCTTATACAAACTGCTGTTTAATTAAAACATCAACTGAGGCAGAAGGCAATGAATAATTCACATCATTATGACGTTGATGATGGCCACATGTGTGCATGTGTGTATGCATCACTGCACGACCTGGCAAAAACACAGCAAGTGCGACAGAGACAGACAGAGGGTGCGAGAGGGAAAGGGAGATGGAGAGGGAGGGAGGGCAGGAGATTCCTTGCAGCGAGCACAGACGAGGTGTCGCCTGTGACTTTTATGGAAATTTCAAGGTACTTCTACTATAAAAAATGATGCATAGTTTTGGGCGCGTGTTTAAATTTATGTCGCTTCCACATTGGGCGCAAGGCTGCAAAACCAAACCAATTCAACTGTCTCACACACACACACACACACACACACACACACACACAAGCATAGACGCACGCCTTAAAGGCTTTAAAAGCAATTTGTGAACATTTTTGGTGGCGCTAGAAGCAAAAAAGAAGAAGAAAAAAACACATTTTTATTTTATTATTTTATTCCTTGCCATTTATGCCAGTGAGCCATTTATAGTTTTGCGCGTGCGAATTTAATCAAAAGTCAAAAACACAGCACACACGGCCAGGATGTGCCCGGTGCGTGTGTGTGCGTATCCTTGCATGTGTGTTGACCCACATAAGAGCAAACACCAGCAAATATCTGCGAGCGATGCGAGCGACGAGCACAAAAAGACTCATCAAAAACTCATAAATTTGCAAT
Source organism: Drosophila macrothrix (assembly GCA_035042055.1). Classification (NCBI taxonomy): domain Eukaryota; kingdom Metazoa; phylum Arthropoda; class Insecta; order Diptera; family Drosophilidae; genus Drosophila; species Drosophila macrothrix. The sequence continues at coordinate 24,093,826 of JAWNLX010000587.1, forward strand.
TTTCGACACATGACAAAATAAATTGTAAACAATGCTTCCCTAAAGCATGAAGCCGAGAACAACGACAATAATAACAGCAACAACAACAACAACAAGCACAACCTGAATAACAACATACACACAGAAAAAAAAAAAAAATAACAAAACAAAGGCTGTCCACACGGCGTATACAAATATTTTTGAAATGATGCCACGCGTTGAAGAGCCGATGAAGCTGGTGTTGAAGCTCATTTTTATGATAAAACTGATGCCAAAAGCTGATGCTGATGCTGATGCCGATGCTGATGACGATGCTGTAGGCGAAGCGGAAACTGCCAGCGCTACTCAAACTGAAACTGATAACTGCAGTCAGAACATAGAGAATTTGTAATCAGCCGCTTTCAAGGAGTGCATCAGTTGATCTGTATTAAAACAATAATTTATGTATGTGAGTAGGTGAACAAAAAACATACTACGCCCAAGGATTACTTAGCTAGGAGATTTGATTTAATCGAACTCCAATTTAGATAGTAAGTTCGCCATCCGTGGACACGCCTGTTGGTAGACCCTATAGGGCTTTAGTAGCTTTAGTCTTTAGGTATTTTATCATTTTACTAACGGCGAACTCAGAAATGAGTTCAAAACGCACATCAAGTGAGGATTGAGCGGTCCTTAAATATATATCGAATTAAGTATCCACAATTCTAGTAAATAATTATTGCGTATACTTAATTCGAGTAAATCATAATGGTATAAACTGAATTTGAGCTGGTTTCATCTTAAGTAGAAACAGTGCGAATCTTTGCAACTATTGCAATTCAAATCAATTGTATTTAATTTAAACATTTTGAAAGGTGCTGGAATAAAGATAAGCATCGCCTATATTACAAGTTAAGCCTACTCTCTCTCTCTCTCTCTCTCTCTTTCCACTTTATTTCTTTCTTTCTCTCAAAAAGTGTGCTTTCAGTTCATAATCAGCTTTTCGAGGGATTTTTGTTTTTGTTATATTTTGCTTGTGCCGCCTGAGTCACGCCTCTATAAGTAAGGCGAGTAGCACTTATGTGTATAGGAGTGCATTCATACATATACGCTTGTATATACATCTTGCATACCGAGTACAGCCTCATATTTAAACCGATTTTCTTTCAAGCATTCAACATTCAGCGGAGTTCAACGGCGCGTCATTTCGTCTTTGAGCTGATAAATCAAAGTTTCGATTGTACGACTCAAAGACGGGGACACAGGCACCCACACCCACACCCACACCCACACTCACACTCATATTCATGCAATGGGGTACTCTACGGCATATACGAGCTCGGACATTCTGTTCAAGCGATGTATGCCTCATATATAGCCATGCACAGATATGTGCATACGCATTTATTTCACTTTTATTATAAGATACATCTATTAAGTAACAATAAATTCCATTTGAAAGGCACTTCAAATGTACATTGATATAAATATATATATATGTATATATATATACTGTATATTTATACTTACTTATATTTACATATGTATATTGTTGTATGTGTGGCTGTGCATGCTTTATTACCCGATATCAATTTGCTCCTCACACCGTTCCATTGGCGTAATTGGAATGCATTGAAATGTGAATTGAACAGCAAGTCAAGTCGTGTGCTTTTTGCTGGCAATTCGAGAACGAGAATGAGAATGGGGAGGAGAAATATAAATTTGCAACGACGCGCCGTTGCTGCGGACATCAGCGTCGGCGTCGACGTCAAGCTTATGAGCGTTTTGCAACCGCAAGAACAAAAACAACTGGAGAAAAAGCAATAGGCAAAAAGTTCAACTAATTAGCGCAAGTGACTTTTGGAACCGTTGCCGTTGCCGTTGTCGTCGCTGACGTCGACGTCGGCGTCGCTACCTTCAATTGAACGGCATCGTCATCAGCGTCGTCGTCGTCGTCGTAGTCGTCGTTGTTGGAATCGCTAAAAGTTATACTTGTAAAAATATAAACAGAGGCAATTAACACATATATCATAGAGCGTCGCAACCGGTTAAATTTCCAGAACAGCCCCCCAAAAAGTGCACAGAGACAGACAAACAGACAACTAACTTACACATAATACATAACTTAATCTCTCTAAATGTGTGTGTCTGTTTGTATTATGTACGTATGTACATGAGCATGTATGTGTGTGTGTGTGTGCTAATCTTTAAATTGAAAGAAATCTCAGCTGGCAGCTTCTAAAGCGGAGGAGCTGTATGGCATTTATTTTGCGACCGGCGCTTTCAGTTCAAAGGCAACGTGCGGCGCGGAGAGATCTGAGTTATAAATAAAAAAAATTACAAAAATTATAATTATTAAAAAGCTTGTTGCAGTAAACGAAACGAATAATTATTGCCGCTCGCTCTTTACCATACATGTAATTTTTTTTTTGTTTGCATAGTAATCGAATGGACGTCGATACACTAATGACAAAGTGCAGCCACCAAAAACCACTGCAAATACACATACAAATACAAATACAAATATATATATACAAATGCTAATGCTTTAAATGTGATAAGGCAAAGCTCACACACCACAGCAACAACAACGAGACTAACAAACCTACACAAACACAAGGGCAACGAGAAATATTAGGGCGATATCACCGTTACTTATCATCTTTCATATCGCTCTTTATCTCTCACTCTCTCTCTCTCTCGTATGCGGGAACGTCACTCTCTCGCGCGTAACTGTTCCGTTGCTGGCAGAAAAAAAAGCATACGCACAGTTAAGCACAGCTGCTGACGTAGTGCAAGTGTCCAAAAAACTCAAGAAGAAGAAAAGGAAGAAGAAGAGAGAAAGCAATGCAACAACAATAGCCAAAAGTGCACTCAATCGATTATACAAAGCAACAAAAACTCGTCGCTTATTTATTTATGCCACAACAAGTGATCCAAAAACAATAAAAAACAAAATATAAATATATTAATATAACGGTAAAAATTAGCGCTAAACTAAAAGAACAACAATCTGAACACACACACAAACCCATACACACACAGACACAAACACAATGGCCAGAGATAGGCTGCCAGAGCTTTTGCAGGTTAGTTAAAATGACTTTAAATTAATTTTAATTTATTTTATATTATAAGGCTATAGCGCAATAAAAGCGTCTGAGTATTGGGTTGTGGGAGGTGGTAACGGCTTTTGTTACCAATTCTGTGCGATTACAGAATGCCAAAATGCAACAAAATCAATTGCAAAATATATCTTAAAAATTATGATTAAGTGTGGTAAAAAATAAAAGAGTTTAAATAAATATACAACACTGTAAGAAATTACCCAAAGAACGAATTTTATCAGAACTCTTTGCGGTGGGATTGTTACCAATAAAATGTTGTTAAGAAATAGCTATTACTCAAACTTAAAAAAAAGAGACATAAATCCAGTCCAGCTATTACACCCAACAGAAATTCAACACTGTTAAAACTCACACTGATGAACTTCTTAAGCGAATCACAATTCAAAAACTGACTTATTAAACAGAGCTCCAAACTTATACTTCTTAAATTAATGATTCTCACTTTCAAGAATAAGAGACCAACTCAGTTCAACTCCCTGTCCACTGCCTCAATCCGCTAGTTAAGCAAACACCTCCCGCCTAATTAAATTAACACCATTAAATCAATCAATCATTGTTGATCTACATTCAAAATCTAATTATTTCACTAAGCAAACTGATATTATGTATACTTCATAAATTATAATGTCATCCGATTGTCGTTATAATCTGATATGAATTCCTTTCTGTCTGGCGAAACGTTTAGTTAAAGCTCAATAATTTTTGCAAATGAGAGAAGAATGTCGACAGCCGACAACATTTTCGGCAAATGTTCCTTGATTTTCAACTCGAGTGATTTCCGCTCTCCTCAATTCAATCGTAGCCCCACTGTGCGTCTTTTGCATTGCTCAAATTTCTTCATGACTTTTTCAACACTGCGCGACATTCCACGACCCGCATTAACACATTTTAGCTCGCCATTTTGGACGTGGGGAGTTGAAGAAGTGTGGGCTGTGCGAGCTGAGTGTTAAATAATGTATGGTGTGGGGAGTTGGCGTTTATCAGTACCAGTGAGCACCTAGATTGCGCGGAGATAAGAGCGATAAAACTTGGACAGACCATACGGGGCTATCCCCAAAACTTACATTGCGAACAGCAGTTAGTTGTATTTTTATTCTGTTGGCCACCTTCTATTCATTATTTATTACACACCCAGCTTGCAACCGTTTAGCAGGTGGGTGTGAGAGTAACAGAGATATCGTGCGAGCGGTGCAGTGGGTGGAGTGGATGAGTGAGCAGAGAGTAGAGATCACTAACCGAAAACAAATTGAAGCCGCTAGTTATTTTTAGTTTAAGTTGTGTCGGCGTCGCTGTAGCAGCGATGCCAATATAAAAAACAACATCAACAATTCGAACAAGCTTTTATTAACCGATAAAGAATTTTTGTTAACTGTTTTGCAGCGCTCGCTGAGCACCAACTCAACGTCATCCTCCTCAAATGGTTCGTTGCTGCTCAGCGTTTATAACGCCACCACCGAAACACTCAGCAACAACAACAACAACAATAACAGCAACAACAGCAACGGTGACAACAACAATAAGGATCAACGCAGCAAAATGACGCAACAGGGCACCAATGTGGATGCCATTCTGAATCCGGTAAGTGTGTGTGGATAAATATCATATAACGGCCATGGGTCAAAAGTTATGGGATCGAGATATCACACAAAAATATCACCACCTCCAATAAGAGCTGAGTCGTGAAATAGAACATATATAAATTCAATTTTCTTAAAAAGGAGAACAAATTGTATTAATATTTCAAGGAGCGCACGAAAATTTAAACTTAGATAAACGTTCTTTCTTGTTTAAGACTGTTTTGAGATTTTGATTTAAAGTACGATTCTTGCTTTGATATTTCTAAGACCTAGACCTTAATAACTGCGCATAAAATAATTGAGCGTCAAAGTCTTGAGTTAAAAAAATTAAGTTCTCTAATTGGAAATTAGAAAGTTGTACACGTATTTATGAATGAATGGTTTCAAAATAGGAGAAAATCTTTACTTGAACGTTGGCTTGTGGGTGTGTGTGCCTAGCCAAATTGTTTATCAATACGTTAACCGGTAGCATGAATCAGCGGAGTTGACATGAACGTCAACGGCTGCGTCAGCGTCGGCAGCGACGGCAGCCGCAAATTATTTAACGACAGTGGCAAACCCGTGATAAGCAAAACCGGTGGCTCACAGCAGCGTCTGATGAAGTAAATACAGACAGACATATTTTATGCATATACTCAAATTTTTGGTAAACACTAATAGTGAGTTGCCACCCCCACTTTCTGCCCCAATGAGTAAACTTTTTATCATCAATCTGCAACATCTGACAGATAACTTGAACGACGTGTGAATACACTTGCAGAGAGTATCATTACTATAGGAACGCATCTTCGACCTTATAAAGTATATATATTCTTGAGCAGCATCAACACCCAAGTCTACTAAGCCTTGTCCGCATGTCTGACCGTTTGACCTATCTGCCTGTCTGTCTAAAATCTCGATACTTTAAATTTGGAATAAAAGTTATCGTACATACAGGTCACGTAATTCTATCGATAAAGTTTCTTATTTTGCGAATATCGAAACAAATTAATCGGAAATCGATAAAAAGCAATAAAATATAAAAAGAAACAATTATAAAAAAAATAGGAACGATGATTCATAATGAACAAACTACTATCAGCAATTCATGAATGAAATAATTTGCACTCTCTCCAGAGTATACACTAGTCCATTTGTACTCATCAATGTTAAACTTTCTTCATTTTACTTCTTTAATTTTATTAATAAGTCAATGATTGAGTGGCCTTACAAATCCCATTCCATTCGTGTGTGTGACAAATTCAAATGGAACAGTTCAATAAACAATTTGCATAACTAGTGATAAGTGAATTCGACCCATTCTCTTATCAAATTCATATCGCCTTTGATATATACATATGTTTTTATTTGTATATTTGACCTCTATAAACAATCAGAGTAGTCCATTTAGTTGAATCGGATAGAAATACACTGACAGCAAAATATACCAATCTTGTATGCTAATACTTTAAGTTAGTTGTAAGTTGTTGGTAAATCTACAAATACGCATCAATCTTGTTGAAGTTTTTACAGAAGCTCAACATTGTGTCAAAGCATATACAAAACCAATGTGAAGGATATATCTTTAAAATTGTGGTTATTATTACTATTGGTAATCGATTTATTATTATCTCTAAGATCGGCTTTTTAAACTAGACAGACAAATGGAGTCGGCTGGTTTAACTTGCCTGTCGATCCTGATCAAGAATATACATTTATAAATTCCTATGGGGTTAGAGATGCTTCCTTCAACCTATTACAGTATGCACTTTTTATCCATTTTCAAAGGGTTCGCGGTGCAAATGCTTACAAATATCGCAAATTTATCTCCCAAGCGACACAAATTCTTGTAATAAAATATACATGTATATTTTTGGAAAATGCATTATCTAAATTACAAATATTTGAAATCTTCCAAAACCAATCTTTTTCATTTCTCCCTCCCGCTAGCATATTGTATTTTTTCACGTCTTAATGCGTTTCTCAACACTTAATTGTAGTATTCGGAGATTCGTTATCAATTGTCGCAAATCGCCGCCAATCTGGAGGCCATGGACCGCATGTCGCAGACAATCCATCTGCGCACTTTTAGCGGTAGGTACAGTAAACATACATACATAGCGAACAGGCGAGTTTTAACTAATTTAATATGATTATAAATAACGGATATTGTGCAGAGAACGAAATGGATGAGCTGCACAGCAAGAATCTGCGGCTGGGCAATCAGCTGATGAACCGATTTAAGGACTTCAAAGCGAATCTGCCACCAGAGACGGATTATAGCTTGGAGGCGCGTATGAAGCGCACCTTATTCTATGGCCTATACCAGACATACATCAATCTGTGGCAAAAGAACGAGCTATTCCTGCAGAACTATGAGACGAAGGTGAAGAAGAACCTCCGCATTCATTCCAAAATCGGTAAGTTGTCTATATCAGAACTAAACGTAAAACATAATACCAATTATCAAATTGATCTCTCCGATTAATATAGTCAATGCGGAGGCGACTGCACAGGAAATTGAGTTGCTGATTGAGAACAAATCGACGAAACTGTTTGTGGACAATGTGCGTGAATGAAACAAATCAAAAATTCAGATGTAGTCTTATTAGTGGTTGATTTCCATAGATACTTCAAGAGACGGAAAAGGAGAGGCAGACACTGCGAGATCTCATGGATCGCTTCAACGAGCTGCGCAAGTTGGAGAAATCAATTGAAGATGTTCATGCGCTATTCATGCGCATTCAGACGCTCGTCATGGAGCAGAGCGAGACGATACAGCGAGTGGAGTTCCATGCAAATCAGGCAACCCTTTTTACAGAAAAGGGTGGCACTGAGCTGGATAAGGCCCAGGATCTTCAAAAGCGGGCTAGAAAGGTGAGCAGCATATTATTTTTGAAGTTCCATTGAAATTGAACAAATTTCTTATCTATGCACTTTTTTATTGCAGAAAAAGATAATGCTCATTGCGATACTCGTCGCCGTAGTGTTAGTACTGTTATTCATCGGTATTTATTTGTGATGCACATAAGCACAAAATATTTTTGTTTATTTTTTTTCTAATCTTTTAAGTCGAATAAAATTAGTTTTGCTAAGCGGTTTTGTGTCTTTATTTTTAAATGCCAATCTCACCACACACCATGAGGCGCCAGTACAGGGCTGTATTTGGTTTAGCGAATCGTGCCATTGTGAGCAGTTTTATGGACTAAGTGATGTGGCTTGTTCTTCATATCAGCTGATTGTTGTTTACCAACTATAATCATTGCTATTTTAATGTGTGGACAAATTTAACTTACTATTTGCAAGCAACTAAAATATTTTTCAAATAAAATATTTTGAAGGCATTGCCTATGAAGCAACATTTTTTGCTTGAAAACGATTTACATGCTATTGCTCAAATAGTGCTGTTAAATGTTACCGTTTGCTGTTATGCACAATTAGATGTTCAGTTACGTTAGCAGTGCATTTAAATTGGATGTCAGCAATATACGAAAATATAAATAGATTTTAACTTCGCTTGGATCTCACTCAAATTAAGACATTTAAAATGACTTCAGCGCAATGCAGAGCAACTTATGCGCAAAGTGAGCAACGTAGGCGCAAAATCATCAACAGAATACGACAATGTTATCGTGTTAACAGTAGATAATTAGCATAACCCCGACTTAACATAACAGAATATGAAATGCAAAACAATGGAGATAAATAAGAACCAAAACGACAACAAAACATACGCAATTTAAATAATTTCTACATTTTGGGTAAGTGCAAACCACCTGTGGCTAACATAGAACACGCACAATGGCAAAACGCTAACAAGCGACAACGGCCAAGTGGAAACAACTTTCGTATCCCATTGGCGAGCGCCATTTTTTTGCCTGGCGTCGTGCAAATTTTGCCATTTAGCCAAATGAATCTATGAATCTAAATTGTTGCATCCTTACAGCTGTGCCTGGGGCCGGGTAGCCAGTGTCACTGCCGGTGGCACAAAATGGAAGAAAACGGCAGCATGTGTAAGAACGTCAAGATACCAGCCGACGCTGCTGTTGTTGTCAATGCAATCGCTGCCCCACCAGCAGCACCAGCACCACCGAATGGCAAAGTTGTACAGATCAAGCTGGCGGCAGGCGGCGTATCTGAGCCGCCAGAAGAGCTCCTCGGCTCAGTGACATCACAGAATTGCCCGGGAACGCGTGCAAGCGCGCGTGTCATACAAAAAATGAAATTGGACCAGACGCGTCCGATGACGCCGCCGCCGGCAGAACGTGAGCCAAGCAAGAAGGATGAGAAGGCTGCCCAGAAGACGCCGTCGCAGATGCGTGCCGCTAACAAATCAACCTGGTCGAATGTGGAGCGCAATTGTTTTTTCGATGCACTCAACGAGTTTGGCAAGGATTTCGAAACGATGGCCAATTACATCAATTCCAAATTGAAGCGCCGCAACATGAACAGCGACTACAGCTTCAAGTCCAAGGACCAAGTGCGTCAACATTACTATCAAACATATCACAAAATTGCCAAATACGTTCGCTACTCGGATGGTAAGTAAACCCAAAAAATATAAAATAAGGCAAAACACTTTGAATTTGTACTCATCACACACGTTCACACGTAGAGCTGAGGAAACCCGCCCAGGAGCTGTACACGCTAATTAACTATGGTGAAATGCGACGCAAGCTTCAGTTTATAACCGATAAGCATTTCATGAAGCTGAAGCATCTCATTTACCAGGGCCACATCACAGTGCGCTGCAAGGGCAAAAATATACGGATCAAGACGCCCTCCTGCAAGGCACTGCGTCGTCTCAATCAGCTCGATGGTAAGTTCTCTATACTTTTCTTTTCCATGAATTATTTGATTTCAAAATGTGAAAAATGTGCTTACACCGATTTTATGTATTTGTAATTATACAAGATGAAAATACGATTTTCTCACGTGCTTCTAACCCGATCTTACTGAAATTTGTACGCAAGCTCGATATTATTTCAATATCTTTTAAACACGTTTGTTTTTTAGCATATCGAAAGCAATTTATTCAGTACTATAATATACTGATTTGAGATACTTTCTGTTTATCAAACACACAAACATGAAGATCTATAAGCCCTAAAGAGGTTAAAATTATTTTTGATTTCTATTTTTCATGTCGGAAGTGTGAATTTTCATGAGTTTCAACTTGATCATAATTATGGAATTACAGTTTTCGAACGCAGGTTTTCTACTGTCTTAATGTAGGGATTATGTGAAGGAGTGTCTGATATCTTCCCACACTTATATAGAAGCCACATCCTTATCTTGTTGTTAACTTGTTGGATCATAATTTGTCAAATCTGGCATATATCATGTATAGTGTTTGCGCTATCAGCTTTTTGATAGTTTTATTTTAAATAATTTATTTCGCTTTATAAACTTTGTTTAATATATTTAGACTAGAAGCCTGGCTTAGGCTTTTCAACAACACTTTGTTTGCTAGAGGTTTGAAGCCAGTTGCAAAACCTTTTCACAACGAGATTAACTAACGATCGATCAGCTAAAGTAGCAAAAAACTAATTATAAGCTCCAGACGCCGGCGGCTTAGCGAGCGCCCTTTTTCGAGAGAGAGAGAAAGAGAGCGCTGCACAAACGGAGCTAAACGCCGGCGGCTGCAGCTAAAATACACTTTAGAGGGTGTGCATATGTACCAACAACTATTTAATACATACAACCAACTTTATGCCGTAATTAAATACATATAGATCATTAATGCGATTGTAACTTCGTTGCTGCTGCCGACAACATATAGAATTGTTGCGTTTCTTCTCTGCAAGGGTGTTAAGTCTGCGGCAATTCGAATCCAAAGATAACTGATTATTTATTATTATGCAGATACGTTGGAGGACATCCGGCTACCCACAAAAATAGAGGTGCTTGTGAGTCCCGCTAATATGGAGGCATTTGGACGAGTGCAGTCATTGGCGCAGAATCCACGGATACGGATCGCAGTGCCGCTGCACAAGAAGCTGATTAGCTTCATACAAACGTTTCAGTACAAATGGCGCAGCAGTGATGCACGTTTGGCGGAAAAACAGCCGCCGCCGCCGCCGCCGCTGCTGCTCAATGGCATACCGGACTCTTCGTCCATTGATTCAGTGCCGGTTGCCGAACCAGCTCTGTGCTTCCTGCCCAAACCCGGTGTGGCGATCCATCGACCGCTGCTCAGTATAACAGCGCATTTGAGCAGCGTCAACATATGCCTAACGGCATACGAGGAGCGTCTCGGCTTCAAGGTGCGCAGCGAGACGCTCGAAAGTACGGCAGCTGCTGCCGCTGCCAGCGCAAAGCGGGCGCGCACCGAAAGTGGCTCCGAGAAACGTTCGCCCGATACCAAAAAACAAAAGCCGCTAACCAGTTCGGTGCACGAGAAGTCCCTCAACGAATTGATGAACGAGGGCAGCATCAGCACCACCAGCAACGGCAGCACCACCAATCATATGAAGCTCGAGAGCAATAGCGGCGACGAGCTAATGAACGAGGAGCTCAGCGAGCCGCTCAATCTAACGATCAATGGCGTCGTCGACTCAACTGCGGTAGGGTCCATTTCAGCTGCTCCTCTTGCCGCTCCACAAGCGATTGCCATCGCATCAATATCAACAGCAGTTGCAGCAGCAGCACCAACACCACCACCACAGCCAGCACCGGTGCCGGCGCCGACGCCAACACGTGCCAAACGTAGCGATGCCCCTGGCGCTGGCGGTGGCAAGAATGCCAAAGCGAATGCCGCCGCTGCCGCCGCTCGCAATTTTCGACCACTGCTCAGCGATGATGTGATCAAGCGGATGCGCAAGGGCTGGACAATATCGAGTGCGGCAGACATAACGATCGGTGATCTGTATGTGGTGCTGGGACAGGATGCCAAGCTGGAGCTCGATTATTATTGGTGCGATGTGGAGCTAAGTACGCCAAACATCGACCGTTCATCGATTGCCGTCACCAATAGCAGTAGCACCACAACAACGAGCATTACAACAAACAGCACCACTTTAACCACAGCCAGCAGTGGCAGCAGCCTCACTAGCACTAACACCACCAGCAGCAGCAGCAGCGCAACAAACTCAGCATCAACAGCGCTGCCCTACAATGTCAACGACTGTGATAGCGTGGAACGCGTCAAGGCCATCACAACGGCGACGGTAAGCAATAAGCTGAAGCATCTGTTGCTCATCTCCAATCTCAGTGAGCGTGTGCGGAAGCGTCAATGCAGTTGTGGCCACAGTTGTGATCGCAAACGTGATCTAATCACCAAGGCCCAGTCAGCAGCAGCAGCAGCAGCTGGCAGTGGCTCAGCAGTAGCAACAGCAGCAGCAGCAGCAGTCGCCACAACCACACCGGATGGCAGTGAGATCATCTTTCGTACGCCGATGCTTCCAGTGCGTCGTCCCATGGCCAATATTATTGATCCAGGTCGGCAATTGTCCAAGGTGAGTAGCTGATCTGAATATCTCATCATTGAAATAGATTGTCAAGTGTTCTGCTCTTACACTTTTGCAGCTGACGCGGCAAAAGATGTCGCGTCATGTGCTGGTGCAACGGCTCCTACAGCCCGACTCTGGATCTCAGCCTTATGATCTGCTGAATATGCAAAACGGCCTCTTCGAGCCCATCGAACGCGTCAATAGCAATAGCAGCACTACGATCGTCGCATCTGTATCTTCCAAAAATACCTCCAGAATCATAACCACCGCCAGCAACATCCCGTTCCAAGTTAAAAGCGAGCAATGCTACAGCAGTAGCAGCAGCAGCCGCGACAGTGGCAACCAATATGCCAATATGCCGAGCTTAGATATGCCAAGCTTAGAAATGACCAGTTCAGACATGCCAACTTTGGCGGACCCAGCTGTGGAAGACGCATCATTGCCAGCCACATGCCACGCATTGCCAGATGGCGTCCAAGATGAGAGCACCAGTAAGCTGAGCAAATCTATTAGATATTCCCGACATATGCATGATAGACTAGCTTGAGTCGAAAATTGAAGTTTTTAAAAAAGTATTTATAAATGTGGAAGATTTGATACATATTCTAACATAAGAATACTGGAATCAATTTAAGCTACTCTTCTATTTGATATATATAAAATTTATAAATCATTTTTATACACTGATGCCATTGAAAGTGGGTAAAAAGTTTGTCATGAACATGTGCATCTCCGACACCATAATATGTATAATATATATATTTATCAGCATCCACAACCAAATCGGTTTAGCCATGTATGTCTGTATTAGGACTAGAGACTTCAAATTTGGTATACAAGCTTTCGTATCCCACACAATCATCAAGTTTATCTAATACATAATAATACATAAATATTGATATGAATCGTTTTCCGATAACAATAAAGATATAGTCTGCCAGACTATATCCAGCCTTGTTATTGTTAAACTAAACTTAAACTACTGTTAAAGATGTTGTTTTGATAGTCAAAGCGTATTTTCAGATTGGCCAGACTACAATTAGCAAGCCAACTACATATTTTAATGGTTCAGTTCAGAGTATTTTTCGATCTCTCTCGACTAGAGCATGCTGACTTGTTCACAAAGCATTTGCCATTTAGAACCTACTTTCTAGTGCCGCATCTCAACTTGTATGAAATACTTTAATTTGTTGCAAAGATATCTCAATTTAATGGGCTCATTGGGCAGATTCGAATTGAAGGAAAATCATATTTTGCAAAACAACAAATCACCAACAATGATAAGAAATATTACTAATTACAATCGATCCCACACAAGCGCCACTTATGTTGTGGCATCGAGTGTTGCAACCTTTAATCCGACAACCCAGAGAGACAGAGAATCTGTATATATATATATATATAATATATATATATATATATATATATATTTATTTATTTATTGGCTTAAAGAGCATTTCACTTCCTATTACGAACCTACCATTGTGAAAGGAATTCGGCAATTGTTAGTTATGCTGTATTATATCTATTTACCTATCTATTTGCAACTAATATTAATTTCGATTTGTTATTGGCACAGTGCATAGTTTGTTCAATGGCAACGTCAGTCCGAATCATTTGTTGCGCGACTCCACATCTAATTCACGCTGGCTGGATGACAATATCAATGACTTTTCGCTGACCAGTCTGCTGGGTCATCTTGATGACATTGATGCCACACGCGACATACTGGTAAGTGCTAAAGGAGCAGCAACAAGAGCAAAAGCAGCAGCATCTGGCAGTTGATCGAATAAATAAACAATTATTGGGTTTTTATGCAGGACCCGTCATCGAGCCTGTCGGTGATTAGCGAGACCAGCGTCGATTATCGTCACAAATTTCAGGAAATTTCGGCGCTGCTGCAGCAACAGGAAAAGGATTAGCAACGACTGCACTTAATCTCTTCATGTCACACTTCCTTATAATAAGTCCTCGATTCGTTCATTAATTCGCTTCGAAAAGCAACTGTATTATTATTTATCAGCTTATTGTGGTCATAAGCTCACAAAAAAAACAATATATATATATATATATATTTAAATATTCAATTCCAAAAGCAAAACTGAATTAACTCACCTCACCTTTTATCAAAAATAGATATTATTAATTTTAATTGAAAAACTTCAAGTTTACAAGCATTTACATATATAAATATTCAGCCAACGAACCTTCTCATGACGTTCTTTTATTAGTACTACATAGATGTAATTAACCATAAATGGACACCATACACATACAGTGTCTTACACCTTATTTCGACCAGTGTCTAGCTAAAATTTTAATTGCCTGCCATAAACTAATTATACAATATATTTCAAAAATTCCAAAGAGAATATATGACCTCCATAAACTGGGGTTTCCCCACCTGCTAGGTCGGGTTATGTAAAAAAGTACCTTAATTTATGGTCACATCTTATTTCGAACAGTGGCGTTATGGACACCTGGGTGCCATAAAACCCAGGTTTTTTACGTCAGGTTGATTAATTTCGGTATAAAAAGACCAATCCTTCGTAGTCAGTTTATTTCTATCCTCCATATCGGGTGCAACCAGCCAGCAAGGGCTATGGGCAAACGGACTACCATTGAACTACGGAAACTCGCCCGGGAACACTTCAAAATCGGATATTCACATCGCACACAAATAACTGAAATGGTCAATCTAAGCAAGTCAACTGTATACAACAGCATTCGGCGCTTCGTCGACGAAAATCGGATAGAGGACAAGGGCAGAAAGGCACCAAACAAGATGTTCGCCGAACAGGAAGAGCGGAGGATCATCAGGAAAATAAGGGAAAATCCTAAGCTATCGGCTCCAAAACTATCTCAACAGGTGCAGGATGAAAAGTGCATTGTGGAAACTGTGCGCCGGATTCTGCGCAACCATGACTTTAATGCCCGAGTACGACAGAAGAAGCCCTTTACAAGCCCAAAAAATAAAGGGCCTATGATGACGTTCGTCAAAGCCCACTTGGACAAGGATTTGGAGTTCTGGAACACAGTCATATTTGAAGATGAGTCGGACGGAATTATGTGTGGCGACAGTCCAATACTGAGCTGAGTCCCAAAATCCTAAAGGCAACAGTCAAGCACGACGGAGGAAGTGCCATGGTATGGGCATCTAGCTCGGCAGCCGGCGTCGGAAATCTGGTGTTTATTGAAACAACAAAGGACAAGAATGTGTACCTCAATATATTAAAAGAAAATTTACTCCAAAGTGCCGAGAAGCTAGGAATCCGACGTACTTTCCGGTTCGACCAGGACAACAACCAGGCAAAAGTCCGGATTAGTACAGTCTTGGCTTATCTGGAACTGCCCCCACATGATAATTCCACCGGCCCAGTCTCCAGATTTAAATGTTATCTAAAATTTGTGGAAAATAACACCTGGAATCACAGATCCGATATAAAAAATGCTCTGCTGGATGAGTGGAGCAAAATGGTATCTTCCATGAATAATAGGTTAAAGGAAGTTGTTAAGGCTCAGAGGATATCATACTAAGTGTTAACATCCTTATTTAAGCTTTTATATGGCAAATATGTTACTTTTTTAAGAATGTTCGAAATAAGCTGTGACATGAGTTTTGGATATGTTTTCAGTTTTCGACTAATTTTAATTAATTCATTAATATTTTAATAAAAACTAAACTAAACTTTATATTTCAAACGTGGTGTAACATGAAGCAAATTGGCATTTAAACATTTTGCACTTAAAATTTTTTGCTAGACACCGGTCGAAATAAGGTGTGAGACACTGTGCGCTCGATATTTATTTTTCATTATTATATATTATTATTATTGCTAAGTATTACAAAAAAAAAGCATTCACATTGTTTTATGTGTTCTTCTCCTAGTTGCCACAAGCACTGAATACTGAAATGCATTAGCCCAGTTTTCTTTCTTTTGTTTTTAACCCTTTTTTTTATTTTTTATAAAGTTTTATTGTAGTTGTAATACAAAATATATACAGACCCAAGAATAAATAACAGTTTATTCTATATATAAACCTATGGCAACAATGTGTATTTTTTTAGACTATCGATATGGATAATGCCTGGCATCTAAATTTAAATTAAATGATTTAATTATTTCCAGAGTCGAAGATATTTGAAAAATATAACGCAAGACGTCAAATGCATTTACAAATTACGATTCGAATTATTCAATTCAATAGAATGAGCAATATTCTCTGGAAATTTTGCTCATCAAGTAATCTTAGACATACACAAATACCTACTTAAATTAACCTTTATTTATATTATCATTTACCAAACAAGTCTGTTTACGACTACCTGCATATATATTTGCAGATATCGCTTACATTTCGCTCTGGCTCGTGTTTAAACACCCAAACGAACATGTCTGGCAACAACTCGGCGAATAATTTTGAATGGCAACCAGTGCTAGCCAGAGACGGTTGTGTGTATGGGAAAGCAAATACAGATCAAATAGAGCAAACTGAAAGCTAAATATGATCTGGATTAAATGTATGTCTATATGTACATGCGTTACGTGCTTTTTATACTTATACGAGTATATACTTACTAATTATATTTTATAAAGTAAAGAACGAAAAACGTTCGAAAATGCAGAAAAATCAAGAGAGAACACTTCAGTCGGGCGACAGACTTTGATACCATAAGTAACACCTGCTGATAAGAGGTGGCACATAGCAGGGTAAGAAATACTGTCAAAGTTTGCCTTTCAAATTGCTGTCGATATAGGCCTCTGAGAATTTCGGCGGCAGAGTGGGTGTGGCCGATCAAAACTCTTGGAAGAGTTTCCTGGTAACCTTTCTTCCAGGTTTGGTAACTGTAGCACTTAAATTGAGGGGGATTTGGTGACTCTAGCTTTCAAATTGTGCGAGATATATGGTTTTATCGATTTACACTAACAGGTGTATCGGTTTGGGGAGGCGGAGTGGGCGTGGCCATCCAATTTTTTATCGATCTCTTATGGGATTTACCAGTAACATACTTTTAAGCTTTGGTGACTCTAGCTTACAACTTGTGGAAGATATGCGCATTTCAGATTTCTAGGCCCGAAGTTTCTTGGGGCGGCGGGTGTGGGCGTGGTCAGGTCAAATTATATACCGACTTGAAGGTGGGTACCAGCAAGTTACTCTCCAAGTTTATCGACTTTGGCGATTATGGGCGCATGTGTGGGCGTGGCTATAACAGTTTTAAACGGCAGTTTGGTCACTGGCTACTGTTTTGCATTAATTAAATCAAATACGCGGCAGCATTGCCAGGGAGTGTGAAGAGGCCTTATTGAACTGAACGCTCATTTTGCGGTGCCTATTGTCATATGTACAACAACAACAAGTCAAGTAAGAATGCTGTAATCGGGTAAGTTCGACTAAGATACACCCTGAACCCAGCTGTTCGACATAATCTGGTTTTATTGGCAAATGTTGCGTGGAATTGCTATCATGTCTTATGGCAGGCACAGGTCGCAAAGAGAAAAGACAGCGCATATTTTTATTCACGCGACATTCGCGTGCTTTTGCATACATACATATGTACATACATACATACATACATCATACGTACTTAAGTATGTACACGCATGTGGAGATAACGGTGATAACGGTGCATGTACTCTCAGAAAATATACGCTCGCGTCAACTATCAAGAAATGAGAATCTAGTTTGGACTGTAAAATTGGTGTTTCTTATCCGATCTTGATGAAATTCGTTATTTGTGTTAGCGAGAAGCCTCTGCTTGTGGCTTTTATCGCTATCGCAAATCGAAATGTATCGATACTCGAGAAACGGAGGCAGTTATCGATCAAATGAAGCAAACGAGAACCTATGTTCCTATATCCGAACTCTCTCGCTCTCATCGTCTCTGCGATCCGCGTATATAGCTGACTCCGCTGTTTACCCTGTTCTTATATATACTGTATGCGCAGCTGTCAGAGATGCCTCCTTCTGCCTGTTACATACATTTGCACAAAACCATTATACCCCCTCTACCCACTGCCACTTCAGTTCAGGGTATAAGCAGCAGTAGCAGCTATGAGAAATGCGCGTATGTTTTACACACTGATACCGAAGGTATCATAGTGTATTGGTCTATACTCTGTCCATCATGCTGTATGTCCGTCTGTATGAACGCAAGTTTCTTTCGACACCCTCAGAGATTGAGACTTGACCCTTGGAACACATATTTGGGTCTGGGCCCGCGTCAGACAAAGTGTAAAAATTGAGGTGTTGCGTACACTAGGAGGGTAGGAAATCGATAAAATCGATAATCCCAAATCGATAAAAACCGCATATCTCTCACAATTTTAAAGTCACCAAACTGGAAGATAATTCCTTCAAAGACAGGCACCACAATTTGTAAGCTACAGTCACCGAATATTGAAAATATATTACTGGTCACGCCGACTCCGCCTCCCCAAACCGATACACCTGTTAGTGTAAATCGATAAAACCATATATCTCACACAATTGTTCAGTTAGAGTCAGCAAATTCGAAAGGTATTGCTAGGAACAGCTTTCAAAAATCCTCCCAAAATTCTGAAAAGCTTCTATCTCCCGCAATTTACGAGCTACATTTAGCAAACTTGTAAGGAAGATTTCTGGAAAACTCCTCCTTCGGCCTATCGATCGAAATTTGAAGGACCAACTTGGAGGATAGATTATTCTGGGACTCCTTCAAAGATCGGAATACCTTGGCTGCACCCAACCTGTTCTGTGGCATCCGTTATCAGTTGGTATCAGAGTATTTCGCAATCGGTTACGCCCGACTGCAACGTTCCCTCTCTTGATTTCATACGTGTATTGTGAGAAGTGTCGTCAGCGTCTTCGCTTTCCGCTAAAAGTGTTAATTGTATATGTATTTGGTTTGTTTTCATTTTGCAGTTTCTAGTTTTATGATGCGTTAGTCGAGTTCATCGAATTAGTTTGCGGGCGGACGTTTCAGCGACAGCCTCGAGCAACAGCAACAGCAACAGCATAAACTATGGCCACCGGCAGACGCGTTAGTATCTTCTTGCCTAATCCAGCAGGTGAAAACTAACCTAGTCAGAGGTACTTGAGCTGTTTTTTTCTTCTAATAGCCACGGCACATCCTGGAGTTAAGCGGCGAGCAGCAACGTCGCTTTCTGGATTCGTTTGATCATGTTTATAGCGACATCGATGGCGTTGTGTACAGCATGGAGACCAATGTGCCCAATGGCAGCCAGGCGTACAAGGCACTGGAAAGTGCCGGCAAACAGATCACATTTGTCACCAACAACAGCGTGCGCACCTTGAATGGGACTGTGAAGCGTCTTGGCCAGGCCAATTTGCAAGTGCAGCCACATCAGATCTGGCATCCGGCCCAGACGCTCATTTACTATCTGCAGAGCATTAAGTTCGACGGTCTCATCTACACAATAGCATCGCCGCAATTCAAGACGGTGCTGCGGAACGCTGGCTATCAGCTAATCGATGGGGTAAGTTGGTAACTGAAGTGAGAAGCTATTAATTCGACTTGACTGCCGGTGTTTAGCCCAATCACTTCATTGAGGACACCTATGAGGATCTTGTGCATCACATTTTCGACAAGCAGTCCGTGAAGGCGGTCGTCATTGATTTGGACCTTAATATGACATCGACGAAACTGCTGCGAGCACAGTTTTATTTACGTCAACCCGATTGCTTGTTCCTGATCGGTGCCACCGATCGTCTCTTGCCAATTGGCAAGGATATCAAACTCATTGGGCCCGGCAACTACGCCTCCATTCTGGTCGAGGCGAGCGGCAAGGAGGCAACAGTTATGGGCAAGCCGGGACGTGTATTGGGCGATATGCTCAATCGGAAGCACAATGTCAGCGATCCATCGCGGGTCCTGATGATTGGCGATATGCTCGCCCAAGATGTGCACTTTGGTCAGCTATGCGGATTCCAGACGTTGCTCGTTCTAACTGGCGGCTGCACGCTCGACCAGCTCCAAGCGGAGACCTGTCCCCAACATCTGCCCGACTACTATGCCGACAGCGTGGCCGACTTTATTCAACTCTTCGCCAATGTCGCAACCAAAGCGCATTTTTAACGACGACCACAACATCTACATATAACATATAATATACAACTATGTATATACATATATCCAGAAGTTTATATACACATATTATTTGTAATACATAACTACAGCTCAATAATATTTCTGTATCTGCATCAAGGAAAGAATTCAGATTCTCTCGTTTCTTTTGCAAAAAACAGTATTTGTTATTGACTCTTATTTCGTTTCCTTTTGTTCTACTATTCATTGGACCTTTTAAGACTATTTAACAAACAAATTAACAAGATTGATTCATTTAAATATTTGTGAAACTTTCAAAACCCAATTTGGACTGTCGTGATTTTGCAATTCCCTTTTCGGGAATGAATGAGTTGATCACCACTATTTGTTAAATAGGTTTAAATACACTCAATAGTATTGAGAAAATAGCCAAAAATCGACAATAAAATACGTTTTTTTAAAAAGAATTAAAAGATATACATTTGTTCCTGTGTCCAAACACTTTCTTGACAGTCGACCATCAATGTGCCCTTCTGCAAACAGAATCAAAGATCCGTTTTTCCTGAGGACTGAGTAAAAATGCAACCGATTGCATTAGCTTATTTTCCACTAAGTTAAGTAAAATTCAAATGAAATAATCATGCTAATGACAATCCTGTCCTTCAGCAGCAAATCAAAATTGTTTTCTCTTTTTTCTCTTCACCAAATGTAACCTTCTGCTGACATTATAATTTTACAACTTAAAATAATACCCGCTGCAAGGGGATGCAAATATATTTGTTCTTAATTTTAGTTTCCCTTACAGTTAACCACTAAGCACTAAAACAAAATATATAAAGTCTGCTTAGGTTTTTTTTTTATTATTTTATATTTATTATATTATACTTTTTAGGGCGCATGAAACTGGCTCAGTGCATTTCGCTGAGAAATCTTTCGAAAAACTAAATAAATCGAAAGCAATAAAACGCTGATTCTATGATATTTATATTTGGGTTAATTATAGAAAAATCAAATAAAATCAACACAATTTAAGTTTTATTATTATTGCGTGACTCAATTTTAATCGTTAACAAATTCCACGCCAAAAAAATATGGTTTTTAAATGCGCATTTCCTTGCCAAGGCCAAGGATCACTGCCTCTCTCCCTCTCTCTCCTCCTCTCTCTCCCCCTCTCTCTCCCTCTGAAGAACAACTAAATATTTATCTACCAAGCCAAGTTTCGTTAGTGATTGATTACATTGTTATAAACCAAGATTACATAATACAGCCGATCCCGACTAGGTTTTTTTTAGACGCATCAGCTTCATCAAGAGCATTTCGAGACGTTTTGCTTCCAAATGGAATCATTCGTCATTTACTGCTCGCACAGGTCGCCCAAACAATCGCCAATGTAGTCGGGCAAATGGGCGTGGTCTGGTGGCAGGCTGGCGACATCCGTATGACTGGTGCCACCGGTCAGGACGAGCAGCGTCTGGTAGCCGCTGGCGCGTGCAAAACCAATATCGCTGGCCAGGCTGTCGCCAATGAAGAGGACTCGGTTGGCAGGCACGTGGGCGTGGCGCTGTTGTAACAGCGGACGCAGTGCCTCACCCGGCTTGCCCAGTACCGTGAGCTGACGTCCAGTGGATTGGGCGACAACGTCAATGAAGGCGCCAGGTCCTATGCAGGGAGCAAAGTACAGATAAAAACAGATCTGAACAGCGGCAAAGCTGTGCAAATTTCCTACCAATGATGTCGCCAGTGCCAAAGGGTATCAGCGCATCGGCAGCCCCGGCCAGGAACAAACAGTCGGGATTCTGCAGCTGGACATGGGCGCGCATCAGCTTCGCTGCCGTCAGATTGAAGTCCACATCAATGATAACGGCCTGCACGGTCTCCGCACCAAAGATGGCTTCACGCAGCTCACCCAGACTAGCAATGATCGATGCCTCCCGCTACGATTAGCAATTGAGCTTGAGCAGCACAAGCAAAACGTATTTGTACTATTAATTAACTCACCTCCTCGGCGAGCTGAAAGCCTGCATCGCGGAGCACCTGCTTAAAAGGGGGCATTGCCAGGCAATAGATCAGCCCCTCAAAGCCAATGGACTTGAGATGGTCGCAAATGGTCTGCGCCGGATGAACAATCTGTTCCTGCTCAGAGAAACTTAATTAATGCTTCCGATAATCATCAACATGATGATGATGACGACCTTTAGCTACTCGATCTTACCTTATCAATTTGCAAGTGCCTCTGTTTGGCGAACTTGTGTAGATGATCCGCCACGGAGCTGATGCTGTTGTTGGTCACAAAGGTCAGCTGCTTGCCCCGATGCTGCAGTTCCTCAATGGCCTTGGCTGAGCCGGGAATAAAGTCACGCATCGTATACCACACAACACCTGCCGCAGATTGCAATAACATGAGTATATCAGCTACATATATATGTATCTATATATTTGTATATATATAGAGAGTTGCCATTGGTAAAATAGGTCAAGATTGGAGTTGGAGTTATGGTTTAAAGAACATTTTCAATTGCTATTTTTATTTTTATTTTTTTTTTTTTTTTAAACGAAGCTTTTCCCAATTGTTAATCGGGCCACATCTACATATCTTGTGTATATACACTACTCAACATATATATAAAACAAACCATCGCAATCACAGAAAACGACATCGAAGGAATCGAAAAACTTTTCACGTTCCGTTGCGCTCAGTTGCTTGATGACTTTGCACTGTCAATAAACCAATTGAAAATTGATAGCAGAGGATTAGGATTATATATGTGTATATAATTAGAAAGTAATTAGTACGCACGCCATGGCAATGTGGCCTCTCAGCTTGCCACATCTTATCTACTTACTGAACTGGAGCACATTTTGAGCACTTTGCAATTTGGTTTGCTGTCAGCTATGGGATTGATGCAAATGCGGTTCAAAGTTGAAAGAGCTGCTTTTTGTTTTGTTTTTTGTGCTTATTCTTTTATATATTCTTTTTGTTATGCTTAATGCGTTGTTTGCAGCTGTGTAAATTCCATTGGAACGTCAACCGAACAGATTCAAAACTAAGCCCCAGTCAGTGCCCGACTATGATGCTCGACTGACTAAAGACTATTGATGGTTGACTGTTGAGCTGAGATGAGCTGCGCTGAGCTGAGCTGAGCTGAGCTGTACTGTGAGCTGGGTGCCCTAGTGTCGAGTTAGATATGCACTTCAATTTAGTTACAAGCGATTTGATTAGCATCATTATGCTCGCTGATCTTGCTTGAGTAAGTATTGTGTGTCGGTCGATGGCTCTGGCTTGATATGCCTCAATTGTTTGCATCCACACATCCATCACAGCATCGCAGCATTACAGCGGGTGTTGCCTCACACTATTCGGTTTCAATTGATTTGCCAGCATCGGCATTCAATATATCCACATACAGATATATATACATATATATATACATAGCGTCCGGTTCTGCTGGCCCAAAGGCATTAGTCACAAAAGTGGCATTGATAAACATTATAAAAAAAAGTAGTACACTGGACACTTTCCAATTAGTTCAATAACAATATTGTCTGTAGCCCATTTAACAAGTTTACAGTCCATATTTCCTACTGTTTGTTGCTTTACGTTATAAAAAATGGTATATCCAGTTTTTGTTATTCATTTGTTTAGCATTGATTTATTTCATGCAAACAATTTTTGTAGTTTAGTCATTTTTATATATTAATTTGTTTTTTTGTTTGTATTTTTTGTATTTTGTTTTTATTGGATTTAGTTTACTTTTATAAAATGTTAACAATGCTAGTTGTAAATTTACATTAGAACATTCTGTACATCGCAACACATCTCTTTTGTATATAAATATATTATCAAAATAATAAAATATACTATTTTGTATCGTAATTTTAATAACATTTCGTTTTTGTTGTTTGTTTGTTGTTTGTTGTTTGTTGTTGTATAAAACATTTCTGCAGTGGTTGGTGCCGGGCAAATTGAACAGATACAAAACATACAAACCGATTGTAACGAGGAGAATTAACTCACATAAGGTCAATACATTTGTTGTATGAGTAATAGCACACACACACACACTCACCCACACATAGATGTGGGCAGGTGTGTGTATATTTTTGTGTATATTGTAAGGTACATTGGATTGTTTATTAGTTTTACATATTAGTATGCATTGTATATATGTATGTATGTACATATGCTAAGCACACGCAATGAATTTAGGTTTGGTTTCTGTAGTACTAAGTATACATACATATACGCATGGACAAGGTACAAATGATTTTCTTTACGTTACTTAGATCAAAAATAACGCGTTTGATTAGATTTGACAATTGCAGTGCACTTTGGGCGTGTATAATATATATAAAGCAGTTAAGCACTTGCACAACAGCCAAGTGCGAATGTGTTGCTAATGATCTATGCTACGCACACATATGCATGTGTGTGTATATCATCCCTGACATACATATGTATATATATATTCATTTCTTTTTCAATTACTTATGCATGTAAGTATATGGCACACACACTCGCACACACATAGACATCAACATTATTTTGTTGTAACTAATTTCGAGTGTCTGTTGCATCAGTCGCAATTTTTACGAACACTTTACAATTTGGCAAATTCATTTTTGATTTCTAACAGCAGTTTATACATATACTATATATATAAATATACATATATCTATATTTCGGGGAGGAGTGGCGTCGTGCTCTTGAAGCAGCTGCTGTTCCTCCGCCAAAAACAATGCATTTTGTTGTTGTTGTTGTTGTTGTTCTTTTGAGCATTTGACATGCGGTTCGCAAACAAATAGGAAAAAGAATAGTAAACATTGTTTTCAATTCTTAAGTACAGTACGAGACGACAACACACATATAACAACTATTGAGGGCACAACGAACAAATGATGCCCTTAATATACAAAAGTATATATGTAAGCTATGTATTTCAAATGTAAATAATTCTCTTGTCCACAACAAATTCAACGATCGAGTCTTACAACTAAAATGCACTTGATTTCAACTGGCAAAGAACATGGACATGGGGGTTTGAGTTTGAGTTTCAGTTGGAGTTGAAATTGAAGGAGAACACGCGAGCATTAGAACACGAGTTAGTAATAGTCTTAGACATATGTGGTGGCATTGTCGCCAGAAGTGGTTGCCGCATCGTTGCCATTGAGACGTTGTCGCAATGACTCGTCCGGTTCCTTTTTAGGGAATGCTGCACTCATCGTCGGTGGCATCTGTGTCGGTGTCTGCGCCAGTTCGTGTGCCTTCCTTTTCTCAAATTCGATGATGTGCTCGCGCAGCAAGAAATTCTCGCGCTTGATGCGCTTGAGCAGACGGGCAGAGACGTCGGGCACAGCCCAGCGTATAATGCCCTGCACCAGGGCTATGATATTCTACAAAACAAAAACAACAAATATGTGAGTGGTAGGTAAAACAAAAATACAAAATACACAGCACGCTCACTTGATAGATTACTATGAAAGCTAGTCGGCCCGTCAAGATCTTCCAATAAATCATTGGTCGCTTATAGGGTTGATCGAGCCAGGGAGCATTGCGGAACTCGGTGTAATGACACTGTGTGATATTCTCCTGGGCGCTGACATCTAGAAGCGTTTGTGTCGTATAATCCTTGGTATAAAAGGTGGCCAGCGTAAAGTTTAGATAATTATTCAGCTCTGGATCATCATGGGTATGCTTGTACACTAGTTTCGGTATAAAGTTGGTGCTAAATGCAATTATCATGGCCTGCAATCAAATCAAAATATTAATTTCATATGCCTACAGATTACATTCATATTTCGATTTGGATTTTAAATAGCAAGCACTCACGCTCGAAGCGACCGCAATATGCGTAACGACAGTCATAATGCCTTGCCAGACGCCAATATTTCGGGCACGCATTCCCACGGGACGTCGAAAGAAGCGCAGCATTTTGATGGCATCGAGACGCACTTCCATAACATTATTGATCAGCCCCAGCAGCGGTGCCAGTGGAAATGCCAAACTAAATAACGTTATGAAACCATATTGCACCACTGTGCAGAAGAAGAGAGCGAATGTTTTTGTTTTTGTTTTGAATGTTGAATAACGATTGAGTCAGGTATACATACCCATTTCCAGATATTCGGCGTATAGTGAATTATTATCGGTGGACTGTAAATTAAAATCTTCGGTGAACTGATTGGTCGAGGGCACCACAATCTCGTCGCTGTGCAGCTTGAACCACCCGTAACGTTGATTACACTCCCTGGCTGTACGCCTCAGATAGGGTATTAGCATCTCAACAATTGCATTCACCGCCTGCTTGCCAACCATAATAATGACTAGCTGCACGCAGAGCTCCATGAGGCAGCCACCCGGATTGCACTCCTCCTGGCGGAAGCTGAATATGCGATTGTACTTGGAGGGATAACCGACGAATTTGCCCTTGAGAAACGCAATATAGAATAGTGACGAATAATAGTTGACAAACTGGAACACATAGTTCTTAATGGTCAGGCTCTCGTCGTATTCCGTCTGGGTGCGGCAATATTCATAATTAGTTAGCCTAACCGCCAGACTGCTATACACCAGATCCAGTATGGAGATAACAATTAAATCGAGGAATCCCGCTGTTATTGGCAACACCATAATTTTGTACGTCATTGAGTTCTCGTTTCCCAATATGCTGTGTGAGGCCCGCTGTGCCATGCGATAAATGATAATCGCCGAGACGGCGATCACTGATATGCAGATCTAAATGTGAAGCGATCAGTTTATAAATGGAATGAATAAACTAGGTAACAAGGGATGAGTTATGGGTGGGGGGGACAACTTACAAACAACACCATAATGCTATAGCTCGTGAAGTTCGGGAAAAACTTGATGCTCCAGAATGGCACATACGGATCAAAGCTGCTCCTTGCGTCCTGCGTTTCGGCATTCAACTTTTTGGAGCTGGCAACCTTGGCCAGATATTGTGGTCGCGGATGCTCCACATGCTGATTAAAACCAGTGAGGCCCCAACGATGAACAAGTCCAGCCGAATAGCGTTTCCACAGCTCCAAATAGGTAACAGCCCAAATGGCCATAATAAACGCAAACACCAAGGTCATTTCATTGTCTATCAAATAGTTGAATCTAGATGAGGTGCACGTCTCGCTGAGACGCCAAAACATACAGCCCTTATCGCACTGCGGACACATGATCGTATCGTTTCCATTGCAAATATCCTGGCTAATCGGATCCGAGTTCCACGTGACAAATCCGTAAAGAAAGAACAGTATGCCCAAAATGCTGACAGGTATCAGCATTTGCGTATAGAAGCCCAGCCAGGCAAAGTACAACGCCACCTTGGGCCCAAAGTAGTCTTTGACATGATCCAGCGGCTGCAGGCTGTCAAACAATGAGAATCAATAAGACATCTGATTGAGAACACAAAAACAAAAACTATGAAACTATGAATTACTCACTTCTTAAATTTGCCAATGTTGGCCCAGCCCATTAGCAGGTTATCGCGTTCGTCTTTCTGAAAGCCCATTGGCCAATTGGCAACACGTTAGTTACTATGATATATATATGTATATATACATTAGGCGATTAGTTAAATGATTAGCTTGTTAGCTCACTTCGTGCAGGGCATAGGCGCACAGGTAGACGCCATCCTCGACGAGCTTCTCGAAGCCCAGATTTTCGGACTTCTCTTCGCCCCGCTCAAAATGCTGCCGCTCAATTATAAAGTTGATGATCGAGTAGCGTGTGCTGGCATCAAAATAATTGGGATGCTCCTTGTCATACAGTTCCAGATATTTACACGCGAATTCCATGTGAATGCGCGGCTGGCGAATTGGAAACTTAACAGTATCCGGTTGCACGGAGCTGAAGAGGGTGCGACAAAAGCGACTGAAGCATGTATTGAGATCACGCTCCATATCAATATTTATGTCCTTCTGTCCTGGTATCTCCTTTAGCGGCATCTTGATCTTTAATATTTCCGCATACCGATGCAGTACCTCGACTGGCGCATGCAGCTTGATAAAGTGCACCCATTGCTCCTTATAGTATTCCAGCTCGAGACCCTCACGCCTCAGATTATCCTCGAACTTCGTGCGTCTCGCTGTCTTGTCCACGTCCTCGCCCTTGTACGCCAGCACAAAGTCCACGCTCCGTTTGCCATCGTTGAAGCGGCGATACGTCTGCGGCAAAGAGTGTTCGAAACAAACATTGATTAAACACGCTCACGTCGAATTTCCTTCAAATCGTCTATTTAGAACGCTACATATGTATGTATGCATGCATGTATGCATGTATGTGTACATATATGTACATATAAGCCAAAAAAAAAAAACCAAAAACAAAAAAAACGTGGACAAATATCGAGGATCGTGTGTGCTAAGCAGGTGTAAGATGTGTGTCAGTGCCACACCCCTGTGATATCCCGAGACTGTGGCACGTTTGTAATTGTAAGTCCGGAAAAGACAAGTGCATCATTTTTATAAGCAGTCTTAATCTAGAGTATAAGCCCTGACCAAAATGACTTCTGGATTGAAAATCAATCAGATTTTTTTCTTTCTTTCTTTTTTTTTTGGCAAAGTTATGCACTTTTTGAGGGTATAATTAATAATTTGTAGATGAATTACGACGACAAATCGTGTAACCGACTTCCAAATTCATAAATCATGATCAAAAAGCCGTTTTTAGAATCTGATATATGTACATATGTAATCCTCAATAAAGGTGCATATATAGATATATACATATGTATATATATATATATATGTAAATATGTATCTATTAAATTGAGAAATTAAATTTTCGAACTTCAGAATCGTCTTGGTATGAACACACATATGTATCTGGACACTAGTTATATGTATTTATATTCTACGCTATATGTATGTATGTATGCTAAAAAAAATTGCCATTACCCATTCCCGCAAGCAAACTATTGAAAAAAGAGAGAAAAAGAGAAGGAATACAGTGAGACACGTAGGCGACAAGTAAACAACAAAAATAAAAGAGGCGTGTGCGTGTTATGTTCTTCAGAAAACCTGAAAGCCAAATGCAGTCATTCAGTTTGTATGGGTTTTTAGGCAAGTGCACACCACACAGAGTTGGTGCAGTTAAAGCCGAACGGATTCCATGAGTGCAACCGGCGAATTGACAAATGAGACAGACAGAGAGAGAGAGAGAGAGAGAGAGAGAGACTGAAATGAGTGAGTTTTGGAATGCATGATCTCGTGCGTATGAAAACAAAGGAGACAGACTGTGCGCGTGTGTGTGAAAGACAGAGATGGTTGCAGCATACAGAAAGAAGAGGAAAAAGTGCGAAAAGTGCGAAAAGTGCCATAAAGTTGCTTGAAATGATATTATTTTTTGTTTTGCGTATTGAAAATTCGTATTGCATTGCTTGAAATAAATGCGTGGGTGCTTCTTGTTTTTCGTTGTTGTTCGGTAGATAAGTTGATACTTTTGTTGTTGTTGTGTTTTTGGTTGTTTACCCTCAATTTCCACTGGGAGTATGTAATTGGCAATTTCTTATCTTTATTCGAAACTGTGCTACTTTGCCTTAATAGACGTCTAGAGACCTCATCATCGCCAGAGCCGCCGTAGCTGGTGTAGCCACCAACACCGCCGCTACCCGCGCCAATGCCAGCGACGCCAATGCCGGTGGGCAAATGTGTTCGTCCATTGTGCAGGGCGAGCATCTGAGCCGCAATGGCAGCATCCGTATAATCTCCGCCGCCACCATTTAAATGCTCCAGCGCCGTTGACTGGCGATAGCCCGGCTGCCAGGCCAGTCTCATATGCTCGGCAGACAAGCCGCCACTCCCCAATCGTAAATTGTTGCGCGTCTCATCGCCGTCCAGATCCACTGCCGAATGGTAAATGGTGTTGCGTGACTGTGATAGCGATTTGCGATGCGCTGCCGCCACCGCTGCCGCCTCAGAATCGGCCAGCGAGATGGTATCAAAGTAAAGACTCTCGCGCTCATCCATTTCCGATTCGGGATAATCGTAGTCGTGGGTGCGCACTGCAAACAGTATTACGAATTAGTCACCTGCTCAAACCAAAGTGCATCTGTGTATGTGTCACACACACATACATACAAACATACACACATTCATATGTACATATATGGACATATATAGTATGTCTATTTGAATATATAAATCAAAGCCAATTAATTGCATAGGATGATATGATAAGCTATGATATGGCGAACATTGTGCACGAGAACGGACGCTAATCGAATCCAGTGATAAAACCAAAATAAAAAAAATTGATAAGGCTTGATAAAATAAACCAAACTTTGACTAATTCAGTTTCTAAAGTTATTCCATCATATACACTTTGCGAAATTCGATTAAAGACACATGATTTTTTCCTTATAAAATTGAAAAATACAATTTTAACACATTTTTTGTTCCACAAAAGTTAGCTGTTTTTAAAAGGAATTAAATTCGTTACATTAACATAATTTTATTTTTTATTGAGTTTAAGATGCGAAATTCGATTGACATTAATTTATGAATATAACAAATTAATAATGTGTCCAGCATCCAGATTTGTTTATAGCTAAAAAAAATCGATTTAACATCGACTCGACTCGACGAACAGTTGTCCCCATATGTTCTCTATGGGATTCAGGCCGGGTGATCTTGCTGCCCACTCTAAAGGCCTAAAGTCCTTATCACGAAACGACTGGCCCGCCACACATTTAGTGGAGCATTATCCTGCTGAAATAAGGCATTTGTGTCTGGTTGATGATACATAAAGTTCAACAAAATTTCGTCCAACAGTTTTATATAACCCTCAAAGTTTATACGGCCTGAAATTTTGGTATGGAAAATCTGTCAGACTTCTTTAAATCGCGCCAGCAATAATTTAAACTGCTTGAACCATCGAAATTAATTTTTATCTCATCGGAAAATACCACATTTTGCCACACCTGGGTCCAGGACATGTGTTCTTTTTTAATTTTTAATCTGGCTATGTGGTGTGCCTTCGTTAATACTGCCTTTGACCATATTTTCTTTGATATTTGTAACCTTAAACCAAATATCCAGCCCAGCAAATAAGATTGCAGATTTTTGCCTGAATGATAATTATTTTATGTTGGATTTTTAGCATTGTTTGTAGTTGTTTTCTTTTAATTCTAGCATGTTATCAATTGCTGATGCCGATCGATTTTAAATCGATATTTGATCCGATCGATTTTAATTGATATTTGCCTGTTGCTCAATGCAGTATCTTTGTCAGCCAGGATCTTAGCTATCTCTTCGGGTTAGAATGTTTTTTCCTTTCACATTCCAAATTTTTGTATGCAACTAATCTATTTTAACGTATAAAATATTAAAGAAATTTGGATTCTTTATTATCCCATTCAAAGAACTTCCACACAACGCCCTACTTCCTTTTCCGAAGGCTACAAAGTGACTGCATTTAATCGAATTTCGCACCATAAACATGAGTGCCTTTAATCGAATTTCGCGGAGTGTTTTTGTATTGATCGCTACAGGGTGTTTTGATAATGCATGTAGTCGTCGTAATTAACTCATGCTTTTCGAAAAGAAACGAATTAACTTAATAAAAAAAAACAATAAAAGAATTTAAGTTTAATTATTTTCCGTGAAAAACAAACAAGTTTAAGCAATTATTTGGTTTCAGTTATATTAATTACATATAATATATACATTTACAAATGTTGAGATTTGAACCACAGTGCAATTTATAATTGGTAAGTTAAGCTACGAAGTTATCAGTGAGTCGAGGTCGGCGGCAACTGATACCGCCTGCCTGGCTAACTGTTTAAAGAGGGAGAATGTCATTGAATTGTGGTCAATTATGTAATTGGCAGTAAGTAATGGGGCATGATATGGGGGCACATTAAGCTCGCTAACCCAAATGGATGATCATCCACTTCCGGCCCAAAACAGTGCAAATTGACCAACGTGCTGTCATTTGTGTTTATAACAATAAAGCACTACGTGGATGTGCTGATGTGTAATAAATAAAACAAAATAATAATGTAGAGCGTACCCTACAAAACGAAGACTTAACCTCAGATAAGTTTCTTAATAAAGAAAAACCTTTGACATATTAAAATAATTTGATAATAATGCATGAAACGTGGTGTAGATTAAAATGTATGAAAACAAGAATACAATTTAGACCCACATCTATATGTATGTTTCTTTGTTATAATAATAGCTCTAATCGTTCAACTTAAAATTCCGAATTCATAATGAATTTATGCCCATACGCCATATATTTGTATCTTTTAATTGGCCTGCCTCGCAAAATGAAAGGGATTCCCCTGGGTATAATGTTAAGAATCTTTTATGTTAAGAATTGCACAAAAACTAAAAAGAACAATTCAGTACCCTTTGCAAAAAAAGCAGGGTACGCCTTTGTGTGTGATCTTGAGGCTCCAAACTAAAACAAATATGAAGCACTCAACAGCAAACAGACACACACACAAACACACACACACACACAGAGAGGCGCAGAGAAACAGTTACACGAAATAAGCAAATAGTCTAAAAATACAAGAAATCAAACAACTGTGTGGAATTTGTGAATGTGATTGAATTGGAATGAGAATGGGGATGGGGATGGGGATGGAAAATGTGCGAGAGCTTGTTGATCATGTTTGTTTCCATTATTTGCTGATGGATGTACAAATTCATATTTGTTATAAATGTTTAAACGTATGAGCGTATGTCATCTATTTACCCGCTGAATACATTGCTGAGGCAGGGCACAGGCACAGGGAGATAGCGACAGGAAATGCAAGTTGAAGAGGAGAGCCAGCCAGCTGCCAGGTGGCAGCTTTAAATTATCGAGTATTATACTCGTTACTACAAGCACGCACTCGATTCCAGTTCACGCTAAGCGCTCGATCATTTGTGCAACGGCAGCTTTTGGGGATGTGTCAGGCATAACGGTAGACTGACTGACTGACGGCCAAAAAATGAGAGAGAGATGGGGAGAGAGAGCAAAGAGCAAGAATAGCAAGACCGAATGTTAGCAGTAGCTGTGATAAGCAAATATATTTAACTTGCACACACACACACACACACACGCACACCGAGAGACTGACCAGCGGCCAAATGATGTCAGCTAATAAAACGAAACGGAGAAAAAAGCGCACAAAAAAAAAACAACAAATAAAGAAAAACAATAGAACAAAACGAATCGAGCTAGAAAAATGCGTACGCGAGCGTTGTTTGCCGACTGACTACTGACCAAATTCAGCCAATGCTCTACGCAGAGCAGCTGCTAGAACAACAACAAGAGTTGACTGCCAAAAAGGCACCGGCAGCGTGCAACGAGCTGTAACCGATACAGATATGGAGCCCAAATAAATGTGCACATATATGTACATGTATATGTGTATATATAAATATGTATGTACATACATACACATATGTACATATTATGCGGACTACCAACCGCAAAGGTCAAGTTGAAGTGTAAATGATATGTTGACAAAAGCCAAGTGCAAACAAGAAGAAAAAGAGCTCGAGTAGTGGCTGCATATTGTTGGAATCATTTTGAAATTTTAATGAGTTTTTTTTTATGTGCTTATATATAGCAAACTTGACTTGATCTGAGATGTCTTCTTTAAATAAATGTTTACACAACTTGATTACACCCGCCATTACATTAGCCATTTTGAATATGTGTCTTCGAATAATGTCCAAATGGAAACCCGTTGCACTAAGCAAATATTTATTAGACATATGCAGATTAATGCGCGAGTGAAATACCGGCAATCGAAATGAAATCGAAACGTAAAGGAAACTAATGCTTAAGCTATTTATGTGTCATTAGAAAACAAAAAACAGAACGAACTGCGTGGGAGGTGATGTCGACGATAATGCAGCTCCTAAAACAAATTTAAATATTTTGGATAGCGGCGGCTCCTCTGAAGGTGTTTAGAACGCAGATAACGCCGTTGTTTGTTGTTAGTCAGTGATGTGCACAGGCTGCAAACTTGGTTAGAGACACGCATTAATAGTTTGGTGGAGGTGGGTGGGGTCGTTGTTAGGGTTGAGGGGGGGATAGAAATTGCGCTGCGCTCGAACTCACCTTGGTCTCAGGTAGCAGCTGACCGTCGTTGTGGTCTGTGTCAGCTCCACTATGCACGATGGTGTTGCTTTCCTGTTGTTGATTGTTGTTATCTATGTGTAGATGTGCATACACTATGATATCGGTGCGATAAGTGTGCAGCCACAGACGCCAGCGACAGCGTCTTAGCCGTTTTGTTATGGCTAAATTGCAACTTGTATTTCTTTCCACTTGACTGAAACTGTGGCACTATTGGACTATCGATAAGACAATATCGATTCATCGCACTATGACAACATACACTTGTCACTAGCGATATTCCAGTTACACAGAAGCTTGAACCTCATAACGCCAACAATCATTGAAAAGTCTACAAAATAAATTCATACATTTAAATGTGTTTCAATTGCTTCGTTATGTTTTCTACTAGTTGGCTCATAAGCTGAATTACTCAATTGCTTTTGGTGCTTCTGTAACGTTGCTTACTTGCACAAGGGCATACCCACAATCTAGTTTTTTTTTTTAAATATCGGTAACTAAAAATATCCAATCGTACACGGCTTTAGTCTAGAGACACGTCACTGGCACACAACTTGCAAATCGTTTTAATAATAAATAAATTAGCAGTAAAAACAAACAACATTTATGCACGTTAGAGACCCATAATGGTTTACATTGACCGTAGTAAGTACAAGACAACAGATGTCTTATTGCTGCTTGCCTTGGAACATATTGTTGACACCCATTTATTGTTGGTAATTTCAGATGGTCGCGTCTGGGAGAAGCGACCTTGGGACTGGCAGCGAGTTGTCCAAATATTCGTCGGCCTCTGGCACCTAATATTGCAATTGTAAGTGCTCGGATATTAACCCTTTTAGACCATATTATTGTGTTTGGTATAGTCATCACATGCGTTGCTTTCAGCTTCCAAACGCTATTTGCGCCCTTTAGTGGCAATGGAAATAATAACCGCGGTAACTCACGCCATTGGGGTGGTTGGAGTGGTGGCGGTGGAGGAGGAGGAGGCGGTGGTGGTGGAGGAGGAGGAGGCAGTGACGGCCTAAGGCCGAATCGACGCATTGGACGTATACAACAGCAATCAGATGTAAATGGCGGATCATGTTCCATGGGAGGTGGATGAGGATAGCAGCGGCGTCCTTGAGCATAAATTTGCTCGTTCGCCGCTGAACTACAGCGTTGCCGTAAAGCAGGAATTAACGGCTCCATATTTGCATAGGATCTCGCAGCATACTTTTGCGCATATGACGCAATATTCATAAACTCTAATTCGAGTGGGATATTGCCGAGACGGTCTTTGTGAATTTTGGGGTTCTTGTTTGTTTCGGCAACGTTTTAAATTAATCTAATTGAATCTTTAATGCTGGTAAATCAGCATTATTTCAGATAACATGGAATTACGGGGCTTAAAACTATACTCATATATTAAAATTGTTAACAATACAATACAAAAAAATTCGAATATTCGAAAACATTGTTTTATTAATCATTTTTGGTAAGCTATAGCGTCTGAAAATCGATAGCAAAATATTAGACGGTTTAACGCCAAAGATATTTTTATTCGGTTTCATTCAAATAGGATTGTTGAATTTTTCAGAACTAAAATTATGAGCAAGAACTAGTTCTGCTTGAAAAATTGAACTATGGCACATGGTTCCGATCACATGTGTAAATTCCAAATGTATCGAAAATTTTATGTTCCAATTTCCATTCGTTCGATAGCTGTGTGATATGCCGAGTTAATCGCTTCGCACAAACATATTTACATACATACAAATGTGTGTTTGCTCGTAATTTATTTGACGAATCTTAAGTATTCACTATAGCAATATTGTTGGCCATAAGCGAACGTGTAAAATAATAACTGAACCAAACTACAAATTTCGCATGGGCCGAATTAAATAGCGGCATTAAATATGGAAATGGACGCTGAAAAAGGTATTACACAAAAAAAGGGAGCAATTCTCAAGTTTAGCTCACACTTTATCTTTTAGGTGATGCGTGCAATAAGGAACCGGAAGATGGAAAGATTCTAGACGCGACTCCAACCTTGGACACTGAAACGAAAAGTCTTCAAGATAATGGAGTTGATTCAACTAGCACCGTGGAGGAACCGTCTGCCTTGCCTCCTACCTCCGAGGCAGTCCAAGCAACATCTGACTCGCCTCCTCCTCGAAGCACAAGAAGCCGCTCAGTCAGCGTAAACCGAAAGTCGCCTAGTCGCAGCCGTAGTCGTAGTGTAATTGACAGCTCACGACGTTCCCGTAGTCAGTCCGGATCCCGACGATCTCGCAGCGGCTCTGGTCAGCGTTCTCGAAGTGGTTCGCATCGCTCGCGCAGTGGTTCAGGATCTAGACGCTCGCGTAGTGGATCTGCTCACAGTGGTTCACGTTCGCGCAGCGGATCGAGACGGTCGCGGAGTGGATCTGGCGGACGCTCGCGCTCACGTAGTGGCTCAAGACGTTCCCGTAGCGGTTCCAGACGCTCACGCAGTGGTACCGGTTCTAGGCGCTCGCGTAGCGGATCGGGAGGACGTTCCCGTAGTGGCTCGAGACGCTCACGCAGTGGATCCGGATCTAGACGCTCCCGCAGTGGATCCGGATCTAGACGTTCCCGTAGTGGATCCAGACGTTCACGTAGTCGATCTGGATCCAGACGCTCACGCAGCGGATCTGGTTCCAGGCGGTCACGCAGTGGATCAGGAGGACGCTCACGCAGTGGCTCAAGACGCTCGCGCAGTGGATCAAGGCGATCAGGTAGTGGATCAAGACGATCACGTAGTGGATCGAGGCGCTCACGCACTGGATCAAGGGCCTCCCGCGCTGGCTCCAAGGCCACGCGCAGTCGATCCAACAGTGCTGCCTCCACACAAAGTCTGAGTAAAAACAGAAAGGATTCCGACGACGAGAAACACAACGACGCCTCCCGCGACAAGCGATCGCGTTCCAAGAGTATTGCCGAGAATAACACTTCACAAGATGCACTGGATCGGAAACGAATCATAGATAGTGACTCTGAAGGTACAATTTGCGGCAATCGGAATGTGCTGGACTTTCTTAAATCGATTAAATCTTTATTAATTTATGTTTATTATTTAGATGACGCACCAAAAATACAAAGAAAACGACCCAAAATCACAGATACAGATAATGAGGATGAGGACGATGGGGAAAAGCCAAACGATAAGGATGCGAAAAGTGCCCAGGATAAAATGGTGGAAAGTTCTGATGATGAAAATACACCCATTTCAAATGAACCAGAGTAACTATATATAATAAAAACTGAGTGTGCCTGAATATTTGTATTAACATATTGAGTTATTTAGGAACAGCAACTTTGTTTCCGATTTTGATGCAATGCTGATGCGTAAAAAGGAAGAGAAACGCGTGCGAAGACGCAAGAGAGATATCGATCTGATAAATGATAATGACGATCTTATCGATCAATTGATTATAAATATGAAAAATGCATCGGACGACGATCGACAGCTGAATTTGGCCGGCAGGCCAGCAACAAAGAAAATTTCAATGCTCAAACAAGTGATGTCACAGCTGATAAAGAAGGATCTTCAGCTGGCATTCTTAGAGCACAATATACTCAACGTACTTACAGATTGGTTAGCACCATTGCCAAATAAAAGCCTTCCGTGTCTGCAAATACGAGAGAGCATTTTGCGATTGTTATCCGATGTAAATATATTAACCCATTTCAATGGCATAACGACAAATGTAAATAACAAACTCTTCCTTTCCCTTCTAGTTTCCAACCATTGATAAATCATATTTGAAACAATCGGGCATTGGCAAGGCTGTCATGTATTTGTACAAGCATCCACAAGAGACAAAGACAAATCGCGACCGTGCGAGTCGCTTGATATCGGAATGGGCGCGTCCCATATTTAATTTAAGCTGTGATTTCTCTGCAATGAGCAAGGAGGAACGGCAGGAGCGTGATCTAGCGCAAATGTCTCGCAATCGCCATAAGAGCCCAGATCCCGAACCCGCTGCATCCAGTAATACACAAACGCTAAATCACACTTTCTCAAGTGATGATAAACCACTACGTCCCGGTGATCCTGGCTGGGTGGCCCGTGCTCGTGTACCAATGCCTTCCAACAAAGATTACGTTATTCGCCCAAAATCAACAGTTGAAGGCGAAGTAACAACGGTATGTCGCCGCTATTATGAAAATCATCCAAATAATTCTGTTTCTTAATAATATTCTTCCGTTTTTTTTTTTGTAGGCCACCAAGCGTAAGCCCAACCGTTATGAAAAACATATGAAACTATTTTTAGACTCGAAACGCGCGAAGGAAAGTCGTCGCGCCGTCGAAATATCTATCGAGGGTCGCAAAATGGCGCTTTAAGCATAAGGCAACCCACTAGTTATACACATTTTATATAATTCATCCCCAACAAAAGAAACAGCTGAACAAACTAAATTATATATATATATATGTATATATAACAAGCATCGCCTTTCTATGGATATCGTATGTATGAAATCACCTACTTAAAAGTCAAATTTTCAACATATATATATATGTAATCATCTTTACAGACCTATATATTGACTTGACAATTGCCGGTGGGCCTAAGTTACCAAAACCAAAATAGTGAGCTCCTACGACAAATAGGAAGTACTTAAGGTCGCCCAAGTCCTGTGATACGCTTTTTCAATGTCACAAGCAAATGAAATCGACTGACAACATACAGCTGCGCTCATAATAATAGTAAAGCTATTGGAAAATATGAAAATGGTCAAAAAAAAAATATATATATATGAATTCTTTCTCGAATGTTTAAAGTGTATTTTCTTCATGAAGTGTCTCTTAGCAAGCAATTTGCATTTAAGTCGCAACAAGCTTAGTGACACAATAATTATAACAGCCAGTCTTCTGCAAGTATCAAAATGGTTTACAATATGGCGCTCTCAAATCACTCTTTGTAAAAGTACCCTTTAAAAGATATGGAATTACAAGAACGCTCAACTACTTCCCAAAGTTGTTAGATATTAGTTCATCTGGCACTTGGCGACTTCCCGTTGTTTCTTCTCGGCATCTTGGTTTTCAATTGGATCGAGATGTGGCGACTGAGCGTTCATTAACCAAATTGAATTTCATTAGCCAGGAGTCATGTTTAGGTAGTTTTGGACCACGTTTCTGAATTTTTATGGACCATGAGCACGTGAAAATATATTTTTCATAGGATTGCCTTGGTGGGGGACAAGTAATTGGATTTATTTTGCATATCTTATCATAGGCTTTACTAGGTTTTGTGCCATTATGCAATATTTTTATACCATATTATAGTTATTATACCATACTATAGCTTTGGTTTTCTTTTAATTTATTGACTTGTAATGAGAGCAAATCGCTAAACTGTTAACGTGTTGTGCGTGAGTCGTCAAATATGCAGACAGGTGAATGCCTTGATTGAGTTTATCTGCTGCACTTTTCAGCAGAAACTAAATTGAGGAGAATTTTACTTTCTACAATTGCCAACCCCCATTTAATTATGTCTAAATTGATCTGAACTTATGCCCAAAACAGAAACAGAGAAAATGATTTGAATGCAGCTCGTCGATTGTTCGCCAAGTGTATTTCTAATGCAAAAAGGTGAGCCACATCAACTGTAGTCCAAATCTATAATCTTTATATAAAAATACATTTGTATGTAAATAAATATAAGCAAATATGCGTTTGTGTGTGGAAAATGTGTTTGTTTATCTGCAAATAGTTCCATTTGACAATTCAAACACTCACATTTATCTCTAACTGTACTCAAGAATTTGTTGTGCGTGTGTGCGTGACTTGCAGCACAACAAATAGATACTACTACTGCTTAGTTGGTAAACATTGTAAAGAAGAATTAATATTTAAAGTCAAATTAAGGGCATTTTGACGCGACCTATAGAAAACATACCCGCTTGCAAATTTGGTAATAATACAAAGTGTGTTTCGAGTGTTTTGTTGTCTTCTCCACTTTTCCAGCGGGCATATTGTTTTTAGCAGGCGTAACAATTAGTTGAATTGTGCTGCTGGTGTTCGTTTTGTGGGCTGCCATTATTATCTGGTGCTGGAATCAGCGACACCCAACCAACCACACGCATCACAAATTGTGTACACATGTAGGTCGCGTTCACCTTTTGTTGTTATCGCTTGTATTAAGTACTTGGTGGCAGTATTAAACCGGTTGCGCTAAGCAATTCAGTGCTCAAACGCATCAAGTTCTCCGCTCAATGTGGTCGTCTGTATTCTCCTAGCAATCAAATCAACTCAAATCAAAGCAGCGAAAGAAATCAATAATAATAATAATGGCCGATTTAAAGAAAAGTGCTAAAATAGGCATCGTTGGCAGGTGAGATCTATGATATGGTATATATATGCATATGTATACTGAATAATACGTGCACATACACATATTTCCAGTGGGCTCATCGGACGCTCGTGGTCCATGCTGTTCGCCTCGGTTGGCTATCAGGTGACGCTCTATGACATCCTGCCCGAGCAGGTGCAAGGCGCACTGACTGCAACGCAAAAGGAATTGCAGAATCTGGAAACGAAGGGTCTGCTTCGTGGCAAATTGAATGCATAGGATCAATTTAGTTGTATTTCGGGCACCAACGACATCAAGGAGCTGGCCAAAGGCGCTTTCTTTATACAGGAGTGCATACCCGAGAAGTTGGAGTAAAAACAAGAGCTGTTCAAGAAGCTCAACGATGTGGTCGCTATTTGCGCCCTTTAGTGGCAATGGAAATAATAACCGCGATAACTCAGGTCATTGGTCTGGTTGGAGTGGTGGCGGTGGTGGTGGAGGAGGAGGAGGTAGAGGCAGTGACGGCCTAAAGCCTAATCGACGCATTGGACGTATACAACAGCAATCAGATGTAAATGGCGGATCATGTTCCATGGGAGGTGGATGAGGATAGCAGCGGCGTCCTTGAGCATAAATTTGCTCGTTCGCCGCTGAACTACAGCGTTGCCGTAAAGCAGGAATTAACTGCTCCATATTTGCATAGGATCTCGCAGCATATTTTTGCGCATATGACGCAATATTCATAAACTCTTTAATTCGAGTGGGATATTGCCGAGACGGTCTTTGTGAATTTTGGGGTTCTTGTTTGTTTCGGCAACGTTTTAAATTAATCTAATTGAATCTTTAATGCTGGTAAATCAGCATTATTTCAGATAACATGGAACTACGGTGCTTAAAACTATACTCAAATATTAAAATTGTTAACAATACAATACAAAAAAATTCGAATATTCGAAAACATTGTTTTATTAATCATTTTTGGTAAGCTATAGCGTCTGAAAATCGATAGCAAAATATTAGACGGTTTAACGCCAAAGATATTTTTATTCGGTTTCATTCAAATAGGATTGTTGAATTTTTCAGAACTAAAAATATGTAGATAATTTTCAAATTTTAATGGAGACAGAAATTATGAGCAAGAACTAGTTCTGCTTGAAAAATGGAACTATGGCACATGGTTCCGATCACATGTGTAAATTCCAAATGTATCGAAAATATTATGTTCCAATTTCCATTCGTTCGATAGCTGTGAGATATGCCGAGTTAATCGCTTCGCACAAACATATTTACATACATACAAATGTGTGTTTGCTCGTAATTTATTTGACGAATCTTAAGTATTCACTATAGCAATATTGTTGGCCATAAGCGAACGTGTAAAATAATAACTGAACCAAACTACAAATTTCGCATGGGCCGAATTAAATAGCGGCATTAAATATGGAAATGGACGCTGAAAAAGGTATTACACAAAAAAAGGGAGCAATTCTCAAGTTTAGCTCACACTTTATCTTTTAGGTGATGCGTGCAATAAGGAACCGGAAGATGGAAAGATTCTAGACGCGACTCCAACCTTGGACACTGAAACGAAAAGTCTTCAAGATAATGGAGTTGATTCAACTAGCACCGTGGAGGAACCGTCTGCCTTGCCTCCTACCTCCGAGGCAGTCCAAGCAACATCTGACTCGCCTCCTCCTCGAAGCACAAGAAGCCGCTCAGCCAGCGTAAACCGAAAGTCGCCTAGTCGCAGCCGTAGTCGTAGTGTAATTGACAGCTCACGACGTTCCCGTAGTCAGTCCGGATCCCGACGATCTCGCAGCGGCTCTGGTCAGCGTTCTCGAAGTGGTTCGCATCGCTCGCGCAGTGGTTCAGGATCTAGACGCTCGCGTAGTGGATCTGCTCACAGTGGTTCACGTTCGCGCAGCGGATCGAGACGGTCGCGGAGTGGATCTGGCGGACGCTCGCGCTCACGTAGTGGCTCAAGACGTTCCCGTAGCGGTTCCAGACGCTCACGCAGTGGTACCGGTTCTAGGCGCTCGCGTAGCGGATCGGGAGGACGTTCCCGTAGTGGCTCGAGACGCTCACGCAGTGGATCCGGATCTAGACGCTCCCGCAGTGGATCCGGATCTAGACGTTCCCGTAGTGGATCCAGACGTTCACGTAGTCGATCTGGATCCAGACGCTCACGCAGCGGATCTGGTTCCAGGCGGTCACGCAGTGGATCAGGAGGACGCTCACGCAGTGGCTCAAGACGCTCGCGCAGTGGATCAAGGCGATCAGGTAGTGGATCAAGACGATCACGTAGTGGATCGAGGCGCTCACGCACTGGATCAAGGGCCTCCCGCGCTGGCTCCAAGGCCACGCGCAGTCGATCCAACAGTGCTGCCTCCACACAAAGTCTGAGTAAAAACAGAAAGGATTCCGACGACGAGAAACACAACGACGCCTCCCGCGACAAGCGATCGCGTTCCAAGAGTATTGCCGAGAATAACACTTCACAAGATGCACTGGATCGGAAACGAATCATAGATAGTGACTCTGAAGGTACAATTTGCGGCAATCGGAATGTGCTGGACTTTCTTAAATCGATTAAATCTTTATTAATTTATGTTTATTATTTAGATGACGCACCAAAAATACAAAGAAAACGACCCAAAATCACAGATACAGATAATGAGGATGAGGACGATGGGGAAAAGCCAAACGATAAGGATGCGAAAAGTGCCCAGGATAAAATGGTGGAAAGTTCTGATGATGAAAATACACCCATTTCAAATGAACCAGAGTAACTATATATAATAAAAACTGAGTGTGCCTGAATATTTGTATTAACATATTGAGTTATTTAGGAACAGCAACTTTGTTTCCGATTTTGATGCAATGCTGATGCGTAAAAAGGAAGAGAAACGCGTGCGAAGACGCAAGAGAGATATCGATCTGATAAATGATAATGACGATCTTATCGATCAATTGATTATAAATATGAAAAATGCATCGGACGACGATCGACAGCTGAATTTGGCCGGCAGGCCAGCAACAAAGAAAATTTCAATGCTCAAACAAGTGATGTCACAGCTGATAAAGAAGGATCTTCAGCTGGCATTCTTAGAGCACAATATACTCAACGTACTTACAGATTGGTTAGCACCATTGCCAAATAAAAGCCTTCCGTGTCTGCAAATACGAGAGAGCATTTTGCGATTGTTATCCGATGTAAATATATTAACCCATTTCAATGGCATAACGACAAATGTAAATAACAAACTCTTCCTTTCCCTTCTAGTTTCCAACCATTGATAAATCATATTTGAAACAATCGGGCATTGGCAAGGCTGTCATGTATTTGTACAAGCATCCACAAGAGACAAAGACAAATCGCGACCGTGCGAGTCGCTTGATATCGGAATGGGCGCGTCCCATATTTAATTTAAGCTGTGATTTCTCTGCAATGAGCAAGGAGGAACGGCAGGAGCGTGATCTAGCGCAAATGTCTCGCAATCGCCATAAGAGCCCAGATCCCGAACCCGCTGCATCCAGTAATACACAAACGCTAAATCACACTTTCTCAAGTGATGATAAACCACTACGTCCCGGTGATCCTGGCTGGGTGGCCCGTGCTCGTGTACCAATGCCTTCCAACAAAGATTACGTTATTCGCCCAAAATCAACAGTTGAAGGCGAAGTAACAACGGTATGTCGCCGCTATTATGAAAATCATCCAAATAATTCTGTTTCTTAATAATATTCTTCCGTTTTTTTTTTTGTAGGCCACCAAGCGTAAGCCCAACCGTTATGAAAAACATATGAAACTATTTTTAGACTCGAAACGCGCGAAGGAAAGTCGTCGCGCCGTCGAAATATCTATCGAGGGTCGCAAAATGGCGCTTTAAGCATAAGGCAACCCACTAGTTATACACATTTTATATAATTCATCCCCAACAAAAGAAACAGCTGAACAAACTAAATTATATATATATATATGTATATATAACAAGCATCGCCTTTCTATGGATATCGTATGTATGAAATCACCTACTTAAAAGTCAAATTTTCAACATATATATATATGTAATCATCTTTACAGACCTATATATTGACTTGACAATTGCCGGTGGGCCTAAGTTACCAAAACCAAAATAGTGAGCTCCTACGACAAATAGGAAGTACTTAAGGTCGCCCAAGTCCTGTGATACGCTTTTTCAATGTCACAAGCAAATGAAATCGACTGACAACATACAGCTGCGCTCATAATAATAGTAAAGCTATTGGAAAATATGAAAATGGTCAAAAAAAAAATATATATATATGAATTCTTTCTCGAATGTTTAAAGTGTATTTTCTTCATGAAGTGTCTCTTAGCAAGCAATTTGCATTTAAGTCGCAACAAGCTTAGTGACACAATAATTATAACAGCCAGTCTTCTGCAAGTATCAA
The DNA here is from genome assembly GCA_035042055.1 of Drosophila macrothrix. NCBI lineage: Eukaryota > Metazoa > Arthropoda > Insecta > Diptera > Drosophilidae > Drosophila > Drosophila macrothrix. Next base: position 24,138,788 of record JAWNLX010000587.1, read on the forward strand.
AATGGTTTACAATATGGCGCTCTCAAATCACTCTTTGTAAAAGTACCCTTTAAAAGATATGGAATTACAAGAACGCTCAACTACTTCCCAAAGTTGTTAGATATTAGTTCATCTGGCACTTGGCGACTTCCCGTTGTTTCTTCTCGGCATCTTGGTTTTCAATTGGATCGAGATGTGGCGACTGAGCGTTCATTAACCAAATTGAATTTCATTAGCCAGGAGTCATGTTTAGGTAGTTTTGGACCACGTTTCTGAATTTTTATGGACCATGAGCACGTGAAAATATATTTTTCATAGGATTGCCTTGGTGGGGGACAAGTAATTGGATTTATTTTGCATATCTTATCATAGGCTTTACTAGGTTTTGTGCCATTATGCAATATTTTTATACCATATTATAGTTATTATTATACCATACTATAGCTTTGGTTTTCTTTTATTTTATTGACTTGTAATGAGAGCAAATCGCTAAACTGTTAACGTGTTATGCGTGAGTCGTCAAATATGCAGACAGGTGGATGCCTTGATTGAGTTTATCTGCTGCACTTTTCAGCAGAAACTAAATTGAGGAGAATTTTACTTTCTACAATTGCCAACCCCCATTTAATTATGTCTAAATTGATCTGAACTTATGCCCAAAACAGAAACAGAGAAAATGATTTGAATGCAGCTCGTCGATTGTTCGCCAAGTGTATTTCTGATGCAAAAAGGTGAGCCACATCAACTGTAGTCCAAATCTATAATCTTTATATAAAAATACATTTGTATGTAAATAAATATAAGCAAATATGCGTTTGTGTGTGGAAAATGTGTTTGTTTATCTGCAAATAGTTCCATTTGACAATTCAAACACTCACATTTATCTCTAACTGTACTCAAGAATTTGTTGTGCGTGTGTGCGTGACGTGCAGCACAACAAATAGATACTACTACTGCTTAGTTGGTAAACATTGTAAAGAAGAATTAATATTTAAAGTCAAATTAAGGGCATTTTGACGCGACCTGTAGAAAACATACCCGCTTGCAAATTTGGTAATAATACAAAAATAATTGAATATGTGCATAGAATTTCAGTGTGAACGATTTTAAAGGCCTCACTTAACCGGTTTGAGAAACAACCATTCAAAAAGCTTAAATAGTTGCTGATTCATTATATGTATTGCACACATTGTATGTATATATATATATTTATATATGTATATGTATATAGCACACACGAGTGTTTTGTAGTCTTCTCCACTTTTCCAGCGGGCATATTGTTTTTAGCAGGCGTAACAACTAGTTGAATTGTGCTGCTGGTGTTCGTTTTGTGGGCTGCCATTATTATCTGGTGCTGGAATCAGCGACACCCAACCAACCACACGCATCACAAATTGTGTACACATGTAGGTCGCGTTCACCTTTTGTTGTTATCGCTTGTATTAAGTACTTGGTGGCAGTATTAAACCGGTTGCGCTAAGCAATTCAGTGCTCAAACGCATCAAGTTCTCCGCTCAATGTGGTCGTCTGTATTCTCCTAGCAATCAAATCAACTCAAATCAAAGCAGCGAAAGAAATCAATAATAATAATAATGGCCGATTTAAAGAAAAGTGCTAAAATAGGCATCGTTGGCAGGTGAGATCTATGATATGGTATATATATGCATATGTATACTGAATAATACGTGCACATGCACATATTTCCAGTGGGCTCATCGGACGCTCGTGGTCCATGCTGTTCGCCTCGGTTGGCTATCAGGTGACGCTCTATGACATCCTGCCCGAGCAGGTGCAAGGCGCACTGACTGCAACGCAAAAGGAATTGCTGAATCTGGAGACGAAGGGTCTGCTGCGTGGCAAATTGAATGCAAAGGATCAATTTAGTTGTATTTCGGGCACCAACGACATCAAGGAGCTGGCCAAAGGCGCTTTCTTTATACAGGAGTGCATACCCGAGAAGTTGGAGTGGAAACAAGAGCTGTTCAAGAAGCTCGACGATGTGGTCGATAGCAACACAATATTGTCCAGTTCCACAAGCACATTTCTACCGTCGCTGTTCACTGCCAACTTGAAGCACAAACACAACGTGAGTTGGGTCGTTAAGAATGATATCCACAGCTGTACATGTTATCTACGCATGTCCGAATGCTAATCTTGTGCTGAGCACCTTGATTGCTTTATATTTTCTGGCATTTTTTCTAGACTGTTGTCTCGCATCCCGTCAATCCGCCCTACTATGTGCCGCTGGTGGAGATTGTGCCAGCGCCATGGACCAAGCCAGAGGTTGTCCAAAGGACTCGCGACCTAATGGATGAAATTGGCCAGAAGCCCGTCACGCTGTCGCGTGAGATTGAAGGCTTTGCACTAAATCGCATTCAATATGCCATCTTGAATGAGACGTGGCGTCTGGTTGAATCCGGCATACTCAATGTCCGGGATATTGACAGCGTCATGAGCGATGGTCTGGGCATGCGTTATGCCTTCCTGGGCCCACTGGAGACGGCGCATCTGAACGCTGAAGGAATGGCCAACTATTTTGAGCGCTACTCGAAAACGATCCATGCCGTCAGCGTGACAATGGGCGACACTCCCAAAATGGAGGGACCCACTGCTGTCGAGGTTGCCAAGCAGCTGAACGATATGGTGCCACTGGACAAACTAGTTGAACGTCGGGCGTATCGCGACAACTGTCTGACTCATCTCAGCATTTTGAAGAACAAACTCAATGACAAATAAATCAAATCAAACAAGTCACATGAAATTACATGAAATTAAATGATAATTTATTCAGAACTAACAATTACTAATTGTGATTTACAAGAAGAAAAGAAAATATAAGTATTTCATTTGATATTATTTAACTTAATTTGGCTTACACGATTATAGGTCGGAAATTCATTTAATTTAAATACATTCAATACAAAGTTAAAATTTAGTTAAGGAAACATCAATGAGTAGAAACCAAAAGGAATTTTATAAAATAACTCCAGGCAAGGGTGTCCCGGCATGACGGATTCTGATATTTAGACTTCTATTTTACTTCCAGTCAAAAGTTCAATTTATAGAACTGGAAACGATCACATGTTGGGGCTGGCTAAAGAGTTTATTGTGCAGCGTTCTTTGTGTAAGCGCTGGAATAGTTGCTTACTGGTCTTGAGGATCTGCGCGTCATCGTGCGTATTTGTGGCATGGGTGTGCTGGTGTAAAATATTTTGCCACCTGTTGCATTATTGCAGCGTGGCGTTGTTGTATTCAAAGAGTTGAGCTCTTCGGGGCATAACGATGTCTTTATCATTGGCACAACGCGTTTAACGGGTATATTGGCTTTAGTGGGTGCAATACATTTTACGTTGGATCCGTTCATGGCGCTGCTTTTGTTGCGGCCACTGAGAAGGGCCCGGCTCTGTGCAGGAGCAGCGGCTGCAGCTGTCGCATTCATTTTACCAGCTATCGAACCAACGGAGAAGGAATAGCGGCGTTGTCTGACGGACGTCATTACATTCAATTTGTCACCGACGTTTGATAGCTCCTTTAGTGGCGCAGTTTGAATATTTGTGTTTGTGGTGTTGTCGACAGATGATTGCTTCGCCTGTATTCTTGGTCGATCCTGCGTAGCCTTGTCATGAATTGATAGCGAAGAAGAACGTCGGCGCAATAGGTTATCCTGATTAGCTGTAGGTGCTACTTTGGCTGATTTTGGATACACTATGCCGCTAGGTAATTGGTTTGCCGCCGTTGAATTTACAACCAATATTACGGTTGCCCCGCCACCGCCAGATTCCGTCTCGTTATGGTCCGAAGTGTAATGCTGCACCCTTGTCAAATTGTGCCGCTCCAGAATTTCGTTTATTTGACTAGTCAAATTTTCGTCAACTACTTCCTTCACATAGGAATCTGGTTTGTTTTGCTTTACAACTGGCGAAGCTTTTGGACATCGAGTTTCACTAATCGGACTTGTGGGTTTATCATGCGACTCGGCAATATATGTGGCAGACGAACAAGTCATTACATCTGGAATATCCTGTACATTTCGGCTCGATCCCTGCACACAATATTCCAAATCGGCATTGTTTTTCTACGAGGAAAGTGGGTTTAGTAGTTAGCATTTAATTGCTATTTGTATGCAGCAAGGACCTACCTGTCTCTCAAGATCCAAGTCGAATGTGCCTTGCCGTTTGTAGATGCTCGGCGACTCCTTACTTTTCTGGCTGTCAAATTCTGCTGTTGATGGTAATGCACTGCCGTAAATAGCAGCACTGAGCGATTCAAAAAGCACATTGCACTGCTCCCTTTTGGATATGTCAACATGCTCACAAATCAAAGATTTCAAGTCCTGCAAGAGTTTTCCAACATTGGCCATTGCATCTGTTGGCGCCGGTGTTGGACTTGTTGTGATTAGCTTCTGTCCTGTGTTCAAAGTTGCATGTGATTCTGTTTTGGAAGGAGAGTCCAATATAGCGATACGCAGCATCTTTAAGCGTGCTTCGAACTCCATGTTGGAGCATGTACCGTCACTTAGAGCGGTAATAGCGGTATTAGCTAGAGGAACTGGACTGGTCTCATCTTCTATGAGCTTGATTGGCGATTCTGCCGCAATCATTTGCAGATTTTCGGCCAGAATCGAATTCTCAAAAAAGGAGAAAACCTGTGTCGACGGATTGTGCGATGGCGTATTCACACTTGATAGCCTTGTCGCATTCAGCTTGGCCAGCTGTTGAAGGCTTCGCTGACGCGATTCATTGCTGCCGACTGTGGAGCTTTTGAAGCCATCATCATTTTTTTGTTCAAACTCCAAGGCAACTGGTGGCGTCTCATGGCTTAAGTCTTGATCAGCATATTGAGAATCACTGTTGGCTCTGGTTCCACATTTATTCACTGTATTTGTAATATGTAAGCCCTGTTAAATAAATGATATGTACATATGTATAAAACCGCTGTTTCTTCAAAGTGTACACATTGTAGTGTTGTATGTATGTGTGTAAGAACTAACCTTGATGCAGGCTTCTTTTTCCATCGAATCGAAAGGATCATAAGGCCCCTTGAATTGTTTCGATTCGATGAGAACAGGGTCCGAGTGTGTATTATCAATATTTGCGTTACCATTAACAGGCTCATCCCAACCTGTTAAGTCAATCAGATTCGGAGTATCACACATTTTATGAAAGGAAAAAAAGTACAATAAAACTAGCACAAGCTTTAAAACACTGCAGAACTTCCCGCTTTTACTTTGTTCTAGTGATGATATTTTTACACAGTCGCACGTACGTGAAATCGATTCGTAATACTTATCGAACGTTCAAAATAGTGGAACGAGTTGCTCACATTTTCGAAATATATTAATAAATTTGCATTATGAAAAAAACTTCTAAGCTGTAAAAATACAAAAACAAGTTATACACAATTTTTATTATAAATGAAATGAAATTATTTTTAAGCAATAAACAAAATCCGCAGTAGCTCATATGAACGGTCTTTAGCAACTGTCGACTGCTAGTAATCGATAGCATCATCAGAAAACAGGCCAAAGATATAAAAATATATATATTTCTATATATATATATTCAATGGGTAGAAAACACCCCACATTATAAATATAAATTCCATTGTGATTGAGATAGCAATGATTTATAAATAAATATTTTTCAAGCCTCTTATTGGTCTGTCCGGAATGCGGCTAAACTGGCAGCACTGGTCCTTATCCATCGAGACATGATAAAGAGAATCTGTTCTATTCCACCTTGTCCGATATACGATAAGTGGCCATAAGCATGGTTGGGTATGATGAACATAAACACAATGACTAATTAATTGTCTAATAAGAATCCATACGTGCAGGTCGGATTTCAAAGTACAGGTAGATATTAAATATTAATTCACTGATTATTAACAACTAATTAAAACCAATACGTTATATTTTAAGGGGTGTCGGTGGTAATGCTAGTCGAATCGATATAAGCCAAGAATTTTGTTTGGAATACATAGTTTTTGAGGAAGCTTAATTACAATAAATCATATAACAGGATGAAGCTGCCAGCCATTTCCTGCATCTGGTCAATCTTAATTGCTTGCGGAATATTTGAAGCGCAGGCGCAATTAAATTTGGACAATCTCGATCTGCAAAATCAATTTACCGATGATTTGTTAAAATCCAATATTAGCTACAACCAAGTGAAAGAAATATTCCGCAGGAAATGCATAGAAGTATCCGGCGAAGAGCTTGGTGACCAGGCCTACAATAATATTGAGTCCGGCTTCTTTACACTTAGCGAATGCATCAACAATATTGTCAATTACACGACAATGAAACAAGAAATTCAGACCGCACGTCCTCTTGGCGAGTTGGATGTGGTGTTCAATAAGTATTGCAAGCAGCGCTCGAATGCCACCAATTGCTTTGAAACATTCTCGAATAAATTGTTGCCATGCCTGGACAAGGAAGAGCAGGAGAGCCATGATGTTATGACACGCATTGTGCAGAGTTTGCTGAACTTTGTGTGCCACAAGGATGGGGACCAAATCGCTCTATTTATTGCCGAGCAGGGATTCGAGTGCCTTGAGTCACAAAAGGACAATATCCAGCAGTGCCTAAACAGCACCTTTTCTACATATTTCAATGATACAGATATGCACGATAGCAATCAGATCAAAACAATACCCAAACTAGTCGTGGGCCAGAAGCAGTGCAGTGATATTAAAACGTTGGAAAACTGCGTTGTTCGTCATTTGGAGCACTGCTCGGAAATAACACCGGCAAATCTCATAGAGTCAATGTTCAACTTTATCAGAAACGAGACTCTGTGCCGCAACTTTCAGCAAATGGCCTTAACTGCCGGTGCCAATACGCTAGCTAATACTCATGCTAAACTAAACATTCCAATCTATACTCTCTTCGGACTTATCCTATTTAGTATGTATGAATTGAAGTGATTTTCGTCAACTGCATTCTCAGTTAATCTTAAAAACGGTGTATGCTCCATAATGATACAAAATTAACTTTGCCGTGTTCGTCGTTCTAATCTCTTACTGAATTCGCTACACTCATTAAAAAAAAAAGAGAAAAAGATTAAGATAGAGCGAGAGCGAAACAGTAAATGGCAAGACGCACGGCCCTTTTGCAATCTGGTGCAAATATTTGGAAATCTCAAATCTCGAATAATTACATTATAAATATCTTCTTATGTACGTGAATAGTTTGTTTGCGTAGTTTCTTGATTTTATTTCTTTTTTTTTTGTTTTTTGTTTTCTTTTTGAATAATAAGAGAAAAGTATTAGGTAATTTTCTTATAACCTTTATTAGTTATAGGCATGGCATATTTACACTGTTATTTAATCTTTTATTGTAATCTCCTTTCCGAAGTCAATTTATACATTTCCCAACAACAACATAAAACACGGAAATGTCATACACCTATACGTAATAAAATGATGGGATACAGGTTAAAAGTTTATTAATTTTGTAAATGGAAACAAAAATGTATTAAAAAAAAACGTGAATATATAAACCAAGAAATATTAAAATCAGCCGTTTTATATTTGAATTTGTCTTGCTTTGCGTTCGTGTCTAGCGGTAAAGTTAATGCGTAAGTAATGGCAAAACTGAAATCTCATCTCGGCTGACTTAAGCCACTTAATAATGCCCAAACGCACAGAGGATTATGAAATGCATGGCAATTTATGAACAAATTACACTCGACCCTCGCAAATCTACGCACTTCGGCCAACCCCTTCAAGAGTAGCTGTGTACGCAATTGAATTTATGCAACAAACAATTTAAATGCAGCTCAGCGATTTCCTTAATTGTCTCAGACAATATTAGCTGTCGGTATTTTATTTGAGCAAGAATTAGTTCTTTTTCTGGGACTGAGGCGAATTTAGTATTTCAATAATTGACTGATTTGCACGACTTGCACATCTCTAATTGGCGGCTTGCACATCTCTAATTGGCTGCTTGCTGATCTCTAATGCGCAGATGGCTCGCCTTTGACGCACATAGTTAAGCCCCAAACTTGGCTCAAACAACATCCAGCGTCGAAGTGACTAAAATGATAATTAAATGAAAAGGTCGCCCGTATGCCAACTCCAGAAGAGATTTAGCTTAGATTAAACATGGAGTACGGCGAAACCATGGATAACATTGAGGCTGCAGCATTGCCACATGAGATAACGACGTTCAATATCACAATGACTGCAATTTCGGCATTCATGCGGTGCGTTGCAGTCATAATGAACTGGTGCCTGGCCTATGATTATTGGTTAACAGAGTCTTATGCCTATTGCTCTTGGACGATCCTATCGATATTATTGCCAATGATTCTGACTTCGTTGATATATTCAAATGTGTAAGATATTGTCATTTTGCCCATATGCATATCTCGATATTCTCTTTAATTATTGTTCATTTGTAGACTTATTGTCAGCAATCTGGGCAAAAAACCTCTCATCTATACGGACCTATTTCGGAAACTGGTACTCTCCTATTTGTTTCGAGATGCACATACCCTGAATTGGGCATTCAAGTACAACGATGCTAAAAAGCGCATCGACAAGGTTGCCGAGATTGAGTAAGCACTTAAATTAAGAAAATACAAAAAATACAATATAATAATGAGAAAAAAAAAGTGTGAACGCTTTGAGAAATTCGAATTTTCCATTAAGATGAAGAATCCTCATGCAATAATCGCCTTGAGTTTATTGTATAACAAAAGAAGAAAAAAAGATGACATCCCAAAATTCGAATATTTCGAGAAACACATTTTCTTCTAAATCGAAGTGTTTTTTATGTTATGCTATTTTCCCATTTTCCCATTTTTGATTTTCATTTCCGCAAACTTTAAGATGTTATCGCAGACACTTGAAGGAAGAGTGTAACGTTGGCTTTATACGACTTTTCGACCTATTTTTAGAAACTGCTCCACAGAAAATATTGCAGCTGGCAATAGTATTGCGATATGTGAAAAGCTTAACGTGTAATAAGTATAATGCACTATGTATTTAAATGTGAATATAACTCGGACATTTCTAATGTGAACTCAACTTCTATTTGCAGATTTACGGGCCCTGACTTTTTTGATATATTTCATAAGCATAGCGTATTGTTTGGTGGCCTATAATCGCTCGAATCGCTTGGTCCAGCTGGACAAATACGATATAGGAACAAAGGGACTTGTCGTGCAATTTTGGTTCCTTCTATGCTTGTCGGGTGAGTCAAATATTCTGATTGATTCAAGCAAGGCAACTAAATCAATTACGTTTTTTTAGCATCCCGCACGACTTGCATTGCATACATGGCCAGCATTTATCCGACAGAGACTTGTGCAGCTTGTTGTTTGCATGTGTTAGTTTGTGCGCATGTTGTTTTTGTACTGGACACACCAAAGTTTGGCATTTGTGCATTTTTAAACTATATATTGTGCCTTGGGTTCGGCGTGGTTTATATATTCATATTCACACCCGTTTCCGATGCACCCACAAAGTACAAGTATTCCATTTACTTATCGTTTTGTTTTTTGCAAAACCTTGTTGTTTGTATAATTTGGATACCATTGCAGATAGCCGTATTGATCAATGTTTTATATATGGCAGGTATTCTGCTGATGATCTACTATTACTTGAAATGCCATCCAGGAATTACATCTGCAATATTTTAAAGATGAATAAAGATAGAAGTAATTATTTGTTTTACATGTGAATGGATGAGAAATGCATTTGTATCTAAAAGATTTCCCAGCCTGCCCCACAAGTCGTTTGTCAATCAATCAATCAATCAGTCAAGAGTCAAATAGGGCATGCCTACTACAATCGTGGCTTTTGGGCTCCGATTAAAGTTGGCTTGGTTTTGCTGGTTTTTCGTTTCGGCGAGCTGGTCACACTAAAAGAAAGAAATGGCTTAGACTAGGTGGCAGTGACTTACCAACCAGCAGCAACAGCCACAGCAACAGCAACAAATTAACTTTCACTTCAACAAACTAAGAGTTCGAGAGACCAACAAAAAACAGAAAGCAATTGCCAATCGATCGGAGTGATGTAAACCAATATTACATATGGACAATATTATTCGAATATAAATTGAATATGGCATCAAAATATGAGCGCATTATCAGTGATTGCAGATCCAAGAATCTACTGTGGGAAGACGCTGACTTCCCAGCCATACAATCGTCTGTATTTTATTATCAAACGCCCCCATTCACATTCCAATGGAAGCGAATAGCCGAGTTAAACAACGCGCAGGCATCGTTTTTAAATGAGAACGCCGAGTTCGATGTGATCCCGGGAAAAATGGGTGATCGCTGGCTAGTATCTTGCTTGGGCGTTCTATATTCATTGCGAAATCTATTTTATCGCGTTGTGCCCGCCGATCAGGGCCTGGACAAATCATTGGGCATCTATCGCTTTCGATTGTGGTGGTGCGGTGAATGGGTCGAGGTCCTCGTCGACGATCGTCTGCCAACAATCAATGGGCGATTGGCGTTCATGCAGCCGCAGTCATCCAATTGCTTTTGGGCATCGCTTCTGGAGAAGGCAATTGCCAAATTGCACGGCTCGTATGAGGCTCTCAAATATGGTACACGATCCGATGGTCTAACCGATCTGCTCGGCGGCGTTGTCAAGTGTATGCCCATAATATCGGACAGCATTAGGCCACAAACCCTAAAGGATCACCTGGCCACCACATGCATTGTCACGTGTATAGCGGTCAAGAATGCCGCCGTACAGAAGAAGAATACGACGGAAAGGCTGCCAAATGGTATTCTCGTGAATGCCAATTACAGGTATGTCTCCCAAGCTCGCCCTCTCCTCCACTCTCGCCACTCAATGCACTTAATATTAGCACGTTATAACTTTCCTTACTTTCGTAGGTTGTCGTGTTTGGATAAAGTGGAGACCGTTATGGGCGATTCGGTGCAACTGGTTCGCATTAAGGACACATTTTCATCGAAACCCTTCGGAGATAAGACGAATTTCATTGGGGACTGGTCACCGACGTCCAAGACGTGGGAGCGTGTCTCATCGTCCGAACGTGGACGACTATTGGCCCAATTGGAGCTGGGGGAATTTTGGATCTCGTTCTATGATTTTGTGCAATCGTTTTCAATGCTGGAGATCGTTTATCTCGACTCGGATACGGCGAATGGGGAGCCAATGCTGAAGGGACGACCCCTGCATTGGAAGATGAAAATGTACCAGGGCCAGTGGAAACGGGGTGTGACGGCCGGCGGTTGCCGTAACCACGAATCCTTTCACATAAACCCCCAGCTAATGGTCACCATACAGGAGAAACAGGACATCGTTATTGCACTGAATCAGCACACGGCTGTCGAGCCGAAAGTAATCGGCTTCACCATGTACATGTGGAATCGGGAATATAGCCTTAACGAGTGCCTGCAGAAGGACTTCTTCAAGAACCAGGTGAGCTTCCTCAATTCGGACTATGGGAACACCCGGCATGTTAGCTACCATACCCAACTGGAGACGGGCCATTACGTTCTGATGCCGACCACCTACGAGCCGGCTGAGGAGGCACAGTTTACAGTTCGCATACTGGGCACATCGGTGTTCCGACTGTCCTGCCTGGAGACACAGACAATGATACTGCTTGATCCCTTCCCATCGCTAAAGAGTGACGACAATGTGCAGAAGATCAAGAGCGTCTGTCAATACGAGCCGGTCTACATGCAACTGGCCGATGAGAACAAGACGATCAATTGCTTTGAGCTGCACGAGCTGCTGGAGGCATGCCTGCCCAATGACTACATCAAGGGATGCGCCAACATCGACATATGCAGACAGGTGATCGCACTCCAAGACAAAACCGGCAACGGTCGCATCACGTTCCAGCAGTTCAAAACGTTTATGGTGAATCTGAAATCGTGGCAAGGTGTCTTCAAAATGTACACTAAAGAGAAAGCGGGCATTCTACGTGCCGAGAGATTACGTGATGCACTGTATGACATCGGCTTCCAGCTGAGCACGGATATCATGAACTGTCTGATCCAGCGATATATACGAAAAGATGGCACTCTCCGCCTGAGCGACTTCGTCTCAGCCGTAATGCATCTGACGACGGCCTTTAATCAATTCCATCTGAAGAACTACAACCAAGTGAATGTCATCGAGGTGCATCTGCACGATTGGATCAAAAGCATATTAAGTTGCTAACAACAACGACAACAAAGAGAAAAACAAAAGATATATTTTTTAATTTATATATGATGTTCGTTATAATTATTTAATTTTAATGGGACATGTTCAACATAATAAGAAGAAAACAATAAATAATATATTTATATATATATATATATATGTTTATATGTAAGTTGTTAAAATCGCATTGTAAAATAAAATTGATAGACAAATAGAAAATATAACAATTATTATGTGTTCACTTATGCATTTAATAGTTTTAGTGGCGGAATTGTTTGTTTATGACCTTAAATTCATATGATAGGATAGTTAGTATACAATATTATTTCATTTGCATTTGCAGCTGGCGAAAAGTAACCTAAACATTGTTTTTAGTGTTTACTGTTTAGTTGTAGGTAGGTATGTACACTCAGAGAAAAGCGCTGCTCCAAAGTCAACTACACAAATTTGGAATCATTTCTGATTCATACTTCTCCAATCTCCAGAATCGAAACGAAATTCTTCGCAAGATTCTTGAATCAATGTGAATTTCGATTGTCCGTTTTTTTCAAGTGCAGGATTCACCTTTTTTTGTTTGTGTTTTCTGGGTTCTATTTTCTGGGTGTATTCTTAATATTCTTGCATGTGTAGTAGTATTTAGCCTTTAGAGACGTATTGGCCAATTCTACACTGATCCAGCATGCAGTGCTCCAAATGATTGCAGGTGTGTGTGTGTGTCGCTTACACTAGGATGACATACATTTACATAGACATATGAATACATACATATTCATATTCATATTGATGTATGTGTACATTTGTGTATATGCAAATACATTGTATGATTAGTTTACTTTGTGGACGAGAGGCGTTTGATTTGAAGACTTGGCTGGCTGGCTGGCTGGCTGGCTGGCTGGCTGACCGCTGCTTTCACCTCAACAGAGATTTTCCGGTTTTCTCAATCAGCTCAATCAATCCGTGCTCAATTTACAAAAAAACGTGATTGCGCGTAACACTAGGCGAGGCTAATACCGAATGTATCTATGTATCTATGTATCTATGTATGTGTGTATGTATAAATGTATGCATGATGTATGTCTGTATCGCTAGGATTTAACATTACATCGATGTACCGTTGTGCGAGGAGGCGTCACTAATGCGCCGGGATAGCGTCGTCTTGCGGCTGATGGAGAGCGAGTTGGGGAGTTGGGCTTGTGGATTTGAGCTAATGCTTGCTCCCCCCGCATTCCCATTGTAATTGACCGATGCCATATTCGATATAGTATCATTATTTGTTATTGTCGGCGACGATGCAAGTGCTCCTCCGACTCCCCCTCCACCACCACAACCAGCACCTCCTCCTCCTCCTCCTGCTCCCGATCCTGATCCTGATCCTGATCCTGACACTGATACTGATCCTGTTCTGCCACGCATTGGGGAGCGCTTGAGGGAACCGGTGACTTCATGCGGCTCCTGATAGCCCGAGTCCATATCATCATGATAAGAGTCCATCAACGGTGTTGGATCCTCATAATCATAATCCACAAAGCCATTATTATCAAAGGACTAGAAGAGTGCACAAAAAGATCACAAAGCTCACAAAAAGATCGACAATTGTTATAGCACATTATAAATCGGAAGAATCACCTTGACAAAAGATTGCGACTGCTTGGCATAGCCACGGAACACTTGATTGTGCGCCTTGCTGCGATAATCAACCGATTCGTAGTGGCCATCCTGGGAGTTCTCAATGATGAAGTGCCTGGTGCCATGTGGTGTTAACGTGGCCCAAAGCAAGCGACTGTCATTCACCAGCTGGCTCTGCAACAGATCTCGACTGTTTGCCGTCGCACACGGGTACAGTATTCCACCCGATGTGAACGCATTCGACTTTGTTGCCTCTCCCAAAGCATTGATTGCTGTCTGCTTGATATTCGCATCGTGGTACGAGAAAAAAGTGCTAAGAAGTGTATTCGAAAACTTATCAATCAACCAATTTACATAATAACAAAAACGTCCATCAACAATAAAAACCAAATCAGAATGCGGTAATCGAGTGATCTCGCCACGATATACCCTGAATGAAGCTGCTCAATTTATGCTATTCTTCATCGTCAATTTTCACATTAGAAAGTGCTCTCATTTCAGATACTGAATAGCAACAAAAAACGAACATATTTATTCGCATTCATTATTGATTTGCAGAAAAACACACGCACAAATAAAAAATTGATGGAAATAAATATTGTTCAAATTATTCGTTTCTAAAGGTGATTCGCAATTTGTGTGTGTGTTTGAAACCAAAGCAAACAATTTAACTGAAAGATTGGATATTTGGGACAGAACTTACTCTCTGCACCGGATGACAATCAGGGCCAGGAAACAGCCCAGCACAAATATGCCGATGCACGATGAAACGAAAAACCAAACGTTCTCCAAACTCTTTGTGTCGCTGCGGACGAGCTCCATCAGCTCATTGCCGCTATCATTGTGCTGACTGTTCTGGCCACACATGAAGGCCGCAAAGCAGGGCTGGGACTCGTTTGACGGCAGCATTATATCGATGCTCTTCGGCTTGGATATCAAGAACGATGGCAGTGGCGGCGGCGGCATCGATAATATGAAATCTGGTGGCGGACCAGCCAACTGGTCACAACTGCCCACACAATTTCCAATTAATATGTTCATTTTCAATGTCCTAAAATACAATTCAAGACGATTTAAGTTAACTGTTTGCCTATTAAATAAATCCATATTAGAATACCTCAAAACTTTCAACGCAAATACCAATGTATGTGCATTTGTGTGTGTGTGTGTAAGTGTGTGTGTGTGTGTGCACATACTTACACATCCATACAGCCATACTATATATCAATAACAAACATTTGGGGTTGATTTGAATGATTTATTTAACAAAATACTATAACACATTCAGATGATTTAGTTGCACTCCGAGAGTCGACTCTGAACATGTTTTGTTTTCCTACATACATACGTATATATATATATATATATATATATATATATATATATATATCTATATATCTATATATGTATGTATAAGTATTGTATACCCTTTTGTCGAGCCAAATACCACCAGCAATTTACGCGATTGCAACAAGAAATGTGGCCAAGAACAACATTCAACACTTTGTTTCGATATATATTTGCGTGTAGTATTTGATTCCATATTTGGTTGTTATTGAATGCATCAATAACATTTTGCTCTTGCCTAAGCAATTACTACTCTAGAAAACATTGTCAAACCTTAATTCAATACCGTCCTGTACCGACGAAATTCTGCCTTGAACTGAGTAGTTGAAACAATTGCCATATCGCACAAACAACTCCAAGAGTAATATGCGCGCGCATATCCATGTCCCATCCCCATCCGCTGCCATATCCGTATCCAATGTGGGGGTGACTAGTTACCCCTGCAAGTTTGGCCACACCCAGCCAATACACATACACATAACATAATACTCACATTTCAATATTTTTAAACAATTCCCTTCTGGTAAAATGTACAACAAATGAGTAGCTCTTAAATATTACTACAATATATATATAGACACATATAAATATTTTACTTATATAATTAAGGCAGAGTATTACAAATTTATTTAGTTCACAGGGTATGCCGTATACCACACCATACCCATTTGGGATATGATCGTTTAGGCCAGAGTCCGTTACACAATAGTCGGCATTAATCATTCGTTTACTTTTATTTAATAAGCTACACAAAAACAATAACCACTTCGAATAGTGTTTAAAAAAGATATGTAATTGTACAATTGGATCATATTAATGCATGACTGATGCGCTTTGGGTAATTAATTGGAGAACACTCAACTTTGGCGAAATCTTTAGCGGATTCGCATGGCTAATTACAAAAAATGAAACAAACAAATTAAAAGAGAAAAAACGATTCATCAACGTTATGCAATGTTTGGAGAATAAGGCGAAGTCCAAGTGTTCAATTTAAGTCATTTTAGACACATTTATTACAATTATCACCGGGTCTTTGACCACATATTTAGATGAAAACAAGTAATCTTAAAAACAAGGAATCTTAAATAACATGTTTTGTGCATGGGATGCAGAAAAGATAGAGAACAATATGCATAAGCATCAATTCTGGGTTTGTAATCGTTTAATTAATGCTAAACGGTACATACAGAGTGAGTGCGTGAGAAGCGATGTTTGCTTGCAGTTATTGAATTATTTTTTATCGCCATATGTCATCGCGACGCCCACGATCAATGCAAGAACGGTGAATCCTTGTGCCGCAATGCGAGTCCGCATCATAAGTTGCGACATTTTACGGTTGCCGCTGCGAAAATTGTATAGACCGGCTGATAGGGCAGCGGTTGTGGCCAAGCACCCTGTACACAGATGCAAAAATCAAAAATAAGATAACAAAATTAGTGTTTACATAACGAAACTGAGGTATTTGATTTTACATTACTTACCAATTGGCACCAATGGGTTCTCCTTGATTTTACGCACAAGTCTCTCCTTGGTCGTCTCGATTTCGACAACTGGTCCCAGATCCTGGCGCAGCTGTATCCAGTCTAAATCTTCAGCCGACAGCGGCACCTGCGATTTGTTTGCCATCTCAATAGTTTTCCACAAGTTCAACTGCAATTAAACAACAAATCGGATCTAATGCCGACAAATCATATTAGCACACTCACACATACATACATGCACATAAACAGACACGATTATATACAGACGCACAGATGACAGCCACAACGCGGAACGATGCAATGAAACAGGGCTGGTTGAAACATACGCCAAATGAGCGACATCAAAATCGAAAATATGTAAATTTCTACTTTTGATTGCTATTTCAAATTGTAACAATGATTTTTTAACCAACTATAATTTGTAATAATTTTTTATGGGGCTGCTATTTATTATGTTTACATATTTATTAAAAAGTACAATACATATGTACATACATACTATATACAGCAATGTTATGAACTCGATTTTAGTGTTCGTTGAGTCATGAATATTATATTGTTAAGTCAGCTGCCATCCCTCGAATTGGAGACCGGGTTGGCTTACAACTTTTCTGCTAATCGAATAAGTTTAGTCGTCAACTTAAAAAAATAAATAACTTTTATGCATGTGTGCATTCACATGACTTATTTTAATAATGCGAAACAGACATAAACTTATATAAATATGTTACGTACCTTTTCATTTGTAGGAAAAGTACGTGCAACAAACATAATTTTATTTATTAAAATGTAAGAAATATTATTTACAGGATATACATTTGTTGTTTAGTTCAATATTAAGCACATATAAAAATATGTATTTTTTTAAGTATGTATGTATGCTTTAAAACACCCTTGTGATGATAAAATAAAATCGAAGAAAATTTGTGTGTTGGGTATTTCTGACCTCACTAACACGTTCACACACTGCTGCATTATTCCAACAATGTTGCTCTCTTTATAAACCGAGAGAGTTGGGAAGTACAGTCAGACGAGGAACGCAAAATGAAACATGTGTATGTAGCAAGAATACCACTGTATGTGTGTGTATATCAAATAAAATACATGCATTTTTGTGTTTGTGTAAAGGCGAAAAACAAACGCACACATTCAAACAAATGCGAATGTATTGTTCGAGTGGTACACATACAATATGCTTGAATGTACATTTAAACGTACAGGCATAGGTAAATGTGTGCGAATGTGTATGCACATACACGTACATAATGACGTATGTACATATGTACATACGAACGCGTACATACAAACACACCTATTTAGCTGGTTTGAATGTGCGTCTTAACTTAAGTTTATATGCTGCATTGAAAAAATTTAAATAGTTATAGAATACTCGATGTAAATACATTAAAACTGGTTCGTTTGTTTGTATGTACATTTTCGTTGTACGTATGTACGTACGTACGTTGTAGAGACATACACATACATGCATATATATCTATACGTGCATACACAATGTACATATGTTTTCATGAATCTTAGTATGAAAAGTAACAAGCCAAAAATGTTATAAGGTCTGTTTCCCTCCACCACGTGTATACACACACAAACACACACACATGCACACACAGACACTCTCGAGCACTCATTGGGCAGCAGGAGAGAAAGTGTGCTCAGTAAACTGTACTCAGAGCACGCCGCTAGCTGCCTGACTGCCTGCTGCCTGGTTGCCTGACTGTGCTTGCCTCGAGCCCGCTCTCTCTCTCTCTCTCGGTCTTGGTCTCGCCCGCTCTCTCGCTCTCTGTGTGTGCTAGTCTCTCATTCTCCACACACACAGACACACACAGCACGCACACACTTGCGCACTCAACGCATACAAAAGTCTGGCGCTAGCCAGGCTGGGCTATGAAGCACAGTAAGGCAGAGACGGCTATTCAATTCAATAGCCTTTGCATTCGTTGTTGGTACTCTCTCTGTGTGTGTTTTCAATCAAGCGAGCGGCGCGCGAACCTCATCTTTTCCGCATTGTGACACCAACAAAAACACATTTACTGCAATAAAGCTGCGTTTTGTGGCGTCGTTTGTTTATTTTTTACTAACTAAAAACAAACAAGCAACGACAACAAAAACAACAACAGCAACACAGCAACATTAAGAAGCTCAAACTCGCGTTACGTTACGTTTACCGTTTTCCGTTCGCTATTACGCCGATTCGCCGTAAGAATCGTTAACATTTTGTGGCGTCTGACGGCTCCGCTTGTTCACACATACATACATATACACATACATACGTACATATTGTGTGTGTGTATGTACATACATTACATACATGTATGTAATATAATAATCAATATAACGTACATACATACCTAGAATAAAACGAATGCAAGTTGGAACTGGCTTTCAACTTACGTATTTTAACAATTGTATTTGTGTTGTGTGCAGTGCAAGAAGAAGAAAGAAAAGAAAAAGCAGCAGCATAGAGCATAACTACGAATACCTAGAAAACTATTAAAACAACAACAAAATAGAAAAAAACACATCTGATCGGACCTCAGATTTCAATCCAAACTATGGAACACTTTCATCAAATACAGGTAAGCTTAACTGCACACATCCAAACATGAATACATACATACAAGCACATACATACTTACACTCGCACACACGCACATAAATACGTCTGTATGTATTTATATTTGCACAAACTGTTCTGTATTTTGCTCACTTCTTGTCTAGTTAAAGATTTTTTCCCGCCAACAACAAATAAAATTGCCAAACACTCGCAAGTTTAATTTTCATATGTACATATGTACATACACATAAGCATACATACATCTATCGAGGTACATAAAGATGTACGTCGTTGTATGTATATATGTATGCATAATGGGAGACGCATGAGAGAGTATGGAAATTTTACAATGGCCGAGTTGAGTTGAAATCTCAATGCACACACATGTGTGTTGTGTGTGTGCGAGCATATGTCCACACATACATACAAATGTAAAGTGTATGTGTACATTTTGCCAAGTATTCTTTGCGTACATACAAACATACATGTGTACATCTAAACTTGCATATGTCCATACATTTCAGAAGAAACTGAATACAAGCGTACGCACATACACACAATAAAAATATATATATATTATATATATATATATAATATATATATATATAATATATATATATATATATATTATATATAGATATAAAATATATATATACGACGCTATACGTATGTACTACTTGTGTATGTGTGTATATACTAAGAGCAAAATTTTTATTTTGCGTGCGCATCTATGGTCGCCATTTTTTTTATTTTATTTTGTTACTTGTTCGGTATTTACTTATATATATGTATGTATATGTATATGTAGATGTGTATCTTGCTAATTTAGAACCCAGCTGAAATTGCATAGCTCATTTTACATATATATATATACATGTATTCATATATATATAATGTATATATGTATATATAATGTACATATAGTTCAACATTATAAAATTGGAAATGACATGTGCCTTGATTTTATAAATGTTGAGCAACACAAACACTTCGATGTGCATGTGTGTGATATATACATACAAATTTACTAATGCTATGAAAAAAACTTGAAATATGTACATACATATGTATGTGTTCACATACATACGCAACATCGGAGCTTGCGTAATCTGAAATTAGCTGTATGTACATATAAATATGTATGTATGTATAAATGGATGTATGTATGCGGAATGTGCCCCATGTGAATTATTTTCTTTGTATTGTATATTTTGTCTCTTGCGATGAGAAGACAACTATAACTAGTCTGCATATACGTACACTCATACATACATACTTACATACATTTGTGTGTGTGGTGTTTGTGTAGAAACTTGAAATGTTTTGTTAGTTCTCTTTCGCTCTCTGTCTCCCTCTCATTGTGTACTCAACACAATAATTTTTTTTTTGATTTGTGTGTATATGTTCCTCAGTGAGTACGTACATACGTATTTACATCGTAAAGAGCTTTTTCTTATATTCTCACGAAGCCAGGCGCATACATTCATACACACACATCCATACATGTGTATAGCAGCCGTTTTTTGCATGTGTTGCTAAGACATCCCTGGTAAGGAGAGAATAAAAGAGTCGATAAATTGGTTCATGAACCATATGAACCTGTTCGTTATTCAAAACGTGACTTATTTATAAACCCCACTCTCAGTTGTTGCGTCGTTCGGCGGTAACAAAGGAAATCACAAACAGCTGATTGCTTTGACAAAACATTTGCAAATTGTTGTTGTTTATATTTTCGTGCTCATACGTACGTCGTATCTGTGTCTGTATGCACACACAAATATTATGTACACGCTCCCCCCAATACATACAACAGCTTGTTTACATTTTCTACGCATTAATTGCTAATAAGAGGCGGCGGCGGCGTACGTACAAAAGTGAATGGAACCATTGAGAATTGGAACAGGCATCACAGATGTTTGCTCCAACCACTTGGAGCGAGCTGCTCTCATGCTCTCCTGCTCTCATGCTCATGCGCGTTTTCACTGTATACTTACATAAACATGCTAGTGTGTGCGTGCGTGCGCGCATGTTTGTGTGTGTATGCATGCATGCGTGCGTGCGCCTCTTTGTGTGTGTATGCATGTGTGCGTGCATGTGTTTGCCTGAGCGTGACAGCCGCTAGCTAGCGTCATCAGCCAGCCAGCCAGCAAGCCAACCAGCCAGCAAGCTAACCAGCCAGCCAGCGATGATCGTTTTTGGCGCCAAACGGCAAACGCCAATCGTAACTTTGCAAAGATCTTTTACGATTTGTTCACTGGTTCAAAATGCAATTTCTTGTTGCTGCGATGTTTTTAGCTTTTGTGTCATATTATTTTAATTGAGACTACTCTTTGAAGAGTTTTCTGTTAACATATACATATATACATGTGTATGTATGTGTGTATGGATGTATATGCGTAGTAGACTTCGGATTTTTGCTTTTAAAAATATCGTCAACTCGTCATTCAAATGCGAATTGATCTTATGAGCTCAAAGATTAGCTAATTTAACTTGCTGATGTATGTTCGTATGTATGTGTGTATGTAATTGCCCAACTCTCCCAATTTAAATGAATGTTAATATTTGTAAGTTTGCAATTGATTGCGTGTGCGACGCCAGCGCGATAGATTTTGCGTTGCAACTATCGGTAGTTTTCGTATTGGCCTCGCACTTCCACTTGCGCTTGCACATCCACATCCACATCCACACACACACACACACACATACACACACACACACACAGACATCCATTTCACACCCCCACACATAAAAAAAGAGACACACACACCTATTCATAACAACAACAACCACAACAACAAACTATTGATTAGCAAACAATTCAACACTATCAGCAGCAACTGGCTGCGCAGCAACAACAGCAAGCGGCTGCCGTACAACAGCAACAGTTGCAGCAACATCAAGTGGTTGTCCAGCAGAATCAACAGCAGGCGCATCAGAATAGCTCCAATACCACAGCCGGCGTTGGCCAACAGCTATTCACATATAAAATGGCCAGTAGTTTTCCCAATCCAGCCACGACAATGGCACAGGTTGTTGCCACCTCAAATGCGGGCACCACCGGCTACGATTACCGTCTAAATATGGCACAAGCAGCTGCCGCTGCTGCGGTGCCCGGCTCCCAATGGTGGTATTCGGCCGCCAATCAGGGGCAGGTGGATGCCAACACAGCTGCACAGTTGCAGCAGCAACAGCAGCAGCAGCAGCAGCAACAACAACAGCAGCAACAACAACAGCAGCAGCAACAACAGCAACAACAACAGATGCAACAACAGCAACAGCAACAGAATGTCGTCAATTCGGCAGTGAGTACAATTTACAAATATATTAATATCCATCCCAAATAATATTGCTGTATGTTAATTTGTTTTGTGTCCGTGTTTCTTATTATTAGAGCCCCATGGTCAGAGGAGGCAAAGCTGACGCGAAACCCCGAGGTCGAATGACCGCATACGCATACTTTGTACAGACTTGCAGAGAGGAGCACAAAAAGAAGCATCCCGACGAGACGGTCATATTCGCTGAATTCTCACGCAAATGCGCTGAGCGATGGAAGGTGATTACTTAATGAACTAATTAATTGTTTTGTATTTATCCCATTGTACCACAACTGAGTAAGAATCGAGTCTAACAAAAATATTCGTCCTTCTCTGTGTGTTGCATGTGTTCAGACAATGGTCGACAAGGAGAAGAAGCGCTTCCATGAAATGGCTGAAAAAGACAAGCAACGGTACGAGCAGGAAATGCAAAACTATGTGCCGCCCAAGGGCACAGTTGTGGGACGCGGAAAGAAAAGGAAACAAATCAAGGATCCAAATGCGCCAAAACGTTCATTGTGAGTTCGTAGCAAAATTTATCATACTAACATTTACAAATAAAGTAAACAAAAAAATGCAAAAACAAAAAGCGCATATTGTTTTGTGCGCACTTCAATGTAAATAGCAAATGATGATTAATGTTTGTTTTGTTGATTTGTTTGCTTGTTTGCTTGTTTAATTAGGTCTGCGTTCTTCTGGTTCTGCAATGATGAAAGAAATAAGGTGAAGGCTCTTAATCCGGAATTCGGTGTTGGTGATATTGCCAAAGAGCTTGGCCGCAAATGGTCTGACGTTGATCCCGAAGTCAAGCAGAAGTACGAATCGATGGCTGAAAGGGATAAGGCACGATATGAGCGGGTGAGTCCACCGTCCAACAATATACACCCTGTGTATAAGAGAAATGTATTTAATAAATCGCATTTATAAATATGTTGCTTGCTCGTTTCTTGTGTGTTTTGTAGGAAATGACCGAGTACAAGACAAGCGGGAAAATTGCCATGTCAGCACCCTCGATGCAAGCGTCGATCCAGGCGCAGGCACAAGCAGTACAGAAAGCCGCGTTACTTGCTGCAGCTGCCCAACAGCAGCACCAGCAGCTGGATGAGCAACATGACGACGATGATGGCGACGGTGATGATGACGAGAATCAATAGGTCTAGCAGTAAAATACTCTTCACTATTTATACACTATCGTTGGTCATCACGAACAAGGAATCATAATATCGTTAGTTAATCTATTATCAGGTTAACTAATGTGTGTTATCTATCTATATATATATATATATATATATATATGTATATATATATATATATATATGTATGTATGTATATATATGTATATATATATGTGTGTGTATACCACAAGTATATATTGATTGAAAAAGAAAAAAACAAACAACATATATATATAAATATATGAGTATAATATTAATTTTTTTTTTTATAATAATAAGTAATCAAATTTCCATGAATTACTGAAGGAGAAAATCACAAAGAAACCTTTTATAAGTTTTATTTTAAGAACATAATATTTAAGTATATGGTTAGATTAAAATGGCATTAACCTGTCTGCAAATCTTATTTTTGTGCTTCAATGATAAGTTTCTCCTAAAACACTAAGATCGAATTATTTTATAACTTGAAGAAATCCATTATGTCATTCTCAGCAAACGTTACCACTAAAACATACAAACATATGTAAATACATATTACGTATATTGGTACATATTTCCCATTTATTAAAGTTAGATGATTCACCAATAATGAAACTATAAATAATGATGCGTTTACTCATTCGAGTTGCAACTACTCAATGAAACGTGATAATTTGAAATACTTAACTCAGTGGCGGGTGATATCTCTCTACATATTTATGTATATATATAAATACATATACACACACACACACACACACAGACACGCAAACACACTCAAACACTTCTACATATACATATATGTATTTATCATACAATTTCAGACTACAGAAAATACTAAATTATTGCAACGGATATACTGTCGGCATTTACAAAAAAAAAAAGAAAACGAAAAAAAGAAGCATTTTGTCAATATATCATAAAAGAAAAAGAAATCGAAGTATAAATTATATTTTTATCGTGCAAATTGGAAAATCAGGCACTATTCAACATTCGCGAATGCGCAAAAACCAATTACCAATTGCAACGCCGCCACGCCCCAAACCAAAACCTTTCGGGCTGAAAACGATTTTTGTTTTTGTAACAATTTTTGTATTATTATTATTATTTTTTTTTTTTCAAATATATGTATATCTGATTCGATTTTGGTAAGAATTCCTTCACATAAACTGAATTTGCCAGAGAGTTGGACTTGTTTTTCTGTGTAAATACATATGTATACATAATTAAATGCTAGATTTCCGATATAGTCGCCGGCATGAACTAATAAAAAATAAAATAACAAATACAACAAATATATTATGAATATTAAAGAAATGGTATGCTTTAGGCTGTTAAACATATTCGAGTACTTCTATACTTGTATAATGAAAACAATAACACTCGGACACTGTTTGTTGTCTGTCTTGGCCATGTACATGTACATACATATTGAAGTATTATTTAAACCACTGGCGCTTATGCTAATCTCAGGTTGATTCTGAACACAAGTAAATAACTACCAGCTAGATCAGATAGACACTAGTATGAATGTTTTGCCAGTGCTTGGGAGAATTCCAATGGATGCTATCCTGACGATGATCCTTTTAGGCAGGCCAATTAACACAGTACACACACACACACACATACTAACACACATATATGTATGTATATATATGTATATACGATAGAGTAAATGATGCTTTTTTGATATCGTTCGTTTGGCACAAAACAAACAACAAATTGAAAATAAATAAATCTCTTGATGCAGGGGCCTACTTCGATTTGTGACACACACCCATAAGTGTATACAAATATCGAAAGAGATCTGAAAAATATAGTATTTAGTATATCAGACAAACAAACTTCCTAAAATCGAACACTCATTGTTCGTTTGTACTAGTTGGATTCATATTAGTTAGACTATGCGTGACAAACAGATTCACATTCGAGAGAATAGTAACGGCAACAATAGCAAGAACAAGAACAACAGCATATTTATGTCGGTTCATTAAGATTACCGTACACCTGTTGCTGGTCACGTTATATACCTCAAATGTATGTACAGATATTATTTTCATAACTTCCTCATTTTCTTAATATTATTTTGCCAGAGAACAACTCGCCACCGAGATGATATAAATAGATGTGTAGAATACCACATATATAGAGAAATATATATATATATATATATATATATATTCAACTTTCAATTAAACCGTAACTCCTTACTTCATTTACTATGAGAATTCCAGTTCCCCGTGCTTGTTATAAGAAAGTCAACTAATACAAATAAACGTTTAGAAAAGTGATGCTTTGTTTTTAGTGTATTTCGAACTATATCTATACGTTCTGATTAGTGGCACTGCTCCAGCATCGGTTCTGTATATACACATATACAAATTTTCCCCTAAGCTATCCCAAATTCAAAAACCTTTTTCATAATACCGTAATACTATTTGAAAATAACGAAAAACAAAAAATGAATGAAATGAAAAGAAAAGAAAAGAAAAGAAAAGAAAAGAAAAGAAAAGCATTACAAACAGTTCTTGGATTACATTTTATGTATATGTAAGTGTGAATTACATTAGCGATACTATGGTAGCGACTAAGGTATTTTTTTTTTATTTAATTTTTTTCTATGAATTTACACAATCCTGTAAAAATAGTTGAAAATAAATATGATTTAGCTAGATGTATGCTTATGAAGGCAAATTCATCAGATTTCGTTATTCGTTTCTATGCCATTTCAGAAAAGCAAAAACAAAACATCAAATTATGATTTTCTCAATTCAATTGCATACATGTTATGGTGTCTGTGTACGATGAAGGCTACAACATGTACTTGCCTAGTACATTATACATGAGAGAAAGAGAGGGATAGAGAGAGAGAGACAGAAAGAGAGAGAGAGAGAGAGAGAGAGAGAGAGAAAGATACGTTGAGCAAAAAAAAATACATTTAAGAATGGGCTCAACTTTCCTTCCAACAGCCTTGACTTATTGCATTTTTGGTTATGGGTTAGCATCTAGATGAATACGGCTGCATTTCAATTTGGAAGCACCGAGTTTCGTTCAAAATTCATCACAAATTCTACAAAATTAACAAGAATGAAGTCAAGAATGAAGACGGCTTGTATACACTTGTACCCTCATAGACCAGAGTCAACCAGCTGTCATCTAAATTGCACTGCAAAATTTAAAAAAACGACTGATTTTTCTTATGGCAACTATAATTACATATGATATGCACAAATACGGTTACATTCCAACTTGCATCGGGTTGCAGATAAACTGATGGACAGAGGGTAATGGCTATATCAACGCTAGTAGTGATGATGATCAAGATGTATATACTTGATGGGGTCGCGAATGTCTCCTCACGACATAATTATGTTATCCTTTGCAAGAGCATGATAACTTATTAAAGAAGTTATTCGCTGATATTTAATATATAAGAAAAAGTATTTAAAAATTACCGAATAGTTTATTTATTTATTATATGGGTTATTTTTGCTCTTATGCGATACAGTAGTAATAGTTTGTTGCTAGTTGTTAGTTGGTGTGTCTCCTGATACGCATGTCGCAGCTGACGGCTTAGGACTACAATTCTATATATCTCAATCTCTTAGATGAAAAGCGTTTACTCTGAAAGATGTCTTCTTAAACAACTAACAATGAATGCCATGCTTGTGTTGGGTGTGAATTGTGTGGGTTTATCGTTGTGTGTTGTGTTGTATTTGAGGATGAGGGAAGAGTTTAAGATCATTATATAAGGGTGTATGCACTCAATATCAATAAATACAATTTTCAAGAGAATTTTAAGCACTTACGTTAAACTATGATAATAATTTTATTCTTAATGTTATTATTATAAACTTATAAATTTGACGCATTGAACATCAGATCTCTACATCCAGAGCTCGCCGCCACAAATTTCCAGCACCATCTTTTTTCGGAAGTACTCCATGTTCTCCTGCGAAAAGGTTAGCGGCTTGTTGCGTGTTATGTATTCGGCGAACATACAGCTGAATACGCCGCAGTCGCTGCCATTCGTCTGATGTGGCACATCTTTGACATTTTCAATTAGAAAGTCGCTGGTGTCGAAGGGTTTCTTGCGTTTGTCCAGCGACTCCTCCTGCAAATATCTCTCGAGGGCGTTCAACACCTCCCAATTTGGCTTGCCCATTGAATCATAAAAGTGAATTGTCTTGTTCTTCATATGTATAATGGCCATGCACCAATGGACGTTGCTCACATGCACCGGAACCGGAATAATATCTTTGCTGAATATGTCAACCTTGCGAGTCCAGCGTCTCACATTACTATAGCCTTGCAGCAGGCGCGGCACAAAGAATGTGTTCATGGCATAAACACTGGGCAGTGTATCCTTGCGCTGCGAACGATCGGTTAGTAAATTCATATAGAAATTAATAACCTCATCGTTCAGCCAACAGCTGCCAGTCAGTGTACGAATGTCCTCGCGTTTAATGCTTAGGCTAAATTTCGAGACGAGCACCTTGCGAAGAGAAATTGACATACAGTTAATATGTACATATATGCATAAGCCATTAATAAAGAAACATGGCAGTGAATTATTCACCTTATCCAGCTTGCCATAGATCAGCTCATTATACTGCTTTTGATGATTATCGGTGAGTGGTATTATTTCCGGCATGCTATCTATTTCCACATACTCCGGCTGCTTCTCCAACACAAACAATGTTTGCGTTAGGAAGCGACGTTTGGTTAATGATTCGCGCAGTTCCTGCTCACTAGCACGACGCTCCTCAGATACCTTGTCAGCTCTGTCGCATAGTTAGTAATTAATTAGTCAGGCACACTAAATTTCAACTATCTACTACTTACTCCTGAAGGACTAGTTTCTTTCTATGGTTCGTTTCCTGGTTCACAAGATCGCATTTCTCCTTGAAAAGTTCCGCATAGTTGTCGGCAAAATAGATGGATACGCTATGGCGTTGCTGGACAGCTTTAGTCCGGGACAAATTTGGAGGCATTATCCATGTGCTGTAAATTTTACTTGAATTTTACATTTGACTAGCTTATCTTTATTCCTTTGTGGTAAACATTACCTGGTTTCGCGCAGCCCATTCTGGTCAAAATCCCTACCCATCGACTTGGAGATA
Source organism: Drosophila macrothrix (assembly GCA_035042055.1). Classification (NCBI taxonomy): domain Eukaryota; kingdom Metazoa; phylum Arthropoda; class Insecta; order Diptera; family Drosophilidae; genus Drosophila; species Drosophila macrothrix. The sequence goes on from JAWNLX010000587.1 coordinate 24,167,528, forward strand.
TCACTTAGAGTGGTTTGGTCGGTGATGTGGGCGCATTGCACAATTTCATGCGTCAGCGGTTTCTTAATCAATGGGTGTAATTTCTGTTTTTGCTCCTCCCGCTCCAGTAACTTGGCATACTGGGCGCGCTCGGAGGTGATGGATGCATGGGGCGGTAGCTTGCCTTGTTTTAGATCCCGCTGCCATTCGTCGTCATGTGCATGTGGACTGATCCGCTGCAGTGATGCCAATGGCTGTGGCTTCTCACTGTCACGAGACGTTGTGGGGCGGCGCGCTAGTGAACGCTCACGATCGTGCAGGAACAGATTGTTGATGAGATTAATGTACTGGTTATGTTCGTTGCGCTGCTCCTCTAGCCTTATCACACTGTTCCGTATGATGCCCTTGGCGTACATGTTGCCGGCATGCCCGTTTAAACGTGCATCCGATGACGAGGAGCTGCTGGAGGGTCGTGGATAATTCAGATCGGCTTTAAAGCCATTTGTGCCGAAACGCACTGCATCCGAATACAGGAGATTCGGTCTTCCAGCTGACGTAGCACATCCAAAATTATTACGCGACGGTGACACGGTGTTCTCGCCGAGACGATCGGCAAATGCTTGATACATTTTGCTTTCATTGTGATGCTGCTCTTCAGTGTCGGGCAGATCGATACTAACGGGAATTTGGGTGTTGCGCACTCGCATATGTCGCGACTGCGGTGCACTGAATATTGAGAGACGCTTCTGTGTCTGATTGCTGTTATTCTCCTGATGCTGCCTTGGATTCGCCATGTGGCCGTAGTCATCAGCTATGAAAATAATTTGATTCCAATCTGAATTATGATATATTTATGTACTTATTCTATTCGATCTCTTTCATTATCCGAACAAAACATGTTTACATTTCTTTCTCTTTTCCCCCCTTCATTTTTGCTCTTCCTTCCCATGCCATGCTTTAGTTCGGTTGTAGTATCATTGTTTTAAATTGGACATTGTTGTTTTTTGAGTCTCTGATTAGCTCTATATACTCTCTATACTCACAGTCATTCGGCATAAATTCTGGAAATGTATCATCCACACGACGATATTTGAATATACATGGCGATGTGGTCTCCGTGTTCAAAGTTTGATAGCTGAAAGATGCATGGGAAAGTGGTCATTTTATCACGTTATTACGTATTACAACACGTTCAAGTAATCAAATTTGAGTATGTTTACTCTTATGTATGTTTACGCTTTGACGATACCAGATAGATACAAAGGTTTTTGGTTACAGCGGATCTGAATTTAAAAGTGCCTATAGACAATATACATATTCATATTTTATATACCTGCGCTTGATTTTGGCGGCGCGTTCCCTGTTCTCACCATCAATGTTGGCTGGATCCTTGGCGTTGCTCTGGCCGCCCAGAAACCAATGACGTAACTTCTTAAATAGATCAATGCCCATCGGATCGTGATTGGCGTCAAAAAATCGGTTTACACTATCGATGTTGGGCACCAAACCGGCAAGTCGCTGATCGATGCTCTTGAGCAATGCAGTCGAATCCGAGTGTGCTGCTTCAGATGTATTCAATTGCTTTTCGCTTTGGAAGTAATCGCGCACCTCGACGAGTTTGCGTTGTAGCACTAGAGCGCTCCACAGATTGTCCTTCTGACGATTGCGGAAGATCTCGTCAATGAAGTCCACGGTACGCTGTATGACAGCTAAGCGCTTATCCAGCGGATCCACTGACGCTGCCTGCTCGGCTGGTACTTCCTCTACTGTTGTCGCTATGCAGGGAACGTTCTGTTGTTCCAGTTGTTGTTCCGTGCCTGCTGGCTGATAATAAATGGGAAAATTGTTCGGCTGCTGCTGATGCAGCGCATCAGCTGGAAATTGGTATGATTCGTGCGTTAGCGTATCAGCTTCAAATGATGAGTTTGGCTCGCCTATGGGTAAATGAGGGCCAGCGCCAGATCCAGAGCCAGATACAATTGTCATAAGGGCCGCATTCCAATCGAAGCCGTTGAGTGACAACGCCTGCTCTGGACTCCAAATAGTTCCGCTGTCCGCCACAGTTGCTCGATTGTTGGGCAATATGTTGTCTATGTTTTACGCACACTGTCCTTACAGTGCGCAATACGGGCTAAACTGCAACAACAACAATAACAAGAACAAAAACAAACAACATTAAACAAAAACAAAATTAGCAAGAATTCAACTTGTTAATTGTAAATTCGCATGGCCGCCACTTGATTGTGGCTGCTGCGGTACCCGATTGTAAATTTTGCGCGCCAGACGCATTCGAGGAAAACCGACCACGACAAGCAACGGACAGTAATATGAATCAGTTCAGCTCTTGTTGCCACGAATATACATGCAAAGCCGAGCACAATTAATTACATTAACACAAACAAAAAAAGAGCATCTAGACAGAATTTAATGCCGGCAGACGCTCTCTTGACACCATTCTTTGAAATTGTCGCTGCCATTGCCAGCGAATACACTAAATGATGATTCTCATGTCTGCAATAGTAAGCACGTCCCAACTTACAAGTTGTCTTCTCGTTTGTGTTGAATGTGACAACAATTTGAAACAATAAATTATTTGCAATTGAAAATTAGATCGCAAGGAACGTAGCGTGCTGGCGGACATTCTGATATATCGACACAAAGCGACCATATCGATATATACTCGCTAATACCATAAAAAAATACCATGAAAATATACTAAATGTATTTCGACAGCTCTTTTAAATAATGAAATTTTATCAAATTGAAAAAAAATTTCAATTTCATTTTATATATCTTATTTTTTTTACCCTATTAAGAAAATGACTTTGAAGTTTGGCAGATATTAATGAGGCAGTGAACAGTTACATTTTGCCTATCGATTCACGATTGTCCGATAATTAACAACTATTTGTCTTGGAGAATCTAAAACAAAAGTGCGGTTTTATGCTTATGAAAATAAAATCTTGGTAAAGATTACATTCGCAGCGCCTATGCTACAGAGTTTATAAATTCTTTATTTCACCACTTAAAAAAAGACATGCTTGTTAATCTGCTAATCATTGCTCTGGCAACAGAAAAACAAAAAATTCCACAGCAATGTTGTGGCGCCGTACAAGGCGCCCGCCAAACCAACAGTTGCCTGAAACGAGTAGTGCACAACGACCCAATGGGCGAGGGCTCCCCAAATGAGTATCAGCAGGCCATTTGTGAAGTGGACGGGCCGTCGTATCGCCGTCCAATTGGCCCGCGTCATGCCCAACTGGAAGACCATCTCCTGCAGAAAGGCGGTGACTACCTGGCCAAAGCCCAATAGCACAGCTGAAACGCTCAACAGTAGCTTCGACGTGGAGAAACTAATAACTGATGGAGATTTTTGATTTCAGGTAAGTTTGGATTATTTCAATTTGAGATGAGAGATGGGAAATGCTTACAAATCAGCGCCATACACTTGCAGATGCTGCCCAATGTGTACCACTGTAGCTTGCGCTTGTACAGGCTCGACCCGAAGCGCGGTGTCATCAGCGAGAAGCACATCCATGGGAAGGCCAGCAGCGAGAAGAGGAATGGTATTTCAGCATTCTTCAACGCATGATGGCTAACCGCCAATCCGGGCAGCACAGTCAGGCACATAACATAGCTGAAGATGTCCGCGGAGAGCAGGAGCGTGCTCGCATATAGCTGCGGCACCAACAGCGCCTGCTGCAATGGCATCGCGATCTTATCCAGTAGATTCCACCACAAATGCGATGTCACCGCCCGGGACATGCGGCGGATGCGATGCTGCGATGCAAAAGAGAATATTAGAGACATTTCAGATAATCACATAAATGTAACACAACGGCTAGCAAGCAGGAAAAAAAGAAGCAGCGCAAAGCACAAACAAAAAATGGTTGCCTATCTTGTTGTTGCTGCTGCCCGCCAACGTAACGGACGAAAATCCCCATCCGCTGAAAGAGTACGAGAGAGTGATCCTTGACTTTGACAGGCAAAGCGAAAGTGATGCAATGAAAGATGAAAGATTTTGCATGTGGAAAAACTGCTAAGTGATAGAAATTTGTCAATTTTTGCTGCCACATCGAATATGAACATAAGAAAATTGTACCTTGTATACATAAAAATGGTTGAAAATATATCATAAATTCGGAAAGGGCTCTTATATATGCCATGGACACTATGGACACTTATCAAAAATACTTTAGTCTTTGTATACGAATCCCAAAGGTCCGGCTTTGATTTTCTGAAACAAATTTCAATACCAAATTACCATGAATGTAGGTATTCATATTAGGATTGGGATATCTCCTAGTTGGGCACTCTCGAATACTGCCTTCTTGTTTGGGGTAGAATTTTTACAAGAAACGAATTTCAATCAAAATTCGCGTTTCAAAATTTAAATGAAGTAGTGATAGAAATGACATGGTTTGTCCACACCGATAAGCTCTGCTTTTTGAAAATCAGATCAGTTTTGACGATTGTTCCGATAGTTGCAGTGAAAAACGCTTTCTACTTATTAGGAATAGTGCTGTTCTCTGATCAGTCAGTCAGTCTCTTAATCAATCAGTGAGTTAGTCAATCAATCAATAGGTCAGATGAATAGAGCCGCGTCGCACTTACCAGATTCGCGTACGCCTCGGGCAAAGGTGATGAGCTGCCGGTACCGGGGGGATTTATTGGATTCTGCGGATAGAGTCGACCATTTGAATGGGACTTGTGGAGCACTTGTGACTGTGTAATGTTGTAATTATCGATGGTGGCATTGCTGGAACGCATTATGGACACTGTCTCATCCTCTTCGGGTATGATCTCCATTATCTCAACGCCATTAGGATTCATGTAGGTGACATATGCCTCATCCGTGGCCAGCATATAGTTGCTGTGCGTATCGAGGACAGCGGCGGCCACAGCTGCCACTGGCCCCGATGAGCCGGACTGAGTAGTACCGGTTATCTCTGTTGTCGGATTGCGCCATGAAATCGCCATCGTATCGAGTCCATCCAGTTGATCGGCCACAAAGTTGGCCGCCAGTGCACCACGCAATGGCAGCGCACCGAAACCGGTCTCCGCCTTGATCACCGATATGCGCTTGGTGGTAAAGGCATCCTCGCGCCGCTTGGTAATGATAAGGCTCAATGGTATCAGGTTTACCAGCATCGCCGACATCAGGACTATCGACTGTGCGGTCCCATACAATGTCCGCAGGCTGGTGAAGACGAATGAGAGGAACAGCTGGCAGAAGGCCTCGCCACACAGATGTATTGTTTTGCGCACATACTTGTCCTCGCGCGGACGCACTGCCTCCAGTATGACGTGCGTCTTCCACAGATACAGGCTGGAGCCAATACCTTAAACGACACACACACACACACGCACACACACACACACACGCACACACACGCACACACACACACACATAGACACACTTCCAATTGCAATCATAATGAAAATGTGATGGGCAACTCACCAGCAAAGCAGCCGTAGAAGACAATCGCAACGGTTTGAGTGGTGGTGGTGACAACCACCCAAGCGGATGAGAAGAATATGCCGCTGATCATCAGCGATAGACATGCAATTAGCGTGGCCAGCAGAAACATTCGTCTATATTGATTCGTCTCGCACGATCGTCCGCTGTACTCTGTGTTCAGATGCTCCAAAATGGAGCGGCATAGCTCGCCAGTTGCCTGGTAGACGATCGCTGGCCAAATGCGCAGCACTAGATCCTTGTCCGATTCGACCACGTTGCCATACAAGTACGCCGGCGTTGCCAGAAAGGCCTAAGAGCGGACACACAGAGACAGAGAGAAAGGGAGAAGGAGAGAAAAAGAGAGAGACTAAGTACACTAAAGAGAGCGCTTGCTTCTGTGAGAGTGTGTGTGGGAGACAGAGAGACAGGGAGAGAGCGAGAGAGAGAGACCGAGAGAGAGAGAGAGAGAGAGAGAGAGAGAGAAAGAGTTGACTATTTACGTGTATGGCAAAGCCGCAGAGCATATACTTCTGTTGTATGTGCTTCTTGACCACCCGACGCCGTTGGACACCGGCTGTGGCGCGAGCACCGGCGCGACGAATGGGGGTGCCACCAGCAGCAGCAGCAGAAGCGACTGTTGATGCCATTATTTGCTCCTTGCCAATCACAGTGATGATAATAATAATAGTAGTAGGTTTCCTGCTTCTGTGGCTCCCTCCTCTTCTTCTTCCTTCCAGCGGGGATGATCCGATTTGGAATCTGATTTGCTCTTCGTGTGGAATTTGTGTATGTACTGTGTGTACTGTGGTGCTGTGTGAGGCGCGTCGTCTGCTCGTTAGCATTCATCATTTTACCAAACCGAAAACCCGTTTAGATAATGGCAAAAAACTGTGATAATAATCGCGCTTATCACATTGAAGATATCTACATACAAACATGCACAGACTGCACAAAGTGTATCTATCCGTATGTGCGTGTCTGTGTGGAGGTGTATCTATCCGTGTATATATATATATATATATATATATATATGTATATATATATATTTATATGTGTGTGTGTGTCAGAGATTAACGTCAGATACATTATATATATATATATATATATATATATATATATATGTATGTTTGTATGTATGCATACATATGTTAACGAGTTTGTCTTCGCTGACGCCGTTTGCCTTCCTGGAGAGGATTATGTTTATGACCACTACACACTGCAGCTGATCATCAGATATCACCACAATCTGATAAGGCGCAGCATAGGAACATCGTCATCTTCACGCAAATGTATATATGTACATATGTCGTATGTATATATATTGTATATTTTGAGTGCGCTTACTTGCCACAGATTGTGTAATTAAATGGGCCCACTCACAATACAGTGTCCAAATCTTTACGATTAGCTACAATGTAATTTCCTTGATAATACTATTGAAAAATGAATGTCAAATTTACATGCTGACTAAATAATAAGTATTTCAAATTATTCAATAGATCTGCATTAAGTACAGATTAATCACAGATCTATTACTTATCTTATACAAAATCAATCATTCAGGAATATCGTTTACAAAAACTTCCTTATACCTGACTATTATAAATATCAATTCTAATATAGCTTTTTGGAAAATATATATGATATTCGAGGAAAGGATACAACTTTTTATACTTTGATACCGAAAGTATCATAGTATATTGGGTTTGTGCTATGTCCATCATGCTGTCTACAGACGGACGTAGGAACGCAACTTTTTTCGACACCCTCAGAGATAGAGGCTTGAAACTTGGAACACATATTGGCTAGTGACAAAGTGGCTACTAGGAGGCTAGGAAATCGATAATCGCAAATCGATAAAGCCACATATCTCGCACAATTTGAAACCCATAGTCACCAAATTTTCGTTGGTAGGTTGTTGGCGATGTCCTTCAAAGATCAGCATATGCCACGCCCATCTCTGCCGCCCCTAATAATATTAAATGACTATATCTTCCTCAGTTTTTGACTAAGAGCCGTCCAATAGGTAGGTAAATTACTGGTAGCCGCCTTTAAGAACCGATAACAATTTTGTATGACCACGCCCACACCTGAGCCCATTATCGCCAAAGCCGATGTTTCGGAAAGCCGATATTTTAAAGATAGAGTCACCAAACTTGGAAGGTAAGTTGCTGGTGGCCTCCTCCAAGTATCAGCATATATAATTCTCTGACCACACCCATACCATACGCCTACAGAAACTTCGGCCCTAGAAATCTGAAATGCGCATATCTTCCACAACCTTTTTAACCCAGTGTCACCAAATTTTAAAAGTATGTTACTGGTAACTCCCCTAAAAGATCGATAAAAAAAGTAGATGGCCACGCCCACTCTGCCTCCCTAAACCGATACATCTGGTAGTGTAAAGCGATAAGACCACATATCTCACACAATTTGAAAGCTAGAGTCGCCAAATTGGGAAGGTATATGGCTAGTTCAAAAATCTTCAAAAATCCGGCAAAACATGTTGGACCACTCCCACTTCCGCAGTTTAAGAGCTATAGTTACCAAACATGGAGGGTAGATTACTGAGATCGTACTCCAACATTTTGTCTTGGCCACGCCCACTACCGCCTCCAAAATTCCCAGAAGTCTATATCTCCTGTAATTTAAGAGCTCCAGTTACCAAACTTCGAAGGAAGGTTTATATTTTTTGGGTACGGGTGTACCCACCCTGTTCTTTGCTACTTGTTATACGCTGGAATAACTTATGGTATACAAGTATTTCGCAGTCGGTTACGCCCGACTACAACGTTCTCTCTTGTATTATAGTAACATTGAAAAAAACCGAATAAATGATGTAATCTTAGTGATTCAGACTTGTTGTTTGATATCTCTGATATAAGAGTAGCTATGTGGCACAATGTACTTATAAATAATGCAGATAGGCAAAAAAAACCCCCGCTCTGGCCACCCAGGAGGCCTCATCCGATATTTACAACAACACGTCTGTCGTTTTTCGTCTATATATATATATATATATATATCTATGTCTATATCTATATCTACATTCATATCTATACACACTTCCGTTTCACATCCGCGGACAGAGATTGAGTTCGAAAATGACAGAGGGAGGCGGCGACCATTGGGCGTGGCAGGTGCGCATTTGCATTGCTGATTTTGATGTTTTACAACTGTTTTTTTGTGACGCTAAGCCAAACGTTTATTTTATTTTTTATTTGCGCTATATATATGTATAATCTAAGATAGGGCCAGCTTCATAATTTAGGTGCTAGGGTCGTTGATAAGCCGCAGCATCCGCTGTCTGGAAATCTGCTATATAATAGGGTGTGGGTAACGCCAGTAGTTCATACAACGATCGACCGAAGTTAGCCACTGGCAACACGATGACGACCACAACAACCAGAACAACAACAGCCAGAACGATGACTGGCAGCTCGGTGTTATTATTTTGTGCGGTGCTGGTGAGTTCTCAATGCAGCAAAGCTGCATGCCAATGCTGTGGATAAACTAACCGTACCACAACCAAAATTTCAGCTGATGAGCATGTCCTGCAGCATTCTGGCCCAAACAACTATTTTGAACGAGGTAACAACTGTTATCGAAGGCAGTGGCAGTGACAGTGGCAGTGGCGTGGAAATACCAAATATCACCACAGATGTGCCCGAGAGTACATCCATTGTCGAGGAACTAACAGAGCCGACCATTGATGTAGTTGATACAACAACAGAAATAAACACAGAAGATGGCGGCTTAGAGACCACGCTCCCTCCCAACGTGCCAGAAGTAGATCCGGAGACCACTGCACAACCCAATGAGGATCCATCCACAGCTGGTTCCGGCGGCCAGGAACAGGAAGGTTCTGGCAGCCTCATTCCACAGTTATCAACTTCAACCCCCAGTGTGGAGCTGACTACTCTTCCAAGCCTCACCCAGGAATCGACCCAGGCCCCGATTGCACCAACACCTTCACCCGTATTCGAGTGTAGAACCACTGGAACTTTTCCGGACATCAACGGCGATTGTCAGCGCTATCACACTTGTGTGACAGATCCGCAAACCAATGAACTGGTGAACTTAAAGATGATCTGTCTACCTTGGTTGTCATTTTCACCTAAATACGGTCGCTGTGTGCGGGATATTTCCGATTGTACGAACGATCAATTTGTTTGCGAGAGCCCCGGACGTTTTCCTGGCACCAATGATAGGTACTACTATAATTGCGTGCTCAGTCTGCAGGGTGGCTTCCATAAGTACATTGTGCGCTGCTCGGAGGGAGAACGTTATGAACAGTTCCTGAGACGCTGCTGGCGCTATGACTGGACGCATGAATTTGCGGTACAGACGCTGGAGGCCCTCGATCTGGCGGCCATTCAGATTGAACAGAAGGCGTTCAAGGTGGAGGAGAAGCAGCGCCTGAAGGCCGAAAAACTTGCAGAGAAAACCGCGCTCAAGCAAAAGAAATTGGAGGAGAAACTAGCTAGGAAGGCGGCGAAGGAGCTGGCCAAAAAGGAAGCCAAGGAAGCGAAGGAGCAGGCCAAATCCTTGGAGAGCGCTGAGCAGCCCAGTCTTGAAAACTAAACCACTCTAATTGCAGACCAAAAATCTATGTTGGTGTGTTAACGCCTAGTCTCAATTTTAGTTATGACTGTTAAATATTTGTTTTTGTCCCCACCCTCCCCCTTCCATTTTGCATGAATAAAGACAAGAGTTCTTTAATAAATAGTACTTATACCATATGCTGATGGCCAGCAGTAGCTGAAGCACCTCGCTTATCAGCTAATCGGGCATAATCTTAACGATTGTCAAAATGTTGTTTGTGGTCGACTATAAAAGAACCAAACCAAGTGCATACCCAGTTAGTCTGTCGAAACGAGTAACGAGTCACAAACGATACATCAAGCAAGGAACCAATCCTATACATATATATATATATATATATATATATTAAGCCCCCGAAAATGTTGAACATTCAATTGGCACTTGGCGCAATTTACCTCTTGCTGATCGGTGCTGCCCATGCCGAATCCAGTCATCCGTGCAGCCAAACCGGCTTCATTGCGCTCGAGGATAATGAGCAGGAATATTTCATCTGCGATCCAAGTCCAAGTGGTGGATATGACTTGAGACTCTTGACATGCCAGGACAATATGGTGTTTAACGAGGACCTTGCCAAATGTGTTCACTGGAATGATGCTGTCCCAGCGGACGGCGGTGACATTGAGAATCCTACCATACCACCAGACAATTTGGCTGAAAGCACAACCACGGAGCCACCGACACCAACAAATCTTGCAGAAACTAGCCCACCACCCAAAACCACTGAAGCGCCTACAACCGGTGAGCCTACAGGTACGCCCGCACCTACCGGAAAGCCCACTGAAGCGCCTACAACAAGCGAGCCTACAGGTGCGCCGGAACCTACAGGAAAGCCCACTGAAGCGCCCACAACCGGCGAGCCTACAGGTACGCCCGAACCTACCGGAAAGCCCACTGAAGCGCCTACAACCGGCGAGCCTACAGGTGCGCCCGAACCTACCGGAAAGCCCACCGAAGCGCCTATAACCGGCGAGCCTACAGGTGCGCCCGAACCTACCGGAAAGCCCACTGAAGCGCCCACAACCGGCGAGCCTACAGGTGCGCCGGAACCTACCGGAAAGCCCACTGAAGCGCCTACAACCGGCGAGCCTACAGGTGCGCCCGAACCTACCGGAAAGCCCACTGAAGCGCCTACAACCGGCGAGCCTACAGGTGCGCCCGAACCTACCGGAAAGCCCACTGAAGCGCCTACAACCGGCGAGCCTACAGGTGCGCCCGAACCTACCGGAAATCCAACTGACGAGCCCGGAACCGGCGAGCCTACAGGTGCGCCCGAACCTACCGGAAATCCAACTGACGAGCCCGGAACCGGCGAGACCACTCCCGGACCGAGTAACACAGATGTAACCGGAACCACTAAACTGCCCATTGGGACCACTCCCGCAACGAGCACCACAGCGCGAACTATTTGCGCCACCACAGGCTTCCTGCCCAAAACTGGCAACTGTTCCCAATATGTATTGTGCTACGAGACAGACGATGGAGAACTAATGGGTCAAACCCTAGATTGTCCCGAGGGTATGCAGTTCGATCCAAGGCAAAGATTTTGCGTGCACGGCTTTGATTGCAACAATCCTTGAGCCACAAATATTTTCAATGTTACAGTGAGAATAAGAGAGAAGATTTAGATAGAAGAAGAAAAATAAACTGCTGTTTCCACTGTGTAGCTTTAAGCAATGCATAACTATATCAAAATATCAAGATATATATTTTTTTTTGATTGTCTATCCTTATGGTCTATATATTGTTTCCATTTTTTTTTTGTCTGAATAAATTGTAGTTTAATTGATGTTAATTGGTTGATAAGTCTATCTTAAACGGTTCTTGAAATCAATTCGGTTCGTTTTTAATTAGAAATATTATTGACATAGATAAGGTTACGATTCAATTTATTTTCTGCTTTATGGTCTGCCTGTCTATCAGTATCTTATCAGTGGCACTTCAAGCTCGAACAAATATGCCAATATTTGAGTGCTTAATTAAAGAAGTCCTTTGCCGCTTCCCGTGCACATTACGACACGCTGCGAGTAAGTTCAGAGTAGATCCGTTTGTGGGCCATGTGGTAAACTCAGAACTGGTCATTGTAATCCTGTTCTTATCGGTGTGAGTATCTCTGCGCTATTGTCAGTTGGTTGGAATATCAATGCCAAATGATTCAAAACAAATCACACTAAATACAGATTTAGTTCATCAGCAATATTTGTGAATTGGACTGATTGCTGATTAATTGTTACTGCATTCAGTAGCTTAACATTATCAACAATACTTTTTCTTAGTAAATAGATATTTATCTTGACTTTGTTTTTTAAGATAAACTTAATTGTCAAATATTAAAGACAATTGTGCTATTAAGAATTTCCCCGAAACAATGTAATCTTATCATACGTCAGGACTTAAATAAAGATTACAATTTGCCCAATGTGCAAGTCATTTTAATCATTTAAGAAGGGTGTTGCGAGGTGCTGCCGTCTTAGAAAGTAATAGTCTCTTAAAATAATGTGTCACATTTGATAATCGATAGAACATCGTATTCAAATACATGCATTAAATGCAATCTTCCGCATATTGAATAAGAGCGAGCAATTGTGTGATTGTAATTATAATGTGATAATAGTTATTAATATGATTGATGAGAAGCACACATACACACACACAGACAAGTGTGTGTGTGTGTGTGTGTGTGTGCTTATGGTTATGGAATGTGTAGAAATCTGCAATGAGCGCGATAAATATGCAATTATATCGCACGGCGGCCACAACTCAATGAATTCTCAAATGAGTGAAAGTCGACAGTGCGCCGCCTCGATTGCATAAGGCAGTGGGCAAACGGGTGGGTTGATGGAAGTGGTGGGGAGGAGGTGTTGCGTCAAACGAAGATGGAGCGGGAACCGTCGCTTGGTTGGACAATTGCGCATGCGCGTAACTCGTTAAAATTATTTCAGCGCTGGCGACAATTAAAGCAGGCCGCAGCTCCAATCCCCCAAATGCCAGACAGGCAGGCAGGCCGGCACTCAAATGCAAAATCATTCCGGCATTGGACGTAGTCCAGGCACGTAGGCATACACCATTCCCTCCCTCTGACTCTCTCTCACTCTCTATCTCTCTCGCTTCCCCTCTCTCTCTCTCTGTGTCGCTCGCCCGCCTCTCCTTGCCAGCTGATGTTGTGATAAGCGTTAGAGCTGCGCCGAAAATGAAACGTGCCATTTGGCCCTAAACGGTCATATACTACGAGTGAAATGTAACTTTGGCCATTAGGCAACTGCCTATCTATGTGTGTACATCTTCAGCCTGCATCCACACACACGCACACACACATAGTTAGATACTTTTGTATCTAACAGTGATGGGGGTTTGTTCCTCACTTTCTTCAGGGCAGGTGTTGCGTAGCTGACCCAGCAAACAAGTCAACTAGTCAAACAGTAAACAAATCACAAACATTTCGTGCGAACTTTTATTTATTTATTTTTTATTATTATTATTTGGGGACACAAACAGGGCCCATTGCCATTCCCCCCTGCTAAGATAAATGGCCTGATACAATTGTATTTCTTTTTTTAGCGTTGCTCAGATTCGCACTTGTTATGTAATTGGCGCATTTACACGTTGTTTTCGTCTTGTCGTTGTTGTTGCTGTGCCGAAACATTAAATAATTGAAGAAAGAAAAAAAATATTTTAAAAATGCTAGCCAAGATCAGCATTTAAATGTTGTACAATTATGCGACCTGACATGAAAATGGAATCGACAACAATTCCACAGTTGTTTGTTTCTACAATAAAGAAAAGGAAACAAGTAAGAGTGCTGTAGTCGAGTGAGCTCGACTACGATTTACCCTGAACCCAGCTGTTAAATATATTCTACAACAAGTTTTGCACCCAAAATTTGAGCAGGTCTCAGGCACGGAAGAGTACAAAAAACGAGCAGCGCATGTTTTTACTCACAAACCTCAACTGATCCTAGCTGACTGGCAACAAACACGTGCACATATGTACGTAAATACATACATACATATATACGTACACCCAATCGTAACGGGGTAATGGAGCTTTTCGATTATCATGTCATCTCTTTCTCACACATGCGCTCGCATATGGATGCATACAGAAAATGCTTGCGGCTGCTGATAGAAATGAGATCAGTATGATCTAACTTGGGTCTTTTTTTAACCAATCTTGATGAAATTTGGGCAGTTGATCAATTATTTGCATATGCATAATATGTACTAATTAGAAGAATCTGCCTTTAAAATTTTAGCATTTATTGCTATCGGCAATTTAAATGTTTAGATAATCAAGAAACGGGGGCAGTTATCGATTAAATAAAGCAAACTTAATCTGCGTTTGGTATACGAGAACCCATATTCCAAATTTTAATTCTTGAGTTCCTATAGCCTCGGAGGTCTGCGTGTTCATACAGACGGACGGACGTATAGACGGACTTGGCTATATCGACTCGGCTGTTGACCCTGATCAGGAATATATATGTATATGCTTTATGGGGTCAGAGATGCTTCCTTCTGACAGTTACATACATTTGCACAAAACCAGTATACCCTTTTTACCAATTTTTAATGGGTTCAGGGTATAAAAAGTAAGAAACTTGGCCCGTTAAGTTTTTGAGGTCGGACAAGTTCAGTTCAATTTGGATCTCAATATGCACCTGGGAAAAATTGCGTCAACCGAATTTCATGCTGATCAGCATTCCTTAACATTATAATTATTTTTAAATTGATTTGTACTTTATAATACTTTTAATGGTAGTCATTTTTTTCTGTAAAATTTACCAATATTTTCATTTTTTCAGCTTCTAAATAAAAAAAAATAAAAAAAAACTACTAAACTACGTTATCATATAGTTGTTATAGGAACTATCGGTTGAAAGATTCATTTATTTACCAGGATCTCCATCCAGCCAAAGTCACTACGGCTAAACTATATACCTACATATATTGAAACATTAAATTGTTTTTATTTTTAAATGAATAATTCATTTTAATTGTGACTTAATTTGACTTGTCCGATTCCAATAAAAAGAAGAGTAT
Source organism: Drosophila macrothrix (assembly GCA_035042055.1). Taxonomy (NCBI): domain Eukaryota; kingdom Metazoa; phylum Arthropoda; class Insecta; order Diptera; family Drosophilidae; genus Drosophila; species Drosophila macrothrix. The sequence continues at coordinate 24,182,609 of JAWNLX010000587.1, forward strand.
ATTGGTTTTGTGCAATTATCGATATATATTTGAAAATATATTCGTCTAACACAAAGTGTCAAAATTGGCAAATCGATAACAACGATCATTGCAAATCGATAAATCTACAACTTGGAGGATAGTCGGCTGCGTGTCCATCTTTAACGATTGATATATATTTTAGAGTATATAGTCACTGACACACACACACACAAATTGTTAAAGTCTATATCTATCACATATATAGAGCTATAGTTAGCCAATTTAAAAGGCGCATTAATAACAACCTCTTTCAGTTGTTGTAGTTCTTAATTGCCTCAATTAGATCAGTGGATGTGCAGCATATCGGATGCCACTTCCACTTCCACTGCCACTGCCATTGCGGCAGTTTGAGTTTCAGACACAGTCACAGTCACAGTCTCGATCTCAGTTTCAGTCTCAGTCTCAGTTTCAGTTTCAGTTTTAGCGGTTCTGTTGTCACAGATATTTGCAATATTTTGCATGCTGCCTTTGAGCAGAAACCGCCCGCGAGCGCTCACGTACTGCTTGCTGGAGACAACCACAATTCGGCTCTCCGTTTCCATCTCGCTCTCTCTTTCATGCTGCAGCTGATGTCGTTGTTGTCTCACGGTGCGACGTTGTTGCTGTCGTTGTTGTCGTTGTTGTCGTTTGCCGTTTGCTGTTTGCCGTTTGCCGCTTTACCTGCCGCATTTTCCATGCGCGCGACTCAGTTTGTGGGCGCCTGCGCGCATGTGCAGTTTGTTTTGGTCTTGGGCTTCGATCGCTTGGTTAACGAGATACTATTGTCGAGAGGTACACATATATAGAACCAAGATTCCAGATACAAATCCGTGGGTGAGCATCGAGCATCACCGTGCACCGTGCCTGTCTGTCGAAAATGAAAATCATGTGAAAACAGCAAATCAAGTGCGAAAATTTAGTTAACCAAAAATTTGCATGAAATGTTTTGGTGCAAATTTGAGAAATTTTTTTTTGTTTGTTTTACTCGATTCCAAGAAAAAGTTTTCGACTTTTAATATATTTGTGCTACAAAAAGAATAAATAATATTTGAAAAGAAACAACGAAAGTATTTTTTACCTGTTGGACACACAGGATAAATCAAATTAAAGGACAGACCCATCGGCTGGATACGTGGGACAATAGGCAAACAATTTCCCGAAAGCGAGGCGCAAACTCATACTTTAGAGTTTTCCTGGGAAATTGTATGCATTTGTAGTGAAAATGGTAAGTGTGGAAATAAAAATGCAGGCCAAACCAAAGCAAAGCAAAGCAAATCAAATAAAAACAAATGACGCAGTTACCGAGAATCTTCCCATACGAACTACACACCCGCCAGTTAATGGGTCTTGAGTTGTGGATTTTGAGCCTTGGGTCTTGGGTTAGGTCAGGTTTTCTGTGATCGCCATGAGTCGGCAAAATGTAAAGGGCTCATAAATGGGTTTATGGCCACTGCCTGCTCGCTCACTTTCCACTATCCTACACACATATGATTCATATCTTATGAATAATAATTATAAATGAATAAAAGCGATAGGAGGAGAATATTTTAGCTGCAGTTTTCAGTTGTTGAATGCACTTCTGACTCTTCTCTCTTAGCCATGAAATATTTTAATTTAATCTGCTATTGTATATATATAAATTGGATGAATAGTTTCACGAATCGAACTATATCTTTAGTTAGATTATTTTTTTTTTACAAATGTTATTCAGTTGCTAACATATATTTACAGTTTCCATATAGCTCAATTATACAAGTATAGTTTTAAAATTGTTTCACCAATTTGCCAAAGTAAATGAACATCGAATTACTATTTCTCTTTATTGCCACTGAAAACTGAGTTAAATTACAGCTCAAAAAAAAAACCCATGAAAATTCCTAGAACAGATCAAGTCATTCAACAATGAAATGATGTGAAATTCATCCAAGCCGTTATCGAATAATTACGCACAAAACAAACCATTAATAATAAGGATTTATAGTTACTCTGCAATCTGCAACCGATTTATAATACCAAGTTGCACTTGCACGCAGTTATGGTTGATTTTTGAGCCCGATTAAGCTGCTAGTTAAATTTTACTGACTCTCTTGACTCAAATGGGGCATTTATTGCATTTAGTTGGCAACATCGCTTACTAATTTACACATACATATTACAAAAAGGGTAAGCTAGATGGCAAAAAAAAAAAAAAGCATCGCCAGCACTTTGCAACTTCCTAATGCATTTGCAATTAAATAATTATCACATCAGCGCCTCTTCATGCATCGTCTGGTCTCTCTCTCTCTCTGTCTCTCTCTCTCTCTCTCTGTCTCTCTCTCGCTCTCACTCCATTTGTTTGCCTGTTTTTCTTTCTGCGTGTACTCCTGTCTGCAGCTTAGCTTTAGCTAAGCCAGATATACACAGAGAGAGCGAGAGAGAGAGAGAGGGGGAGAGGGAGAGGGAGAGGGAGAAGAAAGCCCAATGGCAATGACGTTTGCTCCGACGTTGACAGTCAGTCAGTCGTCGAGTCTATTAAAGTGCCATCCATCAAGCAGATTATATAATTGTGATTGTGGGCGCATTAAGCAGTCAATGACACCTGCTCCTCGGCAGTGTCCACGCATCGGTCATTCACAAAAAAAGAAGAAGCAGCAGCAAAGAGAAAAACAATTTGGTGCAATCCAATGCAAATTCAAAAATTACACAATGCTACACATTTGAAGTGCTACAATTACGTGGCATTATCCATTATCCATTAACCATATATGTACGTATATATATATATATATATATATATAATATATATATGATATGGCACTTGGCGTGTATGCGTGTCGCGTACTCCCTACATACCGCCTGCCTCCCTCGCGATTGTTGTACTAGGTTTTGGTGCTCTTCCAATTTGTGTTTCACTTTTCAATTGAAATGCACTACGGGCAGTTGTGGGGCGCACCTGTTACGCACGCAAAGGCAAACCGAACAATGCCGAACCAGCCCCCTCCCCTCTCGAACTAAAAAAGGGGCAAAAACAATAAGATTAACTTTAACAATGGCAATACAACCAATGTATGTTATACATTTAAACATCATTTTTGGGCACTGCTCGGCACTTCGGCATTTATGTAACTTAACAGACACGTCCATTTACTGCGCTTTTCGCATGCCAACAAACAGGCCAAATCGATCTTTATACAACATAACAGCAAATCAGAGCCGCTGATAAATTTGAAAATACTGTCATGGGAATCACCGTTAGCTAATTGTTAACTGAATGGAGTATCACTTCATATTTATTGGTCATTGGAGAGCATTCGAATACCTTGAACCCATTAAATACGGGTACCGATCAGACCCCAGGGGGGAAATAAATTTCCGATAAGTATGAATAAGCGAGTTGATCTTGCCATGCCCGTCTGTCCATCCGAATCCGAATCCGAATCCGAATCCAAGTTATAAGTTGGCTGTATTAAATACAAATTAAATAAAAAAATAACTACACTTTCTCCTAGAGTGCCATATAATTCTTAGATGTGAAACGCCCACATTTTCCGTGTAATTAGTGGCTAGTCTAGATTTATTGTTCAGTTCATGTCAAGGCTCAAGCAAACAAATAGCTAACATTTATTTACCAGTTAAAGTGTTAAAATATTGAAAAATAGTTGAACAGAAACCAGCATTCAACGTATATCGTAGATGCTAATTATTTACACTTTCAATATTTGCTTTCATGTGAGTGAAATTTGTTTGTCAGTTTTTAGAAATGTTATATTGGACTGCTACAATATCATTTCCGTTTTGAAAGCCAGCTTCCGTTATGGTTAGCAAACTCATTACCATATTGTTTCTAATTGGAATCCAATTGGGAAAGCTAATTAGCCCATGTGAAAAACATTTGCATATCCCTACAACATTTATCATTCATTTGCAAATGTGTCAGTTGTCAATGAGTTATTGCTTGCCGAATTGGATTATATAATCATCTGCAATTGTGGCCCTTATGTAAAGAAGAAGAAGAAGCACGCATTACGCATACGCAGTGTCTGTTACACATATGTTCATATAGATATGCAAGTCTATGTACGAGTTTATTAATGCTTTCAGTTGACACGCTTTTGATTAAAGCGGCAGCCAATTAAGCTGATGCCCAAGTAAATATCTCGAAATTAATGACAGAGACGCGAACGTGGATAAGAGCTGCGAGTGGAAACAATAAACAATACTATAACTATAACTTTAACTATAACAATAACAATAACTGTAACAATGGCATAATCTAGTTTATATTATTTATAAGCGCTCTAGCGTCGCGCCATTTAATTATAACTCAAATATTATGCGACTTTGCGGCTCTGTGGCTTTTCTATCATTATGCCCTTTTTTTAATGGGCCAAAACAAAAAACAAAAAATGGAAAAAAGAAGACAATTCAAATAATCAGTTGCAATTTCACTTCAATTTTAACAACTTAGAAAGAGTGTCAGTTATTTATGTGACTCGACGCGACTTGACTCCGTCCGGTTTCATAATTGAGGCCTGTCCACGGCCAACGTTTTTCCCACAGATCCCAAATAAAAAAAAAAACGAATTAAACAAACAAGAAACAATTTTCGGCATTTTCCCCTGCAGAACTTGCATAACTGAATTGGTTGCAGCGAGTGAGATAAATCTGCCAGATACTATATATGCCACAGCTTTTCTTACCAATTGCCAAGTTGAGGTGGTATATGTATCTGCCCAGCGGCCCATAAAAATATGGCTTAATTGGCGTCACTTAGGCCGAGCAACGAGATCTTAATTACCAAAGGGCGGTTGCTTGGCTGCTTGCTGGCCACAAACATGAGCGTTAACACACACACACACACATGCACGCACACGCACTTGGCCAGACGCCGGTGCTCGCATTTGACCCGAAAAAAGAAATGGCCACAAAAGAAAAAACCGAAAAAGTTCAACAACAATAGAAAATGCTTAGAAACAACGAGCGAGTACAACAACAACAACAACAACTTTTACTTTTGTTTTAATTTAAATTTTTCAACACCCAAGTTCAACGTCACAACGTGTGTCGCCTGCACAGTGGCCTGAAGCAGCAAACAAATCGGCGAATTTCAATTCAATCTGCAGTCATAGTTCCAAGGCAAAGGCAATGAAAGCCAGTGTCTTTTATAATTAAAAAGACTCAAAAACAATAACCATCTTTACGATAAATATTACTCGTATTATAGATTTCAGTACTGAAATTTCATCTCCTATCTTATTTCATAATAAATCAATCTTTTCTCCCAAAAATATGAATCAATATCATTAAAATGAAACAGTTAATTAAACAGCCAATAGTTTTAGTCGCACAATATTATGACAAGAACTCTTGAGGTACTAAGTTTAGTACATATTTATTTATATTTTATTAGCAGCACATTTGTACAGAAAAGTCTCCGATAAATATTGTTTGCAAATATATATGCATATATATATATATATATATATATATATATCCTTATAGTCATATGTTGGCTTTCATTCGTATTTAATTCGTGTAGTGGAAAGATGCCATTATTTGTTGCAATGTGCCGAGAGTCCATTGAAGTGGCTTTCCAGCCAGCCCATAGGCCATTTTCCTGCACTCCCTTACCCAAGTCGCCCAATCGCCCATTTTGGCCTGCTACGTGCATTTTGGAAACTAAAGCAGAAACCTGAAAGATGCACGGAACACACGACCGGTTCTACGTTCAAAGTTTTCGAAGCAAAGTCAACGGTGCACATTGTCACACGTCTTTAAAAAAAAAAAAATAATAGAAATAAAAATAAAAACAAGACAAGTGCTGCTGGCAGCGAGTGAATCTGAGGCTGCGCGTGTGAAAAGCGCATAATTTTTGGACGCGGACAAATTTTCACTTTTTTTTCCACTGTGTTGTGTTTTCCTGAGCGGCGGTGTCTTTGGCGTCGTCGCCTTTGCCGGTCGCGGCCTGACGTGCTGGCTCTTCTTATTGTCATTTTTTTCCTAACCCTTTTTGTTATTGTTGGATGCGGCGGCACTCTGACTCACAGTAATTTGCTGTAGGTGGAGCTGTGGCTCTGAAATCGCAGCTGGTGGTGGTATTGTGGGTGCATGGCTAGTTAGCTGAGGCTGCTCGGCTTGTGGATTGTGGGTTGTGGGTGACTGGAGCGCCATGCGACAATGCGATATAACAATAAAAACAATCTACAATGCGCCGATTATGTTACCAGTCTTGGCAGCTGTTATTATAATTATTATTATTATTTTTATTTTTTATACTGTATCACTTTTGTATCACTCACTCGGCAGCAACATCAACAGCTCTTTCTGTGTATTATATTGAAATCTTGTGTTTATTATATTGAAATCTGCTCCTCCCTTGGAGTCTTGGCCACAATGTACATATATATGTATATATATATGTATTGTGAACTACAACGGCCAATTGTGAGACATTTTCTTGTGCATCTCTCTTTGTGCGCTGGGAGGGGAATACACATTAATTGTGGATTCCTTAATGGTGGCTAAAAACACATTGCCATTATTTTGAAAATGGATTTATACAAAAATGTTTCTCCATATATATTCTTAATTCGTATGGAATACTTAGACTCCACTTTTTTTTTGTTTTCATTGATTATTAACAATAAAAAAAGAAACAAACAAAATGAATACCCAAAATGACTCAAAAACTATTTTAGTGTGCGACAAAAAGACTTTGTATTCGGTGCTACTTTTAATAAACATAACTTGAATGTTCAACAGATATTTTGAACAAGAAATTAACTTGGATATCTGTAGTTTCTGGTACTAGGACCTCGACTGTGTTTTTGCATTTTACCTTCCTTGTCTGGGCCTAACCGTGGGACATACTGGTGTCTATAAATTGTAACTGATAGCCAAACAGAAATACCACAAATACGCTCACACACACGCAGTGATAAATGCTTCGCCAGATTGCGGTCTTCCGGGAGCTGAGTGGAGCTGGAATGACAATAGCATCGATTGATGCAAACATTATGCAAAGACAATACGAATCGCTGCATTACATCGCCATCGCCATCGCCATCGAAAGCGACATCGAAAGCGACATCGAAAGCGACATCGAAAGCGACATCGACAGCTCGAAGATGGCGCCACCTTTTTGATGGTTCGCTAACTGATCGATCGTTGGAACATAACGCCAGGCAGGCAATAATTTGTTTATAATGCGATTACGCGATAAATCAAAGAAAAAATAAGTAAGTTAATTACTCGCGTGCTGTCACTGCTGTTGTTGACTCTGCTTCTGCTTCTGTTTCTCTTTACATTTCCCATTCCCATTCCCATTCCCATTCCATCTCTCCAGATCCAACTCCATCTCCATCTCCATCTCAGACTCAGACTGAAAGTGTCTCCATATTGTGTCGCAGCTGCTGTGCTGTTCCCGTATATGTAATTCCGCATTGCCGGTCAGCTACGTATTCCGTACAACATTAGCGCATTGCTCACAAATTACTTTGTATGTGAGTGCATAAAAGAAATTGCGCAAAATGTCTTCATTTTTTCTTGTTTTTTTCCTTCTTCATTTTTTTGGCTTTGGCAGTAAGCAGAGACAAGCGACAAGCGCAACTAATCAAATTATATAGCACTATAATTTGCCACATTCGAGTGGTTGCTTGGGTTGGCTGCTTGTACCAAGGCCACAATATTTTTACAGCCAGGTCGAGGTTGAAACTGTTTTCTACGCCTAATCAAATATCACACAAAAATTTAACCTAAATTAATTCAAGCACTTGGAGCCATCTGTAAAACTATTGTATCATAATCCTAGTTCATGAAATAACAAAAGTGCAAGCTTGGCAGTCAACAAATGAATTAAAAGTATTACAATTAATTATAGTTTGTTCCAACCCAAGACTGCAGAAAGTGATTTTTTCCATAAATTACATAAATTCCTTAATTGCTATTGGCTACAATCATCAAATTCAAATCTCAAAATCAACTCTGGCTTTAACAAAGTTTTGACTGCTTGTAGTTCTAGAGCTAATTTCTAGATACTTGCAACTATAAACTATTTCATACATAAAGTATTTTATACTTATTTTTATGATAATGGTACCATATACCGTATATATATGGAAATTGTCGGTATCTGTGCCGGTATCTATTTCCATCGATTGTTTTCTTTGCCTATCGCGTATAGTATGTGAAATAGCTGCCCAGATTGGAGGTGCCAAGTTTTTGTGTGTATTTGTGAGCCAGCTGTTTGCATTATAAGGCAAATGCATATTGAATGAATTTATTGGGAATTTTTCCAGAGGCTTTGTCACGTGATCTCTGCCTATGTCCCAGATTCAGGTGCATAATTTCAGTTTTTTATTGTTTTCTTATTTCTATTATTTTTTTATTCAGGTATTTTGCGCCAAGTCATTTTAGGAAAAGTTGTCCAGACGCAGGGTGCAATGATTTGCAGCACTGAGACAACAGAAATATCCGCTCGGAGGCTTCCCGTGAAGATGAAAGAGTCTTTATGTACTACCACTTAAGCCAAAATACTCGTATATATAGCATTGCGAAATCAAATGAAAGTCGGCAATTGATGGGCGTGGCTTCATAGTTCCCATTATTGTAGTCAAATCTGATCATTATTTTGAATTGAAAGCCATTGTAATAGTATTTCAAACAAAATAACTACTTTAAAACCGGCATGCTTCTTAATATAAGCTAAATGAAAAATATAAAATATGCACAGGTTTATATATAAACTAAACTATTAAAGTCTTTCAAAAAATCACTTTAAAAATTCTAATAAAAAATGTACTTCGAATATTTTGCTAACTTACAAAAAAACTAGAATGAGAGTTATAAGTAGAAAATATAACAAACTTAAACTTATATCGAATTTCTACCTGACAAGGAAATTTCGAAAGTGCAGCACATTTTCTGCCAGGAATTAATTAATTAACTAGTTAATTGTTAATAATAACAATTAATAAAAGGATAAATTGATAAGAGAGTATTCCGTTGTTGGTTACGCCCCACTGCAATCATTCTCACTTGTTTTATTTTGAATTTTTTGCATCTCTTCTGTTGCTGTTTGGTTCAGAAACCCAATAAATTGTAATGCTTCTTTTTATGGGTCACGTTTTCCAACTTAATAATCATTTGCACTTCCATATGACAATAAAAAGACATTGCTTTCGTTGTTGTTGTTGCTGTTGCTGTTGCTGCTACTGTATTGCCGTGCAACATTGAACGTATGGGCGTTGCTGGATTTTTTCTAGCAATATTTACGGGCCATGCGATGAGTATTTTCATAATTAATTTCTTTCAGCTGCCTTCAGCAAAAGAAATATGTGCGGAGCCTACTGTGAATTATTGCGAATGTGGCTGCTGCTGCTGCTGTTGCAACTGCAACTGCAATTGTTGTTGTTGTTGTTGCTTGGAAAACCCAATGCCGTTATATATATAAGCATATGCATCCATATGTATGTGCTGTGCTGTGCTGTGCTTTTCACGCTTGTGACAGTTTTTGTTGTTGCATTTGCCGCCTCTTTTCACATTTTTGATCGACAATTTCACTTTTCGTTGCCAGCCACAGACTCGAGGAAGACGCCAGGCACACTGTGAAAAATAAATAAGAGTCTTGAATCAATCCGTAAATCCGTTATCGGTTATCGGTTATCGGATATGACAAACGGAACTCAAATCAAGTACGAAATAACTCTTAATCTGAGAACAAAACCAAATACTCAAAATCGAAGCCAACAAAGTCTTACATTAAAATCATTTGAAACTTATTTCATAATAATAATAACAAGTCTTGAGCCAGATTAAATTAGATATTATAAATGTTAGTCTGATTCTAACTCAATATACTAAGAATGTCTGGTGGACCGCCTTTCTTTCTGAGTGTATACGGCATATAGCGTCCATATTATAGACATGTATATAGGGTCGACAACAATTGCGGTTTGATGCAGCATCGCTGCCGGCGTTAAAAGATTCCCAGGCGCATTGTTGGATCGCGTGCACTTTGGATTTTATATGAAATCTTATGTTGGTGTCTGTCGTTGTGTGTGTGTGTGTGTGTGTGTGTGTGTATTGTCTGCACGCTGGGGTCGTTTGTCAAACCTTATGGCGTTTTCAAGAGCAAAGCCAAGGTTGTAGCATGCAAAGGAGTTGAGCAGCAGTTGGCTCCATTATCGACACGAAACGGGTTTCCAAGAGATCGACAGAGAGACAGAGCGAGAGAGAGAGAGACAGAGACAGAGAGGGAGAGAGGCTAGTTTCATCCATCAGCTGTAGCTGAAGCTGGCAGCAGTTGCAGAATTTCACTTTCTTTCGAAATTGCGTTGACCCCAATTTATTACCAATGACAACAACAACAACAGCAGCAGCAGCAGCAGCAGCAGCGTGAATATTTTGGCCATAAACCTCACAACCCCCGGAGATTTTGGACGCTGCTTTTGTTTTGATCTCTTGTCGCAGCGCCTCTAATTGAATTACGTTGAGTCTGTGCCCTCTCCCACATGAAGAGGTGCCAGTTGAGTAGACGACTGATCCACCACCCACTCGCCCCTCATCCTTAATAAATAACTATGAGAAAGTCAACGCCCATTGTTAGTTGTTAGGTCCACGTTTTTGTTGTTTTTTTCTTGTTTTTTTTTTGGCTACTTACCCATTTCCAGTGCCATTGATATTGAGCTGACTGTGCTGCTTGTCGTTTTCACATAATTAGCTCCGTTGGCAGCTCCAAAAGTAACTGTGGGTCAAAGTTGACACTGTCTCTGACACTGAGTCAAAACATGAGTATTATGTATGCATTGTGTTAATTAGGGGCATCCTAATGAGCTTACAACCAATAAATGCAGTTGATATGGTTTTATCCAATGCTAGTTTTTTTAGTATAAGTATTAGCAAATTAATTGTATTTACTAGGGTCGTAGTTCAAACGGCTTTCCCTGCCCAAATTCGTGAAGGACCTAATGCTCTATTTAGAACCAATTTCGTATAACTTCGATAAGTATATGTGAAATCGAAGCTGTTTTGAATGGATCAATATATCAGAGATTTAGCGAATTAAGTTCCTTTACAGAATCTTGTCTATTAAAATTAATTGGCTATAAATATGCTCAATGCTCTAAATATTTACTTATTTATTCTAGCATTTAGAAAATAACCAAGTTGTGCAATTATTAAGTGAAATATTTGTGTGCCGCGAAGAAATGCGTTTTTTGTGTATGCCCAAGTTATCTGAGTATTAACCGATTCTTTTTAATCGTATTCGCTATGGGAGACTGTGGGCCAAGATGCCGATTTGAGTCGAACTACTCAACGAGCTGAGTGTCTTCAACATCGTTTTGCGGCGCATCTGAACGATGGATAATCTAAGAAAGTCACTTAATGGGCTCGGAGATGCGCTCTTCTGAAAGATACTTGTGCACCATTTCATTATACCCTTTTTGCCCATTTGAAATGGGTGCAAGGAAAGACGACAGATATGGGGACAGGGCGGAAGAGGGAGAGAAGCTTGGATGTCAATGAGCGAGGCGAATGTTAAAAGTAACCATAAATAATGGCAAATTGACATTTAGGCGCATATGGAAGGAAGTTCAACATTTTTGTGGGTTCATCGCTGGTCTCGCATGCAGTTGGTATTTGTGTATTGTGGTCGCCACAATCTCATGGAAAGAAAGAAAGAAAGAGAGAAAGAAAGAGAGAAAGAAAGAAAGAAAAAGTAAATGCAATGGCAATGGCAATAGTAAAAGCAAAAGCAAGAGCAAAAGCATTGCCAACAAAAATTTGTCTGCTAGTTACTTGATGATAATTGTGACGCCACCTGGCGGCCGGTAGCTGGCAATCGGCTTGGGCCAATTAACAATTTGGGCCACGACCCCGCCCCGCAAGTGCAGAGAAAGCAACAACTTAGCCAAAATTCATTCGACACACGCGTAGTCACACACATATATATCTATATGCATATATATATATATATATATATATAAATATATATATATAGTTGTGCACAGTGGAATAATTTGAATTAAATAGATATTGCCAAAATTTGGAAAAGCAGCTAATATCAAATGGTGGATTATCAAACTGAGCTTTCGTGAAGAGGAACGCATTATAATTGAAAAAATAAAACCTGTACAATTTACCATAGAAAAGTCTCTAAATCAGTCGATTTTCCTTTTTTGTGAATTGTCGCAAATATTTAATTGATTTGCTTGGTCAGTCGGAGTGCGACCGGTTGTTATCTCTCTGACTTTATTGTTATTTGGATGTGCGTGACTTTGACTTTAATTGGCTTTTAATCTAAAGAAGCCTCTACAAATTCCTACTGACTGTTTCACACATTCATCGTTTTGGCCACAAGTGGTCAACCGGGGCGAAGAGGTTGGCAGTAACTCGCATTGCCAGTTGACCGAATGTGGGCTGCATATTTATTCCGAGTTTATTTCAGTTTCGTAATATTCGAAGAATTGTGGCTTCAATATACACATGCAAGATGGAAAATGCCGTATCGGTTATGCCTTTGGCTTATGGTAGTCAACTCTCTTTTATGTCGATGTCGATGTCGATGTCGATGTTGATGTTGATGTTGATGTTGATGTTATGCCTTATCGTTGAACATTCATTCGAATATTTGTAATCAGTTTTGGGCCGGTGTTCAATTGAAATGACGCATTATCACATGAAATGTCTGGCAATCAGATAATCGGTATTAATAGGCCAATTCTTTTTTCCTTTTTTATTGGCATTGTCACTCATTTTATCGGCACAATTAAAAATACTGCTATCAATGCTATGCGTAAATACTTCAAAATGAACTAACAAGAAACACAAATCAGAACTCCAAAATATTTCACGCCTGAATGAAAATGTAATGAAATAGTTTTTAAGGTTGATTGAGCATTTAGTGGGTTACTACAAGAAAAAATCTTTTATAGCTCGACTATTTCCACGCAAATACCATTCAGTTTTAGCCACAAAACAGCTAAGCTTTAAGTTTTTATTTGTAAATATTCGAGTATATTATAATATACATATACATAGATATATATATATATATATATTCGTATGTGTGTGTGTATATTTATACATCTTAACCCTTTTTCGCCTTTGGGTTAACCCTGAAATATGATACTCCAAATTTCCTATAATAAGCAAGTTATTTTTCGGGCTAGTTGAGCTTTTGGGCAAAGCAGACAACCAGTTTACCTGTTCCTCCGCTCCCCCTGCCAATCACATTGGGTGGCGCCTCAAGCTCGAGCCAGACCAAACCTTGGCCGTGAAATGGTATCGCATAACCGGCTCTCAGGTGATCTGTGTTTAATGGGTCTGGCAGCGTAACCGGATCAATAATGCCAATCATTTACGGCCTGTTCCAATTTGGCCAAAAATTAATGGCTGTCATCTCAATGCGACTATTGACCGAAAAGTGAAATGTGAAATTTTAGTGCAGTTGCAATCAATTCTTCTTCTGCATATCTGCGATCCCCCGACATGAGTGCACTGAGCGAAATGCAATTCATTGTTCAAAAATGTTAAGAAAAGTGTATGGAGAAGTTGAGATATTGTTTGTCAAATGCCAAGGAAAATATATTCTTGATCTAGGACATCTAACTGAGGCAATAAAGCCGCTTCCATTTATCTCCGGAATGCCGGAAAATACTTTCTAGTATATCTAGTATTTCAATTTGTAGAAAGTAACTTGTTTTTTTTTTCAGTGTACTCTCGCTCTTACTTGCTCTCTTTCACTCTCACTCACTAGCTGCATTTTGGTCTTGTTGCAGGCAAATAGCAGCCAGTTGACAACTTTTTATTTGGCGCTGGCAACGCTGCTGATGACGGCAGCATCGCTGGCGCTGTCGGCGCAGCCGCCGCAGCCAGCTGATCATTTGGTGCCGCCACCAGCCCCACCCGGATCACCAGCAGCATCAGTACCGCTACCCGTTGCGCAGCGTCTTACACATGCGGGCTACCCGGCTCTGGCGACGTCTCCGGCTGCGGCACAAGATGGTGGCGGTGGTGGTTTCATGACACGCGTGGCACGTTGGTTTGGCCTGGGAGGTGCAACTGCAGCTGCATCCTTGCCGCGGGATCAGCAACTGAGCGCCAGTTCGTTGAACTATGCGTATCCGAAGCCGGCGCAGCACTTTGATGCCGCTGGCAAACCCTGCGGCCTGTGCAACAAATATCCCTGGGTACCTATGCTGGGACAGCAGCAGCAGCAACAACAGTTGCCACATCAGCAGCAACATATTTTAACCTGGCAACAGCCTTTGGGGCAGGCGTCTCAGCATCGACAGCGTGCTGTGCAGTTCCATGCACCGCCACCGAGCATCTTTGTGCCCATCTCGGCGCCGGTGCCGGGACTCAGTCATGTGGCGATACCACCACTCTATAGGGCACAACCATTTCGACCGCTTGCAGAGAATGTTGGCGCCCTTTCGGAGCTGCGACCGGTGCCCGTTGTGCCAACAGCAACATCAAATGCACCACAATCCGCTCGACCATTTAAGCCAGCTGAAAGCAGCAGCAGCTTTGAGATAGTGCCGAGCCATCAGTTGACGGATTTTGTCACCTCCGTAGAATATCCGGCTACGTATGTGCAGTCGCATTCGATTGATCTCGGCCAGACATCGGTGGCAACATCGCTGCCTACAAATCATCATTCCCTGCTGCAGCAGCAGCAGCCATCGGAACCAGTGCCTCCGCTGGACATTAGCACGGTGCGCTATCAACTGGAGGATTTGAGCGGTGGTTCAGTGCATCAGCATTTGCCTGCCTCGCAGCTCCTCACCGAACTGGGTCACCTGGAGGCACAGACTACAGTGATACCGCCGGCAGATAACTATCCCGCGGCATCCTCGCAGCAGCAACAACAGCACGAACAGGATCAGGAGCAGGAGCACCAGCACTTGTACTATGCGGAACAGTATCAGGAGCTATCCAGTGAAACTAGCACAGTGACGCCGCTGTACGATCAGCTAATCTACACCACGGAGCAACCGACGCCAGCCGACGCCGTTGAGCTGAACAATCATTTAATGGTATCCACCCATACGCGAGATGGTCGGCAACGGGACACCCCTAAACGTCTGCTCGATTCACCCATCAATCACGCGCAGAGCGGCGCACGTCCATTTACCCGAGATCCCTCCGATCTCCACATTCGTCCGGTGCAGCCGACGCGTGCGCCAACGCCAACATCGACATACGGTGCCATTGATGCCAGTGGTCAATTTGCTGGCATGTCGCCACCAGGACCCCAACAGGTGATCATACCATATACGACGAAACAGAAGCCGCGACCCTTCGAGCCAGCCACATGGACACAAATGCCCAACTGGCGCTTGCATCCCACCCAGCAGCGCCAACAGCAGCATCAGCAGAACAACGATGTGGAGCTACACGAGCAGCAAGAGTCAAAGGTGGTGAGCACGGCGACAGCGGCACCGCCACCAAATACCCGGCGCACCACCAAATATTTAACTAAAATACTAGCCTCCAATCTGCGCGAGCTGCTCAAGCGGGAGCGAGAGACAAAACGGCGTCCCATGATGCCATTCTTTGGTGTGGACATCTCGAAGCTGCAGCATAGCATCGATGGATGGACGGAGCAGGAGTACAACTCCTTGTCGCATCGTCCCAGCACACCAACCATACGTGGCCGCTCCAAGCACATACCCAGCGAATATCTGACTACAACGACGCCCGCGACACCAACTGCATCCACTGCATCCATGCGACAGTCGAAGACGACGCGTGGCGGCTTCGAGTTGGGCGTCAGCGCTGTCAATAATGCCAGCGGTGATCTGTCCACGTCCATTAACAATTTGGAGCAACTTCATCTGAAGCGCTACCAGCCTGTCGATGACAATCGACTGCTGCTGCTCGACTACTACGATTCGCAGCATCGTCACAGTACAACACCGATGCCCACAACCACAACCATGACACAGCCCACAACGACAATGACAACGATGCCGCCAGTGACGCCGCTTTATGTCCGCACAACAATCCCAACGCCGACGCCCATTGAGGTGTGGAAACAGGCAAAGGTGGCCATACTGCCCCAGACCAATGAGAAGGTATATGTCGTCACTCCACAACCACGCCATCAACATCAGCTGCAGCATCAGCATGGCGACCTATCCGCATCAGCATCGGTGCCGTCGCCAATTTATCAAACGCCTGCACCCAGATTTCCACGAGTCCGACCAACGCCAGCCTCGGCGACAGGTGAGCCAATTAGCTATATATATATATATATATATATATAAATACCTGATCAGCATCAATTGACGAGTTTATAAGCCTAGTTTAATCTTGGAATATATCCCTATGTTTGCTGCACTATTTCATATAGCTGCCAGAGGAACTATCGGCCAAAATATAAGTTTCTATCACATGGGGCCAAAATAAACAACATTTAAATTTTTAAAAAAGGATTTCTGATCAAAAAAAAAAAACTGGATGATTTTGTAGTAAGCTACAAAATCACTTGTGGAGAAGCGTCCAAACTCGTTGGCGACTTATCAGACTTATCAGATTATATGAAATCAATCTGGGCATTGGTACTGATCACTTATAACACCCTCTGCAAGGTTATACAAAAATGTTTTGAGCAAATACATGCCTTGGAAATGGACAAATTCAATATTTAAATATACTTTCGTTATTTGGCGACTCTTTGTTAATATTGCACTTTTCTTGCACATTTCTTATATGTATGCTTTGCATCGCAGCAGCAACTAGTGAACTAGTGACGGCTGCCACGCCCACTCCGGCAACGGAACAGCTGCGCAACTATACGCCGGACATATTTGGTCTGATGGGTCTCTCGGCGTTTGTGCCAGCCGAGCCTGTGGAGATCATTGATGGCAATTCCAAAGTAAATCGCAACGCAGCCGCAACCGGTCGCATCGATATGTAATCTGTTCTTTTATTTTTGGTTTTTGCTCCAAACACACTAACATTTACACACACACACACAAACCAACGCCACAAATTATTCATGACCACATTCACCCACCCATTCACACACACACACACACACACAAATATAGGTTAACACAATTGTGACGTCGGCGCCAACTGCGGCTGCGCTACAGCGGCCAACCACAAAATCCACAATATCGCCAAGGCCCAGATAGACAGTGGACAGTGGACAGACAGCTAGACAGACCGACAGACAGATAGGCATTCAACCCATATGAGGCAGCCCCGCTCAGCAGATCCGAGAGCAGCGGAGCAGAGCACATCTTTTGTAATATATATTTCCCCATTGGTCGATCGGATCGTTTCATTGACTTATTGTGTGCTGCGACTTTATATTGTAAGCCTAAACCAATTTTTAGAATATTCTTGCATTTGGTAGCTTCACACGTACACCTAGTTGTATACATACATACACATATGTAATTGTAATTTGCTTAACTTTTTTTTCGCGTCGTATTTTTTTTTTTTGTTTTTTTGTTAGTGCGTTAATATTAAATATACAACATATGTCCATACATGCATGCATTTGTATATAAAAATATAGGAAGTCTAGTTGGCATGGCCACGCCCCTTGTCACGTGTGTTTGTGGACGGCAAAAATGTGCAATGTGAAATGTGTGTCTCTTTATAATTAATTAAGCTAAAAATCGAAATATATATAAATACATATATTTATATTTATATATGTATATACACATATATTGAAATGCAACAATACCAATCAAAGTCACTTTATATATTTAAGACGAGAAAATTGCAATTTTTCATTATTTACTAAATAAAATATATATATTATTACTTCATAATGGTGTGTTTTAAATAAATGCAACACAAGCAAGCAGCATAATATTAAATATATTTAAACATTTAATGTTAATTACATATTACCTCGAATTATAAATGGATTGCTGTAAATGCAGCTTTTATTTCGACATTTTCATACCAAGACATTGAGCATGATTTTCAAATTTGCCGCTAAATTGTGCGCTCTGGCACCACTAGGTGAAGTTGCCAGACCACTCAGCAAAAACGTACGTATAATTGTGGAGTTGCCACCAGCAACTGTTGATCGCAATGAGAAGGTTACACCTTGTGGAACTATCGATAAGTGAGTCAATATCTTAAATTTGAATTAAAAGCATGATGAAAAACTATATAAACAAGCTAATATACAACGTCAACCAATCAACTAAACGAGTACTGCAAACACTGTTGAAAAATAAAACAACACTTCCATTGCTAGACAAAACATAATGTAAATGGTCATCGCATTATGACGTATATGCATGAATCGTAGCCTACATCATATGCTGGATGTTTTCTTGAAGGCAACAACCCTAGTATTGTGTTTGTGTAGTTTTTTTTTTTTTTTTTTGTATTTATGTACTGTTTGTTGATTGTAATGCAACATTAGCATTTTGTTTATTGTTTGTATAGCCGGGAAATATAATCACAATGTACACATTGCTGCACGGCTTCTACAAATATCTCACACAAAAAGATGATTTTTGTGTCGTCATACTGGGCCTCGACAATGCGGGCAAAACGGTAAGCTACTCCGGCATAATGCAATAGGCCGACAAGACATGACACGACACGACTCGACACGTCTGCAAATGCTGTCAATAATTTATTTATTATTGGTAGACGTATCTGGAGGCGGCCAAGACCAAATTCACAAAGAACTATAAGGGTCTGAACCCCGCAAAAATTACAACGACAGTGGGTCTTAACATTGGCACCATCGACGTGCAGGGCGTGCGTCTGAATTTCTGGGATTTGGGTGGCCAACAGGAGCTGCAATCCCTGTGGGACAAATACTATCAGGAATCGCATGGCGTCATCTATGTGATAGACTCGAATGATCGCGAACGTATGGATGAGTCCAAACTCATATTTGGTAAAATGTCATTTCAGCCACTATTTTTTCACAGCTGCCAACTAATGTTGGTTCATTTGCAGATAAAATGATTAAAAATGAATTGTTGTCGGGGGTGCCGCTGCTGATACTGGCCAACAAACAGGATCTGCCCGATGTGATGGGCGTGCGCGAAATTAAACCGGTGTTCCAACAGGCTGGCGCCCTCATCGGACGGCGCGATTGCCTCACAATACCAGTCTCGGCGTTAACTGGTGAAGGTGTCGACGAGGGCATCAAATGGCTGGTGGAGGCCATTAAGCGGCATTCTTTGGTTCGCCCGCCCCGTGAAAACGATTGAGCAGCTGCACACAAAGGATGCAATGCTGAATGAATGCTACGAAAGATTCCAGAATATAACATAGAACATAGTGAGAACCTTGTAGAGTAGTGGCTTCCTGACATTAGGTAGGCCATAGTGTTAATCATGTATTAAATACATAAAACACACACTTTTTTAATGAAGGACAACTATCGTCAATTTTATACACACATATATGGAGATATGGGAGTAGTTCACTGAATAATCAGACGCCTTAAATATGTATTTAAGCTGAAAATATGCAAAGTTTTTCCCTTGGTGTATATTGTTACAACTAGCAGCTAGGATATAAGGAAGCAATAACGAATGTTACGTAATGTAAAAATTCAAGGGGTTCTCATCTGTATATCATCTAAATCAAAAATCTGTATAAAAAAACGGACAAGCTTTTTAAATGAAATTAATTTTAATATTTTTTGAAGCCGTACAAACCATAATATTTCATTTGATTTAACATTTGTGCTATTTTTTTCCCTTAATATATATATTTCACATTGTTTTGTATCCAAGCGCACGTCAGGCATGAGAAAAAGATGTCAGCAGTAATTCAGCTCAATTTTATAGTCTTCTCATCAGCTGTTGGTACGTGAAGGCAAAATCATTTAACTATCTTCCCCTTAAAGATAAAAGAGCTTAAACTGTTTATTTTTCGAGCGTGATGACATGTTGAACATTTCAGTGGAAATGCCCTTATGTACATATGAATACTGCAAGCTATTAACTTTTACCTGTCATGGACTCGCATTGACACTTATCAGCACAGCCGGTGACGACTTCGCTTATCCATAACGAACCGCTCTCACGGCTGATATTTGTGCTATCAGTGCTATCAGGCATACTCCTCACCGATAAGTTAGAATGGTTGGCATGTGTCTGTGTATTCAACGAACGATGGTGGTATACCATGGCAGCCATGGGAGAGTGTCTACTACGATAACTATATCAACTTTGCCCCGCTAGGTGCACATGCTGGGCATATGTACATGGGTTGCTCTGCTGCAGTCGTCGATAGAGTCTAAGGGACTCAAACTTTTAGTTATTTCAGTCTATTGCCAGAGTTTCAATCGCGCGAGCTGCTCATTAAATGCGCGTATGTGTGTGGTGTTTCGTTAATCCGCGTCGACCTGGAAACCGCAACTTTGCGAACATGATGATGGTTAGCCAAGCTGGGTTAAGCTAAAAATCGCTGACAAAAAGAGTGAGGCGTGTTTGCGTTGATTGTGATTGTGTGTGAATGGGAATTGGAATCGTAATAACTTAAATATTAGATAACACGTATGTACGCTCGCTCACTCGCTCCTTGTCTATGTGAAGCAGCGTAACCGCTTATCATTATTCCAGTGTCAATACCTGCGCGGGGTTCGTATCTGGGACTGTATATTGAGTTAGTTAGTGTCCAGTGTTGTTTATTATTGGGCAGAGGCGAGAATCATGTATCCGTATTATGAGCAGGATTGGAGCGTTTTGCCACCGGAGAACAATCGCAGGTGAGTTGCAAACGATGGTGTTTCTGATTGGTTTGCTTTTTTTTTAAATTACGTTCTGCGCGAAATAAGTTGTCATCGTCAGAATCGGCAAGCATAGTTATCGATAGCTGCATGCTCCGATAACAGCGCTGCTACTGTCAAAACGAAATGTCAACCGCATACTAGCGCTCTCTCGCTCTCACTGCTGGCAACAACTACTATTACTACTTCTGTTGCGCTCATCATCAACATTCTACGAGCATTTTTGTCGCGTTGTTAAAATTTGTATTGGAAGTCGGAGGCGGCAGGTGGCTACGAATCAAACGTTCAAAACGTTATTTTATGCAATCAAGAGTTCGAAGCAGAAAGAAAATCGACAGTCAGAGTTTGTGGCAAACTCACAATTAATTAATCTTTAGTTTTTCTTGTGCCCAAAAAGCAGCATACGCTTAACTCAGTGGGTGCTTGTGTGCGTTCCGTGTACACATGTGTGTGAGTGTGGGTGTCTGTGTGTGTGTGTCTACTTGGGCTTTCCAATGAAATCACATCGGTTAACAAGAGCAGAAAGTAATATAATATTTAACAATAATACATGCTCAATTCAATTCAAGGAGAGTGCATGCCAGCAGACACGGAACAGCAAATACGTGTATTTTCTGTGAAATATTTTTTTCTTTTGTTTTTTTGCGATGCACTCGATAGATGCCCATATCGATATCGGGTATCGATAAGAGACAGCAATGACGGCAGCTGTTTTGGTTTTAGCCATGACTGGTGACTGGTGACTGTGACTGCCTTTTGGGCCTTTAAACAAAAGTTGAATCAGTTGTAAACGTTTTATGTGGCAATTTTGACTGTATTGTTTATCATTCGCGTAGATCAGTGTTTCAAGGAGCATGTAATTAGAATTATATATCTCTCATTTCAATTGGATTTTGATAAGTCTCTCGCCGTTTGTGTTTCCGTTTGTGTGAATGTGTCAGCTCAATGCGCGCTAATCGTCTATTCGGCTCGGCTCACGCTTCCAGTGCGATTTTCGCATTATTCATTCAAGTAAATTAATCATTTCATTTTCATCAGCAACAGCAGTAGCCGCAAGCTGATTTGCATTTGCTGTGAGCCTCTTCCATTTTTTGTCGTCTTAATTAACACCCCATACACCTAGCCTAGTTTTTCCCTTCTTTCATTTTTTTTTTCGTTGTGCGCTTCGTTGGCCAGCACTGGCAACTACATAAATGCATACACACACACATATATACATATATATATGTGAACATATGTAACTGATGCCAGTTAAAAAGGTACTACAATATGTACGAATGTGTGTGTGAGCACAGAGCATTTTGTTTGCATTGAGCGACGACAGATCATGTGTACTTCTGTGCATGTGTGCTGTATATTTGTTTAAGCTTCGGCATACGCACACACACACACACACATACGCAGCTACTAGCCATATATATATGGATATATTTCTGTATAGCGTTAGCGTTTCATAACAGTAGCAAGTTTATTGCTGATATTGTTTGTGCACTGTGAGATTTGTGTTAGGAATAATAATAACACACCGAGTGAGATTCAGACTGCTAAATCTAACAGCTCTGCAAAGAGAGCGCTGTAAAAGACTGTGTCTCTCTGGGAGAGTGCGAGCGACGAGTGAAGCAAAGCAAAAGCTGCACTCAACTCAAATAGCGGCCGGCTGTCATTGTTGTTCTTGTTCTTGTTGCTGTTATTGTGCTGTGCAATACGGTGGCGAGTATTGCAAAGTGAGCGAAACTCGAGATCGCATTTTTTATTTTATTTTTTTCGTTGCCACCTCGCCAACGCAACTGTAATAAAAATAATAACAGCAACGACAACAGGAGCAGCAGCAACGGCCATAATTGAAGTTCAACATAAAAGCATAGGCCGGCAAGTTGTAGAGGAAGCAAAGCAAGATATATAACCATCAACAGCAGTAGCAGCAGCAACATCAGCAGTTAGTCTGCTTGCCACAACCAAAGTGCTTCAGATCCGCCGAAGCAGCAGAGCAGCCGCATCGCCTCACAATGAATTCCGAGCATGGGTATGCGTCTTTAATGTACAGTGATCCCTCGAAAATTGCAACTCAAAGTTTTCAATCATTTAACAAATTTATTACATGTTCGCGACAAATTTGTTTCTTATTACCATCATTTATTTGGAAATATGTTGGCATTTCCAAAAAACTCGCATATACAAACAACATTTAATTTTTATTGTGTTTGTATAAATTACAGACAATCAAAATATAAGAGTCAACTGAAGCAATGAAAACAATATATTCTAATTTTCGAGCGACCACTTAACATGTACAAATTGGCATTAATATGCATGCAAACATACATAGATACATAAGTATATTGTTCAGTTGGTCATATCAGTCTCTAATTATTTAAATTGTATGCCCAACAGATTCAATCCTGCCTTCAATATGGCCACGATACGGCAGGCATTCACAGAGGCAGTCGAAAGAGGTAAGTAAACCTTTGCCTTTGCTTTTGCTTCTTCGTCTCAAATTGAACTGACTGACTCGTTCTTGTTGTTCGCCCACACACAGTCAGAATGCCAACGCCCACACGACTGCGTGATCTTATCCGGCAGATACGCGCCGCCCGCACCGCGGCCGAGGAGCGCGCCGTGGTTAACAAAGAGTGCGCCTACATACGCAGCACATTCCGCGAGGAGGATTCCGTATGGCGGTGAGTGGGCCATTAATTGCAATTGCATTACGTAAACGACTTAATAATTTTAACCCGGTTTAATTTTTTTTTTGTGTTACAGTTGTCGGAACATTGCCAAGCTGCTGTATATACACATGCTCGGTTATCCGGCACACTTTGGCCAGCTCGAATGCCTCAAATTGACGGCCAGCACGCGTTTTACAGATAAACGTATTGGCTACCTGGGTGCTATGTTGCTGTTGGATGAGCGCCAGGATGTCCATTTGCTGATCACAAATTGTTTGAAAAAGTAAGCGAAAAACAAGCAACATTTGGCTTGGCAATTAGCCATAGGCAATGAAATATTATAATCTGTAGTATGTACATGAAATTAGTTGTAATCATAGCAGCATTATTGGCGTCTTCGTAATTGAAGTGTTTTTTAGCTATAGCTAAAGCTCAGTAAGTCTATTTAACAAGTTGTTCTTGTAATTTGCAGCGATTTGAACAGCTCGACACAGTTTGTGGTTGGATTGGCGCTGTGCACTTTGGGCGCCATTGCATCGCCAGAGATGGCCCGTGATTTGGCCAGCGAGGTTGAGCGCCTCATGAAATCGCCCAATACGTATATACGCAAAAAGGCAACACTTTGCGCATTTCGAGTTATTCGCCGCGTGCCTGAACTGATGGAGATCTTTTTGCCGGCAACGCGTTCGCTGCTCAGCGAGAAAAATCACGGTGAGTGTGTATGAAATACTGTAATCAATTTAAAATAAATTTACATTAACATTTACCTGACTTGCTCTTGCAGGCATCCTTATTACCGGGGTGACGCTCATTACGGAAATGTGCGAGAACAGTTCGGATACGTTGTTGCATTTCAAAAAGGTAAGTTGTTGGCCAGCTCACAGCTGGCAGCTGGGCTAACAGGCAGATAGGCTCCCATATCAGCGAAAGGTGTTCCATATGGAAGTGAAAACAAAAAGAAATAAAGGCCTTCAACGGTTCCCAGACATCGCTTGCGATCCGCTCCGATCCACCCCCATTTTCAGATATGTGGGCGGCCATATTAGTGTCTGTTGTATTATATAGTTTTATTTTATGATTTTGTGCCCTCTTCTGATTTGCGCTTTTTCTTGACGCCTTCTGCGAAAGGATTCGTATCTATCTGTTTTTATTTGTTATCGTTATCCTTCTTAACGCTTTGCCACTTACTATTTTTGACACCTATCGACATTTTGTAATTACAAATTAACGCTTGTTTGTTTTTGATCGAATACCGCGCAAACACAAAATGAAATTTGTTGTAATTTGCTTGCCAGGATAGCGGAAATCGAGAGGTATGATTGTGATTTGTGCCTTAACTTACAATTAAACACTATTACTGTTGATTATCTATTTGTTGTTGTTGTTGTTGTTGTTGTTGTTCTTGTCGCTCTTTGTTTTTGTAACTTCTTCCCTTTACACTCTGTTAGGTTAAAAAATCGAAAAAACGACAATTTTGAAAAGAGCTTACTCTGTTGCTCTTCCGGTTGTGTCAATCTTAAAGACAACCAATATTTTGGTTTTTCTTAGTTTAGTTTAGTTTTTGCTGCACTTTTCACCTTTTTTCTTCCTTCTCTTTCTTGCACACGCACCAAACACATAACTCGACCCGCTTTCCGCACACACTCACTTTATACAGCTATTTTCTTTCCCTTTCTCTCTCTCCCTCTATCTCTCTCTCTCTCTCTCTCTCCTCCCTCTCTCTCTCTCACACACATACACACAGACACAGACACATACATATGGTTATGCTTATGCACTAAACTCACGTTCTCCGTCTGCCTCCTTTTGCCACAGATCGTGCCGAATCTGGTGCGCATTTTAAAGAGCCTTATCTTGGGCGGCTACTCGCCCGAGCATGATGTCAGCGGCGTCAGTGATCCGTTCCTGCAGGTGAAAATCCTGCGCTTGTTACGCATTCTCGGCCATAACGATCCGGATGCCTCGGAGGCAATGAACGATATATTGGCGCAGGTGGCCACCAATACGGAGACCAGCAAGAATGTTGGCAACACTATTCTCTATGAGACGGTGTTATCCATTATGGATATACGGTATGTGTGAAACCTTATTGAAACATTATTAGACGTCCTTATCCTGTTAGGATTACAAGTAGCCTTAGAGCTAACTAATTAATTGCTGCAGCTGTGTTAATTTCTGTGTGTTGCTTAACCATTTATAATTTTGCAGTTCGGAGGGCGGCCTGCGCGTCTTGGCTGTGAACATCCTGGGACGCTTTCTACTCAATTCGGACAAGAATATACGATATGTAGCGCTGAACACGCTGCTGCGAACTGTCCACGCCGATACGTCGGCGGTGCAGCGGCATCGCACGACCATATTGGAGTGCCTCAAGGATCCGGATGTGTCGATACGGCGGCGAGCAATGGAACTGTCATTTGCGCTGATCAATGCACAAAATATACGTACAATGACCAAGGAGCTGCTGCTGTTCCTTGAGAAGGCCGACGCAGAATTTAAGGCTCAATGCAGCTCCGGCATGATACTGGCCGCCGAGCGCTACTCGCCGAATTCGCGCTGGCATCTCGATACACAGTTGAGCGTTTTGATTGCGGCCGGCAATTATGTGCGCGATGATGTGGTCTCATCCACCATACAGCTGGTGTCCAGCAGTCCCGTGCCGGAGCAAACGTATATCACGAATCGATTCTGGGAATCGCTGCAAGTGGCCAATCACTGTGAGGACAAGCAACCACTGTTGCAGGTCGCCGTCTGGGCCATAGGCGAGTACGGCGACCTCTTCATGTACGGCGTCAATGAGGATGGTGAGTGAAGAGAGAATATAAGATATGCACCCACCCCTCCATACATTTTTATGTTAACTACGAACGGAACGAAAAGGCACAGTTATTGTTTTTTATATAATCATCATATCTTAATATTAATCGGTTTCGGACCAGAAAACTTAGCTCATCTTTTGAACGGTAGTGCCAACATCAGTTATATTGGTCCGATCTGGCCGACGTTCATATTAAGAAAAGAAACCATGTGCAGTGTTTTTAATATATGTATGTACCCATTAAGCTGAGATATTCACACACATACACTTAACATGGAGTCGTCTGCAGGAAAAACTTAGAATGCCTTCTGCAGGGTCCGGTCATACAATAGGCAATTAATCCACATTTTTTTTAAACTTTTCACAGAGTTTGAGCGTCCCACGGAGAGCGATCTGATCGCTGTGTATCATAAGTTTTTAACCTCTGCTCAAGTGTCCACCACAAGCAAGCAATATGCGCTCATCTCCCTGGCCAAGCTGAGTACGCGCCTGCAGCAGTGCGTAGAGTAAGTGATGTCGTTCCCAGGGTTCTGCATTGTTCAGCAGTATTCAATGTTCAGTGTTTTGATATTTTTTTCGTTTTTGATTGCAGAGAGATCCAGGCGTTGATAACCTCGTTTGGCAGCCATCTCAATGTGGATCTGCAGCAGCGCGGCGTTGAGTTTACGCAACTATTCGGAACTTACAAGCATCTGCGTCCGCCACTCCTGGAGAAGATGCCAGCCATGCAGATCAGTCGCATCAGTTCGCAGAATGGCGAAAGCGGCGGCTCCTTCGATGACAACAGTCCGGATGTCGTGGAGAATGGCATCGAGTTAGGCGGCAGTGGTACGCATCCCTTAATCGAAAGCAATATGAATACAATGGGTGACAATACGGTGAGTGCATTTGGCATTATGCTGGCATGCAGCGATCTAACTTCATTTTTGCCTTCGGCTTATAGAATATCCTGTTGGACTTATTAGGCAGCACAGATTTGTCGGTGGGTGCCAGCGATTTGGCCATGGCCACAGATCTGTCTAATGCGGTGCATAAAAAGAACACACGCAACGCCAACAATGATGTCACATCCAATGCGACGGTGTCCAATAATCAGGATCTGCTCGATTTACTTGATCTGGACATGTCGGCAGCCTCGACGACAGCCGTCATGGGCGTTAATCCAGCAGCTGATCATAACAGTGCCGCCAACATGAACACTATGCTCGGTGGCCTCGATCTGAGCGGCTTTGTGGGCTTGAATTCAATGCAGCCCAGCAGCATACCAACTAACGGCAACGATCTGGCGAGCATGCTGGGTGGCCTGAACGCTGGCGTTGGTGGTGCGCCATCAACTGCTGCTGTGCCGCCCATTGGCGGCGATGTGAACAGCAGCAGCCTGCTAGGTGAACTAAATCCGACAACAGTATCCAACAATGTGACAGTGGTACGTATGCGTATAAACGATAGCTCTTTCTTTCGCATACCGATCAGTCGAATCAATTAATACTTGCAGCCTCTGCAGCGTGCCAAACTGACGGCCCTGGACAAGAATGGACTGGTGGTGCAGTTGTTGCCGGTGCCGGGCAGTGACTGCATGAAGATTTGCATTACAACCACAAATAGCTCAGACAATACATTGGAACAGTATGTGCTACAGGTGCGTCTACTTCGTATTGTTGTTCATCTTGTTTATTCTGTTGGACATTCGTAATTTGGGGCTGATTTAATTTTTTTTTTTATTGCAGGCAGCGGTGCAGAAGAGTTTTAAACTGCAAATGCTGACGCCGTCTGACTCTGTGCTGCCTCCAGGTGGCGTCATCACACAGGAAATGCGGGTTGTGGCCACATCGAATGTAAGTTTGTGATAAGCAATATGCAATTTGCAATATGTGATTAAAACTGATTGTTCATCTCTCTCACTCTGTCTCTCTCTCTCTCTCTCTCTCTTTCTCTCTCTGGATAACAGGCTGTGCTGCGCATGCGTCTGCGCATTCAATACACGCTCGATGGTCAGCAGCTGGTAGAACAGACGGAGGTCAGCGGCTTCCCAGAACAGCAACCATCGAACGAATAAATGCGTGTTTTGAAGCAACCGTAGTAAGCGTTGTTGCCTAAAGTCTAAAGACACCTACTCCTGCACACACACTCCCATACACACACATACCCAGGCAGACATACAAACATACGGAGCACATCTAAAAACAGTGGTTGGCACACACGCATATATTGTAAAATAAGTTAACATACACACACACACACACATACAGACATTCAATCATATAGAAGGACACCAGCAGAGCGAGTGTGCCGTGAATGAAGAATTGGGCAACAGCAGGATCGCATAGCATTGCCAGACTGTCGTGGCGTCTGGTAGACGTGTGTGCTCGTAACCAGTTGCTATAAAAATACACAAAGCATAATTTATAATTTATATAGTATATATATGTGTACCTAATTCCCCGATGATTTTTTTTGTCAAAACATCTTTGATTAGTGTCCGCGTGCGTGTATGCAATTGATTACTATTATTATTAATAATTTTATTATTATTCTTACGACTATTTGCCTTTTTGTGCGTGTAATAGTTTTTGTGTAAAAGACAACATTCAGTTTTAATGTAAGACAATAAAGTCATTTAAAAGCGTCAAGCTACATTATATAGCCACTACTCTAAATTGTAAAATTGCAACAATTAACAATAACAGCGAATGTATTTTATTGTACTTTAACTGACAAACAAACAAAAAAACTCAAACACGCAACTGAAATGTGACAAATTGTGTATAGCAAAAAGCGCAGCGCATTTATTCAAGCTTAGCATTTCCGGATTGAAAGCAGCAGTTTATCGATAATGTCAATCGACCGTTACACTTACGTTCGCATATCGATTAAGATTGCAGAGAGAGCGCATAGTTATTATTATATAAATGAAACTTAATTTGTTATACGTATGTATGTATGTAATATGTATTAAATCTTTTTTTTTATATAATCAATTACGGCTTCAAGTGCTGGCGCGCGGACCGTGTGAATTTACAGCAGTGCAGGCACAATTCCCAGGATTGAGCTGTGTTGTGCTGTGACGTCACACAATTGCCGTCGATGGACGTTCGACAGACAGAGACAGATTGACAGACACACGCTTACAGATACAGACAGAGACAGAAGCGCAGTGTTGGAAGCCGGCACATAAGCTCAGCACACCGTGTGGCCTACATTTCCACAACCTATCACCCGATTAATTGTTATTTCCTGTGTGCACGTACTTAAAAGGGATTCAACAGATACAACTGTAACAGCAAATAAAGAACTGCAACAGCAGACAGCACTGTGGAAAACTAGATAATTATAATGAATATATATGTATACATATATATTATATTAATAAAACAAAATATATGACTAAAGAAGCAAACACAACAAAAACTATGCAATTGATAACTGGTAACCTTTAGTTGCGGGTCAATGCGTATTATGTTTAATATTTTGGGGGGGTAACAAGAGAGCAACATTTATGTACTATTATTATGTATGTATGTATGATTATACAATTATAAATATGTCAAGCATCAGAATGAGAAAAAATGAAAACAAAACAGAATCAGCAACCACAACAACTAATAATAATAATATAAAATCAAGATTAACATATTGTACAATATCTTATATATATTTTTTTTGTATTCATCAAACCTTTGAGCTGAAATAAACACCAACATTTTGTTTTATCAAAAGAATAGACGGCTCTTTGCTTTCATCTTACTTTAACAATAAGTGTTTTGCTCTGAATTACCAATAATGGAATTTGAATACATATTCTTCACGACACTTACATAATTCTGAAATCTAATATCGCTCAGTCTTGGAATTAGAACTGTGTTTATTTTGTCGAATTTTAAACACATACATGCATCATAAGCCCTGCAAAGTATACAGTATTTTCGTAAAGAAATCTTGTATTTTTAGGGATGTTCCAAATTACATATTTTATGTCAAGTTTCGTGAACTGGACGAATTCTTATCAAAGATTCAATGCATATAATTTCTTTCAGTATTATATTTTCGATTTTTATTTACAGTCCGGGAAATTCGATTAAAGGCACTCGTGCTTATGGTGCTTAAAACTGTACCAAGCCTAACAGGACTTTCCCTACGCAATTTATAACCGTGCTTATTCTTCTTTTTACACTTATGATGCATTGGACTGAAAGTGCCCTTAGTATTTTCCAAGATTTTTGCACATTTGTATTTTGAGCTAGTTTGGGTTCCAAATTCGATTAAAGGCAATCACTTTCTAGCCTTCGGAAAAGGAAGTAGTGCGTTATATGGAATTCTTTTTGAACAGCATAATAAAGAATACATATTTATTTAATATTTTATTGGTAAAAATAGATGAGCTGCGTACAAAAATTTGGAATGGGAAAGGAAAAACACTCTAACCTGAGGAGATAGCTAAGATCCTGGCTGACAAGGATACTGCATTGAGCAACAGGCAAATATCTATTATTACTGGCGCGATTTAAAGAAGTTTGAGAGATTTTTCCATACTCGAAGCAGTGACGGTGCCTCACTCATGATCTGGGCTGCATTCGTCATTACAACAGGATCCCCATTTGTAAAGCTTCAAGCCGTATAAATTTGAGGGCTCTATAAACCTGTTGGACGAAGTCTTGGTGAACTTTATGTTTCATCAACCAGACACAAATGCCTTATTTCAGCAGGATAATGTTCCAATATGTGTTGCGGGCCTGTCGTTTCGTGATAAGGACTTTAAGCCTTTAGAGTGGGCAGCAAGATTACCCGGCCCAAATCCCATTGAGAATATGTGGGGAAACCTATTCCGTCGAGTTTAAATGGATAATCGACAGTATGAGACAGTTGAGCAGCTACGATGGCTATCATTAAGTAATGGTCAGAAATCCAACTAAATGAGTTCTAAAAAGTTGTTGAATCGATGTCAAATCAATTTTTTTTAGTTATAAACAAATTTGAGGGCTAGACACATTATTAATTTATTATTATCATGTCATTTCTCATTTTAACGACAATGAATAAAAAATGTTTTGTTAATGTTACAAATTAAAGTCCTTTTTATATGACGTGTCTTTAAAACAGCTAACTTTTGTGGAACAAAAAAATTTAGAAAATTGTATTTTAAATTTTAAAAGGAATTTCGCAGTGTATATAATATATATATATATAAATATATGTATATATGTGTGGATATGTCTGTAATTTTAAAACGATTTGGTTGAATTAAGAGAAATTGTGCTCATCATGGTCATCTTTTGTATCGTTCTTTCCAGCATTGCCCATCTCATTCTCTGCAGTATTCGGCTTCCAAAGCAATGCAGCACAGAAATTGTCAAAGTTCATTCCCAACCCACCGGGAGTGAATGCGTCAATCAAGTTTTGAATTTCCTCCACACTGTTGTCGTATCCAAAAGCACGCATCATAAAGCTCAGCTCGTTGGCAGTTAAATATCCACGTCCAGCCACATCCAATACGTTGAATATATATTTGAATTGCGATATATTGGCTTGGTTTGTATTCTCCATTCTTCTATTATGTAAATATTCGGTCTAAATGAAATATCTAGTTGTTTCCAATTCTCTCAAAGTTTACTGGGATACAAATTGAAATAAATTTTTTCACCTAATTTGGATCTATCTCTAAGCTTTTGTCGATATTACTAGGTATTATATATATGTATCTTTAGTTTTTCATGCGCACTGTGAAATTTTTGTTTGGGTTCTTAGATGGCTCCATAGTCCTTGAATGCAATTTGATAGAATCAAAATGTGTAGGGATTTCGGTCTTTAATCATAAGTCAGCCATAGGCTTTGGGGACTTGAAAGGACACATATTTTTGAGCACACGAAGAAAAGAGGATCGATTGACACCTTTTCCTCCTGTTTCGAATGAAACATTAAAAAGGATGAAAGTCTGCGAAGTAGTTGAAACAGAAAATTGTTAGTAGCGCGTCCAAATCCTTGTATATTCTGGAGAGCAGGGCTACCAACTGAGCAACGGAGATCTAAATCGTATTTTTAAATTTTCTAAATGAATTTTTACATGTGTTTGCTTTCTTAGATTCCTAAATATTCATTGATACAGTTCGATAGAGTTGGTCCTTGTGATCCTAGCACACCAAATCATTTAAAAATTGACAGGGGTATTGTAATGATTCGCTTGTCGAGCTTATAAATTTAGCTTTCTCCTAAAAAAATAAAAGAAACAATAAGAAAGGAAATTCCAAAATTGTTTAAATAAAGGGTGAAGCGAAATTCTGCCAAAACGTGTCTTCATAAGTTCTTTTGACCGCGGACACATTCTTTTCATTTCCTAGCCTTTGAGCGAGCAAGTTGTGGGCGTTGCAAACATTGGAAAAAAAAATTTTAATAAATTTAAAAGTGTGGCGATTTGCTGTACAGTGTAATAGAAAAATTATTGTCTAAAGGAGAAAAGCCTACAACTAATAAATTTCGCCGCAGCAAGCTGGTCGGAGGCAGTAGGCCTCCAGCAAGCCAGATGTCTCCTAGATGATTATAATCTTAAACGATTTAAGCAAGTTATAACCATGGGAAAGAACAATCTTAGGATACTTACCGGTCTAATGACGGGACACTGTAGGCGAAGAAGTCACCTAACTAGACTAGGTATATATAGTAGCGATCTCTGCAGGTTCTGTGAAAGAGAGAAGGAATGCTCGATACACATCCTAGCAGAATGTGTCGCACTAGCTAGAAGAAGAAGTAGCATCTTAGGGTTGCATGTGTTGAATTTTAGAGACATAGAAGACCTCAACCCAACAACGATCCTAGCATTCTGGGGCTGATGCAAGAGCTATAGGCTCAGAAGGGGGCACAATAGATCCAACAGGTTTCGGTGCAACTGTCCCAATAATAATAATAAATAAATAATAAATAATATTTTATTGGTGAAAATAGATGAGTTGCGTACAAAAATTTGGAATGGGTAAGGAAAACACACTCTAACCTGAGGAGATAGCTAAGATCCTTGCTTACAACAAAGCTGGATTGAACAACAGGCAAATATCAATTCAATTAAGTCGATCGGTATCAGAAATTGACGACAATGCACAAAAATCAACATAAAATATTTATCACACAGGCAAAAATCTACAATCGGGCTGGGCTGGGCTGGACTGGATTTAGTTTGGAAGAAAATATAGTCAAAGCCAGCCAAAGGCACACCACATAGCCAGATTAAAAATTAAAAAGAACACATGTCCTGGACCCAGGTGTGGCAAAATGTGATATTTTCCGATTAGAAAAAATTCAACTTCGATGGTTTCAACGGTTTAAATTATTACTGGCGCGATTTAAAGAAGTTTGAGAGATTTTTCCATACTCGAAGCAGTGGCGGTGCCTCACTCATGATCTGGGCTGCATTCGTCATTACAACAGGATCCCCATTTGTAAAGCTTCAAGCCGTATAAATTTGAGGGCTCTATAAACCTGTTGGACGAAGTCTTGGTGAACTTTATGTTTCATCAACCAGACACAAATGCCTTATTTCAGCAGGATAATGTTCCAATATGTGTTGCGGGCCTGTCGTTTCGTGATAAGGACTTTAAGCCTTTAGAGTGGGCAGCAAGATTACCCGGCCCAAATCCCATTGAGAATATGTGGGGAAACCTATTCCGTCGAGTTTAAATGGATAATCGACAGTATGAGGCAGTTGAGCAGCTACGATGGCTATCATTATTCTACATATTGTATTAATATTATTAGCACTGCCTTTAATCGAATTTCACACCTTAAGCTGACTTTGAGCACAGAAAAATGAATAAAAACTGATTTGTTAATTTTACAAAATAATTTCTTTTAATTTGACGTGTATTTAAAACAGTTAACTTTTCTGGAATACAAAAAAACTATTTTAATTTTATTTTCAAGTTCATAAGGAAAAAATCAAGTGCTTTTAATCGAATTTCGCTGAGTTTATATGCCGATCTTTGACGGAGGTTATAAGCAAGATACCATCTAACTTAGGTGACCGATTTACACTTTCAGATATATCGCTTTTCGGGATAATGGGGGGCAGGTGATGGCGTGGCAATACAATTAATATACTTTCAAAATTTGATGGCTTTAACTAAAAACTGCGGAAGATATTGATTTCCGGCATTTGGGAGGTGGGCGTCGTCAATTTTGGTGGCTGTACGACTTTATCGATTTGCAAATATCGATTTTTATCGATTTCGTAGCCTCCTAGTGGACGTAGTACCCCAATTGTGACACCTTATCCGATGCTCGCACAGACCAGTATACTCGTATGGTCCAAGTTTCAAAGTACTTGCTTTGAGGGTGCAGAAACAAGTTGTGTTCATACAGATGGCATCCACGAAGCCAATATACTCCTAATATCTTCAGTATCAAATTATAATAATTGCTTAAGGTCAATCATAAAAATACAAAATAAACATTGTCGAAACGGAACTGGTTCGACAACTTCACTGTGGCTGAAGCTCAGCGGCTGAGTTTAAAGTTTGGGTACGCTTAGTAGGCTCTTAACTACAGATACATATATGTACTTACCTACATACGTCTGTATGTATATATATACTTACTATAAGTTAACCGACAAATCCGTCCTGTGATTGATTGTCAGTTCGGAATGCAGTGATATGTATATATACGTATACGAGTGCTATTAAAAAATCAGTCATCAGAGCTTAAGGGACTGCCGATTGAGAGCTGCTGTTGCTGCTGTTGCTGCTGCTTGGCAAACGCTTAAGGCAGATTAACAATGACACATGCCCTTCATGTACCAAAGCCCAATCTGATTGTCTTTTAATAAGACAAGCCTGAAAATCAAGTGTAACGCAAAGCGAATTAGATGAAATCTCTGAGTATACAATGCTGCTGCTGCTGCTGCTGCTGTTGTTGCTACTGCTGCTGGGGCTGTGCCCCGTATCAACATGTTACCGCCCGTCACAGCTGTCAATTGCAATGGCAGCACCCAAGAGCCGGGAGAGCCAGCCAACCTAGTCGAGTATCAGCTCATCATCATCTCCATATCTACCCAGACAGCTGTGACGGGGCAAAAGCTTCAACAGCGAGCTCCTCGGAACACGCCAGCTGTCGTCGGCTAACCTCGTCGTCGTCGTCGTCGTCTTTAGCTCTCGCGTGTTCTCCGCATGTAACCTTTGGTAAGGTTAAATGTGAGCGCCGCGTTCGCGAATTGTGCCACGCTAAGAGCAGGCAGCAGCAGAAGCAGGCACCAGCAGCAGGCACCAGCAGCATCATCATCAAGAGCAAGGCAAAAGGCAAAGGCTGCCTCATTGTTTTGAGCCCGTTGTTGCTGTTGCTGTTGCTGTTGCCGTCGCTGCCTGTTTCCTGCCCATTGTGAGCGAGGCGGGGCGAGGCGCCGACGCACTGCAAAGCTATTGGGGGATATGGATACGTTTTATCCTTTGCATCGAACCAAACGCTGACTTCGCAGCCTTCGAACATGTTTGGCCTTGTCACGTGCAACCGACGACCCAGCTACAGCTCTGTCTTTCATTTTGTCTGTCTGTCTTTCAGTCTCTATCTCTGTCTGTGTGTGTGTGTGTGTATGTTTGTGTGTGTGTATGTGTGTGTGTTTGTTTGTTTGTTTGTGGCACAGCTATAAACAGCATAAGCATCTCTGTGTGTACTACATACAATATACATATTTATATATGTATGTGTGTATGTATGTATGTATGCATGTATGTATGTGTGTATGTGTGTATTTGTAAGTATATTGTGTGTGTGTGTGTGTGTGTGTGTATCTGTATCTATGGCAGCGCGACTGTGTGTGTTGTATATCAATCGCCCTTTGGGCGGCTGCCTTTTCCCGACTCCGGCCCGCCCCGCCCCGCCCTAGCACTTCAGGCAGCCAAATACACCTACTGCTGCCGCCTCCCCACTTCCCTCCCAAAATAGAGCCGTTGGCGTTGAGAGAGCGACGCAGTTGAAGCATCCACAAAACAAAACAAACAAAAAAAAGAAGTAATTTTGTGCAACGATGCGACCCTTGGCCAAAAAATTGTAATGAGAAACCTTTTATGGCACAAACACATGCTCGCTTTTTGTCTTGTTGTGCTTGTTCTTGCTACTGTTCTACTGCTGCTGCTGCTGCTGCTGCTGCTGCTGCTGCTGCTGCTGATGCTTCTAGCTGCTTCCTCCTCCTCCTCCTCCTCCTGCTTAGCCCGCTCACGTCTAGTGTTTGTAGAATTTCGCTTGCTTTGAGTTTTGTAGTCTAATTTTATTTGTTTCTGTTGCCTTTTCTGCATCTTGCTCTCTTGTCGTTTTGTCCACTTAAAGTTAATAATTTGTGTTGTTTTGTTAATGTTGTAATACAATATGTTTGTAGGTACGCTCTATATGCTTTTCGGTTTTCGGTTTTGTTTTTCAAGTTGAAAATTTCGCTTTAATTTTTATTTTTGACTTTATATATTAATATCATCATATATTTTATAGAAACAAAAATAAAAAATATAATAAATAAATAAAAAAGCAACAGCACAATGCAAACAAAATGAAATCAAATTGAGTTTTCGGGTGTTTTTTCTTCTTCTTCTTTTGTTTTAGCAGGTGATTGTTTTTTTGGATGTTGATAAAAGACGGAGTGTGGTGGAAGAGCCCTTGGGGCATGAAAAATCCAAGCATCAGGCATCGAATTGCCCATAACATTGTAATTGCTTTTTGATAAATGAAGCACGCGCTGCACAGCTGACAGCGGCAACAACATCAACATCAACAGCAACAACAACAAAATCGAGAGCAAACAAACAGAGTAAAATCTAAAGCCATTGAGGAGGAGTTGGACGAAGAGGAGGAGGAAGGAGGAAGGAGGAAGGAGATGGGTGTCGCATAAGACGACTCACTCAAGTGTTGCCCCCGAGAGCAGATCGGAGAGCTGGGGCCACGCACTCGGCGAGACAATTTAAAATGTTGAAAAATGCTCAGCTAATTGGCAGTTGACAGCGTTGAGAGCATGGGAATGGAAATGGAAATGGAAATGGAAATGGGTATGGGATGGGAATGGGAATGGGTGAGACCTAGGTGCCGAGGGATGTCGAGGGGTGTGCCGAGGGGACCATATAAATTTAATTTGGTTTATAAAAAGTGCTTGAGAACAACGAGTAGAATGACGAGCAAAGTTGAAAGCCAAGTGCCCAGCCAGCCAAACCGACTAACAAATGCCAGCCAAGTGCTTCATAGTCAACGGAACAGCGTCAGAAAGAGACGAGAGAGAGAGAGAGAAAGAGACATAGAGAGAGATGGCGACACCGAGCGACCCCGAGCGCCCTTGTAGGTGAAGCCAACCCCTTGGTTAACTCCAAATGGAACTTGAGATAATGCAACTTGAGATTTTGCTTGGTGCCATGTTGTCATACCTTAAGTCTCCTCAACCCCCCTTGCCCCCTGCCCCCCTGCCCCAATATGGTATCTATTTTTTGTATTTTTCGCTGCTGCTTTTTTCTTATGCTTTCTTTGTATTGAAATTCAAAACAAATCCTCAAGTGGGTAAAATACGTAACAATGTTGAGGCTGTGTGGTAACGGCATCTTGAGATAAAAATAAAAGTGTTACATTGTTAAACAAATCATGTAATTGCGTCGAGATTTTACAAGAAATAGAAGAAGAAGACAAAGAAGAGGAAGAAGAAGATGAGCCCGCACGCCATATGAGCTTAGAGAGTTTTGGAATGTTTGTTCAGCTTTTGAAAGGAAATGCCGACATGGTAACCATAAGATAACCACAACACACACAATATGTACATAAAAATGCACAAATCTGTTTGCTGCTTGAATAAAGACAAAATCCATTTAAGCATCCGAAAACTGTCACAGCGCTTCGGAGATCAGCATCCATTAAAAAACTATTATGGCCTAATTAAAGACAACGCGTCAACGATGAATTTATGACGAAAGAGTTGGCGCTCCAAGAAACTTGGGTTAAGTATTGCTGACGGAGACCCAAATTATTCATACTCGAGAGAATACTGAAATTATTTTTTAAAAAAACACACACAAATATGTACATAAATGTATAAATGCATAAAAGTATGTAAATGTAAATTGTGTTGCAACACAATAAGTGGGGCGGTGGCATAGTCGAATCCCTGCTCCATAAGTAGGTAAAGCAGGGGGAGAATCCAAACCAATTGGATAAGGGACAAACACACCCCAAACAAAAGCTGCTTCTCTCCGTTTTTTTTTTATCGTTGGCATATTTTGTGGCTCCAATTTATATGGTAAGTGGTTATCCATTTTGTTTTTATCAACATCCATGCCATACCGCAAAAAAATCGATGAGTTTACTAGTTGGACAAGCCTATATGCATATCTATATATATATATATATATGTATATATATCTATACAAATATATTTCCATGCCAACCCAAAACAAATACGACTAAAACCCCAAATGCTGCGGAATAACAATTCAAATTATATTTACATAATAGAATCAAAATAATAATAAACAATAAAGTTCTTCATTAACACATTAAATCTAGAAAAAAAAAATTGAATTTGAAATCATTGTTAAGTAATTAATTAGAATAATTACAATATTGAGACAAGAGACAAGAAGGACTTTTACACATATTCTTATATATGTAAGTTAGTAATTTCGGTGTGCACCGAATCTTGTATGCTCTTTTCCGGTTATTTAGTTGATTTGTATGTATTGTTTATGTTTATTGACAAGCTATTATTAATCTAAGCATCAGACTTAACGAAAGTGTTTTTTTGTTTTTGTTTTGTCTTCTTCTAACTATACATATATATATCTATATATATATATATATATATATATAAATGTGTGTGTTGTGCTTGTAGTTTTTGTTATCTAGTTCGTTTAGTCAATATGCCGCACTCTATTGTAATATCTATCTATAGTTATAGTTGAGCGTATTGAGACCGATTTCGAATTCGATTTGGCAGCCTATGTGGGAATTGCATTTACACAATTGAACGTTATATGTATATATGTATTGTATTGTATTGTATGTATGTCAGTCACAACAAAAAAAAAAAAAAAACAAATAAATAATAATAATAATATTCTTAACACAATGAATATAAACATAGAAGGACGAAAAACAACAACTTGAAGTTGGTCCGATTTTCAAAAGCACTCAATTGCTAGTCTTAGGTAATATATTACTACAGACTTGTAGTTGATTATCATATAGATATAGATGTGTGTATGTATATGTATGTATATATGTATATATCAGACAATCAGATAGAACAGATCTCGTTTTGATTTATTAGCCTCGTCTGCTGTTACTGCCACTTAAACTGTATAGGATACTTTGACCAGGAAAAGAGCTTGATAAGACAATATATGTTTATGCATATGTATGTAAGTGTGTAGATAGTTTAACAAAAAAAACCCAAAAAAGTACGATAAACAATTCAATTCATTAATTTAATGACGCTTAAATATTTACAGGCATTTTGCGTAGCGAAGCTTTTTAATTTATTATTTTTTCAAGTACCTATTTCATTTCCATTACATATATGAAATTTAGGTTTGCTTGTTTTTTTGTTGTTGTTTTTTTTGATTCGTTTTTCTTTAATGCATTTTAGCTATGTATAAACATTTAAAAAATTTTAAAAATATTTCGTTTTGATTTCAAATTTCTTTTTAATTTGTTGTATATATATATATATATATATATATATATATATATATACATATATATATTAAATAGACGACGAATTGAAAACGACATGCGATCTTTAAGATTTGTTTTTTTTTGTTTTTGTTTTTTTTTTAAGTTTTGAAAAAGCGACGCGACGAGAAAAAAATTGTATGTTGCATAAAAATTTGTAGCAATTTGTTGCATTTAGTTTGGTGTATGTAGTTGGTTGGCCAAGGCCCCTAGATTATGTCTAAATACTTGCATCTGTATATAGTATATGCAATATATGTATGTATATATAACTATGATATATGTATATATATAGTGTACGCGTAAATTTATGTATATTTATATATATATATATATATATATATAGAGTTAATATATATATATAGTTTGATGACTGTTGTTGTTTGGCCTAAATACTAAAAAGGTAAAACTTAAACGATACTTTTTGAGCGAACTTTTTTTTCATCTTTTGCTTTGCTTTGTTTTGTTGTTATTTTTTGACTTGATGTGAGATATTTGCCTTTGATAAATACATATGTTACGCCATATGTATAATATGGAGAAGCATATCATGTAGTTGTTGTAGATGTATATGTGTGTATATATATATATATATATATATATATATATATGTGTGTGTGTGTGTGTGTGTGTGTATGTATGTTTGTTATGTACAATTTGGGTGCAGAATATCACATAGTCAGACATATACGACTACAAGTTCTCTCATTTAGTTCACTTTGCTGTCCTCTTTCCTCGTTCCTCCTTCTTCTGGGCTTGTGCCGAGCGCCTATACATGGAGCGTGGAGTTATCTATGGAAAGACGGGAGCGACGTCCGCTTAGCAGAGAATCAGTGTCCGCATCGCCATCAGTTGGTCGCTTGCGTTGCGGACGCATCAACAGGAACATGACCAACAGTGCCAGGAAGAAGGCCAACGCACCAAATGCCGGATAGACAACGCCACTCAGCTGACTGGCCGTGGGCAGTGCACTGATGATGTACACTCGGTCCGTGGGTCTGGCACGTTGCAATGTTGTTGTTGCTGCCGTTGTTGTTGTTGTTGCTGCAACTGTTGTTGCAACTGTTGTCGCTGCAACTGATAGAGATACGGATAGGGGCAGCAGACTGCTTGCTGCATCGGACAACAGCTGATGTGTGTCCACATTGAGCTTCAATGAGCGTCGCATCTGGCCCGTTAGCTGCAAGGAATAACAGAGAACAAGGACGAGTGTGTGACAACATTCTTTTGGCCAACAATTCCTGTCTGTGTGTGTGTGTGTGTGTGTGTGTGTGTGTCTATGTGTGTGTGGGTTGGGTTACTTACCTTGTGCTTGCAGGTGACCTGTATGTTATAAACCGTATCCGGCCAGAGTGATAGCTCGGCTCGTGCGGTGTCTGTCAGCAGATTGCCCATCAGCCCACCGCCGGACACCTCCCAGGTGATCAGGCATTGACGAGATGCGTTCGCAATCAGCTCGTCCCAGCCGATGTCGGTGAGGACCAAAGCGCCCTGTCGCTGGGCATGATGAACGCGCAGCTCAAAGGGCGCCAATTGCCTTTGGCAGTTTTGCCAGCACTGTGTGTACGGACGGGGTTAGAGACGGTCAGGTGGCGTTAGGTGCAAAAGGGCAGCATACACACAGCAACAGCATAACATACAGATGTATGTACATACATACATACAAACATACATACATTGCTTGAAGTGTCGCTGAGTACATAGAGTTTGGTATGGAGAGAGCAGGCAGGTGCGGAGTCGCCACTTTGTTGGCCACAAATTGGCAACGCAATTTCGACAGCCGCCCGCAGCAATCAACAGCAACAGCAACAGCAATAGCAACAGCGTTTAACCCATTAATGTGCCCACCGTCCTAAAATACGCACACCAAAAATGAACATTCGCAAAGCAATCAATTGAATAACTGTACTTATTGCAGCATTTATTGTGTCACATTTTGTCAGCGCTCGTTTTTCAATTTATAAATAATTTCAATTCGCAGAAAAAAATGTACTTGTAATTGTAATTGAATATTGCGATTCTGTGCTGTGAAAGTGCTTTTGGTGCTTTTGCAAGAAAAACCAACAATTATTTATTAATCAAGTGACTTGAGTAATGAACTGAATTGAAAGTATTTTGAAAGCATCTTGCTTATCTATTCAAAAAATGATGTTAGCTTTAGGCTAAATCGAATAAGTACCTTAAGTACTTTCTTCTCACTAGATTAAATAAATTGAAATCTAAACAAAATGAATTTATTACGCTAAAAGCTGATCTGCTTCACTTACACAAACAGCGCAATCAAATTAAAAAACTCTTTTGAGCCACGCTGTAGCTTGAACACATTTCTCATTTGGGGGGCACGCTTATGGGTTAACGGAGTGTGGGGTGTGTGTGGATGGGGGAGGGGGAGGGGGGTCGCAATAACAATTATTAACTGTTGCTGGACTGTTTAGATAGCCATGGCTTAGGGCTATTCGGGCTGCTGTTATCGCTTCTCTACTCATCATTATTAAATAAGGGGGTTGGGGGAAGCTTTGCCATAGGCATGTACTTACATTTCTGCAATCAACGAAATCCGTGCAATAATG
Organism: Drosophila macrothrix; assembly: GCA_035042055.1. Taxonomy (NCBI): domain Eukaryota; kingdom Metazoa; phylum Arthropoda; class Insecta; order Diptera; family Drosophilidae; genus Drosophila; species Drosophila macrothrix. Next base: position 24,225,053 of record JAWNLX010000587.1, read on the forward strand.
CCAATCCTTCGCAAACTGCAAACAAAAAGAAAGAAAGGAAGAGAGAGAGAGAGAGAGAGAGAGAGAGAGATGAGATGATGAGTGGGAAAAGGAAGAGCAGCGTGTCGCAAGCAAAAAAGTTAGTTAGTGGGCGTGGCCTAATCGAATTTTAAGTAAGCTAGAAAAAGTAATCAGGCACAGCGCCGCAGGCAACAGCGCTCGGTCGACCGAGGCATCCCAGCACAGCTCAGAATCCCATCCCAGCCATTATCAACAATAGACGCAAATTTGTAACTGTAATATAAAAGGCCTGACTGTAGAAAAAAAAGAAGAAAGAAACGACCACAAATATGCGACTAGCTGTGCTAGTATGTATATACATATATATATATGTATATGTGTGGGTGTGGGTGTGTTTGTGTTTGTATAAATGACCGCAAAGCTGTATGGCGAATTGAAATTTCCACGCTGTCGACAGGAGATGAAACTGTGGACTAACTGGATGACTGCGACTGCGACTGCGACTGCCTGCTTAGCCTTTGTCAACTGTCGTTTTAGTTACGCAGCAGCGACAGCTGGACGAACGAACATCCTGCCTTGCCCCTTGCCCCTTGTCCCTTGTCCCTTGTCCGTTGTCCCTTGTCCGTTTCGTTTATGAATGAGCACGCAGACAAATGAATGAATGTGCTGATGCGAACTGAGATGGAGATGGGAGATGGAAGATGAAAGATGGAAGATGGAAGATGGAAGAGAGGAACATCGACTTCGACTTCCACTGTGACTCTGACTGTGACTGAGATGGCGAGCATCAAGCAGCAGCAGCAGCAGCAGAAGCAGCAGCAGCAGCACTTTGTCATCATTACACAATAAGGCGGCCAGATAAACGAGCATGCCAAAAGGAAAATCGCAAAGACAACATATTTTCCGCTCAATTGAATTTTTGGCCTTTGCGAAACAACTTGGGCGATAAGTAACAACAATAAGGCGGCAAATGAACGAATGGACGAATGGCTGAATGAATGAGTGAGTGAGTGAGGGAGTGAATGAATGGCACAGGCAATATCAATTAGAGATGGCAGCGTGATTTCATTGACCCAGCCTAAATAGAATCATTATAATTGTCGTTATCGTTATCGTTATCGTAATTGAAATTGTTATTGTAATTGTAATTGGAATTGTAACTGGAATTGGAATTGGAATATATGCTAGTGTGTTCAAATGAATCTGTGTATATATATTAATAAGAAAGGCTATTGAAAGCAAATGAAAAATATTGAATGTTAATAGTTATATATAAGTATAAATATATAATTGCTATCAATTTATTTGAATATAAATTGGTTTGTAATCGTCAGCTACCCAATTATAAAGTGAACAGCTGAACGGCATCTCCGATTTGCCGCTATATTTAATAGCTTTATCTAATCGATTTTTTACAGAGATAACCCTAACCAGAATGGTCGTAAATCGTGACTCGTGAGTCACGCGACCATCTTTCGTTGGCAATGAAAACCAAACGCAGCACACGATCAATGGAAACGCTGAGCAGGCAGAGTCCAGTTCAGTCGACATATTCCTGACCCGTTCCCTACCGTCTCATCCCTTCCCTTTGGCCTACCCCTGTCCGCACATTTATTTGTATGTCTTGTGGCCTACCTGGCATAGTTGTTGGCCTATATAAATTAAACGCAGGCAGCGGACAACTTTTATATGCAATTGCCCACAGAATTGGAGAACGCTTCACACCCAGACCAGACCAGGCCAGGACAGGCCAGGCCCGGCCACATAAATTACCCATCCAGGTCAGTTTTGAGCAGTTTTATGAGCTGCCGTCTCAGCAACCAATGCCAATGGCCTATTGCCCAAATGGACAGTGGCCAGAGAACAGTGGCACGTAGTCGCCAAATGCTGCGCTTGTCAATTATTGAAGCCCCTGTCGAAACAGATTCCACCACCAGCCAAAAGAATACGTGCTGGGCATACGCATCTGGCATTACGTATTCGACTGAGACAGAGACTGAGACGATTTCTTACGGCACACACACACACACACACACACAAGCACACACACACTTGTACACACGTACAACCACCCACACCCCCCGAATCCCCGAAAAAAGTCAAAGGAACAAAGTCTTTGGATGCTGCCAACTTTTATGGTGTTAATTTGGCGCTGATTGAGCGACGTTCGTGGGCTGCTGGCCTGTGCCGGGGATTAGATCCGGACTGGCGTGAAATTAGCCTCAGTGCATACAGTGGCAGGAGCAGCAGCAGCAGCAGCAGCAGCAGCAGTAGCAACAGCAGCAGCATCCCTTTGAATGCAGGGGACAACCCTTAAGGGTCAACTGATTGCATTTGTGACGCCAGATGGATCACGGAACAAAATTGAACAACGTTTTTCGTATGGGAAAAACGCCATCGATTCCCGAAATGAATTCAATGAATGAATTGAAGTCACCACTTTTAATTCCAAATGCCAAAAAGGGATTAAATACGTTCGCAGGCGATTTAAAAAATCGTCAATCAATGTTCGTTATCGCTTTAAAAGGGCGAGTTGAAACTGTGTAAGCTCAATTTAGATGATATATCAGTTTAAATTCGAAGCGAAAAATGTTGAATTTTAAATAAAGACCAATTTCGAATTAAAAGTGCAACAAATATATAAAAAAAATGCATCAGACTTGGATGAGGCAGTAATCTAGAATCTACAACACTAGTTCAAGTAGACAGGCCACATAAATTTAAGATTAGTTTTGACAGAGACTTATGTATCCAAAAGATGCATTTTTTAGGTAATCAATCTCAAGTCTTAACTAAGTCCGAGATAAAAAAGCGATTTAACATTTGTAATGCTGGCGCATTAAAAGCTAAAGCCTTTATTTATGACACTAGTCACTAGTTATGAATTAACTGGGAGGATAAAATTGACTACAGATTGGAACTTTGCATTAATCTCTGAAATTCATCGAGCATAGACTTGGGACAGTTTACCTTATCCAAGTGTAGAAGCCACGTTATTTCCAATGCTCTGAAAATGTTCTACAATGTTGTTTTTCTTACTGATAATATTGATGCCTTCCGAGTGGATGGATATTGCTTGGATTATATCTTTGAAATACCTCTAGCTTCTTTTTATGGTCATTTAATTGAATAAGTTTGTAGACTCAATCCTCAATCCCTTCAGCAATGCGCCTCAAACTATGTATTTTTTTTTTTTTTGGGAAACACTTCCAATTGAGGCTTGCCTTGCTTCATCCCCTACCCATACCAGCACTGCCTAATCTCTATTAGCAGCGCTATGACTGGCATGGACCACCCAGCTGACATTGTCAACTGACAGCGGCAGCAGCTACCTGAGAAGCCCCGACAACGACGACGACAACGCCTGCGACTGCGACAGCGACAGCGATGTCAGCGAGCAGATAAAGGCGGGCAGCCACATTAAAAATAAAAGAACGTTTTCCCGTTGCCCATCCCCTTCTCCTTTCCCTTCCCCATTCCCACTCTCTTTGCTTATGCTGTCTGTGCCCATTGTCATTGCCGTACTGGACACTTGGAGGTGTACCAAGTCGTTCCGAGCGAGTCGTTCGTTTGACCAAATCAATTCAAACATGATCCAAATAACAGATACATTAGCATCATAGCATTATTATGAGAACTCCTTTTAATTGAATAGCTCAACTGAAATAAACTGAACTAAATTGGACTGAACTGGACTCAAGTGATCTACAACTAACCGATGATGGAACTTGGATGAGCGTTCGTTCAGTAAAAAAAATGAACTACTGAACTGAACTAGAAAGTGGAACTCTACAACTTTTTCTTGGCTGCACAGCTCTAACCTTGAAGTTGAGCTCACAGCGAGTGCGAGAGAGAGGGGGAGGGAGAGGGAGAGGGAGAGAGTTACCTCTCTTGCTCAGTTGAGCGTTGTTGTTGTTGTTGTTGTATACAAGTGTCCATCAAGTGCGACTCATATCTTTAGTGGCCTGACCGGGGCTTACCTGCTGATAGCAGCTTTGGCGGCATCTGGTTAGTTGCTTGCTGCCGAATAGCGTTGTTGCTGCTGATGATGCTGCTGATGCTGCTGCTGCTGCATCTGTGTCCGCATTCGCATCCTTCGGTGACTGGGCCACAGCTAGGAGTAGAACTAGTGCAATTGACTGAAACATTCTTCTTCTTCTTATTGTTCGTCTTGTTATTCTTCTTCTTTTGCTTGCAGTTTGAAGTGCGCGTGGGCGTTCTGAGCGTGGGCGTGGCCGGGGAGTGTGGGCGTAGACGTTAACGTAAACGTACGCCTGGGGCGTGTTTCACAGATTGATTAATTGATTGATTTTGTTTGTTTATTTTTGTATCAAGTGCTGCTTTTGTTGTTGTTGTTGTTGTTGCTGTTGCTGTTTGGTTAGGTCCATAATTCGCGACGACTGTGACGACAGCGACGTCAACGCTGACGTCGGCTGCATTTAGTGAAGCAGCGCACTCAGCGCGTTTTATTGTGTGTATTGTATTTCTGTTGTTTGTTTTCCTGTTTTTGTTGTTTGTTATTTGTTGTTTGTTGTTCTTGTGTGTGTGTGTGTGTGTGATTTGGCGACTGCCTATTGAGGCAACAACAACGATAACAATAACTGGACTAAATCGAAAAGCTTTAGCTCGCACATGCTGGCTGAGCTTGATACACGCCGAAAGCGAAAGAGGCGAAAGAGCGAGAGGAAAACTGTCACAGGCGTTTAGCTTTTTTTCGTTTTGTTTGTTTATGATTTAGTTATTGGTTAGTTTGTTTGTTAGGCAAGGATAACAACAACAGCAACATGAAGAAGAAGAACGTGTGCCATGGAGCTGAGTCCAGTGGCTGCGCACCTTGATTGTGAGTTATATTTGTGGGATATCAGGTAAGTTGGCAGTGGGCACCATAACAAAAAGCACAAGCAAACAACACACGACAACAATAAATAAAACGTGCACACACACAACACAACACAAGAGGAGCAGCCAGCAGCAGAAGAGCGGCAGCGAAAAAACAACACACACAAAAAAAATAACAACACCAGCGGCTAGGCGACAATCGACTGCGACGGCAACGGCAACAACGACGACAACGAATGTAAAAATGGCAGAGGGCGAAGCCAAAACCAACCAACTTCGTCGAGGATAAATGCTGCACTAACGGAAAACGAAAACTGAACCAGAACCAGGCTGCGAGATAACACACAAGTACGCACACACACACACACAGACACAACTCGCGCGCGCAGCCACAGACACATGAACGGCACACAACAGTGTTCGGAAAGCAGAGTAAAGGGCTGCTACACTCGCAGCTGCTTTAGCTAGAAAATGGCTAGATTTTAGCTATCATCTTCAATTGGAAACTTTATATTTATATTTACAATTTTATAATTCCTTGGGAAGTGAAATATTTATGTTTTTATTATGTATGTATTTATTATGTAAGCTGTGCAAAATTTATTAATGTTACTTTTTCTTTATTGAAATCGATGGTTTGACATTATTAAATCGCTTATTGTTATTTGATTGAATTGCTCAGCTATCCAGTTGAATTAATACAGTTGTCTTAAACTTTATATAGACATTTATTTAAAAATTAAATCAACGCGTGTAACTTGGAAATATAACTTCAATGTCAAGTTGTAGCTTCATTGGCAATAATTGCTTAGTCTTTTTCAGCTAGTTTTGCTAGGGAGACAATGGCAAGATTTTACAGCACTGGCCGCACATACTCGAAAGGGACGTCAGTCAGTGGTTGTTGCTCGAACACGAGATCCAACACCGAACGCGAACATGTTCGAACCGAAATTTGAATTGCATTAGTGATGCCTGCGTGATCGTGACTTTAATGATATACAGAAGAAGCAATAGGCAAATACAATATTTAATAAAGTTGTATCATGTATAATAACTAAAAAATAAAAAGATATTCGTTTAAAATTATGTTAATAAATGATGGACTACACACTGAGATTGTCGTCCACTTGTATTGCCTTGCTCGTGCTCGAGCCGATTCGTGCTTTTTGAGTTGAGAGCCCGGCGCCAGATCTAAATTGCATGAACACGGCAAAAAGTCGGAGTTAAAGTTGGGCCAACGGAGTCACGGAGTCTGTGTGTGTCTGTGTTTGGTGGTTGGTTGGTTGCTCGCTTCGCCCAGTTGGGTTGACTTTGATGATGATATTGTTGGGGTGGTGGCACACCGGGTCTAAGGATTTAGCAATGGCTATGGATTTAGCATTGGCTATGGGCTATGGCAATGGCTTAGACTCCGGTGAAGCTGGTGGTGGTGATGGTGGTGGTGGTGGTGGTGGTGATGGTGATGGTGATGGCTCCGCTTCAATGTCCCGGCATCGCGCGTGCATGCAGATGAATCAAAGCAGCCGCTGATTATAGCAACAATATGGAAATGCCGCTACCTCACTCCACTGCCCTCTCCGTCCTGCCCTGGGGTTATATAAGGGCATTGTTTATTTATATGCCATGCACATGTGCTTGTATGTGAATGTGTGTGTCTGATTGTGTGTGTTTGGTTTTTATAACTTCCATTTGCCAAAGCATAGTAAATTCTTTCAAAGCGTGTACTACATTTATTATTTAAGCCACGCTGTTCTCACTCTCTCTTTCGCCCAGCATTGCTCCCCCCACCCCTGCACCCAGCACCATCCTCGCGCTGCCTTCCTTGTATGCACATTGTTCTAGCCACAGCTCATCGTTTGTATGTCTGTCTGTATGTCCCTCTGACTGCTGCTGTATTAGCTGCCCCTCTAACCCCCCCCCCCCCCCACCCCTTCGCAGCCCATCACAGCCCATCTCCCTGCAGCAGCAGCAGCAAAGGCAGCGACAACAAGAAGAGCCTGCTTTATTTGCATATTTTGACTTTTATGCGGCAAAAATATTACTTGCTGCGCTGCTGCCAGTAAACAAACAGCCCCTATACACCCTACTCCACCACCCTCCTGCTCTACCAACAGGTCACCCCTGCCAAAAACAAGGCAACGTTAATAAAAACGGCTGAGTATAAAAAAAAACCAAAAAAAACAAAAAAAAAAATGAAAACGGCAAAAATTAAGGCAAAAAACTTTTTTCCATTTGGCATGCTGCCCTCACACGCGCGACCCCCCGCCCTTCCCCTCCCTGCAGCAACTTCTTTGCACCACCATACGACAGCTATATTTGTATGTACATTTCTTATATAAGTCGTCTGCAAAGTTTAAAATTTGGGGCCTGGCTTATAGCTTCATTGCAACATGTTGCATGTCTGAATTGGCAAAGCCAAAGAAACAACAACACACATAGATCAGTTATCTAAGCATGCAAGGCACAAAAGTCTGACACACTCATAAATACTTGTAAAAAGGTTTACATATGGCTCACATAATTTGTTATCAAGTTTTATGCGCTAAAAAACCATATTTAACCACACAGCCCACAAAATATATACATCTATGTAAATATATATCCATATATACATATATGTTGATCTGGATCAGCGTCATCGGGCGAGTCGGAGTAGCCATAGCATACATGTGAGCAGCTCATCTTCATAGCCATCAGTCTAGCGAGCGTTCACAGCTTGAAAAACGACATGACCTTTGTCTGGCTTACTTTTAATTTATGTACTCGTTTTCGGTTGGATAGTTGCAAATACTTTTGAGTTATGTTTGTCAGGCACGGCTGCAACATTTTAAAAGCCCACCGTCAAATGATATATGCAAATACAAATACCGCATTTAATTCAAATTAGTAGTTTCAGAACGTTCATATATTCTAACATATGTTGCATTGCTGCCAAACTTATGCGCTCCTCTCTCCGGAGGACCCCCTCCCTCTATACGAAGATTATGGGAAGAAAAAAGACCAAAATATAAAAAAAGTACTTTGAAATTTATGCGCCCATTGTGAGCCATTTTGTAGTGCAGAACTTTTTAAAACAAAATTCCATTTTGCGGCTACCGCAATTGACTTTGTCGTTGCGGATGCCCCAACTGCGACCCAATCCCTCCAAACCCCAAACCCCCAACCCCAACCCTCATATGTTGTGGTCATAGAGGGATGCGGGCCAACTGTCCGACTTATTAAAAGCCGTTTTACACTAATACTAATTCATGGCAACCCGGTTGTCATTTGTTTTAGTTTGATTTACGCATTTTTGAAGCATGCGGCAAAGTTGGAATTGGAATTGGGACTGGGACTGGGACTGGGACTCTGAATGGGACTGGGAATGGGACCGACACCAGCTGCATCTGGGCAAATGGAGAGCTTCCGGCTAGTGGCATATTCCCCTGGGTGATAAGTTGAAATGACGCACAATGAGCATATCCGGTCCATGCAAGGGGTGGGCTGGGGCGCATAGGGATGCATGGGAATGAGCAATGAGCAACAATGAAAAAATTACAACAACAAAAATGAAAGGGGTTAGGGAAACAAAGAAGACCAAAGTCAAGCAGCTCTCTCTCTCTCTCTCTCTCTCTCTCTTGCTCCCTCTCTCTCACTCTATTTGCCCAAGATAATAGGCAAACTATCACCAAAGGGGCAGCTGGGAGAATACAGCGAATCCATTAAGAAATTTGAAATTCTTCAAAATTAGCACTCAAACCGAGTAAGATCGAAACGACAACAGAACTCAACAGAATAATTAATGGAATTTTTGAACTTTCGGTGCAAATGCTTAAATCTGCAAGAAAAAGCAAGTCAGAATGTTGAATTAGCTTGAGCTCAACTACGAGATACCCGCACCCAGCTGTTAAATATGATAATATTTCCCTTCAACAAGATATTTATATATCAGCTTTAAAATTGTGGCTTTTATTGCTATCGGATATCGATATGTATCGATACTAGCGAAACGGGATCAATTATCGATCCGATCATGAATATATTTTTTTGAGTCGCAGATGGCTGCTTCTGCTTCTGTTACATACTTTTGCACAAAACCATTACACTCTTTTTGCCCATTCAGGGTTCAGCGTATATACAAAAAATACGGCATTCATATCATTTCATTGATGGAACCGGCAATGGCGATGGCGATGGCTCCTTCTGACTTGCCACATGGGCCGCAAATAAATTTGTCGTCGTTTGCCGTTTGCAGTTAGCCCGAAATAGAGCAATTTGCATTATTCGCATTCGGCCAGATTTCGCTTAATGAATTGCGTACAACTTGCCAAGACATTTCTTCTTTTAGAATGCATCACAAAAATTAAATACAAAGAAATAAAAATTCAACTGTCATCACACCGAAGACTGCATTGTCTTTAATCCTTAAATTTGTAGAAAAAAATCGTCGCTATAAGTATTTATATACATAACTAATATTATCCAGTCTATAAAACGATGATTTTTCACGAAATTAAAGTACATTTCGAATATTCAAAGTACTGCGTACCGCTAGATCGATAGTCGATTTTATCATGTTAGGAACCCTTGTCACCAATTCTTATTATTATTTAATTTTTTTTTTTTTTTTTGATTTCTCTTCAGATAATTTTTGTTAGAAAATGTTCGGTTAATGTTGATATCAGTCACCCGATAGCCAGCGACTTTATTACGTGGAAACAACTCGATGAGGCTCATGAGGCACAGCAAGTAAAGTAGACTCTGAGTCTCTAGTGTATGAACAAGATACAATACATATGTATGTATGTATGTACATGTGTACATTGTATGTCTGCGTCTGCCACTTTGTCTAAAACACATTATGCGCCCATATCGTGCACATCTAAAGCTGATTCCGATTCCGATTTCGAATCCGTATCTGAAGGGGTGTCACTGTCTTCTTCCCTCTGTGTCTGCATTTGCATCGTAATCGGAATGTGCTCATCTTCATCTGCCGTGGCGCGAATGGACTCGCTGAATGGTTGGCTGGGTTTTTGGGATGCCCCATGTTCATTCGCAATGTTAATGCAAAATAGCATTTGCATTCATGCCGATGTCAGGATGCCGCCGTTATAGCTGTTGCTGCTGCTGCTGCTACTGCTGCTGCTGTTTCCCCACCCCTCCCTGTCGCATTACGCACTCACCACACCGCAGCTCCAACAGCTGTGCTGATTCGCAATTTTTCGTTGTCAAACCAAAAAAAAAAAAAAAACAAGAAAAATGGCCCATAACTCATGTCACCGTTGTGTTCATTAAATGTGAACTGACTCTGGCTGGTCACCCGTCTGGTTCTGGTGCTTCTGCTGCTGCTGCTCTGCCCTGCTCCTTGAACTGTTGCTGCTACTGCTACTGCTACTGCTGCTGATGTTGCACCAGTTCTACCAGTTTCACATTTGATTGTCTATGTGCACATATGGTCAGCTCATTGTGTAGTCGCTTATATTGCCATTATCATCATCATGTAGCGATTAATGCGTGTCTCTTCTATTCAGAAGTGAATGTATGTATGTGTGTATGTGTGCGTGCGTGCCACATCTATCACAGCACACGTTGCCGGCCCTTTTTCATTTTGGAAGGGTGGGTGCGAAATGGTTTTGGGACGTGCATCTCCTGCCACACTTTTTGCTATTTGTCCGCCGTGGTGGTTTTCATGCCAAAATGTATACATATATAGCACATAATTCTGAATGCTCGAAGGCATTAACGCGTTTTCACTGCCGGAAGGGGGACGGAGTAGGTTAAGCCTAAGCTCAAGCTCAAGTGCAGCAGCTTCATCAAAATGTCATAGAGCTATCATTATATAAATTAGAAACGTAGCCTGAAGCAGGTGCGGGCCAGACCAGAGGGAAAGTCAATTCACAACATGTGGCGGCATTTTTGTTCTCGATTAATGAATAACTGAATTAAAAATTTAAGCAGTGAGCATCCCACTCATCGTGATATTTCTACGTACACTGTACTTCAAGAAACTTAACTTTCCCACGCAATTAGGGAAACTATTTACGCAATATATTTTTAATCATAGAACATCTACAATCGACATAAAGTATAGTTACAAGCTTATAAAATTAACAGAAACAAGAGTTTCAGTCGCGTTTCAGTCGCGCGTAGCTGACTGCGAAATACTCGGATATAAATAAATCATAGCATCTGCTGGCGGGAGTGGCCAATATAAATGTTTGGAAGGGTTTTCTAGTTATCTTCCCTCCAAGCCTTAGCTCTTAAATTGTTGCAGATATAGGCTTTTAGACTTTATGCCTGGAGAGTGGGCGTGGTCCAACATTTTTTTTTCGAATTTCAGAATGGTGTTACTAGCAATATACCTTTCGCATTTGAGAGCGCAGGAGACCGTGGCATATGCCGATCTTTAAAAGACATCGCCAACAACCTACCAACCTAATTTGATGACTGAACCCTTACTCAAATTAATTGTAGGAGATATGTGGTATTATCGATTTGCGATTATTGTTGCGTTCATATAGACGGACCGATGGACAGACAGCATGACGGACATCGAACAAACCAATATGCTATGATACTTTCGGTGTCAGATTATATAAATCGTTTTAATATTATTATTATTTTCTACACTTTATTCAAATGATTTTTCTTATAAATGTATATTTACATTTTTTTGACTGTGAATATCCCGATATATAATTTCAAATTTTGTCGTGACCCGCCCGTACGATAACTTATAATCGAAAATGTGACTATGCGATAAATTATGGCACAACAATATCGATGCGTAATGACCCAACACTGTGTCAAATATACATGTGGTTAAACTTGGCGTGCGCTAATTGTCTGTCAATTCTGTTCCTGATTGTTAGTGCATGCAAATCAGTTTTTGGGGACAATTGAGAAAAATAGTGTGTTACTAATAGGTTTGGCTTTATGCATATTGTAAGTGAGCAACTGTATAACTATATAAGCACTGTAAGTAAAGAAATTAACATCACAACGCTCTTCCCAGAGCGTGCGGGACGAAATCGAATGTTTTTCTTGCGGCCACTGTGAATTTGTAAGTGCATTTCTTCGTGTGTGTGCGTGTTTGCGTGTGAGCATGTGTGTATGCGTACGTGCATATTTGTCTATTTCTTCTCGTGTGCAAATCAGTGCAAGTAATAGCATAGATACAACTGCAAAGTGTCTCCGAAAACGGTCTAAGAGGAGGGGGACACTCCACTCCCAAAGTGAAGGCCAGGTAATTTTTGTAGTCGGCGTTATTGCTTCGCCTTAGAGATGGGTGCATGTCGAATGTTATTCAACAAGGATACGCAACAAAAACATTGAATTTATACAATAAACATCAATTACTAACATCGCTTACATTATGCAAAAAGTTCTAAAATTCAAATATGCTAAAATCCATGCATACCAACATGTACATATGTATGCATGTATGCCTATTTTTTGATTATGTGTCAAACAGCTGTTGCCATTTAGATTATGTGCTCGAACGTAAATAAAGTGTGCTAAATATGCAGCTATAATCATCAGTAGCATCAACAGGATCTAGTAGATCTAGCAACCATTTTTTCTTTTGTTTGTTTGATTGTAGAGAGCTTTTTGCTGGTCGTAATTACTTGCGATAAGTCGATAACTAATCGGTTAGCGTATTCCATGTTGAGTATACATAGATTCGTGAGTGATATGTAGATCCTTGTTGAATCGTGTGTGTATCGTCTCGTGACACGCGCCTATCTCTGCTTCTTAGATATCGAGAAACCAATCGATGCCCTTTTGCAGATTCGGCCACATCTGGTATGAACTTTTTAACTGGCGAGCCCGTTCCGCCCGGCTTCGAGGATGAAATGTCACGCACGGCGGCCATGCTGAAGTTAATTGAGAGCCACAAAGGCGGCGCCCTCATCGGCACCGAATATGTTGTCGAGCTGCACGAGGACGGTCAAACGCATCCCGATTATTTTTGTGTGCTGTGCAACACGTGCAACGATTGCCGCTCCATATTTGTACACTGGACGTCATTGACGCATCGCACCAACTATCTGAAGACGCACTTTCAGAAGGCATTCGAACTGCTTCAGCAGCTGCGCCGCTCCACAGGCAATTCCAACGAACTTATGTTCAATGGCACCAACAAGTTGGTCCAACATATCGAGTCGCATTTCGGACGCAGCATGCAAATCTTGGCCGTTGCTGGCAATGATTTTCGTCGTAGTCGTGCGAAAATTTGTTCACAGGTACGCGATAAATTTCATTATGATGAATGCGCCGGACCTGATTTCGTGGACGAGGTGCGCCAAATGATTCTCGAGTCCAAGCCGACGGAAACTCTGAAAGTCACGCTTAACTTAAATAAAGGTAATGCCGAGCCAATTGCCCTGGATGCCATTTCCAGCGATGACGATGAGAATTTTGCCCCACTAACGGGACAGCAGCTGCAGCATCAGCAGTCTTCGGGCAAGAAGGCCAGAAAAAAGCAGGACGAACAGCAGCCGGCATATCGTGCCATTAATCGCTCACCGCCTGCAGCCAACGAGAAGAGCAACCAGGCAAGCGGTGGCAAGCCATCATTGGGGGTAGGGCTGGGCATCAAACAGCAGCTGCCAACGCCCAAGGAGCTGTCGTTGCAGGCTTCGCAAATTGCGCAAGAGCGATACCGCTGGGAAAAGTTTCGCTGCCTGTTGGAGCTACAATTGAAGCAGCTGCGCGATGAGACGGAAACATATGAAACGAATCCGGAGAAGCATCCCGATTATTCCGAGGAATGGAAACTGTTCTGGAATCGACGCTATAAGCAGCTGCAGGAGGAGAAGAAATGCGATCCAAATAGCTATGACTACAAGCCCGAGTGGATTAGCTATTGGAAAGGTCGACGCGTGGAGCTCTTCAACATCGCCGTCAACAAGATCAAAAAGGAGCTCAAGGAGAAATTCAAGCTGGGCGACGAGGACGAAGAGAACACCAAGGAACTCATGGAACGCTATAAAATACGCATCAACAGCCCCAAAATCACAAGCGGCGATCCACCTACATCCGACGGCGCCGCCTCCGTATCATCCTCGACGAATGCCGCTGTACGCCGCAAGCCCAACTATCGCGGACCCAATAATCGTAGCGGCAACGGAGCCACTACCGTCGGGCCAGATGCTGTGATCAACATCAGCGATGATGATCAGCAGGCACCGAGTGGACGCTCGGCTCGTTCCACACGCCGTCCACCGTATGGCCGCTCATTGTCACGCTCGTTGTCGTCGAAGCGTGCACGGCGACCGGTGTCGTCGCGCATGAGTCAGCGTTCGCGGTCTCGCTCCTCAGGGGCCTCCCGGCGCCGGCAGCGCTCGCGTTCCAGCTCGCGCTCGCCATATAACCGCGGGCGTGACAGGTCGCAACATTCGCGAGGCCACGACGATTACGGTGAGCGCGATCGGGAGAGGGATAGGGACAGAGAGAGGGAACGGGATAGGGATAGAGAGAGGGAGAGGGGGCGCGATAGAAACGAGGATTACTACAGGGAGCGTGGCGATAGTTATACGCGTTCCGCGCGCACCTACGAGCCCATGGAAACGTTCCGTGTGCTCGATTCGCGCTCGTATCCGGAATACAGTCAGCCCGGCGGCGATCAACGTTCCTCATCGCCAACGAGCACCAGTGTGACGGGTGCGGCCAACAAGGATGCGGAACCCACTGAAGAGGCGACCGAGGGTCCACTGACGGTGGTTAGTGTGCTGCGCATGCTATCCGCATTGGAGGATCAGTTGGGCAGCCTCGGCCCCAAGGCGCTCAATTTGCTCAGCAAGGCACTGGCCATGGAGAAGCTCAAGCCGAATTCCGCCGATGATCTGCTATTGAATGAGGACAATTGTGTGTTCCTGGAGACCACCAAGGAGAAGCTAAAGGGCATTCTCTTTGCGGAAGTGCTCGAAGATCCACAAAAAGTGCGCGTTGTGAAAAAGTTAATCAGCAATATTGCGACCATCATCCACCTGAGCACAAGAACACGTAAGTGCAACACAATAAAAACTCAAAAGCTTTGCAACTTTTCAGATCCTAGACCAACTCCATTGCATATATATATAGATATAGATAAAAATATATATATATGCCGGGGTAAGTATTTGTCTGTATATGTTGGTTGGAATCGGGCACTCCGACAGCTGTGCATATTTTGGTAGTTTATTTGTGATGGCAGGATCCAAAGGATAAAGAAAACTAATGGCATCCCGTATTCGTAATCCTTGTCCTACTTGGGACCAATTGCCAACCTTGGTCCTGTCACAAATATTCTTAGCCATAAGGGTATGCGATCTGTTTGATCTGTTCGATACTTCCTTCCTTCCTTCATTGTGTGTGTGCGTTTGAGTTCAACATACGGTTCAGAGCTCGTACTTATTATCCCGCTTCGTGCTTTCGCGTGTTATCTATCCTGGTGCTTATCTTGCCCTATAAACCACCCAATCTTTTCGCAATCCGTGTACTTTGGATTCTTTACGATGCTTATCCAACATCAGTTGTTTTTTCAGCCTATCCGTAAATAAAAACTGCTCCTTAAAATGCCGATCTACATTTTAACTCATATATTTATTAGGATAAGACTCTGGCATAAGGGCTGAATTTTGGATAATGTTGGAAGTCGACGTTCGACTGTTAAGAACACTTTTTATCATATCGTTAAATGCCAATTTTAAATGAGAAAATGTTGTCAAAAGCGTTTGAGCAAATACAATTATATATATTTCGCTTGTTAACCTTCTTGTAACTTCTTTTAATGTGAAGTTGATATTTAAATTTATGACCAACCGGGGAGTACTATTATTTATGATCCAGTTACTCTTGCGAAACTCGTCCTTGCAAGTACCGCTTAAAGTATTCTTAAATATATACCATTTTTTATAGATATAAATAAAATGTTTTCAACTACAACTCTCCGTTCTCTGATCTACCAAAAAAGAGTTCTCAAGTTGTCGGTTCGGTATTTTTTTATCCGGTTTTTTTTTGTTGTAGTAATTGCCTCATTTTTTTTATTACTTTTAACTGTGGGTTCAGCGTCCCCAGATGTTAGTTTTGTGCAAAAAGTGCCGAAAATAATGGATATACCACAAAAACAACAATAAAAAGAGAGGAAAAAATCAAACTAAAAAATATATACAAATAGACGCATGCGTGTCGTCCTGGTTAAGTGACCACTATCCAACAGCTGGAAGCGCCGGTTTCTTCACTGTTTTGAATTGTATGTAATCCTTGTCGTATGTAATTGCTTTAATTTTAGATTGAGAACAACAATCAATTGTAATAATAAATTAATTAATGTCGTTTATTGTGTTGCTCCTTCCATCCATCTTCCTCCCTCTAACATACACACACACACCCAGATGATAATAAGTCGACACAGAATGAGCAGAATCTCGTCGAATTCGACCGGCAGCTCGTATCCTCCAAATTGGCAAGCGCACTGATCGTGAACGGCGTGGATGACTTAAATACGGAGGATATGAACCGGTTGCTGCAATTCTTCATGCTGCTGGTTATGACGAATCATACGCGACGCCAGACCGATCGTAGCAGCGGCCTTAACTTTGCCGAGGTCCCGATTCTCCTGGGACTTGAGAGCAGGGCGACAAATGATGAGGACGCGACTGGTGCTGATCATGATCTGGACAGTGACCTCGCTGAACTGATCGAGGAGTTGGAGCATCAGCTCGACGCCATGGATTCGGACACCAGTGTGGCGTCCAAGGCCAGCAGCATCAGCGATGCCAGCACTCATGGCATTGAATCCCTAACAGATTCCGATTTGCAGACGCTGCTGCAGAACTTTAAGTTTCTCTCCAACGAGGAGCAGGTGCATCTCATCGGCCATCTGCGCAAACTGGAGAAACTAAACCCGCCGCGTGTCGAACGTTTGCGCAAATATGTTAACATTGCTGAGCTCAGCAGCGACGGTGAATCGTGCAGCGATTATCTATCGCGTGTCGTTGCCATCGGCCGCCCGCCCAGCAACAGTCACGAGCGTACAGACCGTGGTGCCTCCAACTCACGTCTGGCCAGCGCATCGTCGGCCACCACGTCGTCGTCGGCCTGCACGTCGTCGTCGGCCTGCACGTCGTCGTCAGCGGTGACCGTGGTGGCAATGCGTCGCACCGAACGCGAACAGTCACCGCCAGCGAAGCTGCAACGACGTCCCGCTATGCGCAACTTGCCGAACTTTATGCTAGACGATGATGACGATGATGATTACAATTTCGATGATCTGGTGCTGAAGGCCAACGATTCAAATGGCAAGAAATCCATAATGATGGGCAGCAATCTGCCCATTCAGACGGCATCTGCGTCACCCAATTCGCTGACCTTTAAGCCGGCGTCGCCAAAGATCTCGCTCAAGGACACAGAGAATATAATTGCCAATCTAATGGGTACGCTGACCAGCAACAGCAAGCAGGCAACAAGCGCAGCCAAAACACAACAGCAGCAGCAACAACAGCAACAACAACACCAACAGCAGCAAAAGCAACAGCTACGCAATGTACCCAGCTTAATGCAAAATCGCGCGCAACAACAACAACATCATCAGCAGCAGCAGCAACAACAGCAGCAACAACAGC
The DNA here is from genome assembly GCA_035042055.1 of Drosophila macrothrix. Taxonomy (NCBI): domain Eukaryota; kingdom Metazoa; phylum Arthropoda; class Insecta; order Diptera; family Drosophilidae; genus Drosophila; species Drosophila macrothrix. The sequence goes on from JAWNLX010000587.1 coordinate 24,242,479, forward strand.
AGCAACAACAGCAGCAGCAGCAGCAACCACAGCCATCATTTGGACCCAATAATGGTGGTAGCAATTATTATAACTATGGTACCGATCAAATGTCGAGCGGTCCGCCTGGCTATCCCGGCGTTCCGCAACAGCAGACGCAGCAACCACAGCCACAACAACAGCAGCAGCCGCAGCCTCCCTACAACATGGGCAACTTTAATGCCTATGGTCCACCCATGGGTCGCACTGGTGGCTACGGTGGTCAAATGAATCCCTGGGCCAATGGACCGCCTCAATCATATAATAATAATCAGCAGAACTATATGCCGTCGCAGCAGCAGCAGCAACATCCGCCGCATTACAACAACCTATATCAATGAAAATAAAAATGTATCTATAATGTATGAAATAAACTGAAAGATCCCTATTCCTAAGTCCTTGAGCTGCAGACAGGCAAAAGTGACATGTTCCATAGATTTGATGTTAAAGTCGATACTTTAAAGCATTTCCTTTTTTACATTTCTAACAAGAGCAGCGGCTGTAAATAGACGGAAATAAAGGTTCAGCCACAATTATGTCATTACGTAAAAGAAAACAAAAATTCAAGTATATTCAAATTGATATTTTCTGTAGGCAAACTGTATAATGTTTTGCAACGGTTCTAACGGAGTACAGCAGCTCACATCTGAATTTAATAGATCTGTATGATATATATAGCTATATAAGCTAATAATTTGTTGTTACAATTATAAGGATATCATTATCAGGACTCAGGTTGAGAATTGGTATTGCTATAGCTTTTTGGGGACAACAAAATAGTTTTCTACACACAAACAAATCAATTTGACCAATTTTTCCTCGGTTATCAATTTAGCGCATCTTGGTAATCAAGAATATATACATATGTCTCTATATATGGGGTCGGATATGTGCCCAAAGGTATACAATTTGCTGTCGCATAATTGGAAATCAAGTCTCTAATTTCCGGAAAGTCTAAGTGGCTATAACTTGAATATTTCTAATTTATTATTTTAACAAATCATTTATAGCTAACAATCAGACTAGCATGCTGTGCCATGCCAACAATGCTTATGTCGATGTAGTATTTATATTCTAACGAAATTCTAAATATTGGCATTGACCAGAGTCAATTGTGGCTGTGGGGCAGTTGCAGAAAATCAACTGATTGCCCCTTAAAGATTTTTCCCAATTCCAGTTGGAGCAGCTGATGCAAAGATTCACCACTGTGCTTATAGATCCATTCGCCGGCATCTGTGCCTCCGGCAACATAATCGAACCGTTTTGGGCCGCTTGTGGGGGAGCTAAGCCAAATCTGTTTGTTGGGCGTCTGTCGATTGATCACATAGATGCCGTTCGCTGGTCCCAGATTCACAGTCAGCACACCATCCTGCAAAGCAAAGCACACCGTTTGTTAGCATGATGTAACGCAAATGTAAAATTGCAGGCGTCTCATTTACTTACACCGTAGGCCACATCACTGCCGGCAAGATCTGTGGCATTTTCAGTCAGCTCTTCAATGTAATCGTAGAGTGCATCCAACGTTTGGGTGCAGACGCGGTCATAGGTGACGCTATCTAGCGAGGATTCCGGCTCTGTTATGCTGCTACAGAATCTGCTTATTGGTTTTATCAATATCGGACTGGTGTTGCTGGCAGTAGTTGCTTTGTTTAGATAAGTCCTAATTGCAACGACACTTCTGTGACGATTTCTGTATACAACTTTTTCAGCAATTCGCAAATAAATACGCGCTCGATTCATCTTTCAAGCCAAATTGTTAGTTATTTATATATGACTGCGAGCAACTAGAGTTGCCAACTAGCTTCATTTCAGATTTCAGCTGACTGTTGGGCGTGAGTTGCCAGCTTGACAAATAAATGATAAAACACCATGTTAACACAGAAGTTCACCAAAATATATTTATTTATTTTTATCAAATAGCAAGTTTTCAATTATATTAACTATAATAAATTACAGTCAAAAAACAATATTTAGAGATTTCTATTATAAATACATTTTTTTTGGCGCGTTTATGCCACATTTAGTGTTGCAAAGCGTATTGAGTATCGGTTCAAGGAAATCTATCGAGCGATTGTTGTGACGCTTTGTGTGTCATCGCCAATTTTCACTATAGAGCAAAACCTATCAATGGCGTCCGCGTGAATTTAATACATATACATTCTTTTGTTTTTACTTGAAATATATATATAATCAATTTGTGTTTGTACGAAAAAGGGTGAAGAATAAAAATCTACATTTATGTTACTGAACATGGCGTTGCCCAGCAACTACAAGCAAATTGCGCCAACTGGGCCGGCGACTCCTCTACCAAACGTTGGCGGAGGTGGAGGTGGTGGCGGTGGCAGTGGCAGCAGCCGATCGCGTTCCTCAGGCGGCGGAGCTGCTGGCGATCGTAATAAGGATCAAACGCCAATATTTACGCACAGCAACTATGGCAATCCAGCGTTCACCCCGCAGAAAGTGACCAAATCATCGAGCAATAAAACGCAAAGCGAGTCCCGTTTGCCAAAGCCACCGAAGCCGCCAGAGAAACCGATTTTGCCATATATGCGGTATTCAAAGCGTGTGTGGGACAGTGTCAAGGCACAGCATCCGGAGCTAAAACTTTGGGAGCTGGGCAAAAAGATTGGCGCCATGTGGAAGCAGCTGGGCGATGACGAGAAAACCGAATATATTGATGAGTACGAGGTGGAGAAACTGGAGTACGAGAAGGCATTGAAGGCGTACCATCAGACGCCCGCCTATCAGGCCTACATCTCGGCCAAATCAAAGGTCAAACCCGAAATAACCGATGTCCATGAAACGCCATCGCGTGGCGGTGGCAGCAAGAGTCAACACGAACGTCGCATCGACATCCAGCCGGCCGAGGATGAGGATGATCTGGACGAGGGGTATACGGCCAAGCATATGGCGTATGCACGCTACTTACGAAATCATCGTCTCATCAACGAGATCTTCTCGGAGGCGGTAGTGCCCGATGTCCGATCCGTGGTCACCACACAGCGGATGCAGGTGCTCAAGCGTCAGGTTAGCTCGCTAACCATGCACCAAACGAAACTAGAGGCTGAGCTGCAGCAGATGGAGGAGAAATTCGAGGCGAAAAAGCAGCGTATGCTTGAGTCCAGCGATGCATTCCAGGAAGAGCTTAAGCGCCACTGCAAACCTGCTGTGGATGAGGACACATTTCAAAAAATGGTGCATCGCATGTATGAGGACATTAAACGCGATCGCCAACGCATCGAGGATGCACCCAATCGCTCCAAGGAGGAGACGCCACAGCCGCCGCCACAACCGACGCAACAGCAGCCGGCGGCTCCCGAGGCGAGTGCTGCACCCAAACCGGAGGCGGCCAAGCAACCAGTTGTCGTCGCTGCACCGCCACCGGCGCCGCCGGTACAGCCGCAACCACAAGCGCCGCCATTAGCAGCGCCAGTGCATGAGCTGGCAAGCAAAACTGATCCGGAGCCCATGGATATTGAGCCATCGGCGAAGCTATCTGTACCGCCACCACCGCCGCCCTCAACAAAGCTCCACGACAAATTAGAGCTAATTGAGCCAATGAAAGATCCGCTGAAATCCACGGCGGCACCAATGATCGCTTTGTCTGGCAAGCAACCAAGCACGGCCACGACAACAACTCCAACGGCAACGCCAGCGCTCTCGCTAGCCAACGAGCCGCCAGCAACAACGCCAACTCCGCCGCCAACACAGCAGCAACCACCAGCAACGGCAGCAGGAGCAGCGTCAGCGGCGCCACAAATGCACCCATCACATCCACATGTAGTTGCAGGAGGAGGAGGAGGAGCGCAGACAGCGGCGCCGCCACCACCACCACCATCACCCGGCCAGTCGCATCCATCGCATCCATCGATGCCACCGCATCAGCAGCACCAGCAACAGCAACAACCACCACCTGGTGGCATACCCGGCTTGCCGCCACCGTTGCCGCACATAGGCTATGCGAACTATGGTGGGCCTCCCGGTGCTGGACCTGGTCCTGGTCAGCACTCACACTCGCACTCACACTCGCACACGCACACACACTACTATCAGCCGCAATATGGGCATGGGCCGCACTCGCGACCCCATTCGCAGCCCTATTATCCCCACCTGCCGCCCTATCAAGCCTATACGCCGCTGCACTTCGCCAGCGCCCGGGAGCAGCAGCATGCTGGTGTCACTGCTCCAACAGTTGTGCCTCCACAACAACAACAGCAGCAGCAACAAGCACCACCACAACAGCAGCAGCAGCCACCGCCGGGACACTTACACGAAACAGCTGCAGCAGCCGCGGCGGCAGCAGCAGGAGCCGCATCATCAGCAGTAAATGTGGGGGGTGCTCTTTATGGCTCGCAACAACAACAGCCGCAGCCAACTCAAGCACCGCAGCAGCCACATGTGTTGCCACAGCAGCAGCAGCCATCACCAGCACCACAGCCAGCACCAGCACCACAGCCAGCACCAGCAGCAGCGCCACCAGCAGCAGCAGCAGTGGCTGCACCGTCAGGGGCAGCGGCGGCATCGCCATCGCCTGGCAGCACACCCGTTGCCCAGCCGCCGCCGCCACCGTCGCCAGCAGCGACAGCGAGCGATGCAGTACCAACAGGAGCAGCAGCAGCTAAACTCGAATCTGACAAAAAGGAAACGGACTAAGGGCAGACGACAGGCAGGTCGGGAAAGGCACGCCTCACACTGAAAACTGACAATGAACTCTCACTTCGATGTAAAATAGCTCCTACTACTGCACAGCGAAATGTCATAGAAAACACAAAAAAAAAAACAAAATACAAAAAACCACTAACATCATTTAGCATAGATTTATGCAGAAAGAAATAGTACTATAAATTATATATAAATTGTCTTTTTTTTCCTTGTCATTTTAAAAAATCAATTTAATGATTTTTGCGATTATGATAAATACTATACCATATACATTAAGTCGGCTTGAAAATAGATATTTTAAACAAATTGCATGCAAAAAAAAAAATATATATATATATATACACATAATAATGTCTTTATTTATCGGATCTTTTCGTATATGCAGATTAGCAGTTGGCGCCAACAAATTTGAATAGCTCAACTGATGGGCTTTCAATATGGCGCCTATAAAAAGTAATAAGCTCTCGATAAGCGGAAAGTGGGTCAATCGATGTATTATTATCGATATATTGTTGTATGCCGACAGTTGTTTTGATTGCATTTCGCGACGTTTCACTGGTCGAGCAAAGTACATTTAATGCAATATCTGAGAAACGCAAGGTCGCTGCCCTGTTGTTGCCAATTTACTAGTACTTTATTTTTTTCTGCCGTAGCAACAGCCCCAGCGACTTGTGCGCTATCATCATTATTCGGTGCTGGCTGCGCATTTATTCATTCGCAGCAAAACAACAAAATGAGCGACAAGGCCTGTAATCCAGACTACCCCGCTGGGACCAACTCGGTGGCGTTTGTAACCGTACCGGACCAGGGGTCGGCCAAGAAACTGGCGCTTGGCCTTATTGAGCGCAAATTGGCTGCATGTGTGAATATTCTCGGAAAAATCGAGTCCATCTACATGTGGGAGGGCAAAATCAATGAAGACCAAGAATACCTAATGATGATCAAGACGCGAACCACTCGCATCGCCGAGCTGAGCAAATTTGTGAGCGAGAATCATCCATATAGCGTCCCCGAGGTAATTTCCCTACCAATAGAAGCAGGTAATCTGCCATATTTGAAGTGGATAATGCAAACGGTGCCGGAGAAGGTGGAGAACAAAGACTAAAGTTGTTAAACAAAATCAATTCAAAATAAACGATTCAACTCATTAAATCCAGCTTTGATGTTTTACTTTCGCCGCCATTTGGAGTCGCGTTGCCAGACTGCATGCAGCACTTGTTAACGCTTGTAATAGTGTATGAAAATACCCACATAATTTTAGCTCAGCTGTGCTGTGAATTAGGCATGGAATGCAGTCGATAGTCTTTTGGTAGGTGGGAAATCGTATACCTTAATCTCAGGTTAACATTAATAGCACATAATAAGAACTATTAATAAAATTTTAACTAGTCTTAATTAGCTGGTTAATAGTTGTTCAACGTGTAATAATTGCTGTCAACATCTTTGCAATTGTTGTCGCAACCGATAGCTATCGGTGTGCTCAGTTTTATATCGATAGTTTGCCACCTCTAATGTGAAACGCGCATGAATTGTATTTGCGTAAAAGAAAACCCAACAATCGCATAATATTGGCATGTCTGAGGATGATGAGGCAGGCGTGCATCGCTTGGAGGGCACCACGGGCGAGGAGCTGCGCGGCGGCCTGGTGCTCAAAAAGCCAAAGGATGGCTGCACCAGCGGCAGCTTTAAAGTACCGCAAGGCTCCCTGCTGGGTCTCGACAAATTGGCCGCGAAGCGACGTGCCGAGAAGGCGCGAGCCGAACGCCTGATCTCATTTCAGGATAGCGAATATGACGACGGCGGTGGCACACCCTCCAGCACAATGCCCACAACGCCCAACGCCAGCGAGTTCGCCTTCAAAAAGCCGGACACGAAAAGCTTCGAGAAGCTGAGCCGTCAGCTGCGCGAGCACAAGGATGAGACACCCTCGCACACGGGCGGCGTCTCAGAGAAGGCGCGCGAACGCCTGCGCGAGCACATTCAACGAGACCGGGATCGCCACAAGGGCGCCGTTCGCAAATCGTCGCGCGATGACTCAGAGATGAGGCGAGACCGCGAGAGAGAGCGCGATAGGGAGCGTGAACGGGACAGACAGCGTCGCGGCGATGAGCGACGCAAGCGGGCACGCGACCAGGACCAGGAGCGTTACGGCGGACGAGACGTTAGACGTCGTGACCGGGATCGGGATCGAGACCGAGATCGTTCCATGTCCGAGCGCAGCTTGCATACACCCAGGGAGCCGGGTACACCTGGTGGTGGCGCTGGCATCGGCAGCGTGTCCAATAGTTCCTGGGATGATGACGATGCCGAAGGCAGCAGCAATCGCAAGTCCGATTGGGATTTTCCAACGCCACGCGGCGCTGGTTCCGGCTCTGGCTCTGGCGATTGGTCGGAACGAGGTGGCAGCAGTCGCAGTCGTAGCAGCCGGAGTCACAATGCAGCGGATGATACGACGCGTGCGACGCCCGCTCATCGCTACAATCAATGGATGCACGATCGGAAGCGGAGCGGTGCCACGCCCTGGACAGGTGACGCCGAGTCCCGTGATCTGTGGGAGGAGGAGCAGCGTCGTCTCGATCGCGAGTGGTACAACATTGACGAGGGGTACGACGACGAGAACAATCCGTTCGGTGGCACCACCAATGACGAATACTTTAGCCGCCGCGAAGAGCAGCTGGAGCAGAAGCGCAAGAAGCGCATCAGTGCCCAACAGCGCCAGAATAATCGGGACAATGAGCTATGGGAGCGGAATCGTATGCTCACCTCGGGAGTCGTCACATCGATCAATGTGAGCGATGATTTCGATGAGGAGGCGGTGGAACGTGTCCATCTGTTGGTGCATCATATTGTGCCGCCGTTTTTGGATGGTCGCATTGTGTTCACAAAGCAGCCGGAGCCGGTGGTGCCCGTCAAGGATCCCACCTCCGATATGGCGCTGCTGGCGCGCAAAGGCAGCGCCCTGGTGCGCAACTATCGCGAGCAGAAGGAGCGTCGCAAGGCGCAGAAGAAACATTGGGAGCTGGGCGGCACCAAGCTAGGCAACATTATGGGTGTACAGCGGCCGCAGGACGAGGACGATGCCAAATATGATAAAGACAATGACACCGCCGACTACCGCAAGGATCAAAAGTTCGCCGATCATATGCGCGACATGCAGGACACCAAAAACGGTGGCGGCAAAAGCGAATTTTCGCGCAAGAAAACGATTGGGGAACAGCGTCGCTTTCTGCCCGTGTTCGCCTCACGCCAGGAGCTGCTCAACGTCATCCGGGAGAACTCGGTGGTGATCATTGTCGGCGAAACGGGCAGTGGCAAGACCACACAGCTCACCCAATACCTGCACGAGGACGGCTACAGTCAGCGTGGCATGATCGGATGCACTCAGCCGCGTCGTGTCGCCGCCATGTCCGTTGCGAAGCGTGTCTCCGATGAAATGGACACACAATTGGGTGCGTACTGTCTACAGTACAGTCAATCAATATGTATATATATGCATATATGCATATGCATATATATATATATATACATAATCTGTCGGATGTAATTATCTATCGAAGTTTTTGTCCCTGATAATGATCCTTCCCCATCTAATATTCCCATTGCCGACTGCTCTGGATTCTTCTGGCATCTGATAAGCTTGAGTCTTTTCTTTTGATAGTTATCATTAAATATATATTAGTTTCATATGTATAAACAAATTTAGCATTTCGAAAATTTGCGAAGGTTTCAATTTCAATTCAACTAATTGAATAATTCAACTCGTATTTTGCAGGCGAGGATGTTGGCTATGCGATCCGTTTCGAGGATTGCACCTCGGAGAGCACCGTCATCAAGTATATGACCGATGGTATTCTATTGCGTGAGAGCCTGCGCGATCCGGACTTGGACAGCTATGCGGCCATCATTATGGACGAGGCGCACGAGCGTTCCCTATCAACGGATGTACTCTTCGGATTGCTGCGCGAGGTGAGTTTCACCTGTGCTCTGACATCTGCGCAACTCTGGTGTGTTGTCTGTTGAGTGTGGTGTATTTGCTGTTGAGTGTGGTGTATTTGCTGCTGAGTGTGGAGTTGAAAAGTTATCTTGGGAAAATCTTAATTATCTAAAATATTCTTATCTGAATCTGTTTACCAAGATATTTCGACAGGACTTATTACTTACAAGGTTTATAATGATTATCAAAGTCCAACGGATCACATAATGGTATGCAATAACCGACGTTGGTACTATGGCTATAACCTTAAAGATTATCTTCTTTTTTTTTTTTTTTTGGTATTGGAATTTGTGTCGCTTGGAAGTTATATTTACTAATTTAGTATTATTTGTATTATTTGTTTGTTACCGATTCAATGCAAAATAGATTTGCATTTTTCATTTGAGAATATTGCTAAATTATCTGCCAACTGCTGTGAAAATAGAGAGCAATTTGAACTAAAGAAGGACAAGTTTTGTGATTGATGAAATAAAACTAGTTGTTTTTGTATGTTGATAAACATTTAATAATATCCAAATATAAAGCATTTTACAAACGTTTCATATTCAAAATTCATATTGCCAAACTGATGTATGTATATCGGTATATTATATATAAATATTTTATAAATCGCTTAAGGGACTAAAACAAAAAGTACACATTTTTGTATGCAATCGTATGCTTATATCTATGGTTATATTTCACTTACAAACTAACTGCATGATTGTAGCTACAATTACGTAACGTCACGTTACGTCACGTTACGTCGCGTTATGTCACGTAATGCATGAATGTATGTATATTTTGATGAATTTGGGTGTGTGTGTGATGAATTTTAAGATTTTTTGTTTATTTGCTGTGATTTCATTGCAACGCACAAAAGTATGCTACAAAATTTGTTGAGCAACACTGCGCGTCTTCATTTTTTTTTTTTTTTTTTAAAAATGTTTTTTATGAAAGTTTGTTCAGTATGTATTTGTTTTTGAAAGATTAATGTGTTGCGACTGCGCTTACATCGAAAAGAAAACAAAAAGGAGAAAATAGAGTGCCTGGATATTATTTATTCCTATTGCAACATAATAATCTAATATAGTAGGCGTATATCAATAGTTATCATAATACATAATATTAATGACAATGATAATCATAATCATCTTAATTATAATAATAATAATAACCAAAAAAAAAAAAAAAAACAACAAATTGTTCATAAGTCTTTTCAAATTTCACAGTGTGTCTCTCTCTCTGTCAAAATATACAAATAGAAATACAATTCGTATTGTTTTAAACACATCTTTGTGTTGCATATGTAAGTGTATGTTGTAGCTCAAGTTGCAACAGCAAAAATGTACAAAAGTCAGGTGTCTTTGTGTGCGTGTGTGTGTGTGTGTGTGTGTGTGTGTGTGTGTGTCCTAGTGTCTGTTGTGTGTGTGAGTGAAATGCACGCTGTTTTGGGCCACCTTTGTTGTTGTTTGTATATTATTTATCATTTATTCTAATACTGCTAATGAAATAAAAGAAACAATTTTAGAGCCTGCTCTCTCTCTCTCTCTCTCTCTCTCTATATATATTTATACATATATATATATATAGATATATATATATATGTATATCTTTGTGTTTTCAATAATGAAGATACATTTGTTAATAAACATATGTATTTGCATTTGTTGTTGTTTGTCGCCGCTGTTGTTAAACATGAATTATCTTATCACAATTTGCTTTGGATTTTGTTTGTTATTCTGTCTTTCAGCAGAACAATTTAAAGCAGTATGTACGCATGTGTATGTGGCTGTGTGTGTGTGCACACATACATGTGGAGAGTGTATTTGTGTGTGTGTGTGTGTGTGTGTGTATTTCGTGTTAGTTACTTTGAGTGAGAATAGTTTTTTTGCCTATTATTGTGCACCAGCAACATGCCCGCATTCATGCCAACGCTGCCCCATTTCACGCACTCCGACATCTGCAAGATATAGGGATTACAAGTAGTAAGATTTGCATTTTTGTTGTTCTTGTTGTTGTTTGTCTGATTTGTTTTTGTTGTTGTTGCATACATTTGCTGCTATCCAAAATGCCATTAATGAAATGATTCGTTATTCGATATATAGTTTCAGTTTCACATTCAGATCAGTCGACAGTCAGACAATTACATAATGCTGCTTGCGTATATATAAATATATATATATATATATGTACAAATATATAAATATATATATATATATATATATATATATATATATACGTATATAATTTATTATGTATGCAGATGAATCTGATTAACATAGTTCAGCCAGCTCTCAGTCGAATGCTTTCACACACACATACATAATATGTACATATGAATATTTAATGATATTTAACATGATTTGTTGCTGATTTTGTTGTTGTTGTTGTTGTTGTTACAATTGATTTTCTTTAGTGTCAGTTGGCCAAAAACGATTGTGCGTGTGTATGTGAGTATATGTAAAGTTTTTGCTGCTGCAACTGCTGCAACTATGCGTGTGTGTGTGTGTGTGTGTGTGTATGTTGAGGTTGAGGATTAATTTTGTGTGTGGCGGGCATTTGGAATATACATAAAGTTGTGTGTGTCGTATCTATATACAATTAAAGAGTATATAGATAGGTGCAAACTTATCAGTTGATCAAATGCAGCAGCACGTGATTAGCACTCGTGGTTACCTGTCGCTTGCGCACATCCTGCTGGCGACTGCCATAGCGGCACCAGTACACAAAATGCTTATTGTTGTTCCACAGACTCTGCCTGGCCTTCCGCGCCAGCGACACCTGTCCAAGATAAGATAACAAATGTTCGTTAGAAATGTGATGGATGATGTTATGTGTACATACATATGTATGTATATATATATATATATATATATATATATATATGTACATAATATCTACCTGATTGCGTATGTCCTTTTCAATATGCGGCGTTTTCTCCTTGTCTGCGAAATTATTGATGCGTAACTCCCAGCCATGGCTCCAAATGTCGGCCAATGACATTTTGATCAGTTTGTATGTGCCATTTTCGCGTATTTTCACAGAAAATATTTCAATGGTTTCCGGTTTTGGTTTGTTGTCTGTCGAAACATTGCAAAATAAAAAAAGAGCAGTTGCGATTAATGTAATTTCAAATGAAACAGGTGCTTTCAGCATTATTGGCCCCTCCCCCTTCCATTGATTCGTTGCAGCGCAATTTATGCATGCATTATTCAACACTAGCTTCGCACTTTAATCGATTGCTTTTAACGATTTCGAAACAAATAATGGATAGATGCACATTTCCTATGCAAATTGTTGAAATCCTCATGCAATTTGCATTATTTTCTATACATATGTTTGCTAATTCTATTTCAAAAATGAATGTAAGCCAATTCAAGGGGACGATAGCTGTACGTTTATAATAGGCATACTATTATATGGTATTTAATACCAAAATCCGAGAATACTGTTGTCGAGCAAATGAATCGTTTGATTCCTTTCAACTGCTGTTAATTCGATAGAATGCAAATAAAAATAAAATGTACGAAATTTCTTTAGCTCCTTATTATTATATATATCAATTGTATTATATACATTATAATTTGCATCTATAATTTAGTGTGTCTGGCATTAGTTATTTTTCTGATGACATTGGCTTAAAGCTTCTATAATTGTTATTGTTGCTGTTTTCACACTTGACAGCTCCAAATTGTTGTTGTTATTTGAATGGCTTTGAATATTTTCCATGCCCATGTTTTAGTGTACATCTGTACATCTGCACATATTTCGTCATATGCTGCAATTGTGGGCCGTGAGAAAATGAACAATGGGAGGTGGCAGAAGAAGAAGGAACCACTTGAAATGAGCTCATTTACAGATTGCTCATAAATTGCGTTTACACAAACACACTCAGACATACATCGGTATTGCCGTTGTTCATCTTTTTTTCTGGTTCATTGAACGCATTACAAAGTGGCACCTGTTGAGGCACTTTGTATGGCTCAGCGATAAGCCGCATCCAAGCGAAACTGATAAGTGCTATTTGTGACGTCATCCAGTTGGGTTACGTTACAAACAAATCCAGATTGCATATTTTCTGTATTGATACGCCCACACAAACACACACACACACACAGTTAACTGTTATACAAGTGGCATATATTGAAAAATGATTATTATTCGACTAGCGATACAAACATAACAAATAAATGCAGCCGGTGTGCGTATATCAGTGTGCATGGTACGGCAAGTTGTTTAGCGATGTCAACAATAACATGGAGGATAATCACGACATGGCATGCGACAAAGAGCAAAAGCTTTAGCAATTGATTGTTATGCACACCCTCAAATGCAAATACAAATACAAACACCCACCGCAGCACATATGATGGTGAGTTGTTGACTGCACGAGATGCAACAGTCGTGTGCGCCGTGGTGAATGCCGATGTTTTCGTCAAGCTTTGAGCAAAGAGCAATCACTTGAAGAAGTTCACCACGCATCACAAGACTGAGACTTTTACTGGTTGAAATAGAGAGAAAAAAGCTGTATGCGTGACTAAAGGCACATGATGCTGCTGCCGCTGCCGCTGCTGCCTATGTCAAGGCGTGCATTGTCCAAAGTTTTTTTTTTTTAAATTATTTGTTTTGTTTACATTTTGTACTTGCGCTGCGCACACATTTATAAGTAACTGGAATGTTCTGGCAGCTGTCGGCGCAGCATTGTGAATGGTCATGTTGCAGTAACAAATGGGAGAGCGATTTGAAAGCACAGATTGTGTATGTGTATGTGTGTACATATATATATATATATATATATATATATATATATATATATATATATGTGTGTGTGTGTGTGTGTGTGTTTGAGTACGTGCGTGCGAATCGGGACGTCGCAAAGTTCGCTGCTGCTGGCGCTGCCTGGCGCTTTATTTTACTAACTCTTGAAATCTAAGCAGAGCAGTGCGCAGTGTTATTTGTCGGCCGCACTCGACAATATTGGCGTTGTTGTTATCTTCGATAAGATAAAAAGAGTGCTGCATACAAAAACATTGTACCATATATGTACATACACACACACTTATACATGTATACGAATTATTGCTTTTATTGAATGTCATTTTGAAATATCAGCATTTGTCGAACTTGTGAGATTAGCTTAATTGCTCTGACGTCTATAGTTCTTTAATTAATCATTAAGTGTATGTACTACAAAATAGTTGCAAATAACTTCAACTATAAGAAATATGTACTTCTAGTGAAAGAGAGCTTAATTTTCAACGGCGGAAAATGGCGGAATTATAAACAACCGTTCGAAATGAGCTTTTCACTCTCCCTCTCTCTCTCTCTCTTTTGCTCTCACTTGTGCTTCCTGCATTTGCACTTTGCACTTGTGCATTTATTTTGTTCGTACTCACCTTTGGCCACTTTGCAGAGTACGATGCCGTACCACGACGCCACCGGCGTCTCATTCTCGTCCTGCGTTTCGACAAAGCTTATGCTGCTGCTGCCGTTGCGTGGTATAATCAGTGGTGGGGCCAATGTTAGTGGTGGGCAATCGATGTCCAGTGAATCGACATCGCTGGCAGCGGCCGCTGCTGCGGCGGCAGCTGCTGCTGCTGCAGCCGCTTCGGCAGCGGCGCTGCTGCGCACCTCCACAATGAAGCCGCACTCGACGACGGCGCAGAAAATGCGCTGCTCTTCGGGTTTGAACCATTTCGATTCGCGCAGCTTTTGTACGGCGACGCTGCTGCCAAATGTGGCGTTCACATTGGCGCCGACGCTCAGCTTGTGTTGGTGGTGCTGCTGCAGCGACGGTGGCCAATTGGATGTGGGCGAGCTGGGCGCCGATTGTGAGTAGCCGGCGCTGCTGTTGCTGCTTGAGGGGGGCGAGGCCATTGCCGCTGCTGTTGTTGCTGCCTGATTGTTGTGACCCTGTAGTGGCCACCATTTCAGTGAGCTGACAAAACTGTTTGATCGGTTCATTGTGTGGGCGTATGGGGCGCTTTGGGGCGTGGCCTGTGTCGTTGCACACGCGCGGGTAACTTTCACTAATTCACACACACGCACACACTCACACACTTGCAGCAGCGCGCGCGCGATTGTCGCCTCTTTGTTTTTTTGCTTTTCTTTTTTACTCTTTCCAATGGGTTTCTTGTTGCTGTTGTTATTGTTGTTGGTTTTGCTTATCGCTTTGTCTTGGTGCTCGTCCAATTTCGTTTGATCCAATTAGAATTTCCTTTGTTTTTTTTTTTTGTACAAAACAATAAATAAATATAAAAAAAAAGCTCGGCACGCGTGCTCTGCACTAGCTATGAAAAATTGTGCTGCTTGCAGCAGCCAAATAACAATTAAAAAAGCACACAAATTTTGTGTTTCAGTAAGAATAAATAATAATAACAAAAAGTCTGTGCTCGAGGGGGGACAGTCTGTGAAGTCTTTCGCTGGTTTATTTGTTGTTTTGCTCTGGTCTGGTTTCTCTCTTCTTTTTTTTTGTCTTTTTCTTTTTATTGTATTTTCTTTTCACACAGCGGTGTTCATTCGATATGTTCGTGTTTTTCGCCTGAACGCCGTTTGTTGTTGCTTCTGTCGCTTCTGCTGCTGTTGTTGTCACTGCACCGCAAGAGACTCGAAAGCCAAATACCAGCATGGGAAAGGTTTATTTATAACCAAAGCCGGTTTCGTTTTGTCAGCTAGCCAACGAGTCGTCGTCGGCTGCGTCGTCGTCGGCAGCGTTCGCTCTTTTTGTGGTGGACTTGGCATTCTCTCTCTCGCGCGCTCTCTGTGTTTGCCGTGGTGAGTTACGTTGCTGACCCGCCGTTGTACCCCTTGCTTGTTTTGGCTACGGGCTTGTTGCACGTTCCGTTAGGCATTGCGCCTTATGTTGTTTTACTCTTGTTGTTTGTTGTTACATTTTTGTGATTTGTTATCGCTTTAATTGTATTTGGGATATCGTTTTAATTACGCTATCATCGCATATGCAGTTACCAAATCGCTAACCTGACGCCGACGACGACGTCAAGCATGACTGCGACGTTGACAGCGCTTGCGACGGCAGCAGAAACAGCAGCGACATCACTCGCTGCCTGCTGACCTTCTTTTTATTCTTATGAGAAATTTATATCGTTGAATTTATTGTTAACGTCGTAGTTTTTGTTTTTGTTGTTGTTGTTATTATTATTATTATTTTCGTAATTGCCTCCGCGCCCTTCACACAGTACGCATATAAATATATACATATGTACATAAATACATACTTACGTCACATGTCAGGCCGTCCCGAAAAATAAGCACAATTATGATTGATTTATTTTATTATGAGATCTTGTGATCACTGCATTGTAGTACCCATTGTTGATAATTCTGATTACCTCTGATACCAATTGATAACAATCACAAATACATACATAAAAAAAAACTTTACCCACATAATACAATGATTTTATAATAACTTACCAAAGCTCAGAGTAAAATCAGTTTTGACAATGAAGATCATACAAAAGCTAATAAAGTCTAGTGGGCTTAGAATATTTTGTCGGAATCTATTCTATTTTATCATTTTATTTTATACTAAATTGGTAAGTTTTCTCCCTAGAAATATAGCCCGAAATCTTATTTAGACAGAATTCATCAATCAAAATTCTTTACATTGTTTGCAAGGGTATTTAATCGACGATAACATGCAAATGTATACCGACACACACATACACACGCACACACACGCATACATTTGTACAAGTATCAGTGGCTAAGTGCACTGCACAAAAAAGAAAGAAAAAACAAAAACAGAACTTGTGAAAATCTAACAAACATGCGAAATTTAACTCCAAACAATAAAAAAAACTTGTTTTTTTATTTTTTTATTTTGTCGATTTCCTAAATGGTTCACAGTGCGCTAAAACGTCTATAAAAAGTGCACCGGGCTTGGAATTGATGTATGTATGTATGCGTGTATGTATGTAAATTGCCTTTCAACTCTGCCCCTGATTCTAGAAACATAAATAATATGTATGTGCATCTCAACATGCAATCTATTAATATACACACCTGGACAATAGAATAGGAGTGATGACAATAACTTGTGCATTTTTTTAATATATTCCTTTGCACATTTATTATTATGTGTCAATATGACCAATATGCTGGACGGTGAAATAGGTGCGAGCTGCATAAAATGAAGAAAACTTTTCTATTGATTTTGTTTGTAAAATGTAAGATTTAAATATGTATTCATTATAACAGAGGCTTAACTGAGTTATCGAATAGCATTAAATGGGCCAAGGACTCACTACAAGGCTAAGGATCGAAGACAAAGTGTAAGCCCTAAGATCAAAGGAAAAATTTACAATTACAAATAATACATAGCTACATTAATTGGACGGTTTCAGAAGTTCTCTACAAATGCTCTTAAGTCAAAAAAAAAAAAAGAACAAAAGGCGAGTTGGATTCAAGAAAACTTCATCAGCATCCGATAATCGCATGGTGTTGTTGGCTAAAAGTGATCCTTTTGAGTCATCAAAGCGGATGCAAGCGAAAAGCGCAACAACTACTCGACGGCGATTAGGGAATGCGAACTTAGCTCGCACAATATCCAGTAAAGTTCCTTTGGTTCGAACTGTAAACTTTAAGATGGGGAAAAACTTCGCATTGGGACATAAAGACACAACATTCTCTGAATTCATCATGTCTGGTGCTTGCCACCAAATTATTATCTGCACACCTATTTTACTGTCCAGATGTGTATGTATGTATGTAGCCAGTACCATACCAAGTATGGGCTAAGGATTAATCACTGGTCAAGGACGGACAATAATCCATAATCACATAATCGAGAGGCCGTACAAAACCATATCGCAGATCGATATTGTCGAGCAGAGCTTCAAAGGGTCGTGTCATAGGCATGGACACCAGGTAAAGACTGTTTGTCAGGCCTGCCAATTTTATCCGTGACTCTTCGAGGCACGAAAAGCTTTCGAACACACACATACACTCACACACACACATACACTCACACACACACATACACACACACGTACGCTTAGATGAAACCAAACTTGGTTTGTTGATTTGGACGTCGTCGTCGTTGTCGACGACAATTAATATGACCTATTAAGTTGCCAAAGCTTAAAACTGGGCCAAGTAACGGCGACTGCGATGCTAACAGCGATGCCAACTGCAACGCTGCTGACGTTGCTATGTTTTTTTTCATTTTGTTTTGCTTATTTTTGGTATGCATCACTTATTTTATTTTTATTCCATTTTCAAGTTTTTCATTTCGATTCGGGCATGGGCCCGAGGCCATGACAACTACGGCATATTGTTTGTAACGGAAGATGTGAGATATTTATTTTTTTAAAGATTGTATCTTGGAAACGAATTTTAAGAATTACAAATTTTTTTTTTGTCTTCCGCAGATAGAAAAACTTGGGCTTGGGATTATATATATCTTTTCTATTCATTTTATTTTAAATTAAAATTATTAAAATTAAAAATGAAAATTAAATCTAGCTGAAATTTATTCCATGAGGTATATTTAAATTTTCTATTATTCAATTAACAATTTATCAATACTATTCAGACTGTTTTTACACTTATACTGTTGCGGTCAAAATAGTATAGTATAGCTGCTCCTCAAAACGGTTAATAAAAATAGAACTCATTTTATGGTGATAAAATCGAGAACTCTTCAAAATTAACAAGAATCGAATTCTGCCAAAAAATGATGTAAAATACAACTATTTTTCAAAAACTATGTACATGTCATTTATAGTACATGGAAATATTCACTATTATTCCTCTGCTATTGTAAACATATACAATATTTTTTTTTGTTAATAAGTTTATAGCTATGCCATCTTTTAATGTTTACTTATCTTATTGACTTATCGTCAATCTGGCTGGTATTCACATAAAGTTTGCATAATATTTTACGTATATTTACATATTTTTTTTAACATTTTCCAAATCATATGTGTGCAATTCTATTGTTGTGACCTCAGCTGTATGTATCGTGATATTCATTTCAAGACTTAAGCCATGAGCATTTTTTGTTCTCAAAGTGTTAAGACGGTGTAAAGAGTATTTCAAGTGCGGTACGATAACTAAAGCTCTTCTTTCTCGATATTGTTTCAAGTTTTTCATTTACTCAAGTATTTTACAGTCGTCGTCGATATTGTTGTTGTTGTTGTTGTTGTTGTAGACGTTGCTATAAATACCCGCAGCTCTGCAACTTGTTGTTGTTGTCATTGTTGTTGTTGTTGTTTCTGCTGTTTGCCATGTTATTCTCCATATCTATTTTTAGTTTAACCTTGTCGGGCAGTTGGGTAGCATGTCAAACTGTGGGCCGAGAGGGGAATGTAGCAGGCTAATGTGTAGAGGGAAAGGTGACCAGAGAGAGCGAGAGTGTGTTTGATAGATCGCGTTGCGGATGGGGGAGGGGGATGAGGTGAACATGATTATGCCAAGTCGCATTTTCGCTGCCAATTGACTATTACGCTGCTCAGTTGGACAGCGTTTAATTAGCTTGTTGAGCAGTTTGCATGTTTCTATTTACATAGTTGCCATAACTGCAGCAACGGTCTGAAGCACATCTTTCTATATCTATATATCCTCTCTATCTCGCTCTCTCTCTCTCTCTCTCTCCCTTTCTTTCTCTTCCCCCCTCCCCCAACATATCACTTTGTTGAACTTTCTTCTCATTGTTTTGAATTATTGTCTGTTCTTTTATTTATTTATTTATTTTGTTTCTTTGGCGAATTGCGCAATCAATCATATCTCTGGTCGTTCCAAGCTTAGGCGTAGGTCAGTGCCCAAAAAACACACAGCCAGACACATAGTATGTTCAAATACATACACATTCGACCGCAATAACAGTACATGTACACAGATAGCCACGCACACATACACATACACGGGAGAACAAGCACAACCACTAAAGAATAACCATAACAAGTGGCAACAGTTTTATTCGCATGCAGAAGATTTAATGCCCTATCGTATAATTCACACATATATATATTATAAGCTACTTGCATATAGTGTGGATATTAGCTGATTAGTATTATTTGGCTTTTTTTTTAAAGTAAAAATGATGTTGTGCACTACAGTTTATTGGGTATTTCATAGTTCGGCATGGAGATGATTTTCACTTATTCGGATTCGAATTCGGATAATCGATCTCCATCCGTTTTCGAAGCAACACAAATAGTGTATTCAGATATCGTTGTGCTTATAATTTATTTATGCTTTTGTTTTTTTCTCTCCCTCGCATAGTTTGCGATTGCGAGTGTGCATTGTTTATCTATTGTTATACGTATACATATATATGAGTACATACTTAGATATACATATGTACAAATATCTGTGTGTATGTTTTTCAATTCGCATACATACAAACATTGCTCTCCTTATGCACTTCGGGCTGGCTGTCTATTTGAGTTGTTTGTGTACTTTTCAATAGACTATGAACTTTGCAAAGCCACCTGTATTTGTTTATATTGTATTGACCAACCTGATCAATTTTGCAAGTGGCAAGTGGCATGCGGCATGCGGCATGTGGCGGGCGCTGCATAAATTATGAATGATGAACGAAAGCAAAATTAACTAAAACAAATTAATACACTGTCAAATTTTGAATGATGAGCTCGAAAGCTATTTATCTACATAAATATTTATTTCATATCTGTACTATCTACTATGTACTATCGAATGCGTTCAAGAAAAACTCGTTTTGTTTGCGCTCTTTTTTGTGTTAGCTTCTAAGTCATTTCGTCTTAAAGGCTTCGGCACTTTGCCAGCAAATGCCCCGTCGATATCGGGGCATAACCGGACTTCGGTCTCATGTCAAAACTTCTTAAACCTATTTCCGTTTTGGTTTTCGCTTCGTTGCGTTTACCCGTTTTAGTTTTAGTTTTAAGGCGCAATGGTACCATCGTAGCTTGCTCTGAGTGAGGTGAGCTTTCCGTAGCATAGCTTTCTGCGAAAGCCATTCGATCTATGCAAGTGAGTGAGAGAGTGAAAGAGACAGCTTCAGGTCTGACATAAAGATTGGCATTAAAACTCAAGCTTCTGACGACCACCTGTCGCAATCGATTGTACTTGTATATGTGCACATACACACACAAACATATATATATAGATATATATATATATCTGTTTGTAATCCTAAACCGCCACAGTTGACGTCGACGTCTGCGTCTGTCATTTGCTCTGCTTAGCTATTTTTAGATTATCATAAAACACGCGCAGCAATGCGAGACAAAACAGCAGCAGCAATAACAGCAAACAAGATGAAAAATTGTAAATAAAATTTGCAAAAGCAAATCGCCGATGAATTCTTCCTGTTGCCTCGATTTGGGATTGTGGTTTAAATACATACGTATACGTAAGCGTTGGCGGAAGAAAAGGACTACTTTCAGCAGCTGTTGCTCTTTGTTGTTGTTGTTGTTGTGGGACGACGATCCCAGTAAATAAAATAAATTGAATCGAAAATGCTGCTAACCAAGCAGATGGGCATTTATATGCATGCATGTGTAAGTGTATGTACGTGTGTATGTGTGTAATTCCAAGATTGAAGCTTCGTCCAACCCACTCCCACCACTACTGCAGCATTAGTCCCACTCATACTTTCGTTTTAACTCGCTCGTGCTCTCTCTCTCTCTCTCTCTCTCTTTCCTCCTCACTCTCGGTATATGTTTTGTCTGTGCTGCGCTGCTGGGTGTTATTCACCTTCGGCATCGGCAGCGTCCGCTACTTGGATAGCGCTGCTCATAACTCGTTTTGCGGCTTCATTGTTTGCCTTCGCCCGTTTATTCTGCCTTACAAATATGCGGATAAAAACAAAATATGCAAAAATCGTCGACCATTGATTGCTGTTGGGTATTGTTGGCTTTTTTTTTTTGTGTCGTTTTGTCACGGCATATTGTTTATTTTTGAAATGTGTACAAAATTCGCATTGCGATTTTTGTTGCTTTGTTTTTTTTGTTGGCTTGTGTTTTGCCTTATGCCTGCATTCTTGTGTGTCTGCCTGTGTGTGTGTGATTTTTGTTTACATCTTATTGTGGGTAGTTTTGCCAAAAAAAATATTGTTTTTATTACTGACTACGTCATAGCGACGTTGCCACACCTCCAAATAGCAGCAGATAAAACTCACCACAGCGGCAGCGCTGCGTTGCTCTCTCAAACTGAAAGCTTAACGCTCTGTCGCCGCAAAAGCTGCCTGCCTACAACTTGGGAGCCTGCACCGATAAATTGTAAAATTGCTTTCGTTTAATTGTACTCAAAAACAACAACAACAACACCGACACCCGCTACCCACTCAGTTCATCAGACTTACGAAAAAGCTCTTCCAACTCACCCATTCCGGCATTTTGCTATGTAAATGCACTGAATTGCATGCGAACATCAATTACATGGGTAGACATATCACATACATGTACACACACACATACAAACATACATACATGCATTCATACATACATCGATTTGTTCGCTGTCGCCGTTTACAGAAAAAAAACAAACAACAATTTATGTACATGCATACATTGTGTTGTGTATGTATGCATGTAGAATCGCTATTATTTCAAATATCGAAGTTTCAATACTCTTGACAAAAGTAAAAATTCATAAATCTTGTTATTTGACTAAAACTTGTTTGCTGACCCACAAACTGAACTGATCCGACAACTTCTAGCTCATATATATGTATGTAAATGGCATATTAACCAGATCCTCGACTTGATTCAGAGTGGAATTCGGTTCTTCTGGAGCTAAATTATAAAAGTTGAGTCGACTAAACAATGAATGATGCTGTCAGCTGAAATTAACACGATTACAGACAATGTATATTTAGTGATATAATTATAACGGTATATTTTTGCCTTTAAAGGGAACATGTTCTCATATTTATTTAATATTTTTATTAATATTTACCATAAGCAGTCATGAAAACATCACTGTTAGGATATATTTACATATATGTTATTTTTCTTATTTTTTTCTATATCTATATCTATCTATAGTTATATTTTGTGTAGGAATTTTGAAAAAAAGTGTACTCGTTTAGCAGTATGTTGAGTACAATTCTCATGTTGCCCCGTTTATCTGGGTCGTTATCGTTGTTGTAATATTTATTGTATTTCAAGGCATTAAATCAAGAAGATGCCAAGAGAGAATTACTTGACGTCCGACCTTCCTGTCTCAAGATCAAGTGCACAACTCTAAACGATCTGACAGCTGATTTGATGTTACAGTAAATGTAAACGTCCCCAATACAATATATGTATAATACAAATGGGTATGGGATATATACAAAACATATATGTAATTGCATTTCAATCGGTTTGAGTTTAAGTGACCCATTTAAATTTAAAATTTGTTTTATGTCCTTCACTAATCAATATAGCCTGTCATAGTTTGTAACGATATATTCATATACATTTATCATATTGTATTGCTTTGCACAATTGTGTTTTCTTTTCTGATAGGCCGCTGATATCTGCATATGTACGTATGTATGTATGTACATATGTACATATATTTTTGATTGGGCCAATTCTTGTCAACTGAAATATTCGTTGGCTCTGAGCCCATCAGATAATACAAATGACAAATATGTGTATATATAAATATTTATATATTTAATTTGTTTATTTCTTTTTATTTTGCATTGTAAATTTGTTTGCACTTTTTGATTGCCAGAGCCGCATGCGATTTCCTGCTAGATATGATGAATTTATATTGATTTATAAATAATATACACAAATATATGTGGATGTATCAAGTCAGTGCACTGCACTACATACAAATCAGTATTCACATTATCCGCTTTACAACAAAAAATATCGCTTACTGCTGTCAGGCACTGTGCGAACGATGTGA
The DNA here is from genome assembly GCA_035042055.1 of Drosophila macrothrix. Taxonomy (NCBI): domain Eukaryota; kingdom Metazoa; phylum Arthropoda; class Insecta; order Diptera; family Drosophilidae; genus Drosophila; species Drosophila macrothrix. The sequence continues at coordinate 24,265,991 of JAWNLX010000587.1, forward strand.
ATAACACATCGTTGTCGAAATCAAACTGCATCTGCAAAATATACACAGTATGTCAAGAAAGTGTTTGGACACAGGAAAAAATGAATATTTTCTATCTTCTTTTATTTATGACTTTTATGTGTTTCTTCTTATTTTTCTACTAATATGTGGACTTTTTATAGCTATTTAGCAAAAAAATGATCAGGATTCATTCATTTAAACAATTGTGAAATTTAAAAAACCAAAATTATACATTCTTTGGACTGTCAATAAAGTGTTTGGACAACGGCTGTTCACGATTTTGCAATTCCCTTTTCGGCCGATCCCGTTAGAAATGAGTGATTCTTTTTTGTCTTGCCTTTCGTCTTTGACCTTGGCAAACATATTCTGTTAAAATTTGCCAGTGCAAGATCATTTCGCAAAGAAAAGTCATAATCTAACAAATAACAGCATTTGATTTGGCCGTTGGTATATTTTAGCCATCCGATTGGGAACATTGACATATTATTATGTAATGATCTGATCCATTACAGGATAGTTTTAGAAATGATTCACATTAAATGAGGCACTGCTCAATCGCATCACGAGTTGTATATATTTGGACAAACGAAAGCCGCTTTTCAGTACTTATTATTGAAGCAGCTAGCTCACTGTTTAATTGGAGACATTTCTTAATCTATCCTGTAATGGATCAGATCCAAATTTTGGGGATTACCTATCGCTATTCTTAATAATATGCCTTAATATCTCTCAGTCTACCTTTGCCGGGCACACACATTTGATGGTTTTCACGTTATTTGCTCGGAAGTGGCTCCCTTTTAACTGGGACACTCAAGGAGTCTACACATTAATTCATTCGACAATCGATCGGTTTCCCAATCGGTTTCCCAATAATATAACAACGCGGAATTCAATAGATAATATTTTTCATAATTTCACAATTGTTTAAATAGCGTTAAGAATTCCACTTGATAGTAGAAAGATAAGAAACAAAATAAAAGTCAACAATAAAATACTGTTTTTTGCTAAAGAAATGAGAGAATATGAATTTTTTCCAGTGTCCAAACACTTTCTCGACATACTGTACTTAATCACAAATACGTAAGTACAAACATCTGCACGTATGTATGTATGTATGTATGTACGTATGTATGTATGTACGTATGTATGTATGGGCTTATGTAAATATTTCGACTAAAGTCACAAACTTAAGTCAAGTGGCTCACTGGCCGCATTATCGCTATCAAGATTGATATAGTACTACATTTCACAATAAACGCAAACAGAAAGCAAAGAACAGGCGTGCTCTCGCCGACAGAGCCCGCCAGGAAATACCCTGTAGCCAGCTATTTAATGTACATATATCCAAAATTTGATGTCGCCAGCTCTTATAGCCTTCAAGGTACAATTAACAGATCGAATGCTTAGACTCTTCAATAACATACATATATATCGTATATATATCTTATGGTATCCAAGATCTTTTCTTCTGACGTATCACATTCAAATTTGCACAACTTTTGACGCATGCTTAAAGGCTACAGGGTATAAAAACAAACTCATAATAAAAATACACACCGATATACATTTGAGCATTCGTAAAATCAGCTACGTAGTTCTAGAAATAGTATCAGTTGAGACATATGTGTATGTATATTTAAAAGTGGGTGTGACTACAGCAAGTGATTTGCCTTAGTCAGTGTTAGTCACAGCTAATCCAGCTGACAAAATATCGTGATCCCCAAAACCGAACCATCTGGCATTGACTCAAAGTGAAGCTCATATTATAAACTGGCTTATACCATCACTCAAGCAAAGTTTTGGTCATGAAATTTGTATAATCTGTTTTTCATTCATTTTCTTTAGTTTACTTTTGCGTTAATTTTCCAAAATCTGTGAAACACGAATGCATTTGATTGCTTTGTAATGTTTTAATGTTAATCGGATGTCAGCTTTACAATTTTTGTATGTTTTCGTCCTTGCTTCTTAGAAGAAAAATATTAATCATCACATTGATGCTTTTTTAAACTCAACTCCAAGAAATTTCAAAAGCAAACGGACAAGATTTCGGGCCATTTTACTCGACTTTATACACATATACATACACACATACTCATGCAAGTATATACATATCTACATAATGTCTTGGCTTACAGATTTCTCCTGGTCGAGCTCTCTCGACTAGAGCATTCTTACTGTTTCTTTTATCGCTTCTTATCCAAGCTAGTCTATCGGATTTCAAGCTTTGTGGATGAAACTTGAAATATATATAGTTCGTGTAATATGGGGATTTGTCAAAACTTTGCACAAATAAATACTATGCATGATGTGGTTCGTGTCGTGATTCGGATTCTCAGGTGAGACTCTCTATCAAAGACTTGAAAATGGCAATAAACTTTTGCTAAGCGCCATAAAGATATTCGGACTAAACTCACTGGATACGAGTGTTATTATAGCCAACATTTTTGCCAAGATTAGATTTACTAGACGTAATCATCACTGCAATCAAGATTGTAAATGACTCACATATATATTTATATCTACATCTTTATATAAATGTCTATTTATTTGTACTCAAGTGGGATGCAATTTGTTAAATTTGAACTTGAATCTCTAAGTTAATGTCACTTTCGAAATATTGTAAATAATAAATAAAAAAATAAATAATACAAGAACAACGTTTATAATGCTTCTTTAAATGCTTTTTATCTCAGTTGTGGTCAGGAAACAGTCTAATTTGTGTTACTTAATATCATAAAACCCTGGACTTTTGCTTTAAGTCGATTTTCCTCTTATATATATTTATTTTAGATTAAATTAAGTTTTTGCAGGCTCTGAAACATATTGCAAAACATCCTTAATATGTTGAGCCACAAATCGATTTCATTTTGTGATTGGTACATTTTGATTGGTACATTCTGATTGGTACATTTTGATGTATATATGTACATATGTTTTTAAGTATCATCAATTCCATTATGGTAAATTTTCCCCAATTTTGCTCAAGTTCTGTCTTTGCTCCTCCATTTGCCATGCACTATTTATGCATTGTATTGCATTGTGTTGTACATATGTATGTACATCACAGCACATACATCTATCAATGTACATATGTATGTACCATAAAACTGTTGCATATCAAAGTGCTATCGTTATTGCCTTGGATGGGGCATCGTTCGATGTTCATTTGGTGCTCGGCTTCAGAGATATTATTGAATCAGTGCGTTGGCGTTGAAGCAACAGCTCCAACGGTATCATAGATTATTTACTCCCATATGCAGATGCACACATATAACCTATAGGTACATATGTATGTATGTATTTGTGGGCTTGTCCCCCACCTCCTCCTCTTCTACGCTTCAATCGCATTGCAAACTAATGCGCAATTTGCTTGTTAAGTTGCCCATGACTCAAAATGTTTTGCTCGCTGGCTGGCAATACGAGCTTTTGTTGTTGTTGTTGTTTTTTTGTTGCTATTTGTTCTCTTTGCATGCACAAAACGTCAGCCCATGCTGCCTGCATACACGTATAGCTACCAGATACTTGTGTATACAGAGCACACACACACTGCGTACAAGGTACAGGATCTGCTGCACGTCCTCATCAGAGGAAAGTTGCATACGTGAGTCGCAGCATGTTTTGCTGCCACCTCCCTGGGCTGTGCTGGCCACCCAAGCACCTAATCGGATAAACTCACTCGTGCGTCGACCGAGAGAAATCGTTAAATCGCTTGAGTCGCAGCCGAAGCGATGAGAAAAGCGCTCTCTCTCTCGCCATTTCTCTCTCTCTCTCTCTCTGTCTTCGTCTCTCTTGTGCGCGTCGTGTGTGTGTGTGGTGAGTTTCGTGTTTTCTGAAATTCAACACAGCACCAGTCAGTCAGGCAAGCAGGCAGGCAGGATATGCGACTGCATGGATTTTGCCAGATACAAACACTGCTCAGCTCAAAGCTCCGAGGCCGCTGTTCGGGATTTGGGTCATGCTCATGCATCTGGCCATATACTAAATACGCCACGCTGGGCCTGTGGGTGAAGCACCTGAACCAAGGCCATCGAGTCAAGCCTTAAGTCTTATGCGTAGAATGCGTTCATACCTCTTGCTCTCTTCAGCTGTTCCTCATACATACATACATACATACATACATACATACATACAGACATACAAACATACATACAAACATACAGTTGCGGTCAAAATAACAGTAGTGCTGCTTCGCAAAGCATTTAATAAAAATATGACTCATTTTATTTTGATCAAATCGAAACCTCTTCAAAATCTTCAATATGACTGAAAAATGCAATTGTGCAAAAAAGAAATGTTTGGTTTCTCATCTGGGAATGTTTTAAAATACTATATACCATATATTTCTCTTACTTTTTAGTTGACATTAGATAAATAAATAAATACTATATCATTTGAAATATACCCATCCATCATATGTAGTTGTTAGAAATATTAATTAGCCACCGGGAAAGCTGGCATAATAATAATATAATAATTTATTAAGAATAAATATAAAAGAAATGAATAATAATAAATTTAAGGACTTCATTTTTGTTGTTAATACATTTTATAGCTGTGCCAACTTTTAATGTTTACTTATCTTCAGTATTTATTGCGTGTGCTTAAACACAATTTTCATATTATTTGAACTGTATTTGAACTACTTTAAATATTTTTTTATTTCAACATTTTCCATTTTCCAAAAAATATGTGTGCACCACTATTGTCTTGACCGCTGTTGTACATACATATATGTACATATACATACATGCATGCAATTGGCCGCAAACAATTGACAATTGATAAGTGCCCTTTTCCACTCTTAACCTGGTCAATAGAATTGGCTTGAGGCCAAAGCGATTTACATGTGAAATTATTTCTGCTGTTTTTCTCTACACGTAATTAATTTCAATATTCATTTAGAATTTTATATTGACGGCAAACTCAGTCGGTGAGGATTCGTTGGAATGTGTTTCAAAGTTTTTAAGATTCCATGAATATCTAATTGCTTACTCTCTCTGACACTCTATCTCTATCTCTATCTCTGTCTCTGTCTCTGTCTGTTTTGTAGATTGTGGCACGTCGCCATGACCTGAAGCTGATTGTGACGTCGGCAACGATGGATTCGACCAAGTTTGCAACATTCTTTGGCAATGTGCCGACGTTCACCATACCGGGACGGACATTTCCGGTGGATGTGATGTTTAGCAAGAATGCGTGCGAGGATTATGTGGAGTCGGCGGTGAAGCAGGCGCTGCAGGTGCATCTGACGCCCAACGAGGGTGACATGCTGATATTTATGCCCGGCCAGGAGGATATCGAGGTGACGTGCGAGGTGCTCGAGGAGCGCCTCAGCGAGATCGACAATGCGCCCGAGCTGAGCATATTGCCCATCTATTCGCAACTGCCATCGGATCTGCAGGCGAAGATCTTCCAGAAGAGTGCCGATGGTGTGCGCAAATGTGTGGTCGCCACAAATATAGCGGAGACATCGCTAACCGTTGACGGCATCATCTATGTGATCGATTCCGGCTACTGCAAACTGAAGGTCTACAATCCCCGCATCGGCATGGACGCCCTACAGATCTATCCCATTTCGCAGGCGAATGCCAATCAGCGTTCGGGTCGTGCCGGCCGCACTGGTCCCGGCCAGGCGTATCGCCTCTACACCCAGCGACAGTACAAGGATGAGCTGTTGGCCCTCACCGTGCCGGAGATACAGCGCACCAATCTGGCCAATACGGTGCTGCTGCTCAAGTCGCTGGGCGTTGTCGATCTGTTGCAGTTCCATTTCATGGATCCACCGCCGCAGGATAACATCCTTAACTCGCTGTATCAGCTGTGGATATTGGGTGCACTCGATCACACTGGCGCCCTGACCACGCTGGGTCGACAAATGGCCGAGTTTCCACTGGATCCGCCCCAATGCCAGATGCTCATCGTTGCCTGTCAAATGGAGTGCAGCTCCGAGGTCCTCATCATTGGTGCGTCCACTCGATTAAGATTCTATATATACCCTTGAGCAGGAGCTAGCCACAGGCTAACATAACTTTGATAACACTCTGATAACTGTCTAGGCTTGGTCGCAAGTTCACATTCAAGTTTCACGTCTCAAGATTCAAGAATATCTTCATTCATTATATATATATATATATATCTGTATAATACAGCATACCCATGCTAATGAGTTTTGGTAATCGGTGAGTTTTGCTTAAGATATGCACATTCCAAATTTAATCCTTAGTCCTCAATGCATTCTCAAAAATGTTATCAGCATTTTAAGTGTTGTTTTTGTTTGGTTCTGTTTTAATAATCAAATGCTGAAAGATAATTTGCCAACCTCTGCAAGAACAACATTTTCATCAGATTGTTCCAACAGTTCTACTTATCAAGTTAGCAACCTGAAAGCCTCAAAAGAAATTCAGAAAATCAGATTGTGATCTAAAAGTTTGGGTTGAATTCATGTTTTGTTTCGTTCTGTTTTTGCTTTGTTTTTCTATTCAGTTTCCATGTTGTCGGTGCCATCGATATTCTATCGGCCCAAGGGGCGCGAGGAGGAGGCGGATGGTGTGCGCGAAAAGTTCCAGGTGCCCGAATCGGATCATCTCACCTACCTCAATGTCTACTTGCAGTGGAAGCAGAACAAGTAAGCAACACTTCTCTCTCTCTCTCTCTCTCTCCCTTTCTCTCTCTCTCTCTCTATGTACTCCTGACTAATCCACTCGATGTATCTCTGACTCGTTCTGCAGCTATAGCTCCACGTGGTGCAACGAGCATTTCATACACATCAAGGCGATGCGAAAGGTGCGCGAGGTGCGGCAGCAGCTAAAGGACATTATGACGCAGCAGAAGATGAACGTGAAGTCGTGCGGCACCGATTGGGACATTGTGCGTAAGTGCATCTGTTCCGCCTATTTCTATCAGGCGGCACGGCTGAAGGGCATCGGCGAGTATGTGAATCTGCGAACGGGCATGCCCTGCCATCTGCATCCGACATCGGCCCTCTATGGACTGGGCACCACGCCCGACTATGTTGTCTATCATGAGCTGATTATGACCGCCAAGGAGTATATGCAGTGTGCCACTGCTGTCGATGGCTATTGGCTGGCGGAATTGGGACCGATGTTCTTTTCGGTCAAGGAGACGGGACGCAGTGGTCGCGACAAAAAGAAACTGGCCGCCGAGCATCTCAAGGAGATGGAGGAGCAAATGCTGCAGGCCCAGCACGAGATGGAGGAGCGTAAGCAGCAGGCGGCCCAGCGCGAGGAGCAATTGGCGGCCAAGCAGGAAATCGCTACGCCAGGCAATGCAACGCCCAGACGGACCCCAGCTCGCATCGGCCTCTAAGATCTAAGAACAATATTATCATTATCATTATCATTATTATTGTGTATTTCAATTTCGAGCATATGTATGTATTTGGACTTCTCCAGCTGCACAGAAGAAATTTCACTATGACCTGGATTAATGTTAAGCTAAATAAACCTTCCTGTCCTTGTAATATGTAAAATATTTGTCTTTTAAGTACGCGAATAGACCAAGTGCAGAGCTCATTTGCCTCTACAAAATTAAATTCTTCGATACTGCATCAGTATTTGTCTGGGCTCAAGGAACATGTCAAAAGTCACCAGGAAGAAATATCAAGCATACGTTTGTGCGATCAATATAACTCGAAACTCCAATGGAATATCAATCAGATCGAAAGTGGAAGAGCATACTTTGAGGGTTGAATAAAGCTATTTTCCGAAAAATGACTCGAATCCGGACAAATCCTTGTACATTTTAAAGGCACATGATGCAGTGGAACCGTGGAGATCAAGTCTGTTGAACTGCAAGCAGTTGTTAACATTCCTGCGAGGACGATTTGTACGTCATTTAGTCAGGGGCTAACTAGGATGTGCAAGGACTTGGTTCAGTTATGAGCAATTTGCTGCTTAAAAAAAACTTTGTTGTTTTTAGCTTTTTATATGACTTTCGTCCCATCGCTAATCAGCAGTCCACGGGCTATTTTTGGTCCAAGGTAAAATCATTGCAACGACCAGGTTACAGCCGAGATTTCACATATTTTTCTTTCCAACTCCCTTGCGTAGTTTTTATGCGAAGTTGTTTGTCGAATCTTGAAAATCTTTGAATGCCAATCGATAGTCCTTGCCCCTGCGATCTCAAACCGAGATCCTTCCGCAAATATCCAAATTATATTTATCACTAACTTTGCCCCCACGAAATCCCTATGAACACCCTTGACCCATAGATTAATTCTGAATTTAAGTTTGGTGAATGAAAAACTGTACAATTGAAGTTGTGCAAAAATATATAACACTTTTCGCTTTACAAGACTTTATTTAAGTTCGACTTTATTTTACATTCTAGATACAAGAATAAAAAGCCAAGCAAATAGAATTAGCAGGATTGGCAGGGAGCTATCCGGCCGGTGCAGAGCTGCTCCAGAGTTCAGAACGCATATCTCGTTATTCGCCACTCGATGATTGGGTTGGCAACGGCATTCACCCCATTTGCACTGCATACTTGACTCCAGCAAGTGTTCGGGCTCCTTCCGCTGGCAGTCCTCGTTGCGGCGACAGTAGGCACCGTAGGGCACAAGTGGCTCACAAATAGTGCTGTTCGTCTCCTGATCCACATGTTGCTTAGTTCTAGCATAGTGCTTGCTACGGCAGCCACAGCGATTGGTTTGGCAAATACCGCCAACGCCGAGTTGCAGCTGGCATTGGGCATGTGTTGTACAGGTGGCGTTATATGCAGAGCCCGACACGCAGAGAGTCATGTTGTGATTGAACACAGAGTCAATGTTGCAGGCGCATTTCTTGGACTCCGGCAAACAAATTGAAGCACCAATATTTCCGCAAAACGTACTGTTGCTACAGCTTAAATCTGTGGCAATGCATGTCAATTAATTGATTGTGATTTATTTCGAATTATTGGCTTATTTCATTTACCTAGGATCGCAATGCATTTGCCCTGATGCGGCTCAAAGTGTTCCTTGCATATGCAGCGCTTCCGCGATGTGTGGCACACGGAAAACGTGTCTGCCATCTGGCACTGACGCGACATCTCACAGCGACCGTCGAGCGCCACCTGCTGCGGCAGGCAACGACGCTTGTCCACGCTGGGCACGAGGTTGGCGGCGCAGTAGCACTGCTGCGTCTGTACATCACATTCGGCACCCGGTTGAGTACAGGGGCACGGGCCGCCAATGATGTTGCTCACCTTTTCATCCTTAGGTTGACATTCCATGCGCTTGTCGCTGCCATGTGCCGTGCAAATGCAGCGCGAATCCTGGCAGCTGGCGTGTTCATACTTGGCGCACTGCGCGTCCGTGATGCAACTGAGCTCGAGCAGTTCCTCGGCTGAAGCAGTGGCATGCAGTAAACAAAAGCCAAGCAATAAAATGTGCATTAGTTGCATTGTTAACGTTTTCTTCTCTGTAATAAGGTGCATACAAATCAAGAGGGCGCCATTAACCGTTAGAATTGCCACGCTCATATCGATATACGGTAATTTTCCCGCCCGATATGGCAACACTGCAATTGACAGCACTTACAACATTTGCCAACACTGCAACTATCGATGACACACACGCATCGACATTTAATTGAAGCATCTCTGGTTTTCCATAAAAGCTTATAAAGCAGAGCAACCGTTTGCTGCTATACAGTTAAATTCTCGTAAATAACTCAATAACTTGTGAATTTCAAATTTAAAAAAAGAACAAAAATAACAAAATGGTTCGCCGTGGACGTTCTGCTAGCCCCCCACCATCAACCCGACGGTAAGTTGTGAAACGCACCGACGCCAGTAAAACGTAACAACATCCACTTGAACAAAACAACGGACTAAGGATTAAAAAGACACCGAAAAAGCAAGAAATATGTTCTGGTTGCTGTAGCAATAAATATTTTTTGCGTGTCTCTAGTATGACATTATTAAAGTGCAAGCGATTCAGGGAATTGTAATGCGTTTTCTGGAAATTTCCGCGTTACGTAACCTAAAAACAGATAAACACGGAAGACGACGACGACTATGCAACGTACAAAGTTCAAAAGTGTGGCAACAACAAAGATAACAAAAACAATATGTGTACTATATATATATATATGTGTGTATTTTTATTTTGCTTTGCAGCAGTGCACCCGCGCCAGCACCAGCACCAGTGCCGGCACGTGCTGCCGCACCACCACCACCACCAGCACCAATGGCTGCACCACCCAGCGCTGTGGGCATGCCTGGACCTCAGCAGCCATCGATGTTCCAGCAGATGGCCGCCACCGCTGGCGGCGTTGCCGTCGGCTCTGCAATTGGCCACACTGTCGGCCATGGACTCACATCGATGTTCAGCGGCTCCGGGGATAAGGAGGTGGCAGCACCAGCCGCTGCCGCACCGGTTGGCCAACAGCAGCAGCAGCCATATTATGCGCAGCCGGCACAGGCCAATGAGCCTCAGGGAGCCTGCGCCTGGGAGATCAAACAGTTCCTGCAATGCGCTCAGGGTCAATCCGACCTGTCGCTCTGCGAAGGCTTTAATGAGGCGTTGCGACAGTGCAAGGTTCAGCATCATCTACAATAAATAACCAAATACCCGCAACAACTGAAAACAAAAAACAATAACATCTACAAACGCTAAAATCAACAAAAACCAAATTCTCCGATTTCGACTAATGGCGAAAATGTTGAGCTAAAGTAGTGTTTACTCTTATCCTTATTTTTTGTTTCAATTAGTTATATATACATAATCAATTATATTGTTAATGAGACAGCAAATTGTTTAATTTAGTCAATTGTTCAATAGAAATTCGAGCAACAACGTTCGGCAGACAAGAAAATGCCGGCGTCGTTGCTAAAAAAAAAAAATGTGTTATTAATAATTAATGTTTCATGTAAATTTGCATAGAATTGCGAAATGTTCCATTCGCTATTCAGGTGCCAAAAACAAAACAACAACAAAACAAGCAAGCGGAACACGTGAGCGCCAACGATGACCTTGCACTTTAACGACGCAGTGCGTCCCAAAATAGCCGCTCTGATTCATGCTGTCAGGGAAATGGTGAGGAGGGGGGCAGTTGAAAATTTCGAGTGCTCTATTTAATTTTTGTTGTCATTGTTTTGATTTGGTGCGCCAATTGAGGCTTGTTTTGGTGAAATGCTTTCGCGTTGACCAAGTAAACAGAATCAATTATGATAAACACGCTGACTATATGTATATGTGCATACGTATATGTAAATATATATACATATGTGTATGTGTGTGCGATTTGCTCGAATTATTGCTCTTCAATCTAAATAGCTTTTGAAATTTCACAATTAAAATTTTCAAATCGATGCCAATTGTTTGTTTTATTTATTATTAATATTGCACACAGCTTCTTCATATGACTTCATACATATTTTGCATGAATATGCACATTTAATTTAATACAATTGTATAACTTTGAATTTGGGTAATCAATGTATTGAATTTAGTTTTGAGCACAATTAACCAGAATATCGCACTGTGATGCTGGAATAGAAGACTGATGCAGTTAGATTGTGACAATTGTCTAATTATAAATGTTGTTATAAATCCAGCCACACTATTCTTGTTGCTACTTAGTTGCCGTTAAAATCCGGCTTGATTTCCAAAAATTATCTATCTTCCATTACAAATGCTGGACGATAGTTGACACTAAATGACTGACTTAAATTTCTAACGAACGGATAATTATAAAGCAGAGGTTTCTTGAGTTGTTTCTCGAATTTGCCATCGTACAGATTGCTGCGTCCCTCGATGCTGCTGGTAACCAGCTTAAACAATGGACCAGTCTTTTTAAATTTAATGCTTCTGCATTCCTTCAATGTATTCTTGTCCAATAGATCTTCCAGGAGGTGGCCGAGATTTTCCCGCTCCTCGCGTTTTTTATTTACAATTTTTGGTGGCTTTGGCTTTGGCACACTTTTAGCTTTCTTCAGCTGGCGCCGTTTGTTGTTCATGTTCTCATTGGGCTGCGTATTTGTATTTGCCCGGATGCAACCCGACAGTCCAAAACTCTTCCTTGGCCCATACGATTTGGCCAGTCCGTGCAATGTGCCCGTCTGCCTCTGCTGCCAACTAACATTTGAATTATTTTTATCCAATCCCGGCTGAATCTTCAGATGAGTCGGCTGCGCGATGTGGAATGCTTTTAGACGTGTCTCGTATGATTTATTGCCGTGTTGAGTCTGCTTTGGCGACTTGAGGAATCTCACCACTGGTGTGCTCTTCTTGGACATCAACGGATGCTTGCACTTTAAATACTGTACACAGCCGGTGCGCCTCGGTATGGGGAAAACTGTCGTCAAGTGTCGCTGTGGCTTGAGCTTGGGTAAAACTTTGCTTTGGTGTTCGGTTTTTCCTAATTGTTGCTGCTTCTTGGCAATTGGAAAAATGGGTACCTCAAAGCGTTTTTTAATTATTTTCCTCTGCAACTCAGGGAGTTGGTTCATTTTTCTCGCATTTTCTTGGAGAGTGGATAGCTTTGGCGAGTCTTTCCTAAGATGAAAAATGGGCACTTCGGGCCGTGGCACCTTGTCAATGTTGAGCTTCTTGCCCAGCTTTGGTAACTTCACCGGGCTGGGCAGTCTTGAGTGTTCCGTTGAGAATCGCTTGCCAGTCCTGGCTCGGTCCAATCTATCGCTCATGGTGGCAATAGTACGCGGGGCATGCAAACTGGCCCAGACATTTGGAGTGGGCAGCATCTTTTCATGCGTGGGCAACGTTTTTTGAAACTGACGCGTATTTAATGGCAGCCGTACTTGACCATCATTCGTCACATCAATTGGAACCTTTTCTAAAATGCCTAAGCTCGAGCGTCGTCGTCCCATTGCGGAGGACAATTTGCGCATTAAACGACAACGCAGGGATCTGTATGCGGAGCGAAGGTATGAGAGAGGACTCGGCTTAACCATTTCTGAGTTATGTGTTTTCATCAAGGCTCGGTGCCATTGTTCGCAGCGGCTGAAAGCTGTTAAAAAAAAAAACAAAAACGTCATACTTTTTCTAACTTATGTACATAGTACTCACCTCCCCGATTTCGCAGCAATGTGCCAAATCCTTGCAGACGATTCATTTTAAGATTTCAATAAAAGACTGTTTACCTAAAGTAATCAGCCAATTTACAATTATACAAAAACTTTATAATTTGTATTTTAATTCAAGAAAGCGATAATATCTTTGCCTGTATGGCGGATAGATTTGATTAATTTGATATACGTGTAATGCATAAAAATATGAAAGTTTTCAAATTTTGTCTGAGCTCGATTAAAATAATTTTACTATTACTAGACACAGGTGACAATGAAAATAGGACAAAAAAAAACTAATATGATATGAGTACGAAAATAAAACTGACATAGAGAAGTTAAAGGATGAAATACATACTTTGTACATATTGATGCCTGCATACTTGTTTAAAATCAACCGTACGTTGACACCGCGTATTCTTTTTTTAGTTGAATGCTTCATCGATAGCCACAACATAGTATGCTCATCTAGAACTGATTCCGATAGCACACAACTATCGTGTATTGCTTCCAAAGTTTAATCGATACTTGCATTTGCAGTGCGTGATAAGCTTCAATTGCGAACATTTAGTTATTTTTGTAATAATATTATTTTCCCATGACAGAATAAGGTTGCCACTGCCAAAATAAGTGCAAATACCCAAATAATCCAAATATGTTCCTTTTTTACCCGACGTTAGCTAAGCCATAAAGTTCAGTTTTGGTGTTATCTTGAGCGCCACTATTCAAACTAACACATGTTTTTGTATGTATTATAAATAAGATAGCGAGCACCACAAGTCATTGCGATCCTGAGTCGTTGCTTCAGAAATGAGTTAAAACAGGTAAACTGTCGTGATGAAAACTTGTATGTTCGAATTTTGTTTTTTTGCCTATGTAATATGTTGTAACATATCTTGCATATCAGTATTGATAACATATCTATCGACTTGCTTAGCTATCGATTACTTAATTAATCGAATCAAAGAAAAAACATAAAAGCATAAATGTATTTACAGTTAACAAACAGAATCAACTATAGCAGTATAAGGTGCAGTGGTCTGAAAGGAATACACAGAAAAGTGGCAATAACAAAAGCGATATTCTGTAAGTTAGATTAAATATTGTCATTGCATTCCGATTTTAATTGCGCGCGCTGTATAGATGTAAGTCTTTGAAGTGGATATGTATTTAAAAAAAAAAAAAACTAGAAAGCGTCGCCGCGGGTCGGCTTATATGAAATATGAATGTGATGTGTATGTATGTGTGTAACTTTCGTGTTTCAGCGCGCGCGTGTGTGTGTATGTGTGTAACACATAACAAATACTGACCATCAATGCCATAGAGACGCTGAGCAAATTGAATTAGAAGCGTTGCAATGTAAACATTGGTGACGTATTCATACATACATGCATACATACATGCATGCCTGTATATGCATCCTTATCCTATGTGGCAGCCAATGCCCATTTATTAACAGCATGAACAACTACCCTTACAACTAAGCTCTTGCCACCCACTGTCTATTGGGCTATTTATAAACCGATTAGTCTGCTTGTCGTAAAAATTAATTAAATTTAGGATTAGCTGCCAGGGCGTTCGGTGTATGCATAAGCTTTGTTAAATATATTTATATATATATAAATATATTTATATATATTATGTAAGAGAGTGTCTATGTGCATTTTCCGAATCACAATGTCGAACTTGTCTCAAAGCAACAAATCAAAAAAGTTACAAGCAGCCAGCGGAACTCATCAACAACTACCGACGATGCCCACGCTGTTGACTGACCCTGACCAGTGACTGTCATTATAGGGGTGGAAGATGCGGGTGATTGGGGTGGCTCTATCACAATTCATGCTGTAACAGAGAGAGTCACTGGCACGGGCTGACCTTGGGCAAGAGAGGCAGCATTGTGTGTCGGAAATATATCACACACACCGGGCCAGTAAAATAGGTGTGAAGACGATGGCTTGTGAATTTTCAAATTTCAATATAATCTCCAAAATGTAATATGTTTATTTCAAAGTATGTCAACATTGTTTCTGAGTCTCTGGCTAACATTTTTTCTTGCACATTTTTTTGCTGAAAGGGTACCTTGTAGTGGACTGGCGACTGGTGGCCAGCACCATACTAACTTATTTTTTAGTCCATTTAATCTGGAATTCTATGACTAACGTTTCTTTTAGTATCGCTTCCAAAAAAAAAATTTAATAGATTTTCATCACTCCAGTGAATGTGGTGCCATTTTTGAGCACCCTCTGATTCGTGCCAGTCCTTAGGAAAATACACAAGTTACATTGTCTTTACACCTATTCTACTGTCCAGGTGTGTATGTACATATAAATACATCTATTAATATATATTGGATATAATCTGTAGTCGATACCAGGCTTTAAAGCATTTTGTGCCAACGAACGATTGGACTTTGAGCCCATAGCACTGTGAGCAGCGGTGATAAGACGTTGAGAGCAACGACAAGAATTAGATTGAATGGAATGCATGATCCATATATATGTACCCATATTCATACACATGAATGGATAAGAAGCTGCAAAAACTACCCTCACAATGTACATACATATTTATTAGGCAGAGCGATGATGAATTTAAAATGATGCTGCAAATTTAAAGTCATTGCTACATAAGACTCTGATTATAGCAAGTGGGATTCAAAGTCCATCGTAGCTCTGCGTTTCCGTTGGCTATCAAATGATTTCGATTGAGAATTAACATTGAATTTGTTTATTTATAACTATCTAAGTTATCAGATTTTGTAATCAACAATTGAATTCTAACCTCAAATTTAATGCACTTAGACAAATGACGTGCAAATAGAAAATCTCGATATAATTTTCCCGATGCACTTGTAAACAAACCAATTTACTACTCAGATTAGAAAAGAGTAGATAATAACAAAAGAATAGACCTATTAAATACTGACTGAACTAATCCGCAATAAACGCGACACCGTCAATGATAAGGCTGACAATCAAAGCAATAAAGTTATAAACGTAAAAAGCCAAATAGTTTAGCATTGTATTATTTAACTATCATAAATAGGAAGTGGGCTGGTTTCGCTATCAGCTACTGCTGTCAGTGCAGCTCGGCAGTTTATTTGCGTGGTTTTTTGTTTTTGTAATCAATCAGATTATCAATATTAATTTGTTCATACATACATACATGTACATGTAATTACACATTTAGAACAAGTGGTTTCAAGAAAATAATCTCTACTCCCACTGGTAATACTCATCCACATCCACAGTGTAGCGAGTGGGGGCCAGCTGAAGAGTGAGCTGGAACCGGACGACGATGAACAATCTAGTGCAGGATATACAGAACAGATATTCTTTTCTGGGTAATCTGTTCAGTCACGTATGGAAATGCATTATTCGATCTAATGTGAAGCTCAAACTACAATTGCGTAGCATTCAATGGAAGAATGCAAAAGCCAAGCCAGGGTGTGCCTACCAGCCCACAGAGGTGACCACATTTACGAATATGTATATCACAGACTTAATCATATTTTTTTTTTTTTATGCATTCTCTAACTTAATTTCAAATGCATAGATCGAGCAGGTGGCAAATGTCATAACTCATGGTATTTGGATAGTGCCCGCCGTGTTTGCGGGCATTAAGCTCTTTGAACGCTCCAACAGCTCTAGCCAGTATTTGGTGTCTTGGGTGTATGGCACTGCCCTATGTATGGTGTTCACCGTTTCTACATTCTTCCACTGTTCCTGTTACTGTGCCGAACAGAAGTGAGTCCATTTAAAATATATATATTTACATCGAGACAACAACAATAACAATTGTATCTTTGAGGCCGCCCAAAAACTACAATGGTTGGCCCGGACTGGGCTGGCATACGTATCAGAGTTTGAAGAACGTTTTGCATCGCTGCGATCGTGCCATGATCTATGTGTTTATAGCTGGTTCATACTTTCCCTGGCTGACGTTGGAGAATACGGACCATTCGGCGATACTCTTTTGTATGGAATGGATTATTTGGCTAATGGCAGCCATTGGCATTGCTTATCAGCAGGTACGTTGGCTGTTATGATTTTTAATCTAGTGTGTTATCATTCACATCTTGACCATTTACAGCTTTTCCATGAACGCTACAAATGCCTGGAGACATTCTTTTATATTCTAATGGGACTGGGTCCAGCGCTGGTTGTAATGTTAACGGGCCATCATTTTAATGGAATGTTGCACCTAAAATTTGGTGGAGCCTTCTACATACTGGGCATTGTATTTTTCAAGTCGGATGGCCTTATTCCTATGGCGCACGCCATTTGGCATCTTTTTGTGGTGCTCGCCGCCGGTTGTCATTACTATGCAATTTTGGTGAACCTGTATCCGAATGACGCCAATAGTCTAACGAACCAGTAGCTAAATAACGCCTTAGTCTTAATGGAGCGCATGGCTATAAAAGTAGAGTCTTATGTACTTAATAGAAACTCGATCCCAACCTTATGACCCACAAAAGTTCCATTTTAATTCGAACTGATTTAATTGATTATGTCTCCAGTCAGCCGGAATGCATTCCCTCCTCCGTACCACCCATCTAACTTACTGCTCCAATATTAGCCAAATTTTTTTTTAAATTTATATATTTTAAATTTATGTTATTGAATTGATTTGTATGTGTTAATTGAGTTTATGAAACGGATTTGTACACCATAATAATAGTTGTAGTAAACTAGTATATTAGAAAATTCGATAGAAAAGCTAACGGGTTGCTAAGATAGATAAACAAAACCTTTCTTGTGATCAATATCTGCGGGCTTGCCAAAGAATTAAATGATAAACAATTATTCTCAACTCATTTAGAATTCATATGAATATGAATATATTGTGGTGTCTATGGCGGTCTTTTTTTTTAGGTAGACCAAACAACCTATGTATTCACATTCTGTAGCAACAAAAGAATATTTTATGAAAAGACTATAATATGATGCGTTATACTTACATATAACAAGCTCACATTTGACACTGTTTTTTTGTTTTAAGACTTTAAGAAATTGTACAAAATCTAATTGTAAATTATGATGATTGAATTCAACGCTGTTCAAAACACTAGAAGCCCGCCTAAAGAACATAATATACACATACATACATTAATTAATATGTATGAACATATTTAAATATATGTAATTAGTTGTAGACCGTAAGCTAATCGTGAACCAATATTTAATTCAAATTGTTGGTCTGTTGTTAAGTGTGCTATTTCACTAAGTGTGCAATTGCTCAGGGATTACTTATGCAGGCCGGATGCTCCAGTCAATCGTGATGATGAATGAAGTGCGAATCACGAATAGAATGGGTTCGTGATAAGAGCACTTAATTTGTATATGCAATTGTTTTACGGATGCTTCGCGAATTTCGATATGAATTATTATACAATGAATTTGTGCTGAGCAGAATTTATACAATATAAGGAGTATGAAATGATAATTATACATTTATAAATTACTTAGCATATATACTATATACTATCTTTACATTTACTACATATATATCTATAAATCTATACAATAAATATATACCATGTATACAGGTTTATTAGATTTTAAAAAACTATCTAACCATATATTAAGTTATACCACATATTTTGTTGCAAGGTGAATAAAAAATTGTTGCAAATTATGATGCTGTCAAATACTTGAATAAATCAAGTTACTTTCTCTGGATATCATTTGAAAATTGCGGCAAGCTATTAAAGCAACATTAAAATACAGTGCTGTAAAGAGACTTGCGATCACCGATATTTCTACTATCGGCAATACAACAGGAGCAGACCAGCACTGACTACTGAAACTTTTGGCAATATCACAGTTTATTTTTTTAATTAACATTTCAGATATAATTTGATAGAGTATCAAAAAGACAAAAAAAAAAAAATGCTTTGCAGGATCCGTGACTTTTGACTAATGACTTATGTACCTTTATTAAGTACTTCAAAATATTATTCAAATAGTCCGATGTGAATATTAAAATATTGACTCGAATTATCGATACATCGATATGCTTCAATGAGCCTGCGAAGTAAGCGTATAGTTCTATTTAATGGACAAGGAGGGGAAAGCCTATGAGGATCTCTTACAAACGATAAACATTCGATCGCGTAGCTCTTCCACAGCGGAACAGAAACACTACCAATGCCAGCTGGAATTTCTGCGCAATATCGAAATCCAGACGCCTGCTGGGCCATATGGCGCAAGCAAAGCGACGCAGCTGGCACATCTGCTGACAGAAGAGGCGCTTTTATGTAGTTGGGATGGCGAAGATGGCTCCCTTAACCTGAGCCCATGGCTACTGTGGCTAAACGAGCTGCTCCAGAACCGGAAGCAGCTGCTGGGCGATGCGCAGCCATTGCTTCAGTGGCTGCTGCAGAGTGCGGAGCAACGTTGCAGGGGCGATGTACTAAAATGTCTTATTTCGCTGCTGGACACACCAGAGGTGAGCGCAGCACGCACACTCTTTCCACGCTTGGCAGCCATTCCATTGCCAACCAGTGTGGATGCGGCTCTGCTGCTCGTACTCTGCCAGGACAAGCTGTTCAGTGCATTGTGCTGCGCGAATGCGGAGTTGCAGGAGGCGGAATTGCAGGCGAGCGGCCAGTTGGCCAATGCACTGTTGCAACCGCATTACGACGGTCGATGGGTAATGCGGACAGTGATGTCGACACAGGAGGAGCAGGAGCAGTTAACACTGCTGGTCGCACACTCGCTGCAGTTGCTGCAGAAGATAACTTCCCTGCATCCGGATTATGCACAACAACATGCGCCGGAGCTGCTTGGCCTAGCACTGTCCAATGTACGATGCACAGCTGAGGGGGGTGGGACGTCGCCGCAGTTGCCGCATCGCGTTCACCCTGCCCAGCAAGCGGCATCATATGGCCACGATGAGGAGAATTTGCCAGCTGCTGGCAACCAAAACACTGCGGCGGCCGGTCGGCGCGTCAAGTCGCGCAAGATGCGCTCACTAACCAAACAGCGCAACAATGGCAACGTACAGCAGGAAAGCAGCGTGGCAGCAGCACCAAGTGTCTCTGTGTCAACTGGGCATAGCCATGGGGATCGAATGAAGCTGCTTCTGCTTGGCAACAACGACTATGGCTGTCGAACTCCGAGCGGCGGTGATTCCGAAGGTGGCTGTACCCCCACTTCCGATGGTGCCGGGGGGCAACAGCTGGCCGCCGGGCAAAACCGACAACGGCGCCAATGTGAAGTTAAAGTCCGAGTCGCAGCGCTCCAACTGCTTGGGGCTGTCACCAAGCAGCTGCCCCGTCGCACCCTCTACGGCTACTGGCATGTGTTATTTCCCAGCGATGGAGGCGAGGCCAAGGATTGCTTGTTGCACATCGGCTCCACTGATGGCAATGTGCGGTGTCGTGCCCTCGCCCTGCAAATGGCTGCACAGCTGTTGTACGGCTCCAAACCGTATTTGAGCCAAGCGAGCAGCGCTTCGGCGCCCAGCAACTATACGCCGTTTGCGTTGAGCCTGGCCAGCAGTGTACTGGCGGCGTATCGTCAACTGACTGCCATACTGGAGCGTGAGTATGCGCCGCCGGTGCTGACGCAGTGCCTGAAGTGCCTGGCAGTGCTGGTGCAAGCGACGCCATTCGATCAACTGCAAATGGGCATCGTTTATGAGTTTGTGCCGCACGTGAAAACGTTGACGCGACACGTGGACACCAGCGTTAAGGTATCCGCGTTGCTCGTCATGGAAATGCTGGTGGCAACGCCGCGACTCACCCAGGAAATGGCATGTGCCGTGGGTCTGCCGCTAAGCGAGCGCCGTGCGCCCAACATGACCAACATGACAGCGATGCGCTCTAATCTGCACCAGCTGGAGCTAGAGCAACAGTTTCAACAGATTTGTGACTCCGAGGAGGAGCTGGAGATGGCAGAGGAGGAGGAGGAGGAGGAAAAAGAAGTGGCCGATATCGCTGCAGGTGAGCAGTTGAAGCCATCACATTCACCCATTCAGATTGTGGCGCGCGTTCGCATTCCGCGCAATTCTTGGCTGTTGCGCCTGGTACTCCGCTATATGGACTGTCCGGCAAGTACAGCGCCGCTTCGTGTTGAGTGCCTGCAGGTGATCCTCGCCATGACGACGCATTTCTGTCTGCTACGCGAGCATTTAGTTCGTGTAGCCGAGGTGCTGTGCAGCGCCTTGGAGGATTTCTCCTTGGGTGTGCGACTATATGGAGCACGCTGCCTCGACGCTGTTGGTTTTCAGATGGCGCGTCATGCAATGGAGCACACAACCGAGTCCCAGTCCCAGCCACAGCCCGAATTGCAGCAGCGTTATTTGAACTTCTGGCTGCGCATGCTGCCGGCCATCTATGGCGCCTACATGGATGCGACCAATGTGACAGCGACGCTGAGATGCTCCCTGTGCGATGCCCTGTCAAACATGGGTGGCAACAGTTTCGAGCGTTTGCCGCAGGCACAGCGCAACGGTTTGCTCGCTTTCCTATTGGGCAGCAGCAGTGACGATGCCGCCGATCCTTTGGTGCGTGCGGCGGCTGTGCGGGCGCTGGCCGTTTATGTGCTACATCCGACGCTTCGCGTCGACCTGGTGTTTGTGGAACATGCGGCTGAGCTGGCGTTGCGTCTAACCGCCGAC
Source organism: Drosophila macrothrix (assembly GCA_035042055.1). Classification (NCBI taxonomy): domain Eukaryota; kingdom Metazoa; phylum Arthropoda; class Insecta; order Diptera; family Drosophilidae; genus Drosophila; species Drosophila macrothrix. The sequence goes on from JAWNLX010000587.1 coordinate 24,287,645, forward strand.
AACCAGCTGGCTGTGCGAATTAAGGCTGCTTGGGCGCTGGGCAATATCAGTGATGCGCTTGTCGCGCCAACCAGCCAACCAGCTGCTGGTCAGCCAGAGCAGAGTCAGGAGCAGCGGCAGGAGGTGCAGGAGTTGGAAAAGGAACGCATCTCGCTGGCGCTGCTCGGGCGGCTAATCGAGGCTGCGGTGCTGGCCTGCGGTGACCATGACAAGGTGCGCGCCAATGCGGTACGTGCACTGGGCAATTTGCTGCGCCTGCTGCCGGCCAATGAGCATGCCCTAATTCAGCGGGCGATGACCAAGTTGCTGGATTGTGTGCGCTCGGCGGGCAGTGCTAAGGTCAAATGGAACGCTTGCTATGCCATTGGCAATTTGGTGCGCAATCGGGCGATCTTCGCGACCAGCGCCAGCTTGGCGGGCACACTCTTTGCGGCGCTCAGTCAGCTGATTGTGCAGCATGCGAACTTCAAGGTGCGAATCAACGCGACCAGCGTCCTGCTGCAGATCGAGCAGCGGGCGGATTTTGGTGTGCACTATGCCACCGTGTGGCGTTCGCTGCTGGAGGCCATCGAGCGCTCCAACGCGCTGGACACCTTCGAGGAGTACAATCATCGGGATGGATTGCAGCAACAGCTCTGCTTGGCCATGGCCCATATGCTGGGACGGGCGCGGCCTGATGATTTGATTGCCTGCCGTGACGCACTGGAATCGCATTTGGACGGCGTCAGTGGCACCTGGCGTCGTGTTGCCTATCGCATTGTGCCCGAGCAGGCGGCGCCTCTGTTTACATGCGGTTCCCTGCTGCAGCAACGCCTGGATGCCGCTTCCCTCAGCGCTGAGCAGCGGAGCGCACTCACATTCCTCGCCGGCGCATTGCGTCTGGAGAGTTAATGCTATCACACCAATATGTGTATTACAAATCACTTCACATGCATACATAAATCGTGATTTTTGAAAATGTATTCTGATTGTATTATTTGCAACAATATTATGACCGTTTGGTTCTTACATCCTTAAATGTAGATCCCTGTGACTCTGTAAGGATTTGGGCAGCTCGTCCATAGAGCTAATTTTATTCATCCGCTAGGAAGCTAGGAAATCAATCGAATCGCAAATCGAGAAAACCACATATTTCCCACAATTGTAAAGCTAGTTGGAAGGTTGTCGACATTGTCCACGCCCAATTCCGCCGAACCAAGCCTATGTCCATAAAATTGGATATGGCTATGTATTACCGGTATTCGCTTTTAATTGTAAGATAAGATAATGTGTTGGCCACGCCTCCATTTGTCAAAGATATTGTCACCTGCAGATGACCCAATAATCCTTCAATCCAGTTTGATAGAGAGAGAGAGACAGAGAGATAGAGACAGAGACAGAGAGAGAGAGAGACAGAGAGAGAGAGAGAGAGAGAGAGAGAGAGAGAGAGATTTGAAGACCTAATACATTTGAATTTGAGAAAACCGCCAAAATATTTTTTATGGAACTCTTTATTAGATGCATATAAGTATAAGATATGCCATATGTGTACTATAGAGCGGGTTCTTTCAAAAATTATAAGCTACTTGTTCTAATTTTTGTTGTTGACTTGTGTTCGTTCTTATAGTGTGTAAAGTTTAATCTACGCTGATTGCTGTTGTTTATGTCGTAAAGTTTAAACGTCAACACCAAAAGCTGCCAAGTGGTTGTTGATGCTGTTTTATTAAGTTTTAGCTAAACTGCCCGTAAAATCTGTCTCTTGCTGTTCATTTCATCAATGGACACAAATATGTAAATAGAGTGCGCTACATTAATATGATAATTTATGCATGTAAATATATATATATATATATATATGTATAAATATATATATATATATATGTGTATAAATGTATATGTATATGTATAAATGACTTGAAAAAAAAGAATATTAATAAGATGCAAACGCTTTTAAATTAAGATGGCAGACTAATAGTTATAAAAAACAAAAGAGAATTAAACAGTAAGTTAAATGATAAGCGATCGCCCCTGTCAATAAAAAAAAACCATTGCATGTGCCACGTAGAGGCAATTGCCACTACTTCAATATGCATTTTATAATACCTGTGCTTCCATGTCGATTCGCATGCGAATCGACGACGACAGCCACATATTATAAAAAAACGCATTCTCCCTACCCCCCTCCCCTACCAAAATTCTATAGCCCTGCCCAAGCTTGCCGTGTTGTTTATTATCTAGTTTCGTTCGCTCTTGCGATCATCCAAGACGGCTTGAAGTTGACTCAGATGCGGCGGCTGATCGAACCTTAGACGCTTCGTATCAATGGCATTTAGGCCGGGTTCATCGCCAAAGGACAACATACGCTTGCCGTTACCAAGCACCTTCTTGTTCATATCCTCCAATTTCTGTGAATTTTGTCAGTATTAATATATAGTTGGAAATTTGTGTTCAGTTAAACGCAATCGGTTACCTTGGCCGGACTGCAACTGATGATGTATTCTAGCTGATCTGGAGACTGTTGAATCTCATTCTTGGACATTTTTGTTACATAGAGGGAGTGATTAGGTATTAGCTTCTTGGGCACCGTTGTGCGCTCGATGGGATGTGGCGACAGCAGAAGATTTACATTCTGTTCAAATATAAATGTAATTGAAATGTAAGGACGTGGCTAGCCACCCAAACGACAATTGACTACTCACGTCGGTATTAGCATTAAGACGGTTGGTGCAGAACTTTGTCATCTCTGGGACATACGTATAGTTGTAAAAGTGTATAATATCTTTATACTCGAGTTCACCATTCTCTTTGACGCTTATGAGCACCTCACGATAGACACTATTGACCGCCTGCGGCTGATTGCGATAGGCAAGCATAATCTTACTAAATTTGGGTTCCAGCATTTTCGTAGCCTGCATTGGAATAACGAAATAATGATATTAACGATTTAGCATTGAAATGAGTAGAGTCGATGTGCTATATACGCAATGGAAAAGTGCAGCAAGCGAACATGTGTAGCCAAATAGTCAAAGTGCACATTAATATGTAGTTGTATTAACTGTACATAGTGGCCAGTTGTCGTACTTACTCTTATGTATATATATATTGCACACATAATGATTTGGTCGAGATGGCGATCTTGCAGTAGGTGAATCTTTTTTGTTATAGAATACTCGAATATGGTCCAAATCTTTTCGGCTTTCTTCTCACCAAGATTTACTTCATTGCACAGTGTCAAGATACGAGCCCAGCCGAGCTGATATATCTTGCGCAGAAATATCTCCAGTGGCCCGGCTGTTCTAGCTTCGCTCACTTCCAAGTAGGGGGGCAAATGATTGGCCGCACTGCCAATAATATCCCAGGCTGGCGAGATGCGCTGCCAGACCAGACGCTCCAGGCATGTCTCCTCAATAGAATTCAGATGCTTAACCAAGCTGCGCGTCAGACAGTCCTTTCCATTGCGTACAACGATTTCAATGATCTTACAAAATTCGAACGCATTAATACTGAAACACTCCAGAATCCATGGGAACTTGAGCTCCGTGTTGTAAGCATTGAGCACCAGCTCCGTGCAACAGGTCATCAGTGTCACATTAAATATGTCCAATGAGATCCCGCGCATAATTTGCGGCTTGTTTTTAATCTCGGCACGGAGTATGTGATCCATCAGGTAGAAATACAGCGATTTGGCCATACGGAATCGGTTCTCAGCCTCGCTGCGCATTGGATACTTTGCGAGAAACTTGCTTCTCATTTGCTCAATAATCTTTAATATCTTCGCAATATGCTCTTCGCCAGCCTGTCTGTAATGAGAGATGGATGGATGGATGCATGGTATATTTCACCATTCATTAAAACCAACCAAAAAATGTGATTCGGCCATGTTGAGTAACCTACTTGACAAATTCGGTGGGCTCCGTAATGCGACTAATGGTAGCACTCAGCTTTTTTACATTATTGGTGGCATGGGCCACTGGCTCGAACTTTTGTTCCGACATCCCGGACTGGGGAGGTAAGTCCTGTTTGCGTGTCAACGGCGTTATTGGGGGACGCAACGCCTGCTCGTTAAGATTATTGTGCTCGCCAGCGTCCAGCTGATAGGCTGCCAGTATGCGCTCGTCAAACTCACCCACGCTCAACACATACTGTTCGTAGCTGACGTTTAGAGATCTCAGATTGCGTTCAAAATTTGTATTGGCGATTAGGCCGAGCAGCTTCTCTTCCTTACCAAAAATGGTCTGTAATTTTCACAAACAAAAGTTAGTAGCATTCATTAGCATCATCGCTAAAAGCTGCTGCGGTCGATGCTTACATTCGCCTGAAAGAAGCTGTGCATAATGTTACTGAAGACGGTCGCCTTCATGGTTTTAGCCTCGTCTGTCATCTCGCAGAAGTACTTGAGTATACAATGATTGCGGGCTTGCGTCTCGTCAAAGTGTGGCGAATTCCAATTCGGTGGCAAGCCCTCAAAGTTCGGGTTAATGAGATCAGTGCGTTTCTCGGCCAGCACATTGGCGTAGATGAGATCAATGCAGCACATCATAAGATTGTACGATGTGACCAGATCAAGCGTTGTAGTCGGCTTCTGATTCTTGCAACATAGAAACAGGCGCCAGCAGATATCGTCCAGCTTGATGTAGGAGCATTTAGTGCTACAAAATAGATTTATTGATGGCTTCTCCTTCTTTGCACATGGGAATTGGGATTGTCTCGAATGGGACATACACAGACACATACCTGTATTTTGAGTACTTCTTCTCGTTGGGCGGGCAGAAAAACACTTGCTCGAATATCTTTCTGTACTTCTTGTAGAGCGTGAATGTGATGAAAAACTTGCGCTCTAGCTCCTCCATTTGTTGGACAAATTCTTGCGGCAGATTGGCCATGTCGCACCACAGCTTTATCCTTGGCGTAAACTCGTAGATGCTAAACAATAAGAGAGAAAGGCGAGGTGGGCAATGGGGGCAAATGCCACAATTTCAACAACCAAAATGGTAAATCAAAACAGTTAGCTACGCACCTCATGTGACAGCTGCGCAGCAGATTGTTCAATGGCACACAATTGCCCATAACGACAGTATCTTGGCCATCTACCGTGGGCGTTGTCGATTGACGGCAGGCTGCGAACAGAGCACAACAGAACCAAAGCCCGATCTCCCCCTGCAAATGCAAAACCAAATCAGTGTTAGTATCAATGTGCAATTACAAATACACACGCACACACACGCATGCTCTATGTGTGTATGCACATTATGTACGCACCTCCAAAGAGTAATGCTGCAGCACTTCGCTGAGCTTTCGAAATGCGTCGACCTCGGTCTGGCGATCCATGTTTAGATCACGGCATAGATTTTCAAATTTGCTGCGCATCGTCTCCATGCCGTCGTCGATGGCGACGCCACCGCTGGTTACCACCTCGGCGCCGAGCTCCTGCTCTTGCACATCGTTGCTCATGTTGATGGCGTATTGACGTATTCGTAACTTGTAATTGCAAATGCAAATGCAGATGCAGATGCAAAATTTTCACACAATTTTGGCTAAGATTGAACGTTGCTGCTGACGGCAGCAGCAGCGGCGGGCGCGGCCGCGGGTTCACCTCGATAAATGAGCGCGCGACTGCAGCAGTAATAGCAACAACAACAAAGACGTAACGTTGACAAGTAAACTTTTCACTTTTTCACAGCGCAGCGTGCGCATTGAGTTTGCTGCTTTTTGATTTGCACACCAATTTCGATTGTTGCTAAATGCGTATCGTTTTTTCCTTGAGATTAGTCGTCTTGTTGTCGTTTGAAAATTATGTCGGTACCACTACGACGTATTAATTAATTGCAAGACCCAATAGTTTCTCCCAAAAAGGCGGGAAGACATGGAGAGAGCTGCCAGACAGTTGACTGCTGTGGGGGATATTTATTTTGGCGCCAAACGTAAAATATATCGGCGGTCTAGCAAAATGATGCAATAGATAAAAATATAACAAAATTAAAGAATACTTCATTAATAAAATGCTTCGTGAAGGTCTATTGAATCATTTTTACTTGGCGTGATTCTCTGAAATATATGGCAACGCTACACTAACTAAAGCCAGCTGGGCTAAGCAAATGGCGGCAACTTCATGGCAAACAGCTGTGCGATGACCACGACTATAATAGGCGAATCACACCGAGTGACGTCACGGAGCACGCGTGAAAATTTTTCAAAAATACATAACTTTGTTTACATAGTCTGCATTAGCATCAGCATCAGTTACAGCTGTTAGTTGATAGAAAAATGTTTCTGCAAAGGAATAAATTAAAAACGAATATTAAGAAGGAATTAGATGACGTAGTTGCTATTTTTAATGATCTGCTTGTCGATAAAGATAGAAGGGACCAATGAGCTATGTCTCAATTCAAACAAACGATAATTAATCACATTTTAAGGCATAAATGAACTATGACCACCCCTCTCAATGGGCCATCAATTTATTACGAAATGAAGTTTCATTGCTAAAACTGTTAATTTATTTTTTTTTACTGGCAGACCAATCAGAGACATGATGCCGCTAATTTGAAAATGTTGGCCTACAATTTTTGTACAATTGTAGGGTGTTATTATTTTGTGGGAAAGTTTGAAACGCATTGAAGGAGACATTCCCCTCCCCCCAAAGATTATATATATTCTTGATCAACATCACTAGCCGAATCGATATAGCCATGTGTTTCCTATGATTTTTTTGTATATATACATATGCCAGGATATTCAGACCAATCTTGCAACATAACAAGTTCCTCACAATTTGGCTAAAAAATCAGTATGATTATATCAAATATCTCCAAATATATAGGAACAATCGATATAATAAATGTTTCAACGAAAATATCGATACGAATGTGGAATATTCAGTTATATTTGAATATTGAGATTGTATTTACGCTGCAAATAACAGTGTATATAAGTTAACCATAGACTATCCGCTTCCTCAGCGGTCAGCAGCACTTGTCCCAGATACCCAAATACGTTGATGCAACATTTCCCATGGGTAACGAACGATACTTTGTTGCAGAATATCCGGTGGGTAACTTGAGCGACTGCGCGAGTTGCTAATGCAGGTTCTTGAAGATAAGAGATTTCTGATATTCATTTGTGTATTAGTTATAATCATACCAACTAAGAGAGACGAGGTGCTCTTTGAACAATAAAGTACATGATAACTCACAATTGCGTTTGAAGCAACCGAAGTACTAAATAAAGTAAAACAAAAGCTAACTTATACCCTTTGTTCAAAAATATTGATCTATCTAGGGAAAGAAAAAAGCATAAAATCAATGTTACGCGATGTATAGTCAAGACAATTAATAACAATTTACATATCTAGGCGAATGACAAAGCCAGTGACTAATACCGATGGGACCAAATAAAAGCTATGGTTACGCACTGGTCCAGCTATACTATTATTATTATCATCGTTGTCGCGGAGTGCCGCCATTGAGCTCTGGGACGGAACTAGGCCCAAAACCAGACTCCGAGACAAATTGCCTGAAAATGAAAACTGTGCGCTCGTGCAGTGGCAATAAAAATGCTTTGGGGCCAAACTGTGCGGAAAAACTGCGACAGGGTAAAACAATGACGAAAAAAAGATGGAAAAGCAGTGACAAAAACAATTGACATCAGCTAATCAAGTCGAATTTTGTATACGCTCGCGTATTGCATACTCAAAGATATGCAGGCCTGTGAAAGCTGTATGAGTTTTCAGTCTATGCCCCGATTTTAATGCCCATTTATATAGAGTATGCTCATATATTTAAGCGTGCTCACACTGAGAGAATAACTTACTTGAAAATCAATGAATTAGTTACAGAAATTTACAGATATATTTTAGAGCATGACAATGAGCAAAAGAGCTATCAGAGCAGCTACATCGTGATATACTCAATATACAATATTGAATAGATAATTTTCAAAATTTTTGCCCAGTGTATGCATATGGTTGAAGCGAAGTCTAAGGGAATATTCAGTGTAAGCACAAGCACAAGATAAACACGACCCAAGGGAGATTTGGCTGCAACTTTCGCGCTGTCAACTATGTGTGTGCGTGCGAGTGTTAGCGTAGCGTAGCGTGAGTGTGCGTGTGTGTGTGTGTGTGTGTGTGTTTGTGTGTGCGTGTGTTTGCAATATGCATTTGTTTATTTGCACACACACTCTCTCTCTCTCTCTCTCTCTCTCTCGCACACACACACACAAACACACATAGCCGCCGGCCACGTTTAAAACGTGGAACATGGCACTGCAGCACTGTGGTCCTGCCCACATCAGCTCATTCACATCCAGTGCCACGTCAGTTACACTCATACACACGCATATACACAGCCAAAAACAAACGCACATGCAAACATGCAGAAATGCTGACTTTCCGCCATATCCACAGAAAAAGTTGATCCTTTGCAAACGGCAACATTTTGTAGTCAGTTTCAGTTCTGTCTCATTGCCCACATACCTTTGTAACACCCCCCTCCCCACCCCATCCCCACTCCTTTACAACACCCCTCACAACCGCACACCTTCCATTATATCGCGTCATATGTCCCATCAGAAACTGTAATTCATGTAAACAAAATGAAAATAACTTCAATGCTAACAAAAACCAGCAACATGATGAAGTAGACAAAGGCGAAATATTGTAAAAAACACATAGTTATGTATTTTGAATACATATGCTAGATATATGTACATGTGTGCATCAGTATTTGGGAAATATATACACAAATTGCTTTTGAAACGAAACCGCAAACATTTCGGCACTGGAATTGTAGTGATGAAGTTGCAACGTGGGGGGAATGCAACGTGGATATTCAGATACGATTATTAATATCGCTTCTTTCTTTGTGGCACTTGCTGGCTTTTAATTTGCAATCACATATCTTAAAGCATTTTTTTTTTGTTTCGGCTTCGGCTTTAGCTTACTGATTAATTAGTCCTTGACTAATTAATGACTCCCAACACAAGAAAAAATATGATTGACAAGCGGTTAGATTGTAAGCGACATGACCATCGGGTCAAAAACAATTCTGTTTTTTTGTTGTTTTACACAGGGCTTCCAAACTATGATATACCCTAGGTCACAGTAATTATTAATATTGCAACAAGTTCAAAACGTGATCTTAGTAAGAAGACTTCAGATTTTCTGTTGAAGAAGGAATGGTTCATTAAATAAGATTATAATTTTTGATTTTAAAACACATTTTTTATTCTCTGTGTACAATTTAGCATAACTCCGCAGTTCAAGCCATTATTGATCAAATCAATAGATCAAACACTTTACAAATTCAAGTAAGACTCCCTTTGTAACCCCCTTGCGACTGCAAAGTATACAAAAATACTTTGACCTTTTGCCAAAAGGTTTCCTGGCAAATTGCGAGGCTTGTATTTTTTGTTTTTGTTTTGGACACCAACCAAGGAAGCTGCCATCCAAAGCTTTTGGCCGCACATCGTTTCTTGCCAAAATGCATGGCCGCATATTATTTAAAGGGCTCCCCTTGCGGTTGTTGTTGCCGCTGCTTTGGCTGGTAAAACAAGCGCGAAAACATAATGAGCATATGAATAGACAAACAATCACCGGCAAACGGGCTGCAACAACAACATTGTGTTGACCAGACACCAGCCCGCAGCAGCCGCCGCTTGCTTCCAACGCGAATTAAATCCTTCGCCTACCCCATCCTCTCTCTATGCCCACCCACTCTGCAACCATTCTCTTCGACTGAAGCCAATTCACCACACATTGTTGAGTTGAGTTCTGATTCTGCTATTGCTGCACAGCGGCGGATTCGTGGTCTTTTTCAGTTGACAGGCAGCACTGTTGCCGAGCACATCATGTCCTTACATCCTTTCTATCCGTACTATAAAAATCTTTCGTATTTTAGTTGTATCTTAAACTTACAGTAGTTGTTTATAATTGTAATTCGAATAAAATGATTAAATGATCCAAATGAATTCCTTCGTGTAGCACTGTGTGTCTAATTCGTTCATTTAATAACATCCAAACAGCTTCCTTTAATTAACATTGGTTTTCATCCTTCAAAATTTCAGTTAACGTCCCTTTTAAAGAACACGAAGCGAGTTATGTTTATACTGTAAAATTATTTGCCATTTATATAATAAATTTAATAAATAAATAAAATAATGAGATGAAGCAATTGCCCATTACCATTACCATTACACCTTTTTAATGCCAATGCTCTTCACTTTCAAATTGACATGTCATTCAAAATTATACTGTTATTTTTCCTATTCAGACATAAGCCTTAAAGTAAATTCAATTAAAGTAAGTATTCACCAAAAATGTATTATTATTATTAGGGGGAAAGCTGCACCGCGACCTATTTGATCTATTGTGCCCCCTTCTGAGCTTATAGCTCTTCCATCAGCCCAACTCCCGCACGAATACGAGGATCTTTGTTGGGTTGAGGTCTTCTATGTCTTTGCACTTCAAGACATGCGCCCCTTGGAGGCTGCTTCTTCTTCTAGCTAAGGCGACACACTCTGCCAGGATGTGCATCGAGGATTCCTCCTCTCTTTCACAAAACCTGCACAGACGGCTACTATATATACCCAGTTATGCTAGGTGACTCCTTAGTCTACAGTGTCCTGTCAATAGACCGGTGAGTATCCTAAGGCTGTTCTCTCCCATGGTTATAATTTGTTTAAATCGTACAAGATTATAGCCACCTAGGAGACATCTGGCTTGTCGGAGGTCCACTGCATCCGACCAGCTCTGATGCCGTCTCTGCCTCTTCTCGTTTCTAAGTTCCAGTCGTATAGTGTGTCTCCCTATGCCAAAATACGGTTCTGGTCCTGTTAGGGGCCTTCCTCCCCATTCTTGCTTGCTTGTCAGCCGCCTCGTTTCCCGCTATGTCCCTATGTCCCGGGGCTTATCGTAGGGTGAGCCTGTTATGAGTCCCGAGTAGGTCTAGCTTTGAACGAACTTCATGGACTACCTTCGATGTTATCTTAGTCCCCATTATAGCATTCAATGCTGCTTGACTATCGGATAGGATGGATATATCAGTCACATCTCCCTATCGTACACACCTCATCCTGAAATATGCTGGTGTGCGTTCTCAGGGATTCATGGTAGAATACCCGAGGACCCACCACTCCAAGGCCCGTGCCCTGATTCGTGAGTGATCTGTCGGTGTACCATTTTATGGTGTGTGGTTTCATGGGATGGACCTCATCCAGAGTTGTCCATTCCCATTTACTACTCATACAAACTGTCAAATTTCGCTCGAATATATATTCGGCTACCATTTCGTCCCTAGGTTGCATCAGCAGGGGCAGTTCGAAAGGAGTTGGGCATCTTTGTGGCTTAGGATATGATTGCCCCCAACTCCTTCTGCCGATATCCTTAGAAGCGTGGCTTTCTGCTTGAGCCTTATGATATGGTGGAGTGGTGTGAACTCCATTAAGACTTCAAGGGCCATTGTTGGGCAGGTGCGCATAGCTCCTGTCATACATACGCAGGCCATCCTTTGCTACTTTTGTAGTTGCTTCTTCACGGTGATCAACCGCGCCCTGTCACCCCATGCTGCCACCCCAAATGGGCCTTACTACCATCAGGTATAGCCATCTTAATATCTTTGGTGATGTACCCCATGATTTGCCGGCAATACTACGACATGTATAAAGCGTCCTAGAGCACTTTAATATCGTGTTTTGCACATGGGTGCCAAAGTTAAGCCTGCTGTCAAATGTGACTCCCAGGTATTTGACCTCCCTACTCGTTTCTAGTAGGGTCCCATGAGAGCCATATTTGTCTCATCCTCTGTAACTTATGTCGTCTGGTAAAGGGGACGATGACTGTTTTCGTAGGATTTAGGTTGAGTCCAACCTCCATACACCAGTCATACGTTATCCTTAGCCCTGACTGGACTATGTCACAGAGTGATTCTCCGAATTTGCCTCGCGCTATGATGACAATGTCATCGGCATATCCTTGACATTGAATACCACTGTTTTCAAGTCTGTGTAGTAGTTCGTCTACTAACAGACTCCAGAGTAGCGGAGACAACACCCCTTCTTGGGGACAGCCTTTGGTGGTTAGGACTGTTACAGTGCTATCATGTAATGATGCCGTGGCTTGCCTGGACCGTAGCAGTGCGAGCATCCATCTGCTGGTGGTATGGTCCAGGCCTCTTCTCTCGAGGGTAGCATTGATTGCATCGTGCGATGTGTAATAATTTATGTAATAATTTACCCTTAAATTTAAAAATCGTGACAGATAAATCAACGATGTTTGTTTGACGAGCGCTTAAATGATAATGTTACCGAAAATTGTGGGCGAACAAAAATAAAATCAATGACAATTAAGACGAACCAAAAATCGGTGTTCAAAATTGTTGACGACAGCAATTAAAATATGCAGCTGCATATGTATACAAATTATATATATAAGCAACAAGATGTAATACCCTTTTTAGGGTATTAAAGATTTATTATATAATTGGAACCATATTTCATTTAATATAATTTCTAATTTGAACAAGCAGCTTCACATTGATTAATGCACAATTGTTTATTTTGTATAGAATAGTCAATATTCCAAATATTCCTTATTACTGGATCATAACAGAAATCGATTCGCTCGCAAGAGCATTGAGTCTTCGGCCTACCTTAATTTTCATTATTTTATTTGTCGCTATCTCGAGTCGAGGTCTTTTTATTGCTTTATACTTTCATTTCCAATGGATTTTATTTCAATCGTCGCCACGTTCATTGCAGGTCTAAATCGAATTTGGACACGCTTAGATAACTTTGAGATTTATTTATTTAACAATTTATTCGGCAAGTCTAGCAATTTGTTGGATACATTTTTAATTTAAAAGCGTTCGTTTATTGTATGAATTTCATTTTAGTTCAGTTTAGCCAGCTTATTAAATCGCTTCAATTATTTTGATTTAGTTCAAATGTGATTAGCACTAAGCAATTGTTGAAAAATTCACTTTTAATAATCGAAAAAATAAAATAAGTGAAAATGAGTAGTTTCAATATTATATTTATCGCATTTTATTTGACTTCATTAAAAATAAATTGCATTGATTTTGTTGTTTTTTGGGACGGCTTTTAAATCATTACTTATTTAAGACTAATTTAAAAGCTTTATATGAATTTAAAGTTTAAGGCGCAACAATTTACTCATCTAGGTTTTACCTGTATGTAAATCCGCGTTTTTCTCCAAGTGAGGAAATTGTTTTGCTTTTACATGATGTAGTTACTTAACTCACACCGTTCAGCCCCATTGAACTCAAAAACTACAAGAGCTACAATCAGGAAATTTTAAATATAATTATACAGCGCAATCATTGCAATTATGGAATTTTTCGATTGTGAAAAGCAAAAAGCGTTAATTCGCAGTAATTAAAAAGTAGCTTTCATGCATGCCATAACGTTTACCCGCCGGTTATATCTTTTTTTAACTGTGCTTGCATCTCAGCCAGTTTGCTATACGCGTCTTGGCTGCACTGAGAACAAGCAAAGTCGGCCGAGAATTTTAGAAAATCGCTCAAATAGTGATAATCACTCCAAAACCAGCCAATTTTGTTTATTATTTGTTATTGTCCTCAAGGGGGAGTATTGTCTCCGCTACTCTGGACGTTGGTAGTTGATGAACTACTCAACCTAAACCCAACAAAAACACATTTGACCGTAGATTCAACTTTGGCACCCATGTACAAAATATGATAACAAAGTCCTCCAGAGCGCTTTACACGTGTCGTAGCTGGGAAGTCACGTGGTACATCATCAAGTAAAATAAGATGGCTATATCTAATAGTAGTAAGGCCCACTACGACTCTAGATGAAGTTCACCCTATGAAAGCGCACACCATAAAATGGTACACCGATGGATCACTCACCTATCAGGGCATAGGCCTTACGGATATATTTATCCTATCCGATAGTCAAGCAGCAATAAACGCTATAATGGCCACGAAAATAAGGTCAAAAGTAGTCTATGAGGTACGTTCCAAGTTTAACCAACTCGGGACGCGCAAGAAGCTTACCCTAAGATGGGTCCCGGGACATAGGATCATATATGGGAACAAGCGAGAATAGGGCCTTAAAAGGACCAAAACCGTTTTGTGGCATAGGCAGGCACACAATACAACTACAACTTAGAAACGAAGAAACACAGAGGCGACAACGGAGCTGGACAAAGACACCAGGACTCCGACAAGCCAGACGAATTTTGAGTGGCTATATTCATAAGCGAGCAAGTAATAACCATGGGGCAGACCAGGCTTTGAATACTCACTGGTCTATTGACAGGCCACTGTAGACTAAAAAGTCACTTAACTAAACTAGGTGTTTGTAGCAACGAACTATGCAGGTTCTCTGCAACCGAGTAGCATCCTCAACGCACATCCTAGCGGCGTGTGTTGCCTTAACCAGGAAAAGATGCAGCATCCTGGGGATGCATGATGTGAGCTTCAAGGACATAGTAGCCTTCAACTAAAATGTGTGCAGGAACTGGGATTGCTGGAAGAGCTATAGGCTCAGAAGGGGGCACAATAGATCTAGTAGGTCGCAGTGCACGTACCCCAATTATAATAATAATATATTTATATTCTGAAATATTTTTCCTGATTTTTAAAATAAAAACAGCTTTGAAATTTGCTCTCTCGACAGGGTTTCGAATCGTCTTAAAATCGTTAGCTCAGTTTTTTTTTTTTCAAATTAAATTGTACGGATTTAAAAAATATAAGAAATGTTTTTATATGAGAGAAAATATTTATATTATAATAATAATATAAGCAACCAAAAAATATGATATTAGAATTGTTAGAAAAAAAGCATTTTTATTAAGTTGAAAATAACAGCGAAAAGTTTCGCTTTCCGTTGCCTCTATTCATAAACAATAGATAGTGTTTTTGCAAGGATATATATATTTTGTGATATACCATGTCCAGCTGTGCAGCTCCTTGCTTTCCTAACTAGAGCTGGCCCCGAGTCTCCCAGCCACCTGCCAGCTCCTGTGTCGTATGCTGTTCGCTTCGGAGCGTAACGTGCAATTTTTATTGTTATAGCCGAACTTGCGACATGGCCAACTGCCTAGACACTGTTGTTCTTAACTTTTGCTTGCATTTGTGGCTCGCACGCCCATCTATCGTTGCAAGCTAAATACACGCCCACCACTTAACACCCACCCAAGCAGGCAAGTTAAAGTTTTGGGCGCACAATGTTTTCCAGTTTTCCCACATTGTCATGTCCTCTGCCCCCTCAGCCTGTTTCTGCCAAGTTTTTGTTTTTTGTTGGAACCGTGACTATTGCAAAAGTATTGTTGGTCAAATTAAAAAACATTTTACAATTGCAGGCGTAGATATGTGAAGTGTGTGTGTGTGTGTGTGCTTGTGTGGTGTTTATATTGTGGCAACTTTCGCTAGTGACTTGGCACAAAAGTTGGCCATGTCCTGCGACTACCCAAAATGGCAAACGTTTGCACTTTGCTTCCACCAAAGATACCTCAGTTGCAGCTAGCTCTCAATTCATCGCTATTTATTGTGGTCTTCTTACTATTGTTGCTTTTGGTGCAACCATTTTTCTCTTCCTATACTCTATAAGCTATGTTGTAAAACACACATGACTAGCCATTATAAAGTCAAGCTTACTTGAACTCACTTGATGGTTATGCGCCGAAAGTAACTTAAAGATAGTTTATCGATTTTATGAATCAAAATACATACGGATTCAGAGAGAAAATGCAATATGCAAAATTAGAGGAAGAGTTCTTGTGAGATTGTGGAGCTTTATTTGAGCATAATATGCTTAATTTAATATTTTCCATTTGGGTACATAATTAATTTAATTAATTTTCGTAATGCTTTATTCCGAATGCATTCCTTTTTTTTTTCCTTGTATTGCATGTTAGGTGAAATTTAAATTTTAGCTGTTAGGGTATTCAACTTTCAGTACTGTTTCTAATTCTCTATTTGCTATTTCCACTCTTTGATAGTCAAAAGTTGCCGGTTACTTAAGTGTGGCTGCAACGCCCCGATACGCCCCGATACGTCTAGCTCCTCCCATATATTTGGCGGCGTTCCTTGTCCTCCTTGCCGGGGCCAATTTTTGGTAATTAGTTAGCTTCCAAGTGGTGCTACTTGCGAGAGTTTCGTAGTTTGCCAAACGGCAAAGTTCATTTGCGACTGCCTCTTGACATTCTTACCAGCAAAAAGCTTAAAATAAACAAATATATTTTGTAGCTCTCAAAACGTTGCCCCAATGGCAACGAAACTAATGTAGTGACAAAACTTGTTTATGCAAAATCCTAGGAAGTTTTTAGTATTTAAATTCCAACTCATTAATTATTTCCAGCTTCTAGTAAATAAAACAAATTTTTTGTTCAGCAGTTTCTTATTCCATTCCGGGGTATTCGATAGTCAACCCAGCTAGATTCCGTTAAAGATTTGTCTAAGTACTTTGTGTTGGTTTCTATACTTTGATACCGAAAGTATCATAGTATATTGGTTACGTGCAATATCCGTCATGTTGTCTGTCCATCATTCTGTCTGTATGACGCCACTTTTTTCGACACCCTTAGAGATAGAGACTTGAAACTTGGAAAATATACTGGTCTGTGCCCGCGCCAAAGTGTATAAATTGGAGTGCTACGTCCGCAGCTCTTCAGTTAGAGCCGTCAAGTTTGGTAGGTATATTACTGGTTGGCCAAAGCCATTATATTTGGAAGGGTTAATCGATACGTCCGCGTATCTCCCACTATTTTAAAGATAGAGTGCCAAAATTTATTTAAATAATTTGCTGGGAATCTCCTTCAAAGATCGCATATCAATTCTCCGCCCCAGAAGCATTTATTCCCAATATTTTTTCGGCAATGCCCACTCCCGTCCCAAATATTCACAAAAGCTTATATCAACCGCAATTTAAAGTTAAACTTGGATGGTAGAATAATAAAAATATCCTTCAAAGACCGGTATTTCTTGACTACGCCCACCTTGTTCTGTGGCACCTGTTATCAGATGGTATTATATATGGTATCAGAGTAATTCGAAGTCGGTTACACCCGACTGCAACGTTCTTACGTGCTATACCCTGTACCCATTAAAAATTGCCTAAGGAGGGTACTATAATGCAATACGTAAACGGAGGTATCCTTGATCCCATCAAATATTTATACCACAAGAGCTAAGAATATAAAATGTGGAATTAAGGATTTCGTGTGTCACACGCCGAAATGATTATTTCTGTTTTGTAATTATACCCTGAACCCATTAAAAATGGGTAAAAAGGGTATAATGGTTTTGTTCAAATGTATGTAACAGGCGGAAGGAAGCATCTCCGACCCCATAAAGTATATATATTCTTGATTAGGGTCAACAGCCGAGTCGTCCGTCCGTCCGTCCATCTGTCCGTCTGTCTGTATGAACATGCAGATCTCAGAGACTATCAGAGCTAGAGACTTCAAATTTGGAATATAGATTCTCGTATACCCTGCGCAGATTAAGTTTGCTTAAAGTTTTCGATAACTGTCTCCGTTTAAAATTGATACAATTTCAAAGACAGAATCTTCTAATTAATACATAATATGCATATGCATATTATTGATCAACTGTCCATATTTCATCAAGATCGGATAAGAAAGACCCGAAGTATAGTCGAAAATATATTATCCTTTTGATCTCATTCCAATCAATATCATCAATATGCGAGCGCATGTGTCAGAAAGAGATGGCATGATATTCGAAGCGAGCTTCAATATGTTTTTGTGTGTATTCTGCAGAGCCCCGTTACCTATGATTGCGTGTACGTATATATGTATGTATGTTTGTATGTATGTATGTTTGTATGTATGTATGTATGTATGTACGTATGTATGTATTCATGTGTTTGCCGGCAGAGCGCACTTGCAGACTTGCTCACATTTTGGGGCAGAACTTTCTAAAGGGAAATTTGCCAATAAAACTATAATATATATTTAACAACTGGGGTGAGGGTATATCTTAGTCGAGCTTACTCGGCTACAGCACTTTTACTTGTTTTTTAACTACCTCTTTGATTTTGTTTAGCACTTCTCTCTATTCTTCGTAGTACAGCAGTCTGAGCTCGTCTACTAAGGAGCATATCAATAATTCAGTAATTTGAGGCATATTAGCACTCGATTCTCTTAAATTTGTTTGTCTTGGATAACATTGGCAATGCTGATTAAGTTACTAAGTGAAATTTAGAATATTAATGAATCCTTTGAAAACGGGTAAAAAGGGATAATGCTTGACAGGCAAGAATCTCCGAAGAAATGATAGCAACTGATTAGATTTGAGAGTGAAAAGCTTTTTAATGGGAAATATGGCAATAAAACTAGAATGATATACACATTTAACAACTGGGTTCAGGGTATCACGTAGTCGAGCTCAGTCGCTTCCAAGATTCTTACTTGTTTTTATTCAAAAAATGTATTCATAGATATGGACAGGGGGTCATGGTCAGTTAAGAGGCTGATGGCGGCGACTAATCGCTGTCATTGGATTTCTGGTCAGAAATAATTAATAATTTACTTGCTTGAGCATGTTTTTTTTGTGCAAGCTGCGCATTCAAAGCGCCATCAGATGCCCCCGCTGTGTGGCCACGGCGCCAATCAGGCCCAGTAGAACGGAACCGCCTGACATTAAGGAGCTCTCGAAATGCAGTCGCCGCGCAGAGTTTCCGTTTCCGTTCCAGTCAACAGAGTGGCGGATTGGTTTTGTAGCTACAACGACACTCAGGAAAAAATCACACTGAATTTTACAAAACTGTCCTGAAAACTAGAATCCAAAAAAATGTGAAATCTTTGTTGGTGGGGGGTTCATTTTTCGTATTTTGAAGGGTGTTACTAGCAATATACCTTTCAAATTTGATGACTCTTCATTTCAAATTGTGTAAGATCTATGGTATTATCGATGTACAATGATAGATACATTAGTTAGGGATGGCGGAGTGTGCGTGGCCATCCAATTTTGTGATCGATCTCTTAGGGGAGTTACCAGTAACATACCTTCAAAATTTGGCGACTCTAGATTACAAATAGTGGAAGATAAGCGCATTTTCGGTTTTCTAGGGCCAAAGTTCCTGGGGCGGCGGGTGTGGGCGTGGCCATACAAATTGCCTAACGGTCCTCACGGCGGCTACCAGTAATATATACCTACAAAAATTGATACCTTCGGTATCAGAGTGTAAGCACCCTGAAAATTAATCATAATTATGAAAAATTTTAGAAAATTTACCTTGGCATTAAGAAACGAAAAACCCTGGTTGTTAAGAAGACATACCCCTCCGTCTTAGAAATATACGTGCTTAATAATAAGGTGAGTTACCCTTGGCGCACGAAGTAAGTGATGGCAGCTATAAAGCGTTGCACGATATGCCGATGTAATTGCGATTTCTTCTTAATATTCCTATCGTTTTCTGTCTCTGTCTTACTTCCGTAATATTTCTATTCGAGTTTTCGCGATTTGTTCTGTTGCCGTCAGTTTTTGTGACCTATTTCCTAGCGAATTCGGCTTGAAAAGCACAGATGTGTTCGGAATGGTCTAGGAAAACTGAACAGATTTGTTTGCATTATTTTAAATTGAAATTCAGCCGATCGGTATTGAAATTGAAATGAATATGAATATATGAATATATTTAGTTATCAAAATTCTCGGCAGTTTATATTTAAACCACTGTCTTTTAGTGGAATGCGATTTGTAAGTTAATTGACCTGTAAAATTCGAATGAAAATGTAAGTGTTCTAAGTAGTTTATTGTGTAGCTTAGGCATCGTAGCATAATAATAAACTGCAGCAGTAAAAATTATAAAATGCAAAGTTAAGTGCTTTTTTATTTGACCTGCCCCCACCTGCCAGTATAACCCCACCCCTGTGG